>CM041539.1:17663587-18263587 GCA_023238725.1 Scortum barcoo | reverse complement strand
TAAGATGACACTGATTCTATTAACGTCACTGCATTGTCGTTGTTGAATCTCTTTAAGTATTTCAAGCGTATTTTTAAAAGTTTTTTCCATTTTCCAATTATTACATTTCTCTAGAAACATGAAATGGTTTTGATGGGTATTGAGAATCCCATTTGCCAGGATTAAACCCTAACAGATATTACTATACTAATACTTTATACATCATGAGTAGAGCTGAACAATATGTCATAAGCATTGTATTGCCATTATTTTGACAGTTTTGAAAGTTTTAAACAAGTTTTATTATTAAGAACAATTTAAGTGGGATATTTTTTCATTTAATTTTCACTTAAAAAATATAAAAACGATGATAAAGTGATTTTTATTGGAGTCTATACCAAACCAGCATGTTCCCTTACATCTGGATACTATTATTTTTAGGGCATCTTTGTAGGATCACAATGATTCATTCATAATGGTATGTTGTGACCTCTATTTTTACCTTCATCAAAAAAACTGCAGCTCCTGTGATTTTGATATTGCACTTAGCCATACTGCAATGTATTTTGATTAATTGTTCAGCCCTAATTGTGAGCATCTACTATACACAGTCAGATACACAACAAATTAAAGAGTACCTTACTTCAAACATGACATAACTAACAGTCAGTGGGGCCCTGAACTACTTTACTGTGTGCTGTCTTACCGTCAGGCTCATTGCAGTATGTAGCAGGGTCAGCTTGCAAACTGTAGAGACGCGCCTGCAGGAAAAACAAATGCTTAGCTGTGGTCGTTTTGTTTCCACATGCACATCATGTGCTCACTTACACAGTCCCACAGTCTCTTATAACAAAATGTAAGAAAACTAAATCTGACCTGAATCAACAGTTTGTTCAACATTTTCAAAGACATTAAACAGAAAGTTGTGTTCTCCAATCAATTGTTTACTGACAAGAACACCTACAAAAGAATCATTATCATTTTGAAACCCTACAGTATATATTAACATGAAAGTCAACGTATTAACAGATGACTAAATAAGTCAGTTTTTCAGCTAACAGTACACAAAGAGCCACAGCCCACCTTAGAACTGTCGTAGACCTCTGTGGTTCCTGCGGGCGTTGCCACCAAAGTGATCACATCACAGTCAATTGTTTTATCAGGAGGTGGAGCAAGCGTGTCCGATATCACCCCTAAGAAGCTAGAGAGGCTCTTCTTCACCTTTTCTGTGGTCTCAGAGGAACCTTCCACCTGGAATGACAAATAAATAGGTTTGATTTGGTATTTAGCAATAAATACTCCTCTTGATTCTTGATTCATACAGGAGACATAAAGTAGTTCTATGAAGCACACATTCAGCCCAAATTTGACCAGACAGCTGGAGGAAAAAAAAAAAAAAAAAAAAAACACGACCAAGGTGAAGGGCAAAACTTACTGCAAGCTTGTTTCTGACAGCAGTGGCCGTGGCCACAATAGAGCAGGTCGTGTCATGTTGTACCACAGTGGAGAACTCTGTTAGGTCTCGCTTTAGAAATTCTAAGGCCTCAGACGACTGCAAAAAAGAGAGTCAAATAATCACAATCACAATTTTCAGATTCAGCTTTATCATCGCCACATACTGTCTTTATATTATTTTATAGCGTTTGGTAATACTGTCTACTTTACCAAATAAAATCTAACGCTGTCTTCTGACTTGAAGTATTTGCTTTTGCACTTGTATTTTTTTTAACTTACTATGTTTATATTTTTTTGCACAAACATATCAAGACAACTTCGTTAGCTGTGAAAACCTGATTCTGATTCTTGCTTGAGACAATTGCGTAACACAGGACATACAGTTCAATACAGCTTACACCAAACTGCACATGAAAAAGACACAACATAAATATAAAAACTTTAAGAAGATACTTCTATAAACAGAGTCTGATTCATCTCTGGTCTTTGAGTGACTTAGCACCACGACCTCCAGACACTGTGAATGAATTTGTTCTTAAATTTCATTGTGGAACACCAAAGCTTGAATTTCTTAGTACAACAGATGTTTTGAGAATTGAAAAGAAAAACTGTCTTGATTGTCTGCTCATGCTAAGAGACAGCTGGGGCATGCTGACCTTACATTTTACCTTAAAAATGCTGTGCAACCAGTTTGTACTGACAGAGGTAACAGCTGACAAATCCAGACTGCAGTATGTCAGCTTCAGAGGGGTTATTACGAAAGAACAGCCTTTGTAGCCTGCAGTATCACCCATGAATGTCTAAATGTCAGTAAGTGTTGTGTGTGTGTTTCTAATGTGGATTATACCTTTTCTTTGACGGCCTGGAAGCTCTGCTGAAGCCAGCCTCCCCACCAGCCTTCACTGTAACAAACACACATTTATAAAGAGAGCCAACACAGCTGAGAAAAGACGTGCACAAACACAACAACACAACGACAGCAGTGCTTTTATCAAACGCTCAAAAAGGCTCATCAGTTTAACGAGACTTCACACTTATTGACTGTAAGCTGCTGACTCTTTCCAGATCTCTCTGAGCTACATCACACACAGACAGAGACGAGTTAGCTACCGTCAGCTATCAGACACAAGCGGGCTTAATTTTCCAAACAAGCCACTCCTGCTGTTGTAAAAGCTAAATATAAATGGAATAAATAACCATGAAGCACACATGCAGCCGGTGGTGTTGTTACTGTGTGGTTTCAGCTGCTAACCGAGCTATGCTAACGCTAGCCAGGCTCTGTTTTGGTAAACAAATGCACTTCCTGGACGGATTCAGTGAGCTGTAATGTTCAGCCTTCAAGCAAACCCAACACACTAAAGCTCATCAGACACGCAACACAACGACGAACACGGTAAACCCAAGATATCGCCTCCTCTCTGCCGGTTATATTGCATTTAAAAACAAAAAGTCATTTGCGACTTCTCTCTCACCCTTCAGCCATCTTCAGACGATGACATCATCAGTATTTACTGACCTCTAACCCCGCGGCTTTGAACGAAAACACACGTGATGAGACATGACTTCTCCTCTGTGGTAAATGCACAAACAATCACACCTGTACAGACAGAAATACCTGTTTTAAATACTTATATTTAATTGTTTGTAACCTGAAAGTAATGTACAGTCTGTCTACGGTGGCTGCGGAGGACCAAAATGAACTGCAGCTCGCATAAAATCTTCCTGCCAGTGAATCTTTCGGTGTGTTAGTTGACATTGCTTTTAATTAATTTTCTTTTAAATCATATTTATCAGTTAGTTTGTTGTATTGTTGTTTGTTTGTTTTTTGTCCTGTTTGTTTTTCATCGTTTATTTTATTGTTTTTACTCACTAAGTATGTTATTTGCTCTGTTTTAATTCTGTGCTTTTATGTACCTTTATGTTATATATATATGTGCTATAAAAATAAATTAGCCCTACCTTTCAACGCTGAAGACTGAGTGGCAAAAGATGCTATACTTTGTACTGTGGGCTGCATTGACCTACAGTTCATAAGAGAACTGAGAGATTTTTTGTTGTTCTCTATTGATTTGATATATCCTTAGCAACAGTCAGCTGGACATGAGACTTGAGTGTCTAAGTTTTCCATTTCTGACAAACAGCATGTAATAGAGCTTTTCAAGTGACTTACCTGTGTATGCGGTTAATGAGCTGGACCCAACAGAGAAAGATTTCTGCAGCAACAACATTGTAAACAGAAGGCTCGCATTTGAAATCAGTGAAAGGACGCGTGTGAGATGCTCTACAAACCAAGCTTTGTTTGTGGTAGTTGTATGAAAGGAAAAGAGAACTGTGTGAAAAGAACTGGGAATCATCAAAAGTTAATTAAATGCATTTGAAGTTACTGTACCATCGCTGCAGTTTTAGAAGACATCAGGCATCAAGGAGGACAAACTGTAACGCAGTACTTCCATGAGCAAGGCTAACGATTAAAGCAAATGCAAGTTTCTGTTAATTGAAACTAATTTAACCAATAAACTGAACATAAAACCAAACAAATGTATCCAGACCAAACCTCTCCTTCTTGAGCCATTATGGTCACTAATCAGTATTTAGCAATGCCAACATGAATCTCCTCATCAATCTCCTGCTCTGTGTACATCTGTGGACGTGCATGTGAGCGTATGTTGCCACCATATTGCATATGCGTGCTGACCCCCAGCAGCTGTGCTTTCCCCTCATCAGTATTCTGGGTGAAAAGGGGGCTGTAGGCTTTACTGAGCGCAAAATGAAAAAGAACAGGCAACAAGCCCCTGGAAGTGTGTTCTCCCTTAATTGAAGTTCCCCTTTATCCAGACACTGCACAATGTGTGCGTATGTCCCACAATATGTCTCCCCTGTCCGGCCCCTCCATCCTCTTAATTGGGTCTTTCAGTCCCCTAATTAACTCTGTCAATGCACGTTGAGCTGAGCCAAGTTGGGACAAGTGCTCCTCTGTTGATCAATATCTGAAGCAGTTAACTTATCCATCTGTCTACGTGACCATGGTGTTTGCATGACACTTAATGCACAAAAGGGGGAATGTGTATCATCATCACTGCATCCCTTGTGTTAAGGACTTTTGTGGCTTTGCAGTTCTTCACATAATTTCAGCTCACATACAATGAAATAGGGTCAATTTGTATTATTTTATCACAGATTTTGGATTACTTCACCTGACATGTAGTTGTTTATGAGGAAATATAGACCTGTGTTGGTACATTTAGGTTACTATAGCTGTCACTGTAAGAACACTAAAAATCTATTGAATTCCTTTCATACATTGTGGTAAATATAGAATACTCAAAAATGCATTGGTCTAAAGTAACTAAATACATATACGCAAGTATTGTGATTAAACATAGTTACAGGTATTTGCTCTTCACTTAAGTATTTCAATTTTATGTATTTTATACTTCTGCAGTACTTCACTATATTCTAGAGGAAAATATAATACGTTTTTCCTTCAAAAGATTTTGAAAAACTTCAAATATTTCACAATTATAGTGCCATAGCCTCCCTCATTCCTTCTGTTTTCAATTCACAGATGGTTCTTTGAGGAACATTTTTTAAAAAGTTGATTAAAAACAGGATGAAATTTCATTACCGCACTGCAAAATAAGGTTTTAAGGAATCCATCATAAGTTTTTGGTAGATTAAACTGCTAAACACAAAATCAGTTACAACAAAATGAACATTAATGAATCATTGTTGATAATCCTGTGACATGTATATTGTATATGACACCATGAATAGAGCCATTTGGCAAAATGTTTTACATTGACTTCTGTTATTTTTAAAGTACATTTAGCTGATAATTCTTCTGTACTGTTAATTAAGCAGGATGTTTGCCCTTGTAGTATTATTACTTTTACTGAAATAAGCGACCAGAATATGTCCACCCTGCTAAAAATGAGCCTTTTCTGCATCACTGTTTAATTTTCAAAGTTAATTGTGCACAGCAGTATGACTAAAACCAGTGCTGCCACTGCTGGTTAGCGTATGCTAAAGAGCACCATGATGACAGCAGCGGCTGACCATAATGGCACACAGAGGACCTGCCCATCTTGTATGATTTAAGAAGCATATCCATTACACACCACACACATCACAGCCCCCCCCCCACACACACACACTTACTCCAGACTGCTGATGCCATACCGTGGGTTAACACCATCTGGTGCCGATCAGGAAACACCAGCTTTGCACAAGTCAGTGTCTCTAATCATCTACCTAGAGCAAAGGGAGGCAGATCCCCACTAATCTCCACAATGTGTTCTGCTTCCCATTCCCACCTGTGCCCAAATAAAGGGGGGCCTTGTGGGAGGACCTGGGGTCTCTGTGTCAAGGGACCGGGGACCAGGTGACGCTGCAGTGACGGTCCCCATGACAGAAGCTCAGCCACTTGGTTTGGCTGGCAGCTGCCTCCCCCCACTGAGACATCCCACAGCTGACAATCCCCTAGTACTGACAGGGGCTCTTTTCAGTGTCAATAGCCTCATATATTAGAGCTAACCGCCTTTGTGGTGAGCGAGGATGTCAGGCCTTTTGGCCCGACAGCGCTTGTTACCATGATGAAATGTAGATTGAATGGAGGGGGTCTGTGTCCCAGGCACGAGAGCTTGGACTCCCCCGGCCTTTGTGTCCCACGCATGGCTATTGTTCAAACCTTTTCAGGGCTCTCAGGAGGAGGAGGTGGGAAAGGAGGGGGGCAGTGGGTGAGAATGAGTTACATCTCTTCATTTCTCCCCTCATGTCCAGCTCATCTGTCAGCTGTGGGAGGATAAGCATGTATTTTACACGCTTGATTTGTTGCTAAGTGAAGGCCGGCTATTGTTGGGTTGTTTGACTAACTCATGTTCACAGCAATCAGTGTGTATAACAGTTATGTTTGTGGTTTAGTGGATTAATCATTATTATGAATCAGTTACCACTTGATTTTTTAACTATTGCAACAAAATCTGAGATCTAATATTGTGTTAAAATATTTTCTACAAGTTAAAGAAGATGCTGTTTGCTTTTACAGAAACTTTTTGTAGACTGACCACATTATGTCCTCTGCTTTAAATTTGCCCTTTGTGTGCCTATATCCATGTTCTTATGAGACAGAGACAAATCGTTGGCCTAGGGCTAAGGACATGGCTATGTCCCTCGCCTGCGTCAGACAAAATTGACGCGCCTTCCTGGCGCCTGTGTCGTCCTTTCATCTCTTACACCCTGTTGAGGTGAAGATGGATGGTCCCCTGGCTCAAGAACACCACATTCAGCCTCTGTGCTGGCGTATTGTCTCGTCCTTCTGTCCCTCTTCAGTGCTTTAGAGGTTAGTCTGTCCAAAGCCAGTTAGCAGCCAATGACAGCGTTTGCTAAGTATCCATTTTTTCCACTGCTCCCCTGTCCTTCCAAGCACTAATAAACCCCTTCTGTTTTGTTAAAGAAGATGTTGCTGTGTTGTTTTGATACAGTTGCTGTATATTTGCAACTGTGGCTAAAACTCTTCTGTCTTTTAACATTGTTTTTCAAAAATACAAACATGTTCATACAAAACTACCACAATCACAATTATAACTGCAGTCAGGGAAAAAAGAATCGTTAGTAGTATTTAAATGACATTTATTAAAAGAAGAAGGCAAACGAGTTATTATTATAACAAAATTTTAATTTAGGAAAATAGAAATCCTGCACCATAGAGCACACCAGCTCTATTTCTGACAACATTTCATCACCACAGGTATCAGATAAATTACAGTATTTGCTACTCTGATAAAATCCCTAGCGCATTTAGAATATTTCTGTATAAACACAGCTGACAAGACAAATGATAAAAAATAGCAGCAATTTGCATGGCGGAGGATATGTACAGTATATACAAGCTCTGGCACCAGCCATCATTTTAGCAGTTCATTCAACAATCTTCTGTGAGCTTCTGGGTTCACTGCGTCGACCCAGGCAGCAGAGGTCAGTTTTAAAAGAGTCCTGCTCACTTGGTCATAGACAGGCTATGCAATGTGGAGGTAGTGGTTGGCAAAGGCTGGCAGAGTGAGCAGGGGCAGGGCATGCCGGGGAAGTGCCTGTAGGAGCCGGTTAGGTGGAGGGGGTCCTTCAGAAGGCCTTGGACTGGAGCATGAAAACCCAGGAAGCTGGCAGATGGAGGGGAGTGTGGGGCTGGAGAAGCCGAGTGATGCTGCAGAGACGAAGGCGTGCTGCCCACCAGAGAGTGCAGAGACTGGGCCAAAGGATGCAGTGGGAGGTGAGCAGGGGGTGCAGCAGGAGTAATCGCAGGAAGGGCAGCAGTGCGGCTCTGGACTGCAGCACTGCCTCCATAAACATCCCCCACCAACTTCTTCATCTCCTCCAAGGAGCTGGACAACATGAGGATGTAGTTGCGAGCCAACAGCAAGGTGGAGATTTTTGACAGCTTGCGGACTGAGGGTCCGTGAGCGTAGGGCATGACCTCCCTCAGGCCATCCATCGCCTGGTTCAGATCGTGCATCCTCTTCCTCTCCCGACTGTTGACTTTCAGCCTCAGGTCTTGCACCTCGTCCTTGCTGAGCTCAGACCTGGCCTTGGTCTTACTGCCTCCACTGCAGCGCTCTGTTCTCCCCCGGCCGGCCTCGCTGTCCGCTCTGCTTTCTTGGCAGTATGTCTGGAACATCTTGTTGGAAAAGAAGCTCCCAGCTGAGTCGTCCACCACCAGGTCAGGGGATGAGGAGCGGCTGCAGATGGAGCCAGAGTCAGAATCCATCTTGGTTGAAGAGGAGGAAAAATGGGGCGCAAAATGAAAAAAAGGTCCAAAAATACTACTCTTAATGCTAGAAGCGTGTGCTAAAATGCTACAGATGCTTCCTAGTTCTCTGCTTTCAAGCTGTTCCAGTTCCCCGCAGCGTCACCACTTCTATCAGAGTTTGTGCGGTTCAGTCTGATGATCAGTCTGTCCACAGAAGTGAGTCTGTCTAAACTGTCACCCTCTGGGCCTGCTGGGGTGTATTTATACAGCCTGCACAACAAAGGAACAATAAAGCCGCATAATGAGACACTTAGAGCCACAACCAATTGCAGAAGGGACATACCCCCCCTACACCTCCTTCCTGCAGCCCCCATTTCACCTTCCCACACCCACATGTAACTCCCCCAACCCTGATGACCCCCCCTACACATTAACCAAAGCAGGGGTACGTTCGCATGTCATGTTAAGCTGCACACCCAGAGGGTAACTAATACTCTGCTAAAACTTCCATTAAAGTAGGTACATTTTGAACGGTGCATATGTAAACATAAAATTAGATCATAAATAAAAAAAATGTTTTAACTTGGCAAGTAAGAAGAACATTTCTTTTAAATTACAAATAGTACAGACAAGGTTAATGTAATACTCCCGATATGGAATCAATAGAAATGTTTCCTGTTTGATGCCTTAAGAGCTTTACTCACCTTACACACGTGTTCAAAGTGAAATTGGTGACAAGATCTAAGTAGCGAAACACATATTTATTACCCTGCTCCATAACACCAGATACAATGCCTTATTTACGTATGGTATCCATGAGACACGTTGGAGAAAGGTATGAGGCACCATATGAGGTGCTTAAACATGTAAAGAGCGGCGTTAATGGCAGACTAGATACAATGCAACCAGGAGCCCACGACAAAAGGGGTCAGATAAATTTGACTTGGCTCCCCAAACAGCCTGTGAAATCACATCACTATCACTGGAAGGGGGTCCTTTAGGTGGGGAGGAGGTAGTTAAAAAGATACTAAAGAGTGGGCACAGCATTGTCCTCCCCTAATTCAACCGTAAAGATATTTTTTCAGGTTTGTTTGGTTTTTTTTTACACATTTTTTTAGTATTTTTCTTCTTCATGATAGGAAATGGCAGCTTTCAGGAACATGAGAGAAACTTTAAAGGATTTATGCCATATAAATTCCTACCAAGCTTAATGTCCAGCTTGAATCTGTTGATCTAATCTTGTGGCTGTGATCAAGCTGACTTTTCAACATTTCTCTCTGTGGTGTTCAGAGGCTGGATTTCAATGCTCGGCTCAGGAATTTCCTGCCGCCGTCTGCCAAGCAAAGCCTCCAGTGAGGCAGAGCTAGAGGCCCAGCAGTTTGAAAATATAATAACACCCTGCTCATATGGTACGCCATCCAAGGAAGCAAAAGAGATTTGCAAAAACACAGAATTTTGGAGGCAGCATTGATTCTTGCCTGGAGCATAATAACTGCTCAGCAATTATCCAAGGTTTTGTTCAGTGCGAATGGAAGAGACACGGCCGGAATGTGTTGTGTTTCAATCATCTGTCAGCTCATCGAAGACACGATTTGCTTCTCTCTTCTGTGTGCACAGTGGGACACCCTGGTTTATATTTACCCAGCAGCGGCAGACGTTCTTCAGCCGTGGGCGTCTTTGTGCAGCTTCATGATTGTTCAAGAAAGGTGTTGTCTGTGGAGTAAATCTGAAGTTACCACCAACTTGCGATTCATATGTATGTGTTTGAATATTGGTGGTATGATACTCAAATCCTTTCCATCACTTAACATTTAGCAGTAATCAAATTAACTTCCAAGTCAGTCTGTGTTTGACCTTAACACATCCATCCATGTACTGCATTTCAAGTTTTTCCTCAATTAAATTCTTTTATTTCACAGAAAAAAAACAATCTAATAGACTCTACAGGAATAGTTTCAAGTCTCATCCCTCATTTAGCACTCTCAGGCTTAAAGTGCCCAATTTAGAAAGACCGAATACCTCCTTCATCATGAACAATCTCTCCCAATCTCCCCCTGTCTGTCTTCTCAATTCCTGTATATTTAAGGGAAGAGATTGGACGATTCATTTCCATGAATTGTGCTGCAACTACATTTTAGGATACTTTTATTTATTATTCCCTTGATATAAACAGATGAATAAGACCCTTTGTGTTGTATGAAATCATTCTACTCATTTGTATGTTTTTACCTGAATGTGTAAGTTTGTTCACTTGTGTTGTCACATTGTGTTCAGTATCTGTATATATGATTTGATGATTGATGATTAGATTTTGATGGACCTGCATTGACATTCATGCTGGTCTGCACTTCGCTGTGTGTGCACTCTCAAAGTAAGAAAGCCTTCCCAACCACACAGACCCACAGAAAGTTAGGAATGGGAATCAAGAGGGCTCTTAGGACCCCCCCATCCTGAGATCCATCAGGGGCCCCTGCAGGGTGCTTTGGCTTAGCCAACATTCAGTGATATTATAATTGGGGGAACCTTGAGAGCCAACATGGGCCATTTATTTGGAGCATATGGATTTTCCCATCGTTAGGCTCAAAGCCAACATGGCTGCTGGACTCTCCTCTGCTAATTGGGCCAGGTCCTAATTAACTATGTTTGACACAGTGCTCCGGATTTCATTCTTTTCCAGTCTTTCAGACCTTTTAATGGCTGGTTCTGTGCCACAGCTTTCACTGTGTTCTACACACTCTAAAGAGAAGAGAAGAGAAGGACCAATAATGTTTCTTTAATGGTCTTGATAAATTATCTATATATTGAGGGAAAATGTGCCAACTACTCATTAACTGTACATAATGTTAGATTAGTGAGATTGTCACTCATATCTACTGAGTGAAGATACAGCTCATTAATACGAAATGGCTAAGAGCTGTTGTGTATCAGTACGACCACAAAGAACACATCTTTGTGAGGGGCTCTAGCTGAGTAAAGGGAGTGTAATCAGTCCTTCTCTTACTCCATTATTATATGCATGAGCCAGATAAACCCCATTCTGCTGCTCATTCTTATTCTTATTCATGTGTTTGCAGAAGCAACAGGCCACACAGAGAGACACAAGGATCTCTGAGCTTTGTATTTTACAAATGAAAGCGTAGCCACCCTCCATGTTTCCACATAATCCTTCAATTTTTAACCCTGCATTAAGGTGTTTGACTTTCTTCTCTAGATGCCACCTTTCAAGGCCCTTCATTCAATTCAAGAGTCCTGTGACAGACTTTTTTTAGGCTTTAGAGATCCCATCTCTGCTGCCTCGCTGGGTGCACTCCAATGAAAGTGCTCAGGTGACCAGAAAATGAGGGCATTATCACAGGCATATGCTTGTAGTGACAGAGGATCAGGCTAGATTAGGGACTATCATGGCTCAATAAAGCGCTAAGCTGAAGAGCAAACCTGTGCTGTGTACCATAAGGCTTCCTTCTCCCTCTGCCGGTTATTGTTTAACAGGATCAGTGGCTGGATCTTCTGTACACACACACTGGGCTTTAATCTGGGCATGTGGTTGGGAGTAGACCCCATAGGGGACGCACAGCAGCCTTTGTTTACCACCATTTTTCCCGATATCGCTTAGATATCAAGGCTGTGAGATCAAGATCGTAGCAGCAGGAATGATCAGCAGCACAGACATGTGGAATTGGTTCGGTTTGTCTCCTCCACGGATCTAAACGTTTCCCTCTGAGTACCGATGTCTGGGAAGAGAGATATAAAATTATTTCACAAAGTGTCTGAATGGGCCGACAAGTGTTTCTGGGAACGGGGAGTGCTTCCCTTTGTTATCTCTCACCGCTGGGACAAACTGCTCGGTGATTTATTCATTTACACTGCCTGAAACAATTGCATTATCTCAGCCACAACAAAAAGACACAAAAGCGCTATGAAAATCCCCTAGGATGTTTATGAGTCACTAAAGAGTCCAATAACTTTCCCCTTCATCTTTAAGCAGCCGCAGAGGGTCGCATGCTGTGGAGGGCTGCAGGGCGAGGGGAGTCAGGAGGGGGATCCAGGCCCGGGGAGAGATGCTGATTATGGGTAGGATAAAAGGAGTCCAGGCCTTCTCCTCTGTGGCTGAATGGGACGTGGTCAGCAGGCTGTCCCATACACCGGCCTGCTCCATGCTGCTAGAACTTCATAAATTACCCCACAATTACCCCGGGGGGACGCTGAGGGAGGAAAGACAGGCGAGAGGGGGAGAGAGTGAAAGGGGAAAGAGCAGAACCGGTTGCTGAGCAGACCATCATCAGGAGGCGAAGGGCCCAGGTCCAGATGTTGGCCTTCAGGTCGCCGAGACCCAAATGATGGCAGCCACCTGAAGACTGTCACTGCTAAATGAGAAAGATTCACATTTCCAAGTGAGGCTATGTGATCTTGAAAGAAAAAATAACAGATTAAGAAGCTGAAATCAGTGAAAATTCGATATCAGGAGTGGCTATGATAGAAAACTTAAGCTAGTTATTACTGTAAAACAGGCACTCAGATTGACTCTGACTTTATGACTCTTTTCTTCTATTCTACTTCATAACATCACTGCAGTTTAAATTATCCTAGAATCATCATTTGTGCTTAGTGAAGGTAGATACTCACTTTAAAAGCAAATTCTGATGTAAGCGGAGGAGAACATGAAACAAATGAAGCAAACAAACAGGTACTGTGCTGTTGTTTATGATGATTTGACAGCTGCTTTTTTCACTTTCAGCAAGACTCGCTGTTTTAAAGGGTAACGGCTGATTCTCCCAAAGCAAGCACATTTTCTTAGTGTTAGTGTTTCTTAGTGTTGGTTTTGTTTGTCCAGTTTGTGAGACATCTGTATCTGACATTTTTGCTTCCAGCCCAACACTATAAAGGAATTTCGCCGGGTAATAGTCGCAGCACTGACATTTAGAAAATCAACGGCAGTAATTCTCTCAGCAAACTGTACTGTGTTGTCCTGCATGATCCACGAAAGATATTTACAATGTAAATAGTTAAGAGATAAAGATTAATGATGGCAATGCTGACCTTTTTAAATGTAGTTTTTTTTAGAGCAGTGAGCTTCCATTCACCTCCATTATATCTGATTGGAGATAGACTTAAGGTAATTATATGCAAATAAGAACATTTGCATGAGTCTCTATATTTGTGGCAGATAAGGAGAATGATTCAAACAGTTACTTGGCAAATCCCAATCAATCAAAACATCACACACACGCCTTCAAGCCTATACAGAGGCACACACTTATACACAACACTCACACACAAAGTGTATCTGTTCAGCATTGTGCTGGTCACACTTTTGAACAGTTGGCCGCTCACTGGTGCATGGGGGTGGCTTTGTGTCGGCGGTCTGCAGACTTCTGCCGCTCTGTCCCCCCCTCTGTCTCCTTCATCCCCCTCGTCTCTGTGTTATCCAGTCTGATAAAACACGGGACCTGCTCGCCCAATAATCTCCCTCCCCGAAGCCCAAGCACGACTCCTGCCTTTCATCAGCACCATTGTTTCAGTCTGTTACCTCCGCATGTGCTCCTTCACCACGGCAACACGCGTACACACACACACAGAACGCCCCCGTCCCCATCTGTGGATAGGCCTGCCATGTGTCTATTCATAAGGGTGCCGGCGGCAACGCCACTGTATGTGGATAGTACATGATGCTGTCCTTTTGTATGGGTCTCAGTCCTCAGCCACTTACCGCTGACCCCGGGGTCACCACACACAATAACCGGAGTGTTGGTGGCCACTGGCTATCCTCATTGGCCCGTGATTGACGAGCCGATCAATGGTCGGAGTGAGTGTGTGTGCGCCCACATGTGTTTGGTTTCTATACAGCCTCTGCAGACCCATTGAACCAAGTGTGTCTGTTTTTTAAGTAACGGTCTTTTGAAGACATCAGGCTAGTTAGTGACACACAATTGACTTCTTTGGCTTTTGGCTTGATGCAGTGAAATGAGTACCTGCAATTTAGCTCAATGGGCACACGCCTTGTCTGGACATTAGAAAACCAGTGAAAGTAGGGTGTAAGGAGCTAATTGCTGTAACATTCAGCTTTCATCGTTTTGTATCCTTTTCCTCCATCTCTGTGTATATCACTGCGTCATCCACTTCAAATTTTACCGTACCACCTCAGTAAGTCATTTTCATCTCATCTCTCTTTCTGTTTCTGTCTTGCTCTTTTGCTCTCTTCACCCCCCGCCTCTTTCTTTTTTCATGGCACACACACACACACACACACACACACACATTCACTCCACGAGTCAGCCGATGGGCTCAGGTGGGCGATTATGGATGCACATTAAACCTTAATTCACATATGGCTGGATCTGAATACTGATGAGGAGATCTGCTCCTGTCGCACATTATCATCCAGTGTCCAACATGGCTGAGACATGGACAGCATCCACTGCAGATCTGTAACTGTGTCCCGTAGGAGTGACAGATGAGGGATGACAGGTCACACACACACACACACACACACAGTGACTCTTAAACACACAATGTGAAGCACAAACTCAAAGTGGCCGTGTTGTTTTTCTCTGCTCCGCAGACAAAAACCAGGCCATGACCCTGTGGTTTATAGACCTCCTGTTGTTTAATTAGTTGGGGGAAGACGTGGGACAGTGTTCTTAATATAAGACATACGATGTGACAGACTTTGTTCAACAGGGATTTTAAATAAGTACCACTGTCAGAGATGTGACTAGCAGCTTATAGACCTTAGTAATGGTGAACATTTTCACTTTCACTTGGCAGGTAAAGCACAGCTGTAATTAAAAAACATCAAGAATCACTCCATTACATTTATGCTACTACATCTTTTTATGCCACAGAGTTAGCTTGTACGATACCAGGATATTGGAACTGGTGAAGCCAAATGTAGCCTTTATTCATGTGATTCGCTTCACTTGTGTTTCTTTACTACGTCAAAATGTCTGCCGGGAAGAAGGTCTATATTAAATACTATTTCATGAAAGCAAATGCCCCAGTCAAAAATAAACAACATTTTTAAATAAATATTTCAGTTCACTGATGGTTAAGGAAAGAAAAATGATGATACCTTTTTTTTTAAATAAAATGGTAATATAGCTCTTGATTAACAATGTACTTAATAAATTAAATAGGCAACTTATATTAATAATTAAGTGTTTTAGAGCCTCCATAAAATAAGAATTACTGTATCTCAAAGACTCTCAAGTGTTACAACTGATTTCAGTACAGAGGTCTGAAATCGGTGGAGTTCCTATATTAAAGGGCAGGTTCACACTATTCCAGTCTTTCTTAAAACAATACAGAATGCCCACAGATAAAATGAAAGATTTCATGGTTGCTGTTCTTCCTCTCAGTGTGTGCATTTAGTATATTTTATTATCCTGGATTTTGGTGGTATTAGTGGTGCCTGTTTTGTTATTTGTAATTCCACTCTTGTCTGCGTGGTAATTTCATTGTTATTGATCTCTTTGCTGATGCTCTGTAAAGCACACTTACCCCGTCATCACCCCACAGTCAACGTTGGTGAGTTCTAGGTTGCACATTAATATGATATGTTATGCAATCAAAGATGTGAATTTATTGACATCTGTGTTGTTGGTGGCTCGGTCTAAGGACTGGACCACAAGGCAAGGTGAGTTTATTTGTGTAGCACTTTTGAAACGCAGTTAAGTACTTTATAGAAAGCAAAGGAGTGTAATATAAAAAGATTTTTTTTAAAAACAACCAAAAAACAATTACATTACATTTTACTGTTTTTTTTAAATCAATAAATAAAACTAAATTAGAATAGATTTTTATTGGGGGTTTTTTGTACCAATAAATTCAAATGAACTTAAACAGTTATCATCATGAAAGTAACTTTACATTATCATCCTAAATAACTAACAAACATAGCTATAAATTTGACTGACAGGCAAAATGCAGCACTGATCAGCAGTCCTCATCAGCACATTATGATATACTGATGTGTTAATAATGCCTCATGAGAAGAGATAGCAAGCCACTGTATGACTATATGTTTTTAGTGAAAAGGAAAGTACCCCTCCATGAAAAAAAAAACTTTTTTTCTCAGATACAGCACCAGATTGCTGTCCCATGGCTGTGTGGCCTCTCAGTGACATGAGGCCTGTGTGTAGGTTTACAGCACCTTTGTTATTGATATCATTCTTTCTCTCACTTTTCCTGTCTCGGAGAGGCACGGGCTCCTAAGTTTGGCCTGACAGACCTTACCCTGCTGAGTGCAGCATTAAATATCAATACATGTTTATGAGGGCCCGTAAATACTCGATACAGAGAAGAAGCCATGAAAGAGAGAACCAAGCTTGTCCCACGTGCTTGAGGATGGAAAGTGGGGTGGTGGAAGAAAGGAGTGGAAATGGAAAAGAGACATAAATGTAAAGGAGTATGAAAAGAGCACCTCAGGGTATCAGGTGACTATCCACCTGTTGCAGCTGCTGCTTGTGATTCTGTCTGTTTGCGACCTAAACCATGTTAAGGTTCATGATCTGTTATGTCCTTCAGCAACCAATTAATTCATGTTTTTATTTATGTTTATCAAGCACGGTAAAGCATCCTTTTAAATTTTCCCTCAACTTCATTTTCCAAGTGATCTATTATTCATGATGTGTTAATTCCTAAAAAGATTTAAGGATCTGTGACTAGTGAAGCACTGTAGACTTAAAGGCAGAGTACGCAGCACTTAAACAAAGGTCCCATAAAAATACACCTCTAGTGACTGTGTGGTAGTATATTTGGGGGACAGTGGGTTGGAGGGGGTGAGTCCCAGCTCCGGCCTTTAAAAGATTAACCTCGAGCCCACAAAGGCACAGGGGGCTATGGGGCCAGGCAGGGGCGTGAGTGGGCCGCTCACTGGTTAAACATTGGCCATCTTAGATCTCCCGTCATTGTCTAGTTAGGAGCTCTACCCGGGCCCCGTTAGCAGCGCAGACACATATCTTGGCAGCCGGAGTGAGCCAATACAAAGGCTGTCGGTGCCCGAAAGGCAGAGATGGAGATGTATGGGTCCAGGGTGGGGTACTCGCCACGTGGGGCCCGTGGGTCGTAAAGCCCAAAGCAGGACAGATTGGACAGCAGAGCCCCCCCCCAGTCCTCCTCTTTCTGTGTGTTTCTGTGCTCTGACAGTGATAAACGGGACACACAGCCTTCCAGAACAACAAACAGACACAGCCTCATTTCCCCAATGTGGGCGAGGGCAGGCATAAAGGAGGTGCCATCCCATTAGAGCCTGGGCTCAATGCTGTTGAGGCTGAAGATAAAAAGGAGGGGGGGGGGCATTTCACTGGTGCAGCGGGCCACTCGACCAGGGGCCCCCAACCAAGAGGGGACAGCTCTGCTGTTTTGTTTTCTCAAAAAAGTGTCATAAAAAACTCTCTTAATTGGTGCTCCATAAAATTAGCATCTCCAAGCTGATTAGATTTCCTCTCTCCTCAGTTACTATTGTGTCGCTCAGTGACCCCATCCCTGTCATTCACTTTCAGTCTTTTCACAATTTTATTGGGCATCAGAGAAAAAGGAAACTCATGTAAGTTTGTGCCCTTTGCCCTCCGCTTCTCCTCCTCCCGTTCGAGTTAACCAAGTCTATCATCCCTGTGAAACAATTACCTTCTGCTCGGCCACTGAAAAGTAAACTCATGATAATACATTGAATGTTGTTATGTTAAACTGGCCAGAGGGGATGCCTTCGGTCTTATTTCACTTTCTGGCTTAGAATTTGTGCAACACTTTGAGTGAAAAGTATTGTTTTTTTGTTTATTTATGGTGCAAGACACATGCCTTTTTGTTTCACCCTAAAGTTAACCTCAGCAGAGCTATTTGAATAACCATGGGGGCTAGAGTGAGAGATTGAAAATGCGTCTAAATAGATTAACCACACTTCCTGAATGTAGAGCCATTGTGTCTAGACTGCAAAAAAAAGTTTTTTTCTCAGCAAAATCCTGTTTATAGACATGTCAGAGCAGCACAGACTGAAATATAATCCCATTAACTTTGAATGGCAAGTCTATTACTCTGTTGCATAATGTGTCTCGCACGGCATGGATAATCGCCATCTCAGTGGAAATGGCGGTGAGATAAAGGGATTCGTGATGCCCTGACATCTTTATGGATGGAGTAATATGGTCGGTGGGACCATAAGCTTCCCAAGAAAAGTTTGATCCGTCTACTTCCTCCGATCTAAAATGTCATTTAGCGTGAGTGATGTTTGACAAAATAACTTATTATATTATATATACTTGGGTTATAATCTCATTTTACTGGATGGGTCTGCACTGTACATTTAGTTTAATATGGAAACAAAGTGGGCCTTAAGAAGGGAAATTTGGGAACAATTATCAGCAGTCAGTCCATTTCTTATTGAGGGATTGACATACAGTTTGTGGACAATGTCTAGTTTTCAGAATAATAACAAAGGAGAACATTCAGATCTGCTGGTAGCAACAGAAAGATTAGGATGGATTATCTTCCTGTGTGCTCACTCACAGCAAAGTGGGTTCATTTTTGACATCACCATTATCTAAATGTTTTGATCTTAAGGATAGTAATGATCATTTCCAATTCATTGCTGCTTCAAAAGCAAACTGGTGTAGTCTAAATTATAATTTCCTTCCTGGATTTCACTAATTAGAGTAAATGTATAGCCATGTCCTTTGCCAAGGTCAGATTTTGTAGAGAAAATGAACTCTGTAACGAGGGTCAGGTAGCTCAGAGTGTGATCTGTATGTCAGGCAGCAGTGGGAGGGACACATGAGGTTGTTAGGGAGGGGCGACCATCATTGATATACGCATATCATGGGGAAAGTGATGGTTAAAGAGTGGGAACGTAAGCGGACATTGTGATGCAAAGGCCACGGGAGGGTTAAACCAGGTTCTACTCGGCCCCCTGACCCAGGATCCCTTTGATGCTTCAGCCCTCAGGACGTGGGCCTCCGAGGGGGCTCAGTGTGGCGCGGCCCTGGGACCGGACCACTGCCACGGAGTCAGCGGGATTCTGGGACATGGCTTTGTCCCCAAAGAAAATGTACGTGGCTTTGGGTGGGGCTGGGGGAAAGGTCGCGTACAGGGAGCATGGGGAGAGAGGGGTGAGATCAAAACAAACACACTGGGGAAACACTTCGGATCACTTTCTCAGCGACTTGTTTAATGATGCATGAACATTAATCTTGTTAGTTGTGTTATTTGATCATCTAACGCAGCAGTGAGGGATGGTGGTATTACCATAACCCCAAACTGAGAAAAACACACTGTGAAAGACAGGAATGTCTTTTTTCCACAAATGTAACTGTAACATTTAGCTTCATTTTAGCCACAGAAAGAAGACTGGAGGTCAGTTGTGATGGATAAACTTTTTCTTGTATTGTGCTCAATCTAAGTGAGAGATGAACATCTTAAAGTTCAAAAATACCACACAGGGTAAATATCCCACCCTCAAGACACAAAATGGATCAAAACCCAAGATCAATACAGGCAGCTGTGTGGAAGTTGTTGCTCTGTTGTCCATCCTGTGGCATCACAGCATTGAAGTCCTTCTGAGAAGAGAAAACTCTTTACTCTTTACTGAAGATACATTTCACTGGGAGCCCTGTTTGGAGCAAAGGGTTTAAAGAGAATAACTGGTTAATACTTCACATTATTTGGATTGATATTTGCCTTAATCTTCAATTTATTTTGTATTCATGTCCTTGATTATAAGTTTCTGCTGCTGCTGCTCATCAGTGTATTCCAGTGTGTTTAATGCCTGCTTTCAGCCTAACCTTATTTTCCTCAATTAAGATATTTTAGCTTCACTAGCTTCAAAAGATGCAGAAAACATTGAGTTGACTGAGTGTTTAAACCCATTTACAGAAAAAAATTGGCAGGAACTTGTCTGTATTTTACTGAGGGCAGGAATATCAAGTGTAAAATAAAGTGAGAGATTAAGTTAAAAAGCTGCAGCTCATCATTCTTGCAGATCCTTTAACAGTAAATTATGTTTGTACAACATAGGGCCACAAAAGAGAACCTGTTGTACATCTGTGCTTTGCTTTGAATAATTTTGGTCCCCTGATGTCCTCACTATCACCACATGTGTTGCTTCTACCTGTTCTACCCTCTCACTTTTTAAATGCTGTGTATCTGTGTGGTCTCAGGGATACCGGTTTTAAATTTGTGAACATAGAAAAAGGAAAAGACGACCACTTTTTTTCTACCAGAGTTATATTTCTAGCAAATTATGGTCTTGCACCTGATGATTTTGCACACGGATCTTAGTCATTGACTGTCATAATCATCATCTCCTCAGAGGGGAATTCATGCGCCCACTAGTGGTAGCAGTCAAATATGGCACGCTTTGTTAACCAAACCACAACAACCATTTCCTCACCATGAAACAGCTCAGTGTGAGAGGGCGAAGCTGAACAATATGATTTATTTGACATTTATTCCATTCACTGGATCGTATTTCGTAAGCTTTTTAAGATGTTTCATCTTTGCACTAATTTTAATTTAAGTTTTTGCTCAATGGTGGGCACATCAGGTGTTTTCTAATGCATGGTTATAACACATTATCATTTTAACTTCTGTGCTTGAGTTTTTTTTTATCAGCTGCAGTTAATGAAGCACACTTTTCAATTTTCCAATTTGACCACACACACACACACACACACACACACACACACACACAAGCCCAGTACTCTACTCTGCCAAAGGCTAAGACATTCATTTAAGATAGATTGTATTCGAGTCACTCATTTCCACTCTTCCCATGAATTATGCAGCGAAGACAGCTGATGAGGCACATTTGGTTGTCAAGTTGAGATGCAGACATGCGCTTACATAAGAGCGCTGTGGCTGAAGATGTCTGACAAGCATGCCTTTGAAGAAAGAACTCCCACCACCTTCACCTCCCGCTGGGATTCAACGTCAGCCTCAGAGGGCCTGAACTCACCACCTTCGGCCGGGTCTGGAGCTGAAGAGGGTGTAAGGGGATGATGAAAGGAAGCGGCAATTTAAAAATAATCCTGAGGCTAAGTGATCCCTGATGGCTTAATATTATTAATAGGGTTGAAAAAGGGGTCTACATTTGACTTTATCCTGCATGTGGTTCTGATTCTTTCTGCTTATATATAAAACACGTTTTTAAGCCTAGTTTTGGCATTTTTTCATGTTTTTAATTCAACTAAATGATCACATGGTTATTTACAGGATGATAAAAGTTGACATTGTAAGATACAGGCTTTTTTTTTTTGCAGAGGATTCAGTCAGATGACAATGACATCATCTCTATCCACATGTTACCCTCTTCTCCTCATATCTATGCAGTGAATATAAGCCTTTTTTAATAGCGCAGGTGTTTTTCGAGAAGTGGCCCAGATCGAGGTCAACACGTGCCTCCTCAATCATTTATGAGAGTTAATGCAGGGAGCGAGGGCAAGCAGCAAAAACCTGCTACCCCGGGAGACCTGTGGGCTCAAGGAAATTACAAATCAGCAGCACTATAAACCATGCTGCAAGCGGGGAAGAGCTGCCGAACAACCTACTGGGCTGCTTTCTTTATGCATGTGTTGGAGAAATGCTGATAAACCCTGGAAGACTGAACCTCCTGTTTGTGCACCAACAGGCCCACAGCAGGCTTTCCAGGTGCTAATCTCTTGCATTTCTGATTAAGCAAGAAAGTTCTGCGTAAACATCCCGACTTCCCTCTGTGTTGTTTGTCCCCCCTCGCAGCGTGAATGTTATGTAATTACAAACTTTAAGTCACTTTTATTTCTGTAGGAGACGAGTGAATACAGCAAACAAACACGGAGAAGGTTCCAAAAAGTCCTCCAGAAAGGACACAAAGATCATCTACTCATCTACCCCCCCACCTTTAAATAGCACATCCCCGAGAAGAATCGTCCCATTCTTCCTAGTGAGAGAAGAAGCGGATTATAGAATCCCACTCATATTTGGCAGATAAATTGTCATATTATCGCCTCCCATTTCTCTCTAAATCTACCGCGCTAAAGCTCCTCAACTTCGGGGGAAGGAGACGACGGCGATATCCTGGGGCAGAGGAAGCCTCTTTCTCTCCTTTTCCCCTCCTCCTCCTCTCAGTCTCTGCAAAGTAATTTAATTCTGCTGCCAGTTTATCCTGTGAATAAAAGAAGATGAAGAGGAGGAGAGGAAGAGCTCGAGGGGCTCACGGTTGTGTTAACTTTGTCCTTCCTTTTCCCACCTTTCATGCTTAATTACAAAAGCTTGGAGCTAACAGGGATGCCATGATCACAGCTACTGTATGGGGGATGTGAAACATACTAATCCCATGTACCTGACTTTGTAGCTCACGGGCATCAGAAGGTAACTAATCTCATGATCACAAGCTAGTTTTCAAATAACACCTACGTATGGCAAAATGAAAAAAAGAGGACAAGGAATGTAAAACAGAGACTTTTTCACTTTTAGTATCAGTCATCACACCCTGACCTTAACCAGCATCTGTCTGGGGCGACCTCACCATGGCCTGACAGAAAAGGTAAGCTCCTGATTAATGATATTTCTCAGCAGTGGAATATTCATCTGTGTACAATCTCACGCCTCCATCAGCGCTCTCGTCCTGGCGCGGCAATGTCACAGTGACTTTGCAGAACCTGTCTTCAGAATCATCTATTTTATGGTGCGTTTACGGTCGAACAAACATTACGCGCTGTTTCAGTGACCTCAGGGGAGATGGAAAGAGAGTCGAGAGACAGAGGTGTGAGGAGAGGTATGGCACTTGAGAGAGTTTATTGGACTCCACAAGAGTGACTGCATCTTGAGTGTGTGTGTGTGTTTTTGCCTCTGTGTTTTGCATGCCAGTAAAGCACACCACAACACACCGTGATAGCCTTCAAGCTGCCTTCAAATATCCATCTTGTACTGCCCCCAATTACTGACAGGTGGAGCTGTGGATCTCCTTTCCAGTCTGACTCCACCATGAGACCAGCAGCAGGTACAGCCCTGACATGTTCTCCCATACAAAATCACACATCAGCATCTCCCGTGTCACATGCTGCGCAACATCCTTTGCAGTGCACTGTAAATGTGTTGTGGTAGATGCAAAGATCCTCAGCAAACACAGGATCTGATTGCGGTTTACATAATTCTTGCTCGTTCGTTGTGTTAATTGGCAGAGAGAGAGAGATGGAGACAGAGAGAGAGAGGAAGAGGTAGTATGTTGGTATCAAGTATCTCTCGATGAGGGGTTTTAAACCTCCTGAAACACCCAGCAGTGCAGGAAAGCTGCGGGGTGTCCCTGGAGGCTGTTTTACCTCCAGTATGTGTGGCAGAGGGAGAGAGGCGATGGAGCTGTCAGCATACCCATAAGGACCAACATGACACAGTTTGCATGTGGAAACCAATTCTAGATATAAAAATCAAATACCAGACATAAGAATAAAAGGAAAATGTTTTTTAGTAACTATAACGATGTAGACATAGGACAGTGTTTCCCAACCTCTGTGTAATGTCGCTTACTTTGGGCCTTTTTGGACAGCAGACATGTTGCAAGAAACACACAGATGTAATTAAAAATATTCACAGTGGCTCTGTTATACGCACAATACCAGGGCCCTAAAACTGAAGCAGCTAAATAGAATTCATCCATAATTGATCTTATCATTTACTTTTTACTATTTACTTCTGTCTTGTCAGGTCTTTAGTGCAGTTTGACCATATTTAGGTCACTGAGGACAGATGGCACAATGAGGCACAATGATACCACATCTGGCAAATCTTATTGTGACGACAAGACCCCAGGAAGTCACTTTGTCCAGCTGTTGTTTGCCAATAAATAGTTACAGCAGCTAACTCCCCCATAACACACAAAATGTTGTTTTGACCTCACTGTATGTGTTCAGATTAAATGGACACATGTTCACGAGTGATCACAGTATAACCTTCATGAAGAAAGGAATTTGTTGCAGGGCTGTTGTGTTAGACTGCATTAGTTTTAGGCCTGCATAGCTTTTAGTCAAGGCGAGGTTGAACTCTCTTGGCTTCCCGTAGCGCTTACGGGCCTGAAGTCCTGCACAAAAATGTCTTTAAAGATGAAAAAAGGGATTCAGGCCCCCCTGGTGTGAGGTACTTTCAGTGCCGGTGCTCTTGGCATTGTCACGTACGTTTCCCGGCTTTACACCAGGAGGCCACACATCTCTCATAAAAATCCCCCTCACGCTCACTCCACCGTAACGAGCCCAGTACACTGTAGCTTCTATTTTTACGAGCCCGTTAAGCAGAGGGCTTTTACTCCTCTGGTGGCCCAGCAGCGGCCCAACACAGTAACTGAAAAGACAACTGAGAGCACACTTTGGAGGGAATTTGATTCATAATCTCAAAGAAATATTGATCATTTCAGGGTGAATGCAGAGCTGGGGAAAGCAAGAGTGAGTTTGTAGATAGAAAGAAGTGGAGGAGGAGAAGTGGTACTGTTGGGTGTCAGTTTGAGTTAGGATGGCCATGTGCGGCTTCCAGTGGCCTCACGCCAGCCAGGCAGAAGAAGAAACATTGTTCTGCTTTCATCATCTGTTGGTTTGGCTCAGTAATTCTCTGTCATGCTCCATATGTGACTGTAGAAACTGTAATTCATGGACATCTCAGCAGTTAAAGGGTGCAATACACCATCTTATGTCTCACAGAAAATCAAATAAGAGCAGTTTTTGGATTAATGTCATGATATGATAAACAGGCATACCAGCGAATGAGCCCCAGGCTTTGAATACAATTCAGCTGCTGCTCACATCAAAGCTACAGTGGGGCCCATGGGTGGACTATAATGTATGATCTAAACATGTTGATGTCATATAGCTATGAGCCTAATGGCTAATCGTATCAGAGTGCATATAAAACACCAGAGGACAAAATCAAACAAACAGACGCATGCTGCATATGGATGATACTGATTCCTCCAGCGAGCATAGGCTCAGTGGGGAGCAGAGACAGAGAGAATGAGAATCAGAGTTCACTGTATGTACAGGAGAATATTTGACTTTGTGTCTGTGGAGTAGATGTACAGAGACTGCTCCCTGAGGGCAGGATCATACATGTCGAAAATGCATGCAGTTGTGACCGGGTATTGGTCTCTGTTGAGGTGAATATTACTGTCTGGGCAGTTTGATAGGCTAGTGACAAAATCTTTTTTCCTGTCATAAGATATGACAGAGATTTAAGGATATCTTTGCAACCAAAGTGCTTGGTTGTAAAATTAGTAATTAAGATAAATATAATTAATTAATTATTAATTAATTAATATAAATATTGCACATACACATAGTAAAATTAAATGCACATACTAAACAGAAATCAAATATTATAAATATCAAATTGAATTGCATCAAATGCAAAACACAGAAGAAATTATGTGAGAAAGGTATAAAAGTGGTAGAACATAATATTCTGAGTTTGAAGGTGATATGATAATTAGGGTCTGCCAATGGGTAATTGAAAACAAATGGATCATAGATGGATCAAACAAATGGCCACAACATGTCTTTCTTTATTCTTAAATCCCAAAATCTAAATATATTCAATTATAATGTAAGACAGTGATAAGCAGCTATTCCTCACATTTGAGAAGATGAAACATCAAATCATCAGTGACTAGTTCAAGTAGTATGCAGTAGGAGTAGTAGTTCAAGTACAGTAAGCAGTATGGAGTGTGGACGAGTAGCTGGAGAGCTTTAAGTGCTGACTATGTGGCAGCACCATTACTTTGCCATCTCTCCAGCTGATGCATGTCCAGGTCCTGTGTGCAGATGTGAGCTTGGGGCCCGTGTGTGTACCTGATAACAGAGTGTAAAAAAAATTCCATGTTGACAGATGAATAAAGTACAGATAATAATACAGATATATAAATCTAATAGAAATAATTAAAGTATATGATAATAATGCTCATTATTGTGCAGTGTCAGTATCTGATGTGATCAGTTAGCAAACTATTAAATTAGCTTATTTTTTTAATTCTTTACAGTCCTTGTGTATCCAAGCCTTAAAGGTGCTCCTGTGTTCATCTGTAAAGACATGAAGGGGGAGACAGGTGTTGTCCATGATGCTCAGTAGCTTGAGCAGCACCCTGCTCACTGACTCTGCCATCAGAGTATCGAGCTTGACAGAGCCAGCCCTCCTGATAAGTTTGTTGATCCTGTTGGTGTCGGCTGCTCTCAGCCTGCCGACAGCACAGCAGAGAACAAAAACACTGACCACCACCAAAAGACAGGACATGTGCTGCACAATGCTGCAAAAACTGAAGTGTTCATGACTTAACAAGCATTTGCTGTGTGACAGACTGTAAACTATTTGGCATAATACAAACTCCTAATTTGCTAAATTAAAGCCAGACTTCTCACATGAATGTTCCCACAAGTGAGATAAAACACCATCGCAAAGGTTGAGTTAAGAAGGGTAATGGTTCTCAGGAGAGGAGCTCTTGAGCTTACGGGTAATGTGTCCCAGAAGGAAGTTGCTTGAATCTGTTTTGTTTTTTTTCCCGAATGTGCAGCGCATATGATATGTTGCAAACAAGTGTTCACGGAGGAGTTGAAGATTACTGAGGATTACTAAGAAATACTAGGATTTGTTGTACAGTACTGACCAAAGGAATACTTGTTGATTTTTGCAGATTTAACAGAAGATGTATTTCAGAGTCCTGATGGAGTCTTTTAAAGGAGTAAATTCATCTCCTAGAGGCAGTTAGCTGGTTAGTTCAGATGGGAGGCAGTCCAGACTGTTTCAACGTTTTCTGGCATCTCTTTATTGTACATTAGACACAGAACCGGTAAATATAAGGCCCACAATGGTATACCTGCAGGCAAATTCAAAAAGTCATAGGAGGAGGACTTGATGAGTGGGAGGAGGTGAGAAACCCTATGGAGAAATCACACAAAGATGAACAATAGAATATCAGGCAAGAGATTGGGTTAATTGAATAAATCAGCTCTGCAGGCGGTGTTGCCTACAAGGATAACAAAGAAATCTTGAAGTTTTGCTCCTGCAAAAGAGGTTAACAATCTAAACTAAGCCTCAGAGGAAAAAATAGGGAAAAAATATGATACTGGTGTTGAAAGCATAATAAAAACAAGCTTTATTTATCATGAAACAATGAAATCCAAACGTTATCAGCTATAGTGGAGAGAATCCATATAGGATGCTAATTAGATGATCAAAACACGCTTAACTGAATGAGTATCTCATAGACTTTTTCAAATTAAATGTGTCTTGACTAGAAACACTGAACCCGGGAGTCATTCAAGTCTTTTGTCAGTGCACGAGCTTAAGGTTTTCAAAGGAATGTGAACCAGCTAAATGACTCTATTAGTGCAGGTGTTAACAGTGTGTTATGGGTGGACCGATGCCTGCTGGGAATAAACGGCTTGCCGAGTCTCCACGGTGATGAGAGGGAGAGTTGAGGTATCCATGGGAGACGGTGGGCGGGATGAGATCCCCGGGGAGCATTGTGGAGGAGGTGAAGGAGAGCTTAATGTCTCCACTGTGTGGGAATCAAAGGAGAAAAAGAAACAGGGGAAATACATGTGGAGCAAAAGACACACATCACAGCATCTTTAATGTTTTTTATGACATGAATGCTAAACATTTTATGCTTTGCAGTTCCTTGCAGGGTGAAAATGTGTCAAGAAGTCATTAACACGGTGAGACAGGTGTCAGTGCTGTGATGAAGGTAATCATCAGTTTGTGTTCATGTTTTTTTTTTAAGCTAAAAGTGACAATTCATAGATCATAGATTGTGTTGCAGTGTTAATTAAGCCTTCCAGGTACCTGATGGGTACACCGGCATGATAAAATGATGTCAGCTGTTCCAGACCTCCATGTCAAAGTGAAAAAACAATTGTCAGGCTTTTTTCATTGGCATGGTAAACATTTCATAAGCACAACATTGTCATATAATTAAGTTGATAAGGCCAACATGTTGCCTTTTTACACATCCAGGTGACATGTAGCAACATCATCATTAATTCAGTCATGTTTCTGGGCACCTGATGAATATGAGTCCAATATATTTTCCTTGTAGCTCTTTTTTGTTCTCTACCAACTCCAGAGGTAAATTTCTAGCTCTTTGCCTGCTAATTATGTCACAATGTTCACAAGCTACTTGCTCAGATTGGCTATTTGCCATTTGATACCTGGCAGGTAGCGTACAGTGGGTTTATCATACAGTGCGGGAGACAGCAGTCTACTCAGATAAGAGTAGTGAGACTCAGGTCCTCAAACATGCCAAAGACGTGAGGAGACATGCTTCGCTGGGTGATCATTTTGTGTGGGTTCGCTCCCTTGTAATCTTCTGTGTCTCACTTCCAGATCGGGTCTAATTGGCTGCTGTGTATGTGGCTGCGAACACTCTCTGGAGCCCAGAGAGGTCAGCTGAGTCAGGGTTCATTAGCGGTGGAGCCGGCGTCATATTCCCTCAAGGATCTGTAGGCTCTTCTTCCACACCTCGCTCTATTTTTCTTTACTGTAGCAGCCACTTACTTGACATGCAGGCAGAGAAGAAAGCACCAATAAGACAGGCATGCAACTGTCACTCTGACATAGATACACAGAGATAAAATACAAACACGTGTGTCCACAACACACTGGAACCTCTGATTGGATTCTGAAAAAATCACAGTAGCAGTAGTTGCAGTGTCACATGATCTTTGACCCATTAAACTCATTAAAACACGTGATCTTCCAAATACACCCAAATACACTATCTTGCTCCAACTGGAGAAAACCCGTAAACACTATGATAGCTTCTGTGATAATTCCCAGCCATGTCCTATTATTAGTTTTCTCATTTTCAGAGATGGGGATGGAGGGAGTCCCAGAGGCTCCACACTTTTCCCACCGTCTCTCACTGATGGGCTCATAGTGATGGATGAGGTGAGCCCGATCCAAAAGCAGAGAAAATGAAGCTTTCATTAGACAACGTAACCAAGCAGTTGTGAGCCATCTCGAGAGTCTCTCTCCCTGCACTCAGACACATTACCTGCACCCAAACAACAGCGCCTTTTAGATGGAATCAATGTGTTGTTCTCTTTGCAGCCACCTCTGCACTTTCACACACTGAACCTCGAGTCAATTTCCAGGACTGCTGGCCAGAAGGAAGGACTGTTCGAGCTTCATTTGCTGCTCACTGGTTTTGACTGAGTGGGGAGTGTCTTTCTACTGGCTATTTTAGGCACCTTTAATGTAAAAGGAATGTAGAGAGGAGGAGAGGCTGGGGACCTGAAATGTAAGAAGAGGTTATATAGCTAATGATTATTGATTGATATGTCCCTTGGAGATACAATCAATAGAAATAAGAGAGCGAGGTGTCTCCCTGCAAAGTAAACACCACTCCTGTAAATTTGTGGTGGATATGGGGCTGAGCTTTATGTGGCTAATATTATCTGTCGGGCTTTGAATGCAGGAATGATGTAACCTGGTGAGGGGCATTCACACGGAAATTATTGGGAAATTTCACCTTCTGTCTAGCGACATCTCCGTCCCCAGGGGCGGTTTTTGTATCTTAGTTTTAGCCATGCATGATTCCTCCCTTTCCATCTGTGCA
Source organism: Scortum barcoo (assembly GCA_023238725.1). Taxonomy (NCBI): domain Eukaryota; kingdom Metazoa; phylum Chordata; class Actinopteri; order Centrarchiformes; family Terapontidae; genus Scortum; species Scortum barcoo. Next base: position 18,233,855 of record CM041539.1, on the reverse strand, counting down.
CAGTTTGGGGTCATGTTTTATTGCAGCATAACACTTCATGAATGAAATTTTAATGCAATCTTCTCTTGACAGCCTCGTGAAAAAGTTCCTTGCATCAAGTCCCAGACCTATCGCCTGCAATCTGTACGTGCACCACAAGTTCAAGGTGAATAGAGTGTTCGGTAACACTGCCTAAAAAGTGTTGGGGGGGGAGAAACTCCAAATATCCTGTTTGTTTCTTTGATGTTTCTCAGAGAGAAGAGAAGAGAAGAGAAGAGAAGAGAAGAGAAGAGAAGAGAAGAGAAGAGAGAAGAGAAGAGAAGAGAGATGACCCTGTACTTCACAGGAGATGAAAATTATAACTGTTTAATTGCTACAGCTGTGATAAAATATTCAGCACATTATAAAAAGGTTGAAACCACATTTAGAGAATCTCTTTACTATTCTGCCTCACTCTCTCTCCCCCCTCAGTCAGACAGCCAATAAGCCATCCTTAAATATTGATGGAAATTTCCTGCAATTTCCCTGCTTTATAAACACCTTTGATCTTCGCTCATTTGCCCTCTCTTGTGTTTTCCCCAGATATGTTTTTCCTCTGGAGCCGAGCATTTCCAGAGGACTTCAGTCATATATATTGTGGCTGCAGAGCTGCATCTCACTCACACATGAAAAAGCAAACCCATCTGTAGGTCATGTTGACATTTCACACTTGAACTCTCGAGTGTTTCTACTGTACTGCTGTAAAATGCAGGTTGTGTTCAACTGATGCAATGCATGTGAGTGTGTGTGTGTGTGTGTGTGTGCGTGTGTGTGAGTCACTGAGTGTGTGGGGTTGCGTCCTAAATTATGGCGGTTGTTACAGAAGCAATGAGGCAGTGCTGCCCTGCTGGCTCTTTATGGGTCAAGCCCGTCGCTGGGGGAGCGTTTCAATCAGAGCCATTTAATCAGTGACACATCCACAGCCAAGGACTGTGTCTGTCAACACAGGGCTTCATGTAATGACCTGATCATGGACAAGACACCTCACAGCACAATTACACACAGACTCCTCACACATCAATAATTCACACCAACACCAGGCATGCAGTCTTTACTCCAGGGCCATAAACAACGTCTAATAAACCTCAGAGATACACACGCCGTGACGATGAAAGTGCCGTAAAAACACTCCCATCCAAGAGCAACGCATGGCAGCTGTTTGATAAAATGTGAGGCATTTCTGTTAAAATAATGACATAAATCTTGGCAGCGCATCGAAAAATTTCATCTATAGAGGTTGTGTACGTATGCGATAAAGTGTGTTTTATTTTGTAGAACAGAATGCACTGTAGGTCACCCCTGTGCACACACATATAAATGCATCCATTTTAGTAATTGCTTGAGAAAAGATAAAGGAGGAGCGGTGGACTGTTGTTTTAATAAAACACGCACTATATACAAACACACAGTGAATCAATAAACTGCGGCGTGCATACTACAGGAGAACAACCTCTCTGTCCTCATCATCCTGCTCTCTCTTCTCTCCTCTGGACTGGGTTGCACCAACTAATCGTAAATCCATTACAAAGCTTTGCGCGTAAAGTCCTCCCCAAGCTCTTAGTGGTGGCTAGCTAGTTTTAGACTCATAATTTATTAATCAGGTAGCGCATTAAAACTTGTAATGTCTTATTCAGAAAAGACTTCAGTAATGTGTAAGTCAAAGCTAGGAAAAGTCTATCATGTCATCTATTAAAAAGCAGTCAGTGATGTAAAGAAGAAGTCGCTGCAGCATCATAAACACTTACACACGGTAACACTCAAAGTCAAACGTTTTATGGTGCAGGGCGACATAAAGCATTGAGTTAAAAAAAAAAAAAACAACAAAACTTTGAGTAAGTAAAAAGTTTGCCATATCAATTAAAAGGCGATATGTTAATGTTGTGTTCATAATTTATTCATACTGCATCAACTGGCCATAAAAGTAAGTTATTGCTGATTAATTCTTTGTAAATGTAGGTGTCACTTTTGTTTTATTTGTATCTGTATAAATGTAGAAAAGCAGGTTTTATGAATTACTAGCATTCAGGTGCTTTACAATGAGTGGAAAATACTTACAAAACATTAAGATTGACATTTGTAGTGCCAGATTATTAGCTGGATGGATTATTTTGTAATCTGAGGCATACTGTGTTGCTTTTGTTACGTAAATGTAATGAAACATCTTCCCAGTTTACTTCATTGTCAAAGAGAATTTTTAAAAGTGGGAGGCCTGGTATGTATCGGTTTCGTATGATGTCTTTTACTCAGTCTAACTGAGTCAGATATGCATGAGAAGCACTGTAGTTAGGCACCATTAGTTTAGTCAGTTAGCTATGTAACAGTTACACCTGCACTTACTACTAACCTTTACTAAAAACTTTGTGAGGTGCAACAAATTTCAATATAGTGAGGTATACAGTAAATAATCAGCTGAGTTGAAATTGGCTCCTGATTCACAGGACATAACAGGTGAGCATTTTTAAATTCTCTGTGTGGGCACAATTTAAGAAAGGGGTGTTATGAACTATTTATTTGCAGTTTTCTCTGTGCAATATGTTGCATAGCTCCCTCTGTCTTTGTGGTGTCTGAACTTTTGCGGTTGTTAGATGTGAGCAGCTGGCGGAGTGTTAGACTGATGAAAGCGTGATGACAGCGGGATGGAGGGATGGAAGATGGAGGCAAAGTGGAGAGCGGGGGGGTGGGGGGTATCAAACACTAGTCTAATGAGCCATCTGTAGTGGCAGCCCTGTGGAGGCCACTCTGAAAAATGTTAGCCACCACGCAGGATGACACCCACACACCACCACCTCTCTTCAATTCTTGGGTTACTGCATGGTACAGTGCATTATATTAGGTAATTATATTGTCATTTTACTATCTTAGAATTGAAGCATAAGCTCAGAGAAAATGACCTTCTTGCAGCAGAACAGAGTCAAGCTGAACTGACCACAAGAAAGTGACTGATCTGTGATAACTAATGTGTGTTCTTTACAATATGTATATAATTATAAAATACATGGGATTTTTTTTTATTTCAGCTAAATTTGGCATTGATTGTGGTTAGAAAAAATATATAACCTATTATCCAACTTCTTTTCAAAATGAATTTCTTTCCACTCTCACATGCAGACCTACATACAGTATATCCATCAGCTTTAGTGTGGCAGGGTTACAACCCACCACCAAAGAATCATTTCTCCATTAAGGTGTAATAATCACCTTTTGGGACACTGATCTGACAGAACATGATATAGAAGTAAAGACAACTGGTCCTCAGTACACCTGAGGGGCTTTGAGGTAATCCCCGTAAATTATAGCAGCCTGAGCCCATTTTCAGGGGCTGGCGTGCATGTAAGTCACTGTGGATGAGGGCAGTAGGTTAAATAAGAATGGTCCAGTGTGACAACAACTGAAATTGGCTATTATTAGCTGTATAGTGTTAGGAAACATAAATGGCCATTTTCCAGAAAGAACATGTCATTTTACATTTCCACTTCACCATCAGTTTTTCACCATCAGTTTTCCAGTGGACGAAGAGGAGCCACTGATGCATCTCCTTAAATATCGACTGCGTCAGCTCTGCTTTCATGGCAACATGGTTATCAACCATCCCTGCTGTGCATGTGTGCAGAGGCAGAAATAAGCTTCTTCTCACAGGGAGGCGCGATGAATAAGAGGAAGCTGAGGAGGCAAACGTCGGCCTATATGCCGATGCAGAGCTGAACACTTAATGGAATTATTGTGCTCGACGCCCTCCAAGAACAGCCAGCAGCCACATTATCAATGCTTAGGTTGAACAATCCGCTGCTATTTTCTGTCCAAAGGCTGAATACCCCAAAGCTATGGAAATGGGGGGGATTACACACAATGTGGCATAATGGGATGCAGAGTCCTTTCTACTTTCATCTTGCGCCAGTGGCAGTGGGGAGAGGGAGGGACGGGTGAACTGGAGGCTAAGAAGTCGATTTGTCAATTGGAGCACTGAATGAACGCCTCATCGATTGAGGAATTGTGATGATTGCAGAGTTTGCTGCTGTGTGGTAATGCAATAGGCAAAGCCATCACGGGCTGTACCGTTATCAGTCCGAATGATTTAGACCCTGCCTCCTTAATGACGGCCATCCATTCCATTCAAATGGCCGGCAATTTATCTAACATGAGTAAACAGGAGAGCACGCACATACACAAATACACACAGACACACACATATACATGTGATGTCCTGTGAGCGCAGACGTTGCTTCTTGCACATGAAAAGGCAATCCAAGAAGTTGTCATCGCCCCATAGCTCTGAATGATAATAAGTAATAAGAAAAATTTACTGAAGGCTGAAGATACTTGTGTGTGTTTTTAATCAGGCCATGTCTGAAAATCCACTGTGGAGCTGTCCCGCCCCTGGCAACACATCATCCGGATCTGAAGCACCTCTGAGTTGGTTTAAGGAGAAGATGAACGATGATTCAGAGCAGCCAAACCTCTAACACTTTAACACGGGCTTCATGATTAAACACACATGCATTTTTTAAACAGCCCCCCCACAAATGAACTACCTCTACCTTCATACAGCGCAAGTACTCCCTAAAGAAAGATGAAAGAGGCAGCAGAGTGGAGGGCGTAAAAAAAAAAAAGACATATTTGCTGCATTGCTATTCATGGTTTTAGCCCCGTCCATTAATTATGCTCCAGAGCGATCCTCAAGAAACAAGCCTGTGTGAAGAGCTTCTCCATGTTGAACAAAAAAATGAGTCTTTCTCGGGATAAAAGCGTCGACTCACCACGGTCCACAAAGTAATTAAGGCTCAGACATTAATAACTCTGGCAAGAGGAAGAAATTAAATGAAACACAGAGAGGATTTATTTCCTCATTCCAACTTCTATAGTGAATCTTATTTAATCTCTTTCACGCCAGCATCTATTTTTAAAATTGCCCTCTCACTCTGTTCTTCTCTCGCTCTGTAGTGCCTTTAAGGAAATGCCCCAAACATTCTTGATCAATAATGTGCTGGAGGAAAAAATAATTTATTCTTTCTTTTTCTGTTTTTTTGCTTTTACTTGCAGTTCCTTCGCACAGATCGATGGATTTCAATTCCAGCAGCGAGGCGTCTTTGTCTGAGGCTGTAACGCTCCCACCGTAGGGGCGGCAACACTAGAATATAGTGTTCATCGAGATAAATGGCCACAAAGATGATATACAGCTCCATATATATATATATATGGTATTGCCGTGTGTTAGAATAAAATAAAAAGAGTGACTGATAGTTTTGTCCTGAGGGTTAATCAACTCACCATCAACACAAATGACCCCTCCTCACTGTTACCTTGACATTCCCGCTAAAGCACTTTTATTACTGTGGTGTAATAAGTGTGTATTGAGAATAATGGCGGCAGCAATGCTCCATTGTTACTCCCAGAGAACATGGGAGTCTGTTATTATTTTGGGGGGCTTTCAGCTTGGAGTCCTCCCATTGCAGGGCACCATTAGTATTCCTGTGCTGATGCTGGCAGTGATTATTAGCGGGGTGAGATGGTGACTGGGGAGAACGAAGGGGTGGTTCAGAGAGGTAATGGGTGGCTGACTTACGGCCAATGATGAAGGAATGACAACATTAGCTGACAGAAGGTCTGGGAAGGAGGCCAGTCCGATCGGATCAGGTACACACATTTGGCTTTCCCACCAGCACGCGGCTGGTGCAGGTGAATCATGGAACTCTTCTGTGAATCGTGCACCTGACGATTTACCTCCATTGGTGACATTTGGTACCAAAGAAGTGTGGAGAAGTTTGTAGCAAGTCAGATTTTCATGCAGGAGAAACTTTTGAAGTTGCCTAACATTAACCATATTGTTACCAAGTTTTATTAGCCTAAACAGTCTTACTACAAATGTGTTTTAATGTCTTTTAAAGTTAAGTTAAGGTTTCTCTGTTTTCCAGGTCTCACTTGAAGCTTTCCATCCAATTGGTTCACTCATGGGCCGAAGCTTCATGACGCTTCATTTGCTCTAATGTGCCATCAAGTGGACAATAAATGTAAAACAGGCAGAGTGATTATAATGACACCATGGCTTTGGTGTGTGAAGCTTTGAATTGAATAAATGAATGAATGATGTTTGTTATGCCAATACATAAGTCATTAACTTATTAATATTGTGTCTATCTGATACATTAGCTGGTCAAAAGGGAAAGTGTAAACAAAGAGAGGGTTGTGATGTGAACTTTATTTTTTAGATATTTATGACTATGTATATATGACTATGTACATATGACATATATTCACATATATTTATGTTTACAGCTGGGAGTCACCAATCTTAATTTCATTATGTGAAAACATAATGACAAATGAAGATTCTTGATTCTTGTGTTACTTGGTTTGTGACTGTGCTTATGTTACTAGGGACAACATGTAACACAAAATAGGGATATCTTTATTTAAAAATAACAACAACAAATGCGCAATAAAGTCTCAAGTCCACAAACTGTGAGGAGGACTCACACTGCATTATATTTATATATATATATTTACATTTCGTGAGGAGGACTCCACTGCATTACGTCATTTATATATATATATTTACATTTCGAATCGCACGTCAAACCCACGAACCGTTTTCTGAATCAGTCATGTGGTACGACATACATCATCAACACAAGGCCGGCTCGCGAGACTTCGAACGTCATGGCACGGCCGTGTATTCAATGTCCACATACATCATCAACACAAGCTTGTTGTAATTTGTAAAATGGTTTTTATGTGTATCAATGCTGAAAATAGCATGCAGGGAGTGGGATATCCGTGCTAATAGTCTTTAATTGCCTTTGTAAATGCGAGAGTGTTGGTTCACTGTAGCCCGCTGGCTAGCAGCGGATATAGCCGGGCGCTTGTGAACGTGAAGTGACCGCCATTTCAGGGCGACACATGTTGGCGCTTTATTTGTATGTTATGTTATGTAACATTTGCATAGTTGTGATGTTGATGCTAATGTGTCATTATAATGCTGCAGCACTGTGTCCCTGTGTGATCATTTCTATATTCCCCCTTACAGGGGCGCAACACTAACGTCTCTCAGCGTCTGTGTGAATGTGTAAATGTATAAATAGGACCCTATTTGCTATGTAAGCTTAAAAGGTGAAGTTTTGCCACCCCAAGTGGAAAAATGAGTTAATTCAGGATTTAAATTTTTTTCAGTTAGATTTTGATTCTGATGTCTTCCCCATTTTTAGGAGGTTTACAGCGTGTTGAGCCCACTGTTCAACCCCGAGGATAAATCTGTGAGTGGGATAATATAGTCTTGCTAATAATCCCCACCGTTCCTCTCAGAGAATCATGTAGTGTGGATAAATAGCCATTCAACTGCTAAATTATTAGCATTATTAAGTCCATTCTCTGAGAAGTGAAAGCCCTTTTTGTCTATGGCATCAATATTTTTTAACTCACAACATTGCCACTTTGGAAAATAAATCCTAACTTGTTTTGCATAACCATGTCATGTGTGACCAGTCTGAGCAGGGAAGTTTTCTGTTTGGGGGTCGAAATGGAAAAAAACCCACATGGACATTTGAACCACGTTGCATCCAAGCTTTAAATGTCATTCCTCTACATGTTCAGTTAGATGTTGCCCTGCCTTTGTTTTTGGTACAAAATTGCAAGATTAAAGTAGGCAAACACGGTTAGAAAGTATACTGATGTAACTGTCTTAATCTTGTGGTACAATAACATACAGTAGCACAGTAAAATCCCTCCAAGCTACAAAATATCAGAACATAAACACACAAATGCAGAGCTGTGCCTTCTGCAATATCACCAAGGCTTGTGCAAATCTGTTTCCATTATGCTGCACTGTCTAAAGAGTACGTATCTCCCTTTGTGAACATCATAAAATGAAATGTTCCAATATAAAAGTCCACATGCACACACATGCGGGCACACACACTTTTCTGAGTATATCAATCAAACGAACTATAGTCACACTGAAGTGCGTTCACAAACAGATGCTCACCCTGACAGAGCCATAATTTACTGAAGTAACATGGTGAAAGGTTCACTCTATCACCGGGTAGTGATACAGAAAACACACACCTAAACATTATTTATCAACAGAGATGGTTCATTTCAACAAATCAAACACAACCTTTTTAAGATATACCAATGGTGTAATTAGTCACTGTTGTATAAATAATTTTAGATGTTTTTATTTCAATTCATTATAATGTGGAATTAATAAGAAAATAATAAAATAATAAGTGGGACACAGATGAGCACATCACCCACTAGAGAGCTGATAATAAAAACGTAACTGACTGTATTCCTACACTTGGCACTGTTCAGTATCCACTCAGATTATTTGTATGCAAATCATTTCCCAGAAAAAATTAGTTTTGTCGCACATGGATGGACACATAGATAAATACAGGAAAAGAAAGTGCTGTTGGATGGATTGGTGGGTCAGCCAAATATCAGACCTTAACATGGCGGCTGTTCATTTCCTATTTCAAACCCGAGAGTCAGCGTTACTCTTTTAAAAGCATGACCACGATTGTTCCATTGCCTTAACCAAATGTTAATGGTAACCACGACTACAGAGATCCCATAACCTTAAACAAAGTAGTCTTTCTAACCCAAACCAGGGTGTGTCCCGAAACCTAACCACACCTTAACCACAACATCGGCACATCATATAACTGATTTATTTTGCAACATTGATTTTGTAACAATTTTTGACGGAACAGTGAAATGATTAACAGGTTATATATGAATGTTATGAAATGTAAAAATGACAAGTTCTCATTTTACAGAAAACTATGTGCCATACTGTAGTATTTCTTGCAGTGACTCCCTGAAGTCTCCATCATTTGGCTGTCAACCTCAGTGTCAAAAAGACTCTAAGAGATCTGTGTAAAACCACAACTAGTGATTTTGACACTTTTTCATACTTTTTGCACAAACGTAAACAAGAGATTTTGTGACCTCAGATGTGCTGATAGGTGGAGTTTACCTTTGAACATAGGCAGGCTTCGATATGTTTCTCTGATTCCAGTCTTTATGCTATGCTAAGCTAATGGTTTGCTGGCTGCAGCTTCATATTGAACAAGCCAATATTTTCCCCAGATTTTCACAAAATGTTGAACTTGTCCTTGACAGCATCTACATCAGATCTGAAAGTACATTATTAATACATTATTTCTGCAGCTGCAAAGCTACACAGGATCGATATAGTTTGGGGTGGGGGGAAAAATGACTAATAACTAAAAATAACTCCCTATACAAGTTTATTAAAGCTCCATCATTCAGTTTAGATAAAGACAATTTCACACCTATACTTTCGTTTCAGATGAAGAGAAGCTAAGTACAAGATTTAAGGTCACTGTCTTCTGGTAACTCACAAACAAAATTAATCATTTACGTCATCACAACCCTTTATTTCTAAAGAAAAATCCCACTTGTACTCAAAATAATCCAGTTTACCGCCACTTCTGTTTATTTATCAGTTGTCACTGTGTGAACTATTGAATTTTCTTTGGAACATGCCAGCACCTCTGTATGACTTCCATCAGCAGCAGCAGTGGCCACACTACAACCTTCCTGTGGACTGCAGTTAAATAAAGCTGGCCAGAGCCGTGGGCCTGATGAAATCATTAAATCTGCTCCTCTCTAATTGCTAATATGTCATTAGGCTTTGCCAGCCAACTGCTGCGGGCATTACAGATGGTTAATGCCCAGGCCTGGGAGGGTTCGGAGCAGGTCTGTGAGTATGTGGGGAGAGTAAAGTTGTAAGTTACACGTCGCTCACTCATGGCAGCAGATATTTACACAGATAATGTACATAATAACCAACCCTGTAGGCACAGGCGGGTGCCTTCAGATTTGCAGTTAGAGCCTTTCCAAATTCATAAGCGAAATCCTCTTTGCTCTCCATTGATCCATTCCCCTGGTGTGTGGAGCCCATCAGTAAGGGACCACCCATCAGGTCCCCATCTGTCCCAGTGGCCTTTTGACGTAGTGAGGTGGAGGCTCATCCATCAGCGGAAAACGCTTCACTGTCACCTGCCACTCCTCAGCTGGGGGAGCAGGTGGGCTGCTGCAGTGGCATTTTTTTCACTCGTATGAATTCAAACAGGACTATGCATTTTGATTCATAGCATGGTTTTACTTTCAGATTGTAGTTTATTGTTTGTGATTCTGTCTCATATTTCATCTCATCACCCCATCACCTTGAGTGTTCTTATGCGTCTAAGAATAAGAGCAGGAAAATAAAGACTGAGAAAGACGGCTCACTCAAGAAAATGTCACTTGAGGGAGCTTCTAGATAGAATTACAGTATGAATCCTTCTCGGTGCTAAAGTTTCATCTTTGCTCACTCTGAAATTGCATCCATAAAGCTCTGTCCTGGCTGTCATACTTTAAAGCAGAGAATCTGGAGGTACCAAGAACAAAGCCACCGCCAGCTTCTTATCTTTTACATTTTTAGCCGTGTTGAAATGAATCCAAGGCTGCGGGGATGGCAGTGTCTGCTCCTCAGTCTGTCCACCACTTTGGTCTGGACTGAAATATCTCAACAACTGCTGGATGCATTGACATAAATTTTTGTACAGACATTTTTTCACTGAATCCAAATAACTTTAGTGATTCCCTGACTTTTTCTCTAGCTCCACCACAAAGTTGACATTTCTGTGTTTGAGCGAACTGTCTCAACAACTGTTCATGTAGATTTATAGATTTATGTTCCTCTCAGGGTGATCTGCAATAACTTTGTTTTAATTAGTCCAGTAGTTTTGTTTGTAACCGTTAGCCCCGATTCTTTAGTTGGAAGCCCAAGAACAAACCGGAGAAATCAAGCCAATGACATTCGCAGGAGCTTCAGTTGTTTTTTGTGTTTAGTGCTATGTGCTATTTAGCAAATATTAGCATGCTAATAAACTAAACTGACATAGTGAACGTGGTATACGTTATACCTAAATATGAGCATGTTAAGATTGTCATTGTAGCATTTCGCTTGTGCAGCCTCACACAGCCCTTAGCATGACTGCAGACTGAAACACAACTGGGCCACAGAAAAGGCCGAAAAAGCTTGCAGATCATACAAACAACCTTTTATTTGAGAGTTGTCATCACAAGTACACTCAGCATGCCTTTTTATTTTGCCTTTTATTTTGCTCAGACATTTCTCTTGCTAATGCACAAGTTCTGTCCTGAAAATGTCCAGTAGATCAGCTACATGACAGTGACTATGAACATGCATGTGCATGAACATTAATGCCAATAAATCTCTTCATGGGTTTCAATATTTTAGAAAGTAAATGACTCTCCAGTATGTAATTACAGCTCAACTGCACATGTTCATGAATATTGTACCTTATGGACCTCATCTTTTCTCTGCAGACATTTCCCTTAACTGTCACTCAAGCCAACCTCATTTCCAACTTCCTTTTCATTCCCAAAACACTCTTCCACGTGCTTCTCCCCCTTACTGTAATCCAGCCTTTTCCATCCCATAAATCATTTTAAGCGTGTGAGAAAAGTCTTATCTGCACCATGGACAGATATAGTCTGTGCCGCCCCCTCCGTGTAATCCCTCCTGTGAATGGGAAAGCGATAATCCTGCTATTGTGCACCACGAATTGCATAGGGAATTGTCCATACCATCACATGTTCAGCCCTGTGTTTCTTCTCTTACAGTTGCTTTGGGTGAAATGGTGTCATGCCTGTCATATAAATATGTTTGCACTGAATGCTTTAAAAGTGAAGACAGCTTGTAGATTCAGGGGAATTTAGCTGATTGATCTTTATCAGGCACATTAGATGATTCCATTTCTTCTGCTGAACGTCGTCTCTGAAGGAAAGATCTGTTATTCACATGGATCATCAAATTCTCCTGAAAATACCACAGCTTATAGACGTGCCATACTGTCAAATCTCCTATCTAGCAGTACTAAATTGTTAATTCACTAATACACAGTTATGACAGGCGATGGGCAGGAGAGGGATATGAATGACAGACAGACCAAAATGATTTGTTTGGTTTGAGAAGCCTGCCGATGACAACTCAGTTTTCCAAAGAACTGCTAATTTGTCCCCCTCATGGGTGATTTACGCTGTAACTTCAGGCAGAAAACAGCCCAAACTGTCAGTGTGTCTGTATGTGGCATTCAGGTTACAGAATGTATTTGTGCTCTGTATGAGCTAAAGTAAGAACGCCTGCCTACAGTACACCGTACTCCCCAAGCTCAGAAATAGCTCATTTGCAAGTTATTTGTCCTGTATGGCATTAACTTGGCCAGGGTTAGTGGCTCACCTCTTACCGGGAGCAATCACACTAAAAATGCATGCTTTATGGGTTCTTTAATGTCATACTGGAATTATAATCACACTAAAACAGGCCTAGTTGCCTGTTCTCTTGGTAGAAAAGCAGCAACCACAAAAAATGCATGGTGCTCACTTTGCATTTTGCATTGATGTTTTGACAAAGGCAAAATGCAAAAGGCAAATGTCAAAATGCAGCTGTTTTTGAGTGAAGTGAAGCATCCCACATTAAAAAGTAAAACTGTGGTTGTGATTCGTTTGCAGGAGTTGCCGTCTCCCTACTCTTTGGCAGAGTCAAAGGTTTTTGACAGGTATCCCGACTCACTAAAAGCTGCTTTTGTCGTGCTGATACATCACTTTTCAATTTGTATATTTCACAGGTGGTCCTGTTTTTTCAGAAGTTTTGTTTAATGCCTAATATAGATAGATTCACATAGTGAGACTTAATGCTTTGAAGTGTTTTTTAGAAAACTGAAACAGTAAGTTAACCACATGGCTCTACTGAAAGCAGGATTTCCAGTTAGTCCAATTCCCCAAAGGACTAGGCTAAAATATGGCCCAGGCTGTTGTTATTGTACATGTTCATGATTATATATTTATAATACACACACACAGTTCTATGGATCCCAGGCTGTGTGTGCTATATGATAAGCAATCTTTTTTTTTTTAACGCCATGCATGTTCCCGGTATTCATCATACACAGACTCATGTGGAGCGGCGTGTTCTGCACTGTACCGGTATTTAGTATGAGCTCTGTGTTGTGATGAGCACGGTGCAGTGTGTGCTGCTCGGGGCTACCAGATGGAGAAAGTCCTGTACCAGTCTGCCTGCTAATGAGTGCAGAGTAGCCAGAAGACACCAGCAGATGCTACATTGAGGGGGCACTTCTAAAAAAGCACTTTTATGGGATTCACTTCAATTTAACCTCCTCTCGTGGCCTGACAGGGACCGCAAGGGTTTGTCAGATTGATATGAAATGATGAAATGATATGATTGTGGGTTCATTTTGCACTGGTAAAACATATTCAGGCAAGCAAAAGAAATCACCATGACATCATCTCTGCAGATTTCAATCTGTGATGCATCACGCTGTCATGTTAACATGTTGATATTCAGCACAGAAAACCCGTATCTCTCCACATCACGCGCTGTTCTCATCTCCTTGCACGAGCTGCAATTAGCCAAAATGCCCTCCTACCTCCTCTGGAATGGAGTTGGTGGGTTCCCCCTCCCTCTGCGGGATTAGATTTAACCTGGCATGTCGCTCCCGCTCATAAATCATTCGCTTTATCATTTCTCCAGCCTCAATAAAACTCCTCTAAATGGAAATGCACCACCATCGTCGCTGGGGCTTACTTTACGAGAATAACCATATAAATCAAGTTTGTTTAAAAAGCAGGCGTCATAACTTGGCGTAAAGTTCTGCGGCCTACAGATGATCAGAAACACACACACACAGGAGGAGACAGCTAGTTTTCCTACTATAACCTGACTGGCTTCCCTCTGGCATCTGTCCATACACAAGTGAATTATCCACTGGGAGCTCAGTCAGAGAGACAACACACGGCTACAGGGAAAGTCTTACAAGTGTGACAGTGTGTGTGTGTGTCTGTGTGTGTGTGTGTGTGTGTACATTTTTTGTGTGTGTAGAAGAGAGGGAACAGACGGTACTATATTTAGAGCCACAATCTGGCATGAGGTGGGGCAGGGTGTGTGGTGGATGGTGGTTATATAAATGATTAATATGCTCGATTATAACATTGAAACTGTGCTACAAGTAATATTCTTCAAGGCCACTTTCCCAGATTTTTCCTCTCATTTAAATATAGATGCATCTCAGCTAATCACTGTTTCTGACTAACTCATCAGTTAAATTTATTAATTTTATGGCTCCATATGGAGTATTTTAAATGTAATAAAAATCATAAACTACACTGCATGTACATAAGTTTGCAGTCTCTCCTTTGATATTGAATGAATGTGACTTTTGCATAGAGTGAGAGATTGCAAATGAGGGCGCATGAGCCTCGAAGCACAAAGGAGCCAATCAGTTAAAATGAGAGGTTAATACAGAGCTGGCATATGAGAAGAAAGACCTCCCAAAAGGGAGAAATAATTCACAGCTTGACCATTTATCACGGAGCTGAATGTTAAAGTGGTCAGATCACCTCGACCGCTAAGTCCCGTCCTCTGAGTCTGCCCAATATGGAACAAAAGAGCCACTTTCATCAGGGAAAGAGTCTCTTTATTAGTACAAAGGGCCTACACTCGCAGTTTTCCCTTGTTTCCCTCCATCCTCTTCTCTCGCTGCCCTCCATCCTCTAGTTCATTAGGCACCGGGTGTTGATGAAATGACCGGTCTGGGCTGAGACGTAGCCTGGCCCCATCCGGCCGCTGCCAGAGGGGCCGATGCTTTCTGAGGCTTATTAGGCCAGTGTGGAGGTGGCGTCTCCGAGGACCTGAGAGAAGGACGTGCTTCATTAGGACAATTGGAGCAGATGGCGGGGCGCCTGAGCGATGGGCAGGCAGGCCGGGGGCTTTGAGGTGACCAATCATGAGCAAAGCTTGTTTTCTTATTCGTCAAAATCAAGAGACACCTTTTGTTTTTCACAGATGAACAACATCAAGATTGCGGCTCGATTTCATAATGATCCTGATGGATGGATTTCATAAGGAGATGCATCCTTTCAGTACAAAGATCAAATAAGAAAACCTCAAGTAAAAAGGTGAAGACAAAACCAAATAAGAAGCCACAAAGTGCTGCAACTTTGATATAGCTGTCAGAAGGCAGGACCACCAGACATCAAACGAAAAGCCCTTTGTTTTGTCAGACACCCTCATTAAACTCAGTGAGTCACTCAGCCACACGACATCGCCGTCCTATTGAAGTCTGGCTTTGTGGCGCTCCCCTGTGCTCTGTTGACAACAAAGCAAAAGACAAACTGGCAAGACAACACTCCAATGCCATGCAGGAGATCATTTCTTGTTTATGATCAGCAATCTCTCTTTTTTTCCCGGCTCCGTCGAAGCACCACTTCTTGGACGCGGCTCTCACTCGGCTCAATTACAGTAGTGGTCCTCTGAGTGGCCAGCAGCGCTCTCTTTCAGTTTAAGAGCCGGAAAAAGGAGGTCACGCAGGGCTAACCTCATTCGACTGCCAAATTCCACTTTGCGAATTGTGTTCCCCATCATTCACACAGTAGTCAGAGTGCACTACAGTATATTTTGCCAGTGACGCTGACAGGTTGACAGCCCGGGCACGCTATTTCAGCTACGTGCCTTTTAGTCCTCCTCAGTGCGCCAGAATGAATGACAGATTGATTGCCGGCCTGATGGATGTCATATCCGTACTGTACGTTGTTTATGACTCATATTAGATGGAGATGTACTTCTGATGGTTAAGAACAGCCCTTTTTATCCATCAGCTGCTAATGAGTACTTTACTGAGCGTAGACACATTAAATAAGTAGCACTTCATCTTTGCTCTGATCAATCTGATCAAACCGAGATACTTCACTCTCTTAATTGCTTCAGCACTTCTTGTATTTATTTGCATATTTCTGAGGTGCATTTCTCCACCTAATGGACTGTAGGCGTGCAGAGAAGTGTGTTTATGGCAGTAACGGAGTTGAAATATATCGGTGCAGTAGGTGTTTAGATTAAAGGTCCGCTGCCAAAGAGGAACTCCAATCAGTGAAATACATTTTGGGTTGAAGTGCGTTCGATCACACTGATTTAAAGTTGTAATTTAAATTCCTGCATGTAACTGAGGGCACTTTCTCTTTTCTTCTCTCCTCGCAGCAGGTTGTGCAACATGTGACGTTTCTCCATGTGGAGGGTGTACACAACAGCTGCTGCTGGACCCACTTATCACAGCCTGCGTCACTCCGCTCAGCCGGTGAATAATCATGTGAGTTGCAGGTTGGAGGTGGTGCTAAAGACGGCTCTTTGCTGGCTTTCGTTTTTTTTCTTCCTCTGCTCTATGTATATATCAAGTTTCACAGATTGAAATGTTTACAAGGCGAAAAGGAAACACATTCATTTTATATCCACAAATGCATGTACTTGTATAAACACACATGCGTGTACCTCTATGCAAATAAATGCGCCATTGCACATACATGTGTCCTTGCATCTATACGTGTAATGTAGACCGCATGCTGAAATATTTATGCATGTTCCACATGGGAGTTAAGACATAATTATACTGTGAAAATGTATTTTTCCTTTAATATCTTTGGTCATACATATTTTACATTCTGGTATGCAAATAAAAATCCTTTTTTATTTTGCCATTATCACAACTGTAGACTCTCAGTTTTGTTTAATCAATAAAAGAGTACCAGCATTGCAACCCTGTAACTTTTTTGGATTTTCGATGAACAGCCTTTTAACATTTAAAATCGATGCAGATGAGGAGAGGCTGGAAAAGGTCTGATAAGTTCACTTCTGTCTAACTCCCCCCATCAGATTTCCTTCACTTTCAGTTGTGTAGTCTTCAGCCCCAGCCAACTCAAGTGATATAATTTAAGGCAATTCATCAGACTCCATGCCACTCTCTCTAGAGCTACAGAAGACTTCATAAAACTTGTTTTATAAATGCAGTAGTACTCCCATGAACTGTAATGCATTTTAGTCTGGTTTCCTTTACACACATGTCAAAAGGATCACCCAAATTAAACGTAAAAGGCAACAACAAGAGTGAAACATTGTCTATTACTGTCTCTCTCCCTCCACCAGAGGCATCAAGGTGCCCGACTGATGTTGTGACATTTCATGTGATATGAAAATGACTGCAGCATGGAGTTGCGTCTCTTTTCTCACACTTTGATGAGTAAATCAAACTGATTTTAAAAATCTGTTTAAGCTTGTTTAAACATTTTGATCATACTGGATCTGACAGCTCTGTGTTAAGATAATAAATCAGCGTCTGAGTGTAATTTCTCATTTTTGTCTTTTTTATTCTTTATTTGCTCAGAGCCAAACAGCACACTCCCCCCACCCCCCAAATATTTACCTTTTTCATGTTCACTTTCATTCTTTATAAACTTGCTGCACATTGTGCTCTTCTGCTCTTTTTATATTGCCGTTCTCTTCACTACACGTTGTGCCAATTGTGCAGCCATCCCATTACATGCTTGTGTCAGTCCTTTCAGTGTTGATAAAGCTGTACTTGGGTCATGTGTGTTCACATATGTCGCACACTTGCAGCTGGGCTGCACAGTGTGAAGCTCACCTCCAATGACCCAAGTGCTCAGGTTCATCTCACACACCCCTCTCTATTCGTCTTTTTGCTCATCCCTCGCTTTGCGGCCACCATCATCAGTATGTGTCACCTCAAGAACAATTCCCATCCTCTCGTTTTTCACTGTCGCCCACCGCCTGTGTGCATCCATCACTGTCTGTGGCCCCTCGTCTGTCTTGAATGCACTGCTATCCTCCTTTTGGCAAATCAAAATCTGTGTTTGCTTCTCTGTCCACTAAAGCTCTTTCACTCCTTTATTCTCTGGCCAAGCAAAGGAAATGATTTACTTGTTAATGCTTCAATTCTTTCTGCCTCTCTCAGTTTCTACACACACACACACCACACTGCTCTAAAATATAAAGAGAATTTATTGTGTGTGTGTGTGTGTGTGTGTGTGTGTGTGTGCATGGCGTAACATCAGAGAGGAAAGCAGTGCTCTGTGGCTGTATCAGCATGCAGCAGGCAGGTCTTTGTCAGCCCCATGCTGAATAATGTCTAATAGGAATAACCTGGGAGACACAAAGACAACGAGGAAGAATCAAGGGATAGAAGGAGACTGACGGAGGGAGAAAGAGATACAAAAAGAGGATGATTCTGGCTCACAGTGCAGCAGCAGAAAGTGTTTACATATTTGGCCTCACAGTGAACTAGCTCTACAAAGTGACATGGCGGCCATGTCTTAACATAAAGATCAGGTGTTTAACGTAGAATCAAAATAAGCTCTATTGTCATTATATTATGCTTAAAGTATGAAAAAGAGGAATAAAAGAGAGCCAGTGGTACAGAACATGCAAGAAAAACTGACATGACAATTAAAAATTTGACTGAATGATAATTAATACTGTAATTACACATGACTGATTGGCTCTGGGACTATTTTTTCTATTAATTAACATTAAACGTAGGACTTCTACTGCAGAATCCAATCAGTCATTTTGATGAACAGCAACATCTTTTTGCTGACCAAAGAAGTTTGTGACAGAAACAATGATCAGATAATTTCATTCTGTTTCAGTCCTCTGCAGCCCAGCAGGGAAACAATTAATATCTAAAAAGTACCTTCCTGGCTGTCATCAAGATACTGAAATCAGTTGGTGGTCTTACTATAATGATCATCATAATATTTCCCCAGTGAGCCTTTGATGTGGGAGGTAACACAAAAACCCATTATTGCGTGATAAAAAAAATCATCTTTGGAAAATATTTTGTGATGATACCGGAGTAACAGGAAAATAAGATAATGCACCACAGTATAACAACACATTCTATAGCTTCAAAGAATATGCTTAGTGATGATATGTTTAGTAGCCACGCTGACTCAAAGAACGGCAACTTTGCTCCAGACTGAAATACCCAAACAAATATGTGATGGATTGTCATGAAAGTTTGTACACATATTCATCATCCCCTAGGTCATACCCTGACTTTTCCTCTGTGAGGTCAGATTTTTTTATTGGTTGATGACCAGACACCTGCAAAACTAAAGACATGACCATCAGCCTCAGCTGTACTTTTTGTTTTGTGCTTATATCCAAATGTTAGCATGCTAACACAGTGAGCTGAGATGGTGAACCTGATAAACATACAGTAATACTGACTAAATATGAGCAGTCCATTCCTTTCTACTGAAGATGCTTGTGATTTGTTTTTTTAAATGTATAAACCAAGTCACAAACGTATATATATTTTTTAACACAAACTGGGCACTGTAGTTTTTACTCTAACAAGAGTAAATAGTCTCTTTGTTTGGGACTATTTTCAGCCGCAGATTTGGTGTATATTCATTATTGCATCATTTACCAAACACAAACTACAATGCCCATATTCAGTTTAATGCAATAAGGGCCCAGTGTAACAGTGTGACTCACTGATGTGTTTCTAATTTGGGCATTAATAGAGCTCTATGAGACAGAGATATAAGCTATATAAGGCTCTGGGTACACACACGTCATTTGGATAAATTCACTGTAGGTTTGGGTGTTTTCATGGTATTTGTTGACTATAACAAAATATAAAACATCATTATATTGTCCACCATTTCATTTGGTTCAAACAGCAGCAGCTGTGATTTCTGTTTTTCTTCTTCCCGCTATATTGCTGCACTACTCACAGTCAAAAAGTGTATTTTTCTTAAACAGACACTTCCATATGAATAGCTCATACTACTATCTCTAGTACTACTGTGTGATTGTGACCAACTCAAGTTCAATGAAGGATGAACAACAGGGTGTTAAAGAGTGTAGGTGTGTGAAAGTGACCTGTTACATCAGAGGCTGGGCTGAGGGGGCGTTTGGCGGGAGAGAGACTTCGATTAGAGGGCAACGTTCAACTTGCACTTTGAAGTGAGCATTGGTACTTTGCCCACTGCAGCTCCCCAGTGGACTGGCTTCCTTGAATACCCAAATGCGCCACTCTGTCTCTCTCTCTTTTTTTACTATAGACACACTTAGACAAACAGGTACATACTGGTGCATGCAACTGAAAGGAGAAAAGCAAGGAGAGGAGAAGAAGAAGAAAGATAGAGGCGGTAATCATGTTCAATGATCGGCGGTAATCATTTGTTAAGACAAATCATGTTCAATCATTCTGAGGAAGCCATCTAAGACGTGTCATCAGACACAATTTTCATTTTGGATTCAAACGGTGTGCCTAAGCTCAGCCGTTGGCTTGATTTCACACAGATTCAAAATCCAGATATTTAACTTATTGGCACAAATCTGTTTTGTTTTTTTCTTCATGTCTGCCTAAACAGGGAGAGCCTACACTGCATCGGATATTTCCACGGTTAGACAGTCGTGAAAAGATCAGTGTCACCAAGGCTTGTAAGCTGTTCCTGTGTGACTACAGTTGAAGACAAGCACAAAAACACATGCCCGATAAACACAAACATACGTGTCTGTGCGCTCTGTGGCTCGGCCCCTGTGAGTCCACAGTCCCTTGTAAATCTCTCCTCGTAGGTGAACACCGGTGCTTAGTGGTCCATTTAATTGAGCGAGGCACTGAGTGACAGGTGAAAAGGATGACGGGGCGGCTGCTGCCAGAGTGAGGTGGGATGTGTGGGTATCCTGCTCTGTATAGATGCACTCAATTTACCGACCTGCCACAGCCGCAAGGCAGAGAGAAATGGCAAACAGATAGTTAGAGGCTGCTCCTCCTGCTCCTTCTCTGTGTGGAGTGAATATTTATTTGTGCCATGCATGTGTGCCATGCACAGAATGTTGCTTTTAAATGTCTTTAATCACTTAAACGTGAAATTCATGAGGCGAGTTGCAAGGAAATGAGTATTAAAGTGTAATAGCTGCCACTGCAATTTGAGCTTATGGCAACTCTAAGCCTGATGAATGATGTTAAACCCATGTTTAAGTGTGTGTGTAAGCATGTGTGTGTATGAACACCAATTTGAGCAGGAAGACAGACAATGCACTAACAGACGCAACAATAGAAGCTAGATGACGTCAATGCAAGACGTTTGTATACTGTCACTGTGTGCATGCATGCCTGTGTGTTGTTGTGTTTGTGTGTGTAGAGGATAAACAACGCTACCACTCGGTGTATCAATATCTGGGATGGAAAAGAGGCTGAGACGAAGCGAAAAGGCAGACAGAGTGAAAAGGGCGGCCAGCAGGAACACAGGCTGCAGCAGCGTCCTCGCAGCGTCTTACAACAATAGGGCAAAGAGAGCAAGACACACACTTCCACACACACACATACACACACACACAAAGGGGCAGTATTGCTTTGAGTTTTTTGTAGAGCTCATCATCAGCAGGAAGACAAAGCAGGACTTTAAGAGAGGCACCACAGAATGCAGCAGCCGACGCACTGTTTCAGGAGGCAAATGAGCGCTGTGGTGTGTCAGTAATTGTGTTCCTCAAGCCAGTGAGTCCGCCCACACAAGCTCAGTGTGACTGCTTACCGTGTAGCATGGAGGGTGCATTTCTATTCTCCTGTTGCTATAATTTGTGTTCATTCCACCTGTGTGACCCCCAAAAGTCTTCTTTGCTAATCCTCAGTCTCTGATGTGTTACTATGTGCTTGGCAGCACTGGGAGGAGCTTCAGAAATCATTACAATTCATAGTTTTGGTTGTCATTTCTTTCAATAATAATTGCATTTTACTCACGGAGTCAGTTTAGCCTGAATATCTAAGCCACTTGAGGTACACACTGGAGGTAAAACCTGAGGTGAACACACCCCTGAAATGTAGGGATACGAGCACAAAAGGGCTGTCACATACTAAAAAAATCATTTAATCTGCTTGAATTAATTCGAACGCAAACCACATGGGCTAATCCTGACCTACGTTGTTGAGTGAATGTATATTTGCAATGCCTTTGCTTCCGCACTTGAGTGACAGGTTAACACTTCTTTAAGAAAGTTGCATTCAGCATGGTCATCAGACAGCCTTACCTTATTCAACAGTTTTAGGATTGCCCCAGCAGTACTGCACCCCTGCTGCGCTGAGGTACCGTTCGTTTTGAATTTAGATGATTAAAGATGATCTAAAGTTTGTAAAAAAATTTTAGAAGTAGTGACAGGTCTTTAAACAACTTTGGTGAGCACACAATATCAAAGCTGTACGAGGAAGTATGCACACTCTGATGGATGTTTACAACAGACACTTTGGGTGTTTATTTGAGAGTTTGGCTTAGTTTTCTCTTATTGTGGTTTGTTTACAGAAAAGTTATCTGACTCCATATGTTCCTTTCCCCACAAGACTTTTTGGTGGTATCACAGTGTAACTTGATGATTACAACGTCATAATTACAAGACTTACAGTACTATGAAAATAAAATCTGACTTATATGAAACTTGAACTTCTGTTAACGTAAATTATGTTTTTGTTTACATGTCTAGTATTCTGCGGAAGTCAAACCAATTTTGTTCTTTTTCAGATAGAAAGGTTACACAGACACATAGTCCATATAGTCAGTGCTTGTGTGTGTGTGTGTGTGTGAGTCAGTGACGTCAGTGGATGTGACAGTCCCATCAGTGCCAAGGAGGATAAGGTGACCTCTCTCCTGTCACAAACCACTGAGACGCTTGTTAAATGGGCACTTTCATCATGTCTTCCTCTTTTTTTTGTGTGTATCCACACCCGCGCACACATGCAGATGACACCTCACCACCTTCACTCCTCCTGCTTCATGAATATTCATCAAAGAGCGGAAGGTGATGTCAGCCTTTTTTTTTTCTTTTTTCTTTTTTTTTTTTTCAGCAGCCGCAGTAGTTTCCCTGAGTGCTTTCTTGGAGCGCCGGAACTTCAATGACATTGCAGATCAAGAGTCGCAGTGGCAGAAACCAGATGCAGAAGCAGCTTAGGGGATTTCTCTCAATCAATTTCTGTTGTTTCATCTCCGATGATCTGTGCACACTTTGAGCTTTTAGAAGAGGTGGATCTCGATAGGGCTTTGATGAGCACTAGAGGGGAATTTGCACATTTTTGTTTGGATGTTAGATCATCAGCAGCGCTGGGTGTAAGCAGAACATGGTTTGGCCGACTGCTCTGCCCAGAAAGTAAGAGGTTTTTCTTATTGGGCTATGAATCAGAGAGTTCAGCGCTTGTACGCCCACAGAGAGTTACCTAAGCTGCTCTACTTTTTTTTCTGCTCTTCTAATGATCATTTAAAGGAACTTGTATCACTGTAATTTGAGCACACCACAAAGTTCTACTCCTAAGAGATGTGAAAATCAAAAATGAAATGTGAATAAAACCACCTCTGCGTGTAAAGACAGGACTTTCACTCATTGGGGGTTATGGTGCGCTTAAAATCAATAGAAAAAAAAATCAGAGCACTTTTATTTATTCGCTTCAGCTTCAGACCCACTTATTCCACAGACTTCACATAAAGAGGAGTGGATGTTCTGTTTCTGATGCACAACAAGCAGGTCATTCCCTTCACTTGACAAAGTAAACATTAACTCTTCCCCATTAAAGATTACAGCCTTGATGAATAGGTGCTGCAGCAAGAGTCAGAGAGCTTTATTCCAATGAGGCCTGCAACGGCCCCTCATAAAGAGCAGCTTCGCAATTGTGCTCCGTGATGCAAAACGTGGCCAATTAAATTGACTTCTCCACCAAGGGAAGAAACGCTCCCTATCCACTGTAACTATTCCCCCAAATCAAATCACTCAGCTCGAGCTAACCTTAGAGCAGGCGCCTGTGACACTCATTTCAACACAAACAACCTCCACTGTAGTTTTATCGTCCACTCGTAGGGTTAGTTAAAGGCAGAAGTGCTGACCGTGGTGCTGAATCCAGTGGCTGTCTCATTCATGGGTTGATTCATGGCGGCCATTATTTGGGCGGACAGCCCGATTGCCTGCATGAGCCTCGCCCTGACCTGCAGACCCGCTCTAAATCTTACTGTCCCATATAGGCAAACGCTTAGAGGCTGCAAGATGGTATCAGAAAGCCATTTAAAAAAGATTACAAAACAAAAAAAAAGTGAAGATAGACTGGAAATGAATAGATGAAGCAGTGCCAAAAGCCAAAGATGATGAGAGAAAGAATAAAGGAGGGAAGACAAGACTGGAAGAAGACTGAACCCAAACAGAAGTCAGGGTGATAAGACGGTCTGTGGTCAAGAGGAGAGGCTGAATGTCACTGATGAGCCTATAATGCCTCAGACTCAGTCAAACACAGGGGATAGAGAGATTTGGGAGACAGGAGACGGAGGGAGGGCGGAGAGAGGGAGGAGGCAGATGACTGTAATTGCATCCCCGACCTGACTTCTTTTATCTGTCCCAGAGAGAGCTGGATACGGTCTCCATGCTTAAGAGAGAAGTCAGGTCTGCCTCCTCCTGCCTTCACTGATTTACTCTCTCCTGGCCTTCACCCATGTTCAGCCGCGCACACAGCAGCCAGCGTAGGAAACACAGGCGCACAGTCACAAGCAAAACAAACAACAGCAAGTGCATGCACACCTTTAGTGCTATGAGAGCCCAGTGGATGTACTGGCAGGACAATGTTCTTTGCCA
This sequence comes from Scortum barcoo, assembly GCA_023238725.1. NCBI lineage: Eukaryota > Metazoa > Chordata > Actinopteri > Centrarchiformes > Terapontidae > Scortum > Scortum barcoo. The sequence goes on along the minus strand of CM041539.1, from coordinate 18,209,335 downwards.
AATTTATATTGGCATCACCACATATGTTGGCAGCTCTGCAAAAGGTGCCTGTAACATCACAGTGTTTTGTTTATTATTTATTCATATGATTGCTTGCTTGCAAAAAATTTTTTATTATTGTCGCCCTCAATAGAAATTATTGAACTGTAAAACACCTTTAATTAGACATATAACAAAACACGTATGACTATGTTAGATTAATAGATTTTTATAATGTGATAAATACATAAATAGATTATTATTTTTAATAGTATCAATTTCAATAATGAATATGGATGAGGCTCTAATCACAACCACTTATTTAGTGTTGTTAAGTTATAGAGTATCATATTTATATTCATAACAATGGCAGATTTAACGTGCAAAATTAATTTAAAAAGTAATTTTTCATATTTTCACACTCTTTTATTCCATACAGAATTAAACAAAATCAGTCTTTTCATTCTAGCCAAAAACAATTTTGTCAACAGTTTTAGCTAGCGAGCTTATTAACTCCATCTTCTGCTGACTTGAAATTTTCCAGCTGAATCGAACCTTGTAAAATGGCCTTATATATGACCAAAGCCATATTGTTCTTATATAGCTATGGTCAGCTCAAATAATATAAGTCACCATTAGTGCATATGAAAATGCAATTCAAATGCTATTTTGTTCTAATATAAGCCTGCTTAGATGCTGACTAATAGGTACCCTTATCCATTTATTGAACTAAATGTATCGTCTTAAATCAATTTTACTTTTACAAGAGAAGAGTTATCGAGGATAAGCAGTAACCAATTAGTTTAGTAAATGCAGATCTGCCTCAGCTAACTAATGTGGCTGGATTTGCTGGAGTAGAACAGATGGTGCTGAGGTGGCCTTTTCCTAAGAGAACCTGAAACCCCACATAATAGTGTGGTGATGTGCTTATCAGCCTAAGAACATAACACTCAGTTACTACCATATCTAACCACTGCTGCTTGGGGAGGGTTACACAAGTAGTCACCCATTAACACACATAAATGCAGCCAAAAAGCTCAGTAATTTGCCATCAAAATAAGAAAAACCTGACAAGTGCACTTCAATCTAACACTGCTATCCTCTGCTTTTATATAATCCAACAGGCGTGTGCTGCCCCACGTCCCAACAGAAATGTTGAATAAAATGATAAAATGAACCTTCTTCAAACAATCAGAACAAAACCAACAAACAAACAAACAAACAAACAAACAAAAGAGTCCTTTTGCCTCGGGAGAGTGCCAATTGACTAATAAAGGCATTTACTCTTCGCCCGTCAGAGGTGGTTGTGCTTTCTGTCACCGTTCAAATTCATTCTGTTTAATTTTCGGTCACTTTAAAAGCTCCATCTTCCGTGTTCTGCCATAAGAAGCTTTGAGTCAGTGGGCTGCTGCCAGTTCAGATTTTCCCCATTTTCCGACGGGAGCGTGTCTTCTCCACAAAAGCTACAAATGAACTCTGAATCTGCAGAGCTGTAATGGGATTATGAGCAGGAACTCAATCATCCAAGAGCTACAGTTGCTCCACATGTGAGCAGAACCAACACAACGGTGTCAACGGTGGGTGCCAATCACAATTTTCAAACTAAGACTAAAGAGGGGGAGAGAAAGTAGAGTAAAGTTTTATTTTTTGACTCCACGTGTGAATTATCATACTTCTCGTCCTCTCACAGGTTTAATCATACCTTCACCTGCCGCCACATCTCAGTCTGTTGTGTTTCCTCTCCCTGGGCCCAATCCTATCAGACTGAACGTCGTCCCCAACTTCCTACTCCCTACGTCCCCACTGCCACCCCACACCAATCTCTAAAAAATCCCCTCTTGGTCCTGGTTCTCACCTCTGAGCGACCTGCCAGAGCTCATAATCCAAACTCATTTTGAAAGGCAGAAAAGTCCCGGTAAGCTCCAATGTCGCGTCAGGAAATATTGGTGCGTGTAAAATATTCATGCTGGGCTGTTCTAGTTGCTGTTTCATTCTGTGTTTGAGAAAAAAAAAATGCTATATCAGGTTGTGGATTTTAGCAACTGTTTTGGAGTCTTGACTTTTTTATAATCCTCTGCGGCCATAGTGCTTGGTCAGATGGAGTTCTTGCTTTGTGACTTAAAGTGACAATGGCTGGGCTTCATGCCTCAGCAATTTCAAATTAAATGCATAACAAAATGTCTGAATTGTCTCAAACAACCATGCCCCCTGGCTGTATATATAGGATTTTATATTCTGTATCAACTAAAACTGAATATGTGGGCCATAATAGAGGTACAGGATTGAGGTTATTTGCTGACCTTTCAACAACCACCTCATAATGTTGTCGTGGTGGCAGCAGACTGATCAAGATATCCAAGATGTGTTTATTCCCAGGCACATCCTGCAGCTTCTCTCTGGGTATCTTGACGGCATTCCTGGAGTGGATATGAACACATTGAGATATGCAATGCTCGATAAAATCAACATTTTTTTCTACAGTATTTATCATCAACACATTTCTTTGGATTTTTAACCCATGAAGTTTAAATGTTTTAAATCGTAACTTTTATCTTCATCTTTTCAGCTCTGTGGGCTACAATCTGTGGCTTATAATTATTCCAAACAAACTGAAAATTAAAAATCCTTCACATCCTGTGTTGCAGACAAGGCTTTAACTACCACTGAGGATACTATGGTTATGTCAGGGGGGTTTTCTGGCACACCGGGGGAACATGCAGGGAGTGTACAAGTGTACACTGTACAATTTAAAACTTACTTATCTTGGGTGTATCATTTATAACTCAATGTAACAAATTAAAAGAAAACATAATTCAACAAATATATAAAATAATTACATAATAAAAATCTAAATAGTATATAAGACTTTGACACATCACTAAATGAAAACAGGTTGCACCTCACAAACTAGATATTTACACCCATACCTGTCAAGTGTAGGTAAACAACAACAGGTCAATGTTAACTTCCTAATATATGACCCGCAATAGACACATTTTATCTTGACAAATGACGTTTAGTAAAAACTTTGTTACAAAATAACACAACACTTCACAAATGTAATGCCAATAACATTTGATACTATGAATAAATTATTCGGACATTTCCTCTTATTCTAAACTGAATGAATACCTCTGACTCTGAGACACATATTTCTCCATGTATACATACATAAATAAAATAAAACAAAATAATACTTACATTTACAAATGATATATCTTATATATATAAAATAGTACATTTCTATTGATTGGATGTTGCACATTATTATAGATGTTTCCTTGCAACCCATTTAATTTACATTATGTAAGTCTTACACATTTCTTAAGGATTATTGGCCTAATTTAGTAAATCACTAGTTTGAACTTAGAGAGAAAGCATGAATGATTTATGAACAGCAGTCTAGTCCTGGTCTTTTAGTAACTGTAGCTGGCACATGCTGGTGTGAGTCCGACACATTATTTATCCCATTTGTCTCTATACTGGGACATTTACTTCCCTCTGGCATTTTGTTCACATCCCTTTATTCCATAAAGACCTTTATTAAGGGGTAAATGAGCATGCTAAATGCTCACAGGCAGTTAGAAACAACTAATAACCATGAATGCATCCTCAAATCAATTACCCCCTTTTGCTTTTGCCTTCAGAGTCTCTCAACATATCACTGACCTGTCAGGTGTGACCCAGGCCTTTCTTTCATTATATCAGCAGTGAGCCGCACAATCAGGGCCTAAAGTCAGCATTAGCAGAAAGGACAGTTCAAAGAGCTGGATAAGCTGAGCGTAATCTCTATAGCTTTAGACTAATGTTCCACTTCATGGTCCCCCGGTCCCCCCTCTGAAAAATGATTACAGGGACCATACGAATCCTTTTCCCTGACCAAACACAAACACTGCCACACATACGCTGAGATAAACAACGTCTCCCTCCACTGGGTTGAAGCTCACAGGAACATAGATGAACTCGAATGTCTATAAAGACATCAGATTTATTGCTGATTTTCTGCTTGATCTGCATTTAATGTAGAAGACTGTAAAGTATCAGTGAGGCCAATTTCCAGAAGCAAATTACTCGCTTGGGCTGAGTCCTTTATGCGTTTGCTGAGTGCTGAATTTAAAGACCATTAACATTCTGTTGGCCCAGGAATTTGAGCGATCCCTGAGAGTCACCCCCCTCCACCAACCCCCTGCTGTGGAAACTGTTGACAATTCAGTGGGCCGCCTTTGTGCTGCCTGGGCTTAAAATGAATGAAGTAAATTTGCCTTGGCTTCTCCATTCTCCATTCTGCAGCACATTTTGCATGATTATCAGTAAGGAAATCACATTGTGCGCTTCAGATGCACTTCTGAATTGGAAACACCTTGTTGATGCTCACAGGCGTCCGTGATGGAAATGATTTCCAACAGCATGGGCAAGCCAGAAGTGTAATCACAGAGTGATATCAAAGTTTGTTTGCACAAAAATGGTAGAACATGGGCATTAACAACCTACCACCTAAGGGTCTTATATTTTAATTCTGCAGTTAGTCAAGGACCATATTCATGAATACAAATTTATGAACAGACAGCCAGAAAATGGGAATCTATATTCACACAGTAGTCATACAAAACCCCATCAACACTCATAAAATATCTAATAGTTTCAGCATCAATTTAATGGTCTGTGGTTTGTATTGACATTGATACAGGCGGATGGATCCTTTTTGAGTAGCTCTACAGTGACTACAATAATCACATTAGCTGAATACACAGAAATAAAACAGGAGCTGTGGACGTTTTTTCTGATGCTGAACTTTTATTGCAGCAGAAGTGTGTTTGCTGTGGGCATAGATTAAGGAGGAGGAAAGTAATTAAAAATCTGAAAAGTGAGTGAGGGAGTACAGCATGCACAGATTTTTTAAAAATATTTATTTTCTCATGTTTAATATTTGCTGCCTGTTTTCAGCAGTTACCATGAAACAGGCCCAACTGCAGCACATTTTTATCAGGTCTTCTTGTGAACCATCTCCACATTTTCTTGGCACACGCAGAGGTCACTCAGTATTTGCTTCATCCATCCACCGATCACTGATTCAGTGCTCATCTTACCCGTCTTGCCCCTGAGCCAGAGACGTACTCTGAACATACTTTGCCAAAAACAGCAGTCTGCTCTTTCACCAGGTTTCAACTTAAATGTTACCACAAATTTGAACCAAGTTTTGAGGAAAACAGCAAAATGAAATGTGAGTTAGTGTTTCCACCCACCACCGTTGTGTGAATTTTCCAGTCAGGTACCATTAAAGCAGAAGTAGGTAACTTGTTTTAAAATGACTTTAAGAAGTTGTATTTGCAAAACCTGTCACTATGTCCTCACAGTAGTACATGAGATGTAATAATCCGTGAGGGCCATTTGACAAAAATCCAATATGAAGCAATCAAAAACAAGCAATCTGAACAGAGTATCTGATGAAGCACAATTTTGGATAAACCCAGATGATAAAACAGCCCGTCCATCCGTGCTTTGCCAACAACAGATCACATGAAAGACAAGTAAGCAGAAGAAGAGCAAGAAGCAAGAAGAAGAGAATTAGACTGAGGGACATTGTGGAGAGGGGCTTTGAAGGCACACAGGAGCGCACCATGTAGAGATGGGGAAAGACCTGAAAGATATTACCAACTTTAGCTTTTAAACCATTGCAGAAGAAGAGGCACAGTGTGGTGAAGTTGTTAAATTAGCTCCTCAAACCATTAAAAACAACGTAAAAAAATATGATTGGAAATATGGTTTGTGTTTTCTCCATGTATTATGTTACAGTCTCCTCATCACTCCACTCTACTGACTCTACTGTCAGTGATGTATTCTTTAGGTTTGTTTCCACTAATGTTTATCCCATTTTATAAATACATCTATTTTCTCTAGCTATTTTTCCACCAAACTTTAAAATTTTTTCTGAATTTTTCCACTGTGGGTTTTTTCACTTTCATAAAACCAGTTTGACGTAAACCCGCCTTTGCGAATTTAGGGATGTTACTGCCTGAGGAGGTGAAGTAAAGCTGGACACGACTGACTTTTGTTTTGTTGGCAGGTACTTTTCTCAACTGTATTTTCTGCTGCAGATAGTACCCACTCAATGTAGGCAGGGTTCTCACATGATTGAGAAATGCCTTGTGACAAATGAACAAACAAACAAATGACTGCAATACAAGATGAAGCGACAATGTAATGTAAGGAATGTAAACAACAGCACGTGGCACAACGACAGGACTGACTAATGTGATGTGCGTTTGTGTTGGCTTAGTAGCTAGCTAACCTGCTCATCAGGACTCCATAAATAGTGCTTCATAAATAGTGACTGGCAGACTCTCTGACCAATCAGTGGTGTGCTGTGTTTTAATTTCACCTTTTAGTATTAGCTCAGCTAACTTGGAACCTCAACCAAGGTGATATAAAAATAATACCAGGCACTATCCACAATAGAAAACCAAAAAAGACTGGCTCCAAACGAGTTGAGTTGAACAACACTATACAGTGGAAACACGGCAAGAGACTAGTTCAGCTCGGGCAGGTGGAGCAGTGAGCTGAAGGAGTCGGGCGAGAGGAGAGGAGACAGAGATCCTGCTGTAGATTGTTCAGTGTCGGGGAGCCTGGTTACAGCAAGCCTTTGCTTTTGTTTCTCTACTCCATCACCAGTCGTTCGGGTCAGTTCAGGAGAAAAGGCAACGTGGCATGAGGCCAAGAGCTTTGAGCATGAAAGCGGTAGAGACAGGAAGAGGGTAGACAAGGTAAGCCCAAAGCAGTTATTGTTCTGGGTTAAAGGAGCAGCAACCAGGGGAGGCTTTAGGGCCAACACTAACGTTACACATCTTTTAACAGACATATCTTGTATGTTTATCAGATATCACTTTTAGAGTAATTTTTCTAAATCGGTCATTAATTATTTAATCTATTGTCTAATGTATGTCTATTAAATGACAACTAACGTAAAAAATCTGACACAGTAGAAATGGAAGTTTCTGCTGTTACTAATTATTACAGCTATGGTGCATTAGAGACCTTATTTAAATACCAAACCTTGCAAACATCTCCGTACATTTCACAACATTTCACTTCCAGCTGAGTTTACGTAGAGTGATATCGCAACTGGACTCTTCATGGAAAAGGGATCATCTAAAAAGATGTTTGTACGTATCATCGGATGCTGACCTCCTCCTCTTTCACACACAGCGACATCCTGCTGGTGACTCACTGTATGGAAAGAGGTGCAGGGATGAAAAGGTGACAGATACAGTTTAAGGGAGCACCGAGAAGCTGTTTCAACAATGTCGCTGTACAGGAACATCAATAATATACGACACTTCGAAATTCATGATTGTGGGACTCCAACAACCTTCCCACATTCTCTCCCAATATCTGCATATGTATTCAGTTTTTTACTTAATTCTGTTTGTTTTTGTTTCCTCACCACCTCCCAGATTTTAATGCGTTACTATATTTGTACTAGTTGTTGCCATCCAACCTTTTTTGGGCACAATTGTGAAAATGTACTTGATTCATGTGTTACAGTTTGTTGAAATTTTCTGACATAGTGTTTCTTTATATATTGTTTTTTTTTTTTTACTTGACAGTGCCTGACAACTTTTTTTTCCCGACTTCCACTGGATGAGACCACGTCCAAAAACAGTAGTGGAGAATGTACAACATGTTAGGGAAAATGTTCAATTTGTTCCTCTAACCCCCTGCAATTATCCAGCAGTCTGGTTATAACACTTGCAAGCCTCGGTGAACATTTTGCTACACGAGCTCACACAAAAAAATATGAGCACCAATGAAAATGTTCAAAGTGCATTTTCTCAAGTGCTACACTTCAAGGAAAAAATGGGTTTGTTTTTTTTTACCTCTGCATTTTTAAGCTCTTAAGTGATGTTACATAAAAGAAATGGTCAGCTGTGTTGGATGGAGAATTTACCTGTGAACTGTAAAGGAGCGTTTCTACACTGTTACAAGTTGAACTCAAGAAAAGGATGTGAACATCTCCTCCACTGCTGCTGGTGATAGAGGGGTTTGCACCACTGCGTCTCCTCCTGTGTCCTTACACACTCTCCCTCACTCCCACTTACACACACGGATAGAGAGAGGAGGGGGGGGGCAGTAGCCTACAGGAGAGTGAAGCATGCAAAAAAAAAAAAAAAAAAACAAAAAAAAACAGCACAATAAGCCACACTCCACCAGCACCAACAGTGTTGCTCTGAAGCGCGTCAGAGGCGGCGGGCTGCGGGTCGAGGCGCGCAGCGGGGAGAGGGGAGCACTTCTTGGGGACACAGCTAAGGGACAGTGCAGGGTCTTAAACTCCACACTCACTGAAACACACACACACTCACACACACATCCCGGAGAGCGTGAAGTGCACACACAGCGCGCTGCAGGGAGACAGGTACAGTATGCAGACTTTATCCACTTCTCACTCGGTGCTTCTGAAACAATGTGTTGAGGCGTGTGTGTGTGTGTGTGTGTGTGTGTAGATGGAGGGGGGTTCAACTCAGAGTCAAGAGGCACGTGCTCGTTTTGGAAGAGGAGAGAAGCGGTTCAAAGCAGAGGCTGTTTGCGTGGGCCGCCGTGTGCATATTTAATCGAGGAGTGGGCAGCAATAATTCAGAGGAGCGGCTCACCGAGTGGGCAGGCGAGGCAGGAGGACGAGAGAGAGAGAGGGGGAGAGAGGGAGAGGGAAGAGGAAAGTGGCCGTGCTGGATCGGAGGAGAGGGCTCTTTGGTGACAAGTTTGCTCCTGATCAGCTGGGCTCGTCCCTCGCTGCTGTGCGTCTGGAGGCCCGGGAGGAGGAGGAGGAGGAGAAAAAGAAGAAGTGTGCATCTCTTATTGTTTGATGGGCGACCCCTGCGTGTGTAAGGGCAATAATGCGGGATGGAAATTGGGGGAAGTGTTGCTGCTTAACTAAAAGCAGGCCACTGAGATAACAGGAAATCCTTCAAGTTGCATTTTCTGTTGCAGCTTTGTCCTCTCTCGTATTTTCTGGATTACTGAGGTCTTGCAGTCTCTCTCTCTCTCTCTCTCTCTCTCTCCGTGGAGCCTTCAGGACTCAGTGTGGCAGGCAGGGACAGTCCAGGCGCTCATATACAAAGCCAGCACGTTTCACTCTGTCTGCAGCACCACCTCCAGCATCCTCAGCATCCTCAGCATCAGCACCAGCAGCAGCAGATCGGGGAGGGTTTTTGGAGGCTCAGTCTGAGGCGACACCGAGCCGATGGTCGCGCTCACCGGCCGCTCTCGGGTCTCCGGTGGCTCGGGGACTGCCGGAGCCGCTGAGGTGCTGCTGGAGAGCTGTCCGAGGTGCTGAACGGCGGACGGTCGTCCCCCCCCCCTCCTCCTCCTCCTCTTTTTTTCTCTCCCAGTCGAGACGATACGCATGAACTGACGTGAATGCCGAGCAGCAGCAGCAGCAGCGGCTCGCAGCAGCACAGCAGTCCGGCGGTTAACGCGCCTCCTCCGGTCAGAGTAAATGGGACCGCACGTCGTCCGAGCGTTAGAAAGATGGAGAGATTTTTCCTGCTCGCCCTCAGCTGTCTCTGCGCCTCTCGAGTCACGGCGGGTAAGTTTGTGTTTGTGTGCAGTCAGAGGGATGTTTTTCCGTGGATTTCTGGAGCAGCAGCCCACAGAGTGATGCTTTTTTTTTTTTTAATTTTTTTTTAATTGCCTGATTAAACAAAGCACAGGGGGTTGCAGGGGCGTGTGTGTGTGTGTGTGTGTGGGGGGGTGTGAAACAATGCTGCTGTCTGCGTTGTGTGTGTGTGTAGGTGGGGGGGCTTTACATTTGAGCCGGTGTGGTTGTGAGACGTTGCGTAGTCTGTTGTATTTGTGGAGAGGCGGGCATTGTGTGTGTGTCTATGTGTGTGTGTGTGTGTCTGTGTGTGTGTGTGTGTGCAGGCTGCTGGAGGCATTTCTGTGTTGTCATCTAATGAAACAAACATGAAGGGTCACAAGTGGGGCTTTGAACAAGTCACATCTGAGAGGGCTACACGGTGTGACAGTTGTCATGTGGGTTCATACAGATCAGTGAGGCTGAACTGACCTGTAAAAACTATGTTATGTGTGTGTGTGTGTGTGTGTGTGTGTGTGTGTGTGTGTTTGAGTCCAGCTGACCTTTCAGTCTCATTTCAGGCAGGAACTATAGACTGCTGCAAACACACACACACACACATTTACAAGCCCAGTGTTGACCAGAGCTGTGTATAAAGCTGTGTGAGAATCGGGGGGGTTATATGAACATTTGTTGACTGCTGATCACCATAGTGATAATGAGCTGCCTCTGGCCACTAGAAACACATGATTGGTTTGCCGAGGACCAACAGTGGTCCTCTCACACAGATCCATGGAAACGGCACTGATGCATGCTGCTTTGCCTCTCTGTGTGTGTGTGTGAGTGAGTGAGTGCTGATGTACTGTATGTGTGCATCGAGAAAACAGGCTTTTTGGAGTCCATGCTACACACACATGCTCACACTTTGATCACAAAGCTGCGTTCAGACACTTGAAGCATGCAGTGTTTCTATTGGCAAGCAGCGGGGTGGCTATTACGGACACTGGCGCTTACTTTGTTATACTTTGATTGTATGAGCTCTACTATATTAAGAAGCACTTGATAAGAATATTGATTTTTATTAAAAAAAAACATGCAGGTTTTTCCTTGGTTAGACTTTACTGTAACCTTTAAAAAGCAGTACATTAAAAATTCATGAATGGCTCATCGCACACTGTTTTCAGCATAGATTGTCTTGTTACATACATGTTTATTGATGCATGTGTTACTCTCCTTTTGAAATATCCATGGCAGATGCATACATGGTTATGAATAATGGAACACAGTTGGAATTATATAATGATACCAGAAGTTATATAATGATATCCTTTCTTTGAATGATTTGTACATGTGTGTAAACACTTAATAAATACACACTGTGAGTATTTGTTAACATATACAATCTTATTGCATTGTATATGATTATAGGTATGTTATACTGTGTTATCAAGCATTTATTATCTGTTTATACACAAATTACAGCTGTTGAATTACAGGAGTTAGGACCTGGAGGTTAATACATCAAGAAACCCTTAAAATGTCTTTAAATCTTTTTATGACTACATTAGAGTGTGTTATAAAGCACCAATTAAATGTTTAAATGCAGTTTATGAATGCTACAATATCTTTATATCTCATCTTTAAGGCCTTTTAGGAGCTGTTCTGGAGCTTTAACATCTGGGTTGACATTATATTTGCCTTGTGTCTTTGTATTTTTTACTCTGCTGAAGGTCCTGTAGTGTTAAAATGTTGGTAAGCTTACACTATTAAAGCCTGCAAATCAATTAGTGCGCTCCAGTCACTGTTTCCTAATTAACAAGAAGTCCTTAAAAGGCTCAGTAGAGGGGCCTTAGCTCGAATCCAGCTGGGGACCTTTGTTGTATCTTTATACCGTTGATTTCCTTCCATTTAAATAGATCTACTGCTTAGATCTGATAAATGATCTAATAATATAAATAAATACATAAATACATACATACATACCAAAATGACCAAAAGCTTAAAAGCAGCCTCTGAATTGACCTTAATGTGAGATTGTTTTGTCAATTGTGCAAATTAAGACCCTCAGTGCTTGAAAGGTGTGACATGCATGACACTTCAGAAATTTGCAGACAAAAGTGTAACTGCATCAGTTTTGGATTCACAAATAAACTCAATTCAATTTTTTGTCTCCCAGTTTATTTTAGAGATTTAGTCAGACACCTGCACCATGAAAACCAGGCCAAATCGATGTCGAGGCAGAGAGGTGGACTGGCGGGAGTGAGTGGGTGCCACGGCCCCATAAACTGCACACTGCAGTGACGTCTTTACTGCATCTGCGTTTATAGCGACTCATAAACCGTCGGTTGATCCTGGGAAAGGAAAGTGTAATGCTTCCATTTAAAATGTAAATTGACTCTCTAACACATTCATCTAAATGAGGCCATAAATCCTCACAGGCAATTTCCGCCAGTCCCTAACAGTTCTGAGTTTGGAGAAAGAAAAAAAAAAAAGATCAATGAATCAATCAACAAATTGAACAGTGATGCAGGCGGTGCAAAGTCTCCAGGCTGTTCCCTTTGTTTGAGACCCCCACAGTAATGAGTGAGGAAAGCTGAGTCTTTCAAGAGCTCAGAGGCTATTTTTTATGCTGTGAAGCCCCAAAAAATATAGGAAAAGTTTGGCAACCACCTGCCAGGTGAAAAATTATCTGTGAGTACAGTGTATTATGTGTCAAGTGCTCGGCCATCTAGCATCCATAGAGAAGAGTTAGAGGCCTCAACTGTGAGAGCCAAAGTTTGTAAAAGCCCATCTCCTCTTCTCTCACGCCAAATTACCATCAAAGAAGAAAGGGACCGTATATTTCTGAGCAGATATGCAGTCAGTCAGAGAGATGCAGAAAGGACAAAATCAAAATTAATGTGGTCTCATAAATTTCTCCGCGCTCCCAGTCACGCACGCAGCAGTTTCTGAGACGCACATTACAAATACTTGTTTATGCTTTAAGGATTCTTTGGCAGACACGACATAGTGCATTATTCATTTAAAACAAAAACAAAAACAAAAAACAAATCAGCCTTCTGGGCTCTGATGTTATTGTTTCCAGACGGCGGTTTTGTCACACGCATGAAATGAGAAAGTGATCATCACTGAACACACGCGACGTCCTTCATCAGTATCAGAGGGTGAGCAGATGACAGCGCACAGGGCTCATGGTCCAACACCGAAACAATGAAGTCATTAGTTTTACCGTGCACATTAGAAACAGCAGAAGAAAAGTGTCTTTTTGATGTATTTTTTTTAAAGACCTCTTTGTTCTCTAAATGCGAGGCTGCTGCCCTGATTTTATTCAAACGTCTGTCCTTTAGACCTGCTGGGTATCTGGGGCAGCATCCTGATTGGAGGGCTGAATCATCACTGTTCCCTCTGAATAGGCTCTTTAACAGGGCATGGGAAGGATGCGAGCTCTGTGGGTTGTGGGTTGTGTGTGTGCGTGTGCGTGTGTGTGCATGTAAAAGTCGCGGGGGATGCAGATTTGTGTGTGTGTGCATGTAATTATCTGTTCATTAGTTTCCCTCTAGTCAATTGCGTGAGCACAATTAGCTGCTTGTAATTATTAGCTCTTTGTAATCTTGTTTGCAGTTTGTACGTTTTTTTAAGCGGTCCAGAGTCACTGCATTTTCTTCTTTCAGATACATTGCATCAGGTTTGGGTTTTTTTGGCAGGGAAATACCTTATTGTGCATGTAACGATGCTCTGTGACTTTCCCCGACAGCATCTGTTTATTTCACAGTGCTATTTCTGCCTTATTACTTACAAGGAGACATTAATACACACTGGCAAGCAAGCTGCCACTACAGTTAACTTAAGTAGACACACACAGCGAGGAAGGCTGCGTCTCATAAATCCACCACTCCATCGCATCCACCCTTTATAATAAAGAGCAAAGCACGTGATGACATCTATTTCTTATCTAACTACACATTCAGTGGGCAGTTGTCTTTCCAAATGTACAATGAAAGAATAACTGAATGAAGGTTTTGTTATTGTGTTATGCCACCCCACAAAATCACACAAACCAAATCCAAAGTTTCTCTCGAACATGTCAATACAACACTATAAAAGTAAGACAAGACTGTGTGGTCAATTTGCTTCTGAGGACATACTTACTTTCATTTTGAAAGAGTAACGACCAATGAGGAAACTCCAACACTCGACCCACCAATTATGTCATCACTCATTCAGGGACATGTTATAGGTCTGGCCATTTTTATCTTTTCATAAAGCACTTTAAAGGCTTTCGAGACAGTTAGCAAACTAAAATACATTAAAATTGAACAGCTACTATGCTTTTTGATCATCTCTACCCCAGAATATTCTGATCCATGGGCTCTTAAATCATCATAGATTGTACAGTACAAAAGAAAATTAATCACTTTCCACTTGTCCCAAATCACACAGCTCATGCAGTCAGAATATCTTTTATTCTGCCAACCTCAAAAGCCAGAGGAAGAATTTCAGCTCTCAACGGTGCCACTTAAGATCTTTGTCTTCTAGATAAATGAGATGTTACATGTGATCTATGACTTTTGTTTAACATGTGCAGAACATTTTTCTTCAGACTTGAATGAAAGCTTAGAGCTTACTCTGTATCTTTACTGGTTTTTATTTTTGGCCGCATGCACACATGTATTTTTGCAGCGTTAGTGTATGTAGATCTGTATGTAAATACGGAACAAGCTTTAGAATACAAAGCTGAGGCAAGTAAGTAATTTATAAGCTTGACTTCACAGAGCCGGAGTATTTCTGGAGCACAGAACTGGGACTGGAAGACAACAAAGAAAGAAGAGCAAAAAATATATATAATAAATATATCTTCAAGAGGTCCGTCCTCCCCACGGATTTGCTGCTGTGGCTGTGTCGATACTGCCCGGATAATCTCACTCCTTCTTTCTCGCACCCTGTCACGTTTTAATTGTCACCTGTCCTCTAATATAAGTGTCAGTAGTGCTGAGTGTTTGTATAAACACACTATGGCTGCTGCTCTTTCCTCCAGAACCTTGTCAGCCTCTTCTTCATTTTGAAAGGCCTCTTTGAGCTCCTCTTTGAGAGCTCATCAATAGCTCAGCGAGACACAGATTATTAGAGCGATGGCCTTGTGTGTGAGCTGAGGCTGTCAGATGCAACACAAGGATTTAAGAGCAAACAGTGAGAGCTCGAAACACAAAGACAATCATTTATCTTTTCTTCCCCACCAGAAATAGTCTTTAATATAATTTTACTCAGAAGCTTTCCTTTAACTGTGTTTGCCTTTGTTCAGCGATGTCGGATTGGCTCATTTTTTTGGTGGAAAAGGAATGAAACAGGCGTTAGAAGACAGATTGGTGTGATCATCTGGACACCATGCCCGTGGGAGAAAGAGATGGCATTGCCAAAAGACTGACGTGGCAGAGGCAGCTTGCTGACGCAGTCCAGCGTTGCGTCTGTCATGTCATGTGTGTAAGAGAAAAAGCAGTGGACAAAAGCAGTAACAGAGAAAGACAAAGACGAAAAACATCAGACATGTTGGGATGCAGGCATACAGGATTCATCGAAACCAAAAATATAATTATACTATTTAGGTCAATTAAAACAAGTGTTGCTGATGTGCTCATCATTAATCTAGATTGATTAATTACATGAAGCCAAAGGTGCCCTAAGCACTTAACAAAAGACATTAATGGAATTATTTCATGTTTTCCTTGTTTTCCAAATAAAAAACATAAATGCCCGCACTCAGGAATGGTAGTTTATTTCAGTTGTGCTCAGTGGGAGCTGGCGTGTCTGTTATTTGCCCAATGATTACACCTGTGTACCACCACGGTTTGTTGCTATGCACGGTCATGAGTGGTTTCACATGTACTCGGTGAATCAGTCAAACATGGAAGCTAGATGAGCACAGATTCCTCCTCTGCATCACCTCGGCTGCACAGCGGAGCATAAAACACCATTTTTATTTGGCACCGGGCAGTCAAATCCAGGGGGGGTCCAGATGGTGTGTTTTACATTTGAGCAGTCTGCAGCACAGGTGGGCCCCCAAGGAGGTTACCTGTACTACCTTCACAACACACAGGCACTTTTTCTCATTTGTCTCCTCTTACTAAAGTTTTGTCTCCTGCTTCAGAAGTTGTGTCTGGCACAGATAAGCCAGGAAGGCATTTTTTCTACTTGTGTGAATGTAAATGTGACAATGTAGACAAAGGTCAATATATATATGTATGTGTGTGTGTGTGTGTACTTTTTTAGCACGTTTGTCAGTCAGTTTCCCATGATCATGATCAGCCTTTGTGCTTGGAGCTGCAAGTTTGGGTGGGGGGGTCCTCAGTTCTCAGTCAGGGGCCAGTAGTCAGTCACACAGCAGGTTTTTTTTTCTCAGGGGAATACTTGTTGGGGAGTGGCACAGAGATGAAGCAAGGATGGATGGAGAGATGAATGTATGCAGAGGGGAGGGAGCGCTTGCGTACGAGCCACAGGAGAGAAAGACAAAGCCAGAGAGAGACGGGGAGAGAGCGCTGGTGGCAAAAGGAGAGAGTGGAACATGGAGAAATCAGAGAGTATTATTCCCGCTCTCTCCCTCCACCTGCCTGTGACACCAACCGTCCCAGGCAGCTACTGTAGGAGTCACTTAACCAGCTGTGCCTGAGTCCTCAGCAGGGCCGCAAGACAGTCAGACAGACAGAGGGAAGCCGCGGTAAGCCTGAAGTGAAAGACAGAGAAAGGTGGAAGTTGTATATCAAGTGCTAAAATCATATTTATAACCTTACATCAAGCTGTGAGCTCCTTTAGCATAATCAGCCCCATCCCGTAGTACTGCTGTTTCCCTCTGTGTCGGGGGTTTGCAGCTGATTTCAGAGTAGATTTCATTAGCAGTGGGCTTGTCAAATAATCAGCCTCACGGCACTGCTTTGCCTTTTCGAATTAGCTGGCTTGCATTCTCTCTGCACACAATGCTGCATTGATTTTCATACCCTGCCTTTTGACATTTAATTAGAGAAAAGTGTGTGTGTGTCTATCTGATGAAAAAGAAAGAGAGAAAGATTCTGTTTTGCAATCCCCACCCTCCCCACCTCAGCATTCTCGTGGCCAGCGGGGTTGGAAAATTCATTTCCTATGAGTAAATAACTCATTTCTCTACAAAGGGACAAAAAGACCCTCAGGTGTGATTATTTGACAGCGCTGGGCTGCTGTGTACAGAGGCAGAAGGCACCGCGGAGCCTCTGATTTCGGCGCACACACGTGCAGCAAACACACACAGCCTCCTACACACACACACAAACAGGCGCTCTGTGGCTGTTGATGAAAGACATCCTGAATGAAATTACAATTTATAGGCGGACAATAATCGTGCCTCAAGAATTATTCTTGCATTTATAAGCTGCACATCTGCCTGTGTTGGTAAGCCAGCTGAGCAGTAGCTAGTGTGTGAGTGGCATGAGGCTAATCAATGGCAGAACAGTACATGAGTGAGTCACAGCTAGTGCTACCGTCTCCCCTTTTCACCCACCGTCTCCTCTCTGCACCCAGATCCCCATTGAAGTGTCACTTACAGGCAGAGAGCTTCACACACCGGGCTGTGGAGGAGCTGCCAGGAAAGCCCTGGCGTAGAAGCTGCACAGAAATATAGCGAGGAGCGTTGGAGAGACAGACAGAGATGAAAAGAAAGAGAGACAAAAAACAGATAGACGGTGCTGGTGTGTGCATGTGTGTGTGTGTGTGTGTGTGAGGAGGAGGTTTTAGCGCCAAGTGTCCATTACAGTCACAAAGATAGAAAGCAAAAGTGAACAGAGGAGGAAATACAGGGAGCGTATGAGGTGGATTTCCTCTGACAGGGCGGTGGTGAATACAGATCCAAAGGCTCTGGCAGCTGCACGAAACAAATGGCGGGACAAAGAGGGAGAAGAAAAGAGGATTTCCATAGGGGAGCTCCCTTTTGTGGTTTATGTAACATTTCAGGCAGTCATATAGAAAAGAGGCGGAGCGGCTGCGATACAGCAGGGGGCCCCTCATGAAAAAGGCATTATGGGCCGTCAATTATAAAACATGAAACAGCAGGATTACAGTGCGAACACATGCGTCACATAGAAATTAGTCAGCAGATGCTGAAGCTTATAAATGAGACGCATTAACGCCTCGTGTGTGCCTCCTTTTCCGTAATGTCATGCTGTGATCCTCCTAACTTCAGGGTGTGTGTGTGTGTTTGTTTGTGTGTGTGTGTGTGTGTGTGTGTGTGTGTGTGTATATCCACGTGCCAAGGTCTCCCCTGACACATGCAAGGGCAAACTCCAGATCAGCACAAAATCCTGATGGCTCTATCATGGCACATTAACTATGAATGAGGGGGAGCTAGTGACCCTGCCAGCTGTATGTATTCTGTAACACCCCCCCTCCCCCATCATTACCCTGAGAGCCCAGCTACAACCACAGCTCTGAGGCTCCGTGACATGTTAGCGAGGGAAAACCATCGTAATTCCCCCAGCGTCGTCATTAGCTGCGGCGCGAAACGTCGCCACACTAATCAACACGTGCTAATTTACAGCCGCCAACTCCCCCGTGGCCTCACGCTTTCCGGCCACAAATGGCTGCTCCTCAAAGTTTTATTTCATCGCCCCAAGTGTTCCCTCAAATGCATGTCGCTTTGATATATTCATTCCCACCTGCTGGTTTTTCCACCTTCCACACAAAGCCACCGTTTACTTACCACTGTTTAAGTAACATGAATTAGCAGCAACACAGCGAAGACAAGAGATTCGAAGACAAGCAGTTTTCACATATTTCTCAAGCCTGCCCACCATTTCATTGGCATCCTGGGGACCACAACTAGCTCAGGGGCCCCACTCTGAGAAATGCACCTCTAACACTGCAGAGCTGTAATAAGATGGTGCCAATGTGTAATATCTCCCCAGGGGGGTGGATAGAGGCTGGAGCACCACCCCTCTCAGCCCCAAAGCACCTTGCTGTCTGCTCCGGTGTCACACTGCATCAGACTGTTTCAGCTGAGTGGGGTCACAACGTTTCACCCGTAGACTGCACATTCAGAGATTCCCTCACATCCACAGTGGAGGCCGAGTTTGGACAGCTTTAACAAAAACAGAATCAAACAGCAGACAACGCTGGCTCTGTTCTTTCCCAGTAAGATGAAGAAGCTATTTGTAATTCAGCCAACATTCATTTTATTATTTAGAAATGTAATCTTAATGTCTTGTAAAAAAAAAAAAATTTAACTGGGTAGTGTCATTTCAAAAAATAGATTTTACACTTTATAATTATGGTGATAAATAATTAATGTGATCTGAGCCTGGATTATCAACTGGGCAAAATGAGTAACTACCCCAAGATGTTTTTTGTAATTTAATAAACAGCAAATTATAAACAAATGATGCTCCACTAAGGCCCTGTATCAAAAACTAGGGCCTGGACAAACTTTAATGAAACATCCATATGTAGCCCTGTCATACGCTCTGTGCCCCATATGCATGGCAGTTAAAGGTAAAAGTATATATACTCAGTGCAAAGAGATCAGGATCCACAGGTCAGTCTCTGCCTCAAGCCCATTTAGACCTGGTAGTAACACACGATCTATGTCTGGTTACATTATCTCAACTGCCAACATTATGATTAGATCTCAATACGCAAATGATGCAGGCAAACCTGGAGGTGAACCAACAATGGAGGTCCGAGTACAGTGACTTTTTAATTTATTGGGCAGATTTTCTGTCTTCTGTTGGCCAAACTGTTCAGATTATACCTGCCTGAGATTAGATTGCAGTATGAGTGACTGCTGACTGACCTGACATTCAACGTTCTGCCTGCTTGTACACCTCACTTTTTTTTACCTTATTCAGATAAGATATCCAGAAACAGACTGCATATTAATAACAGGTGTAAATGTAAATGTGATGATTATTGGAAAGAAAACTAATTCCACAGTGACCTTTTAGGAAACATGAGCATCAGCATTAAAAAAAGAGAATTACACATCAGCTGAGACGGTTTGTTCTTTACAGCACCCTATATAATCCACACAACACCATCTCATGTTATCTGCAACATTTCCGTATCTACAAATCTACTCAGACATGTGGCCACAGCGAAGTGTGTGGACACAGAGGAAGCTGCAAAGAGATCCAGAGGGGGAGTCAGGAGGGAGCGATGGCAGCAGGCCTGGAGGAGGTGTGGGAGAAGTGATCCTGTCTTTCTGAAGCTGACAGAGAGCTGAAGAGAGCGTTCATTAAATAATGATAGGCTTTATAGACCAGGACTGTTCGCTCTGTGTGTGTGTGTGTGTGTGTGTGTGTCACAGCTTCCTCTCCTCGACTGTATACAGTTTCACGTGCACTTGCGCACACACACTCTCCCAGAGAGTTCTCTAATGAAGGGGGATATTAAGGAGCTGTCACCCTTCACACTCCTCAGCATGGGATAGACAACTAACTGTCACTCTGATCATCACTGGGCTTCAGACACACACACACACACACACACACACTAGGGACATCCGTCATGACTCAAAGTCACCCCATCTCTCAGGGTGAGGCAGACTGTGTGCCACGGAGATGAGAGAGAGTTTATGAAGACATCTGTCTGGTGTTTCATTAGAGCTGACTCTCATGTCATGTGGATATTTAAGGCCCGTGGTCACGGCCAGCGTCCCCTCTCTCTGTCCCTCAGCGTAGAGCAGTCGTACTTGGCGAGGAGACAAACAAAGACAGACAAAAAGTGACCAGAATGTGTGCGACGTGAGGACACTCAAAGGGATTGTTTAACTTTGTTTTGCAGAAAACTGAGGACAAATAACAAGGGCATGTTGTTTCCTTTTAAAATGCGCTCCTTTCACCTTGTTGCAATCTCCTGCAATCTATATGTAGTGGTCTTTTTTTTATCATTGGCCTCATATTTAATCTCATCGTCTCGGAGAGATCAAAGCGTGTTACCCAGGAGAGGCTTAAAAACAGAATTATTCACTTACACATTCTGACAGAGAGTCGGCAATATGTACAATAAAAGAAGGAGAGAACAAAAGAAATGTTACGCTCCAGTAAATTACACAAATTTAAAATGAGATATCATTATTTTAAGATCATCCAGTGGGAGAAAGAATTTCTCATTTCAAAGGGCTTTGCACTGGGCTGCTCCATTTTAAAGAGCAAAGAGAAAGTACTCTCACAGAAATCAGAAATTTAGAGGCTTTATTAAAAGCTCACCAGCTCTGTGCTAAATTACAGGATTTAAATAACATGAGGTGCAAAGTACAGAGCTTCACAAGTACAATCATGGAGAAGAGAGAAGAGTAGAGGGACACCAGACTGATTCTATCATCATTTTCTATTCTGTTCATGCCATCAAAAAAAAGTCATCGTAAAAGTCAAAATCAGCCTCTCCAGTCTTTTTCTTCTCTTTCTTTACGGTCCACAAATTTTTCAATTTCTAGTCACAAGGAGTACAACAGAGCTCTACAGAAATTGTATATGATGATGGTGACATGGTGATGTCACCGGGGTTATCCAGGATTAGGTTTGGAGAATACAAGAGAGCCTCTGTTACAAACTGGGAGCGTGGAGTTTAACGACAGACATTTACCAGGCAGGAAGGGTCTAAGGAAGAGAAATGCTATAAAGATTAATTAAAAGGAAGTGTGGGAGCCTGTGTATTTTTGGGCTTGACCCTCACCAGAGACCGAGGGTGCTTTCACACCTAACCTATGCAGTGCAGCCCTGATGCGTTTGTCCATCTGGTTCAGTTCATTTTGGCTGCTGTAGAAGCTGTTGGAGGCACGATGGTGTGACAAGACTTTAAAAGGATGGTCTGCTAGTGTGAGGGCTTACAGGTTGAAATTCAGTAATTGCATTACAATTACTGATCTGAGTAACGCTTCTTTTCTTCTTTGAAGTTTCTTTGGTATTTGTGGGTCAGCTTGTTTGCTGTTTTACTGGGAGTCTGATGGAGGGTTAATACAAGTTTGGCCTCTGAGTTGGGGGGAAGCAGTTGGCCACCGCTGCTGGAGGGTCAGCAGATCCCCCCAAAATATGGGCCGCTGCTTGTTTTAAACCACTTTTTGTTTTTTTTTCTAGAATAGGGGGGATGTGTGTGTGTGTGTGTGTGTGTGTGTGTGTGTGTGTGTGTGTGTGTGTGGGCACCTTTGACAGAATTTTTAATTAATGACTTTTTCAATTAGTAATGTGCAATGACCAATTGGTTACATTCTCTCGAATGACCTGCCTCTGCTGCACAGATGTCGACCATTGTTTTCATTCCTTTATTCTCGTCTGCTTCTCACAAGTTTCCCGACATCAAGGAAGTACAATAGCAAATCACTGGAGCAGCCCTTTGAAATAGCCTCCGCTCTCTTTTTAGGTACACTTCTTGTCAAAGCTGAAAGGGCTGACAGAGACAACATAGATATTAGCATGTGCAAACAAAGCATTCAGAGTCACAGAAGTGAATGTATTCCCTGAGGGGCATTAGCTAAATGTTAACTGTCGCTGTGTGTTTTGACAGCGGAGTCGGCCCATGAGAGAGAAAAATACAGTAAGAGAGATAATGAGTTTTATTTGTGACTCCAGTCCCATCAGCGCCCTCCGCTCAAGGCGCCCGTCCCTCAGGCTTCTCATGAAACAGGCAGTAAACAAAAGCAAACCCACACCAAACATCAGAGTCCCCTCTGATGAAGAAATGCAGCAGGCCTCCATCCTGTCATCTACCGTTAGTCGGGCCATTCATCAAAACGTCAGCAGAAGCGGGCAGAAAAGCGACACAGAGGCTTGCACTCGGACATGGTGTGCTGTTTCTGGGTGTACAGTATGTCAGCGTGTACACAAGTGCTGCAGCAGCGCATCATCCTGTAATGACCAGCCATGTGATTTGTACCCGTTGGAGGGCAAGCGAGCGTTAACGTATTCAATAACTCATCCACCACGTTTGGTCTGCTGCGTTAGATTTATATCTCGTTAAAGACAGAGGAGCGGCATCTCTTCGAGTGACCACTCCTCTTCGTCCCTGTTCATCTCTCTTCGGTTCTGCTTTGTGTTACAAATATCAATCAACTCCAAAAGGTCACAGTGATTCATAAGAGCTGATAAGTCTGCTGCAACGCAAAGGTGCAACGAGTCCTCTCACGGTTCAGTGTGATGGCTGAACCGTTTTCTTGCAGAAAAGATGAGAGGATTGATCCCACTCTCATGTTTGTACACTAATATAAAGCTACTGCCTGCTGCCTAGCTTAGCGTAGCAAAAAGACTTGAAACTAAAGGAAAAAGTTAGCCTTGCTCTATCCAAAACCTAGCAAAATACATCTACTAGGTCACTAATTAAATCCTTATGTCTTACCTTAGTCTGGCCTGTATGTAAATAGGAATCTCTGTAGACCCTGCACTCATTGCTATTTATTCTACTATCTTTTAATATGAGGGCCCTGTGTGCCCTTGTCCCCCCAGGCTTTACGCCCCTGTGTACAGACATGACAGTGATATCATCATCTCATCTGCAAGAAATCAAATAAATATATTTCACAAAATGTCAAACTATATCTGAACTATATATTACTGAATATTGAAGAGACAATCAAGATCTAGGAGGACTTTATGAATAATCATCATTTTGTGTCACCACTGGCAGGTGTAGTTTTACAAGCAAATCATTTTGTACTTTAAGATATAAAGAAAATGTCTCACCTTGGTTGGACGCTCTTCAGACACTTCAGTCGGTCACTTCCAATCAACTGTTGTTGATTGTGTGTCGACTGATTATTTCCTGGCCTTTCTTTGAGAAAATCTGCATGTTAACAATTCCAGGTAGCATTTCAGACCTCTGACAGCTAACAGTGTTAATAAAATGTAATTAGCCCCTCAGGCATTTACTGCCTCTAAATGAAAACAAAGTGTGCACTTTGGGAGTGATAACTGATTAGATTTACACAAAATTATGATCCATTTCTGGCTCCGCAGTGCATACTGTCATGTTTTTGTGGACCAAAATATCCACAATCTACTGTTACTGTCTCGCAAAGCAATGAGTCAACAAGACAACTTTTGTCCATTTTATTTGACACAGTTTACACTTCAAATGATGTTTATAAGAAAATAAAACTTACTGAAGATGAGATGGTGTAAAAATGTCTAAAAGAAAAATCTGTTTCACTCTAATTTGAGGCAAACTGGTGTGCTCTCCTCTACTGCAGAGACTTTGATCATCTGCTTGCACACACACTCATGTAACACTGTAATCATTAGGTGTGTGTGTGTGTGTGTGTGTACTGCAGACAGGTGCAACACATTGAGTAATTAGAGTCTTATTCGGTGGCAGCTGAGGCCACTAAAGTACACGTGGACACACACACACACAGACACAGTCTCACACTTGATTACGTAATGACATCAAATCTTGTCGTCTGTGACCGTGCCGTCTGTTTTCATTTAATTTTATTTATATTTCATTCTGATTTTAGAGCTTCCCAAAACAGGCCGGCCATTGTACACTTCCATGAAAGATTCAGCACTTAATGAGGATTTACTCTTACTGTAGACAGTGTGGAGACTTGAACTTGATTCAACGGTTTCAACTAAAGTCAGGGAGAAATCGATTGACAAAGCCATAGTATTGTCTTTTGACATCACCAAGAGGTTTCAAATTTTAAAGTACAGTTTTAATGTGGTGGTACCATACCACACTGTTTAAATGAAAGAAAGATTGTAGTATGTGCTAATACTCATTTTACCTATCTTTTTTCCCCACATGTAATGTGTGTATCATTGTACCATCAAATACAATATTGCATTTTGTTTAGCATTAAGCATTAAGTTGTTTTGGTGTTTAAATAGTTGGAAATCTAGACCTTAGGTAAACTCATATGGCCCAAAAGACATGAAAAAAATGATAAATCCACAGTGTAATACAGAAAGTTTTCATTGTATGGTTGGTTGACCTCTGTGGGTCTGTGCTCTATGGTTGTAACTGCATGAAGCAGTTAATAACAAGACTACGAGTCCACAGCCAGGCTAGCAGCTTCAAGACAAACTACTAAGACAAAGCAGTGGCTTGAAAGAAATGATAACAACAATACGCATACGACACTCATGACAAGGAACATGAAAAGCAGTTATAATGTTTGCAGCTGTCAACACTGATGGGAAGTTTTGCAAGTATTTGGTCATCAATAAGAGGCACTGGAAAAATTCAATTGTTGTCCTGATGGAGGCGCCAGAGGAAAAATCAAAGGATTATCAAAGTGATAACATTTCATCCATTTGACCCAATAGCTGTTGGGACAGCATGATGGCACTGAATTAAACGTCAGGTGATCAACAAAAAAATCCTCTGGGAGCCATTAACGTCTCTATAAAATTTAATTGACTGCCAGTATTTGTATCTATATTATTATTATTGCTATATAGATATTTCAGTCTGAACCAGAGTTCCAACAGACCTAAATTGCCATTATTAAAGCCCACCTCTATCAGTCACTAGAAATATTAAAATCCTTTCTGTATACTTTCAAATAATATTTTCAAATTTATTCTACTGCAGTTTAAACTTTCAAACTTAATCTCAACCTTTCACA
Organism: Scortum barcoo; assembly: GCA_023238725.1. Lineage (NCBI taxonomy): Eukaryota > Metazoa > Chordata > Actinopteri > Centrarchiformes > Terapontidae > Scortum > Scortum barcoo. Next base: position 18,184,217 of record CM041539.1, on the reverse strand, counting down.
TCTCAGTTTTGATTTCATGAATGGTGAGAGTGACTTCACCTCACAGGCTGCATTGATCCTGTCACATCATATACACCGCAGTGTCTGCTGAGCCACGGGCACTACGATGTTAATACTCTAAGGAATTGTTTTGTGTTTCTATGCTCATCTATTCCACCGTACATAATGCATTCAGCTCAGCCATTTATTCACCCCACTGAATTTGGCTTCCTGCCACACAGGTGGCCACTTCTGCAGCCGGCGGAAATATAACGGAGCTGAACTTTTCATTCGCTTCATACCGCAGAAGATGAAACAAGCTTTTGTTTCTGTATCTGTCTGTTTGCAGATAGCTTGTCGCCTCCTGTCAATGTGACCATCAAAGCGGTGAAAGCAAACTCTGCTGTGGTGACATGGGACATCCCAGAGGGAGACCCCGTCATTGGCTTTGCCATCACACAGCAGGTGAGGAACACGCATACATTACAGACGCAACTCTCACTGGATACATATGCAAATGTACCAACGGGGTGGATACAGTCACTTACGCGAGTATAAACTATGCAAACACATACACTAATTGAATTAAGTTGTGGTGCGTCACTGTTTGTTTGCTGCCATGTCCAGTTCTCTTTATTGTGTCGTTCCCTTGCTCGGAGTCAGTATGCATTATGGGAATTATCACAGGACGTTGGATCCTGTCAGGCGGCCTGTCTGCTCTCTGACAACAGCAGACCCTGACACCTCTGTGAAATGGGGTAAAGTGATATTATTTCCTGCCGGCGTGTTCACATAAACATACAAGGTCACACACACATTACTCAGTTCACAAAAAAAGCAAACATCAACACGTTGCTTTGCAGGCTGCCGTCTCCTGACTTTACGGGCAAAAACACACACACGTGCACACACACACACACACTCATTCACAGGAAGTGACATGATTGAGTAGGACAGCTGCAAAGGTCAGCGTGGGTCACTTTCTCACAGTGGTACCGAGGTGTGGGTGCAGAGCAAATAAAAGTGCTGTAGATGTGATCTGGGATGTTCTGATGGTACAAATAACACATTATGAATATGGCATTATGCTATTAACTAACTAAAGTAGTAACAGAAATATACATCTCCTTACACTGTGATTGGTGTTGGTAGATTATACTGATAAAATATATTGTCTTCCCCTCATCTTACTTCAATGTGCATGTCTCAGCACTTTTTTTATTCTCACAGCAGTGCATGACATTCACAAAGGTCTGACATTTTGGGAAATTCTATTAATTATTATTATTATCATTATTATTATTAAAAATGAGTATTTTTCTCTTTTTACAGTAGGAAACAGTAAATGATGAGAAGATCGTTGCCACTTTTATATTTGTCTGTTAAACATGAAGCTACAGTCAGGAGACTGTAAGCTGGGATGTTTAAATGTGATAAAAATCCACCTACCAGCAATTACAGCTCACTATCTAACATATTGTGTGTAACAGAGCTAGACTAGCTGTTTCCCACTGCTTTCATCCAGTTAGTCAAGTTGTGAATTTAAAGCCTAACCATAAGGCTCTTCGTGGTGGGTGGTGCCCTTCTTTTCATCTTCACCGCTGCCCCTCAGTGAGCCAGGGTACACCGCTGTTGTAGAGCCAGGTGAAAGAACACAAAAACATCTGTCATCCCACTGTAAACGATGCTCACTATCCTCTCGTGCTCCAACAGAAGAAGGACGTGCGCATGCTGCGATTCATCCAGGAAGTCAACACCACCACCCGCTCCTGTGCATTATGGGACTTGGAGGAGGAGACAGACTACATTGTGCATGTCCAGTCCATCAGCATGTCTGGAGCGAGCCCGCTGAGCGAACCTCTGCGCTTCCGAACGCCGAAGGAGGCCGAGACTCAGGCCTCTAAGAGTAAAGGTACAGTGGCACAAAGACGTAAAAAACACACACACACAAATATGAACACTCACACAACACATCCGCACTTAAATTAAAAACTGCACATTCCTCACTCTGTTTCTGTCCTTTTCAAGACAGCGAGTGCAGAGGGGACTTGGCCTTTTGACAATATCTTGACTGATTTTGTCTAAAGACCAATAAAAATCGATAGACACACAAAGCGTGAAATGAAATTTCACAACAGAGTGCTTCTGGCACTCGCCCCTACTGACCACAACTCGGGAATAAAACGTCCGAGGGGGGTGCATACTTCACTATGTATTGACGTGCCTCTGCGGGCTTCACCCTGCGTGCACCCATCACAAGTGCCAGGCAAACCAGAATGAGGAAAGGCATTTATCAGACGGAGAGAGGAGGCAGTCAGAGCTGCGAGGGGTGGCGAATCGATGTGCTTTTGGCTCCATCTATCCTGCCCTCTCATTTACACTCATCTCTCATGTGAGCCACTACACTGCGATGCTTCCCCGGCTGCGGAGCCAGAAAGAGTCTGAACTTCTGTTTTGGTGGCAAGTGGGCTGGCAGAGACATGTAGGATATAAATACAATCATTGCAGAGCGCTGAAGACATGCTCTTCTCGCCACTGAGGCCTAATTAGCAGAGGAAGTGTTGTCTGAGTGTTGTTTCTTGGAGGGGAAGAATTTACAAAAATCAATAACTGCACAGGATCCAGATAAACAAGTGATTCTTTTTTCTCCAGGTTCCATCCTTTCTTGTACACACACGTGCTCGTTGCAGATATTCCTCTCTCCCCTGCTGTTTTCAAAAGGCGCGAAGACACAACAGTTGCTACAACTCATGTGCACATGAAATAAACAGCAGCGCCACAGAACAACAAACACACTCAGGCAAACAAAGAGACACAGATGAAGTTTTATTTGGAGTGGTGATGAAATTTTTATGAACAATAGCGACAACTGGAAATTAAATATGCCTTAAAGAAAATGTTTGGTGCCTAGCTCTCGGTCAAGGAAGCAAATAAGCAAATAATTTCCCAAAATGTGGAATTATTTTCCTTTATAATCACCCACAGGGCAACCTTCTAGCTTGTTTAATAAGGTTGGAGAGTCGAGTGCAGTTGATGCCTGTGTGTATGTTTGTTTGCTTGTTTTATTTTGGGGGGCTGTTCACTCATCCATTTCCCAAAAATGTAAGATTTCCACATATTGGCAAGCAAAAAAGATTTCCCCGCTCCTCCGCACATTTCCCACCACGCACATGTTCTACAAAGCAAAATCTCCACGGAGAGCGCAGGCCTGTGATTCATCATCACTTACTCGTACTCAGCAAAACAGTTTAGCACCACGTCACACATCCCTCTCTGTCTCATTTGCGGCGCTCGCTCAAGGCTGTCTGTTTAATTAGCCCAGCCGCGTTGAAACAATGCAACCTTTTGACGGCAGATGAGCAGATGTTCTTCCAGTCAACATTTTGTAATTCAGCGGAAAATCAGCGCAGTTACGATTCGGGATCCACCGCGGTGTCAAAATGAATGTTCAGGTTCATTTTATCGCACGAGCAATTTGTTTAAATCCACAAGGATGTGTTGGGCTTTTAATTCTGGTTCGTCACTAAATCCTTTTTACCTCTGCACTGTTTCAGACCTTCTTAAGAGATTAAACCTGATGATTGGATGTGAGGAACTGTGGGAAATAAGAACACGTGTTTAAACTGAGTGTTGTGCTGAGCTGATAAATCACCCCAAAGCTCATTTTTCATGCAAGGGGCAACAAACCCAAACAGCGGGGAACGGGCTGTGCGGTTAAGTAAAGGACAGACACACAAAATGAGCCAGAAAGAGAGAAATAGACTTTGCCTTCCACTGCAGATAATTGCACAGCGTAGAGAGTGTGGGGGAGAGAGCCTCTCTGTACAGCTGTTAGTCCACCATCTCGATATGACAAGCAAACGTTAATAGAAGAAAAGGGAAGTTTTCACCATCCCCGCTCAGCTGCTCAGCCCTTCTGTTCTGCCTTATCGCGCTGATCTCAGTGGAAAGAGCAAAGGATGAGCCTGAAATGCCGGATTATTCAGTGTTTCTTCTAATTTCAGCTTTCACAGTGGTTTTGAGCTTCAGGAGATCAAAGGGAGCGAGGGGGATGAGAAAGAAAAGGGAACAACCTGTGCAGAAAGAGAGAGAGAGAGATGGGCGGGGAGCGGGGGGGGCAGAGAGTGACTGACAGAGAGGAGACAAAGGGAGGAAGTCACAGAGGATGCAGCCGTACAGGAAAATAAGAAATTCCCTCAGTAGGCAGAGGACAATTAAATTCTACTCTTCCCCGAAAAACACACAAACTCTGTGTGTTTTCGCACGGATGTACACATGCGCTCTCTCCGGACAATTTACTTGAACCAGACACACAAACACGTGAAAATAAAAAGTAAAGCAAAAAATTGCTCATTGGTCTCCTGGGACACAAAGAACTCTCTCTTCCTCTCTTTCTCTGGCTTACAGGAGGATTTCTCAAAAATAACTGTCACGTAGGAGTTTGATATGCATGTCGAAACGGGGGCTGCAGTAAAATATTGTAAGATATCTCCCCAACAGCATCCCTCAATTCTGCAGCATCCTACAGGACAAACAAAACCACACCTGGGTTTTCTCTTACATTTTGTGGCCTCTGAAGTAGAAGCAGGCACATAAAAACACAAAGCCTGAACCCTCTGTGGCTTTGACACCTTTTTTGCTTTTTTGCTTTCTTTCCAAATTTCGATATCAATCGTGGCATGTAAACTGATAATTATGAGTCAAATCAGTGGAGTTTTATTACTTTAAAGTAATCCTTTAAAGTTGCACTTTAAGTCGCAACCTTCACAGGACATATTTCTTTATATTTATATTATTTATATTTGATGTAAATGTGAACATTTTACTGTTTGATCCAACACGATGACACACGTAGCAGTTGGTACATCTGTTGTTATCATGATTTCTGTGTAAGAGCTTCAGGGTTACACTTTAAATGAAAACTAAACATCAGATTATAAAGGTAACAAGGAGTAGTCTCACAGTTTGTTTTTTTTGTTTTTTTTTTAATCTCACAGAATTGAAGATCTCAGAAATACACCCAGGCTGAAAATCTTGAGGCCAAATTGAAAGCTGTTCATTCATAAAAGTCGAAGCGGAGGTCAGCGTGCATCAGAGGTGTTACAGCCGACTGGCAACGATGTCAGGCGCCTTGGGCTGTTGTGCTTTGATTAGTTAATACTGGGCAACAGAGGCCAATCGATCAGCAGAATTGCTTGTTGCTGAAAGCTGCTGGAGCGTGGGGTTCCTGCCACACCGGGCCCTCCAAATGTCACCCACTGCATCTAATGAAAGGATAGGAGTGCTCTCTACGCTGCGGTGAACTTTAGATCAAGCCGCCGACTTCCACAGCGCTCAGCAGCGCAAGGAGAAGTTGCTTCGTGTCGCTGCTTTGCTCAATTGAAGGCTGACTGCTGCATGTGCAAACAAGGCGACGGTGCACACTTCTCTCTGTGATATTCCTCTTGACGGTCATATGACTTCAAAGGTGATGATGGAGTTTAATTGAGGCTGGTGTGAGTCGATTCTGACTGCTGTGATTAACGTTTTTTTTTTTCCATTGCTTTATCTCTCCATCCCGCTGCAGTGCAAAGGATCCCAGGTGGCCCACATGAAGCCTCGACTATTCTCTTCATGTTCTGCCTCTCTGTGATCTTTTGACTCCATCGGGCGCTCACAGAATCAGCCCTATTATTGAAAACACATCTCTATAGCTGCTCATGTACGTGCTCGACTGTGTTTTTATAGTTTAAGTTGCCTGCTGCTCTTCTTTTCCTGCTGCAGCCGAGGTCCTTATCAGCACCCGCGCTGCAGCTCCCTGCCATTACCCCGCCGCACCTGTAATTTAAGAAATAAAGGCGAGACGAGAGGACTGGCTGACATGTGCCGGCATTCCTTATGGATGCACAAAGTGTAGAGCGAGATCTGAAAGGGTAAAAGCACTCAAAGAAGATTCATGGAATAAGACAGCAGTCCCCAGAAGCTGTGTGGAAGTTCAAGATCTCAGGAGTTAGAATGTAGACCTTGAACTGCAGCTGTCTAAAACCAAAGTGTCAGTGAAACCCTGAGTGGATAAAATGACTGAGCCGCACAGTTGACTTGACGCTGCTGTTGCTCTACAACAACGTATGATGAAAACTTGGAAAGCAAAGCGGAGCGAGACGATTGGATTCTCTCAGGGGCAGCAGAAAGCAGGGGTTGATGGGAAAAGGACAGCTTTAAATCATATTCATGAAGGTGAGGTGCCCTACTGGGGGGCCTCTGTCAAGGATGACAAGGATCAGGAGACAAAGCTGAAGTGAACTCTCCACACTGTGGTATCACCAAGACTACAAAAGGAAAGGCAATGACTTAACAAAAAGGTCATGATTTTATTAAATATGACCATAAGAGATATGTGAGAGTACAAATATTGACCACAGTCACAGTTAAAGAAGCGTGTGTGATCAGATATGATGTTCATAAAAAATGAGTCTGTTTATAAACATTAACAGTAAACCTTAATATATTTATAGAAATAATAATTCACCAATATTAGAGGTGGGATTAGCACTTCTCAAATTGTAAAATTAAGTTAAGCGGAAATAACTACTGGTAGAGATAACATTTAAAATCTTAAATCCATAAAAACAAGCTCTCTTGCTTCTTCTCCAGCCAAAAAAAAAGAAAAGCGACAGAACCCAACCCTCCTCCTTGACTAATGATTATAATACAGTCATTTAATAACCACGAGAGGAGGAAATGGATATCAGCAGTTGTTTGCTGTTTGATATCTAAATGTTACACCAGTCATGTCACAGACTTTAAAGTTATTAAATACAAACCTCCTCTGATCACAACACCCTGATGTAACATCACGCACAAGAATCGGCATGCTCGATCTGCGATAGAGCAACCTGGCAATTCTTATTACAAGAGCCGGGTGCTGCATAAACACACTCATGCTGGCTTATTTGCCTCCAAGCTCAACGTGCTTGAAGTGTCAGTCATTAGACTGAGAGAGAACGCTGATTTTCAGAGCAAAACATTTTGCTGATATCTTGTATAATTGTGCTGTTTTGCTGCTTATTAGCCCCTCGTCTTCCAAACACAAAACTCACCTCGAGACTCGGAAGCTCCGCCACTTCAATTCCAGCAGCGCATAACAGGCTGCGATGAGGCAAAACTTCTGTAACAGGCCAGTGAGTGGAAAAGGAGAATTATCCAACCTTCAGGTCAGGAAAGGCCACGTGAGACAGAGAGGCAATGGACTGTACTCTTTTGTCAACATCAAGAGAATATTTAATTGAATTTGTTGCTGGTAGTTATTGGCTGTGATGAAAATCAGCAGCACGCTCACCTTCTTTCTTTTACAGTTAAGCTGTGTGGTGACACATTTTAATTGAGATGTGTGTCTGCAGCAAATTCCTTGTGTGTTATTCAGTGATAAATGTTGAATAATTGTCAACTTCTCTGCTGTTTTTTTTTAGTTATAATACAAAATTTGACACTTTTGATCAAATAAACATGTTGCACCTTGACTCCTTCAGACGAGGTGACGATGGAGGAAGTGGGCCAGACCACCCAGCTGAGGGCAGGGGAGCTCATCATCATCGTGGTGGTACTTATAATGTGGGCAGGTGAGGACAAAAAAGAAAACAAAAAAAACAAAACCACAAAACAAAAAACATTTACTGAACCAGAATCAGTCAGAAGCATTTCTGACGCAATGTCACTCAAAAATAACAGAAAATCCTGCTGTTGATAATAAAGACAGGTGCCCTCGTTTGTGTTTAGTGGATGACCTGAGTATGCTGACTGTGAATGTGCTCTCCCTCCCCCCACCAGGTGTGATCGCTCTCTTCTGCCGCCAGTACGACATAATCAAAGACAACGAGCCCAACAACAACAAGGACAAAGCCAAAAACTCCTCCGAGTGCAGCACTCCTGAACATCCGACAGGGGGGCTGTTGCGCAGTAAGGTATAACCCACCCCTCTCCTCCTCCTCCCCGCCCCCCGGGTGCCTCCACCCCTCAGCGGCGCCGGGCAGGTGAATGGTCCCGGCCACTTCTAGACTTTCTTCCACCGACACTTCATGCAGAATCATAGCATCATAGTCACACGCTGCTTCAACATGGCGCCATTGCAGTGCATGACGTGACATTCGAACAGCAAACACACAAGTCATGGCTGCTAACAATGCTGATCTTTCTTTTTTCTTTTTTTTATCAGTGCACAGAACCACATGCCATATCCATTTCCTGTGCAGAAAACAAAAGTTGAATTACACCTTTATTCCTTTTGCTCTCCTGGTAGAAACATCAATAAAACTTTCAAGCACAGAAGCACCCTCATGCTCATTGAAGAGGCTTATTGTATGATTCCTGTGAGTCCCCCAATCCTTCTCATACCTGCCATCTTTCTCTTCCCTCCCGCAGTTCCCTAAGAACAACAACAACAACAATAGGATGCCATCTGTCAACATCATTGAGGTGTGACTGCCAGGACGTCGTCTCTTTATCCAAAAAGACTTTGTGTTCTCACAAACAAGCGGGCCCCTTTTAAGCCCATCTGCTTGTCAGGATGCGGCAGGGACTCTGGGCCCCTCGGTGGCGCTTGCTCTCCTTTGGCACGGGGCCTGACGCTCGAGCGAAGCAGCGGGACTCCGGGAAGGGGGCGGGGGACGGCGTCGGGCATGGCCTGGCCGGAGCCGGTCTGAAAGCGGAGTCAGAGGGGGGAGTCACTGTGGCGAGAGTTCAGTGGCTGCACCGTGCTCAATAACTACTGTACCATGGGGCAGCAGAGATTAGGGCCAAAAAGGCTCTGGCGGGGGAGGGACTGCAGATAAACTAACCCCAGGGACCAAAGCCGATGAACAGAACCAGAGACCTTTTCATTCTGTCTCTCTCTGTCATCTCTGTCTCTTCTTGCCGTCTTTTAGTCCATTATCAGTGACCATGAACCTGCACATAACTGGGTGGCACTGAGATGCATCCACTTTGTCTTATCTTATTCCAACATAGCATCCTGTTTTTTTACGCTTTCTTAAGTGAAGGTAAACACTGTAGATCAAGTGTATCACTGTAGTTTTACTTATTAGACTTTTAACGAGGTGCCACCAGAACAGTCTTTGTTGTTCTGGTATCCATATTTTTTTCTCTCTTCTTTTTTTAGATGGCACTCTCAGGCAGGAACTCTTTGCCTGTCCTGTGGGAGATGGTTTCATTCTGGCGAGCTTGTTTTCCCCGCTCAGGGAATCCAGACTCCACCTGGCTCATTTGGGAGCCGTCTCTTTGATGTGTTGCGGTGACGCCACAGCAGCTTTAGAGGGATCGCTCGGCTCGCCACCGGAGCTGAAATCACCCCAGTCTCATTAACTCCCACTGAAAGGTGTTTCTGATCCGAACACGTGTATACAGCGAGGGCCGTAACGGGCCGGGTCCAGTACCATCTTGGTCACGTTTGCATTTGTCCTTTAACTTCTTTCATGTTTTTCTCATTGATTTCTGAAATGTAACATTCCACATCCAGGTTGAGCCCTTTAGTATTTCCTTGTGTCTTTCCTCTTTGAGGGTGAGGACTTTCAAAGCATTCTGGGGAGGGAAAAGAAGAGCGCACTCGTCTAATTAATGAACTTTAAAAAGAGGGTTGAACTGTGTAGTTGTCTCTGGAGAAGCGGACGTGCCTCTTGTAGAGACACTGAAGAGATCCCTTATATCAGCAATAACAGCCTTCGGAGGAGCGCGGCAGCGAGGACTCGAGCCCTGTAGCCTCTTGGTCCAAAACTCCACCTCCCAGCATGCAATGTTCAGACAGATGCACATCGAACACGAGGGACCACGAGGATCCCTCTCCAGAACCTTTACAGATAAGTCATTCAGCGCTGTTGTAAAAACTCTCTGACGGAGAGCATGAAGGGGGCTAAAACAAACTTTTTATGAGCCCAACCTCAAATCCTGAGATTTCCTCATGACATCTTGAACAGAAGGGCTTCTATCAAGATTTTTTCACCAATCAAAGTCAACATTTGCGTTGAAACTCCACATTGGAAGAGGCTGAAAGCAATGACGAGGCATCAACTGTCGCCATACTGTAGACTGTAAGGGAACATGTTTTAAAAGAGCAAACGGTGTATCTGAGGGCTGGTTCAAACTCAGTAGTTCTGCCTTAATAATTATCATATATTATGATTTACCTAACAAGATGGAAGGCCCTGTATCTCGCATTTGTGTCATATTCATTAGCTTTCACATGATATTCAAATGTGCGTGCAAAGTACGACGACACGTAGGCCGAGTTGAGGTAAGTTTGGAAATCTGAAAGCAACGGTTGGCCTTTAATGTGTAAATACATTTTATATTTCTTTCTTGTTTGATGGTGTCGCTTTAGAGAGCTTTTTATGAAATGTGACAGGACTAATGTGAAAAATGTACAGGCTTCTGATGTACAGGGGCGCTGCTGTTGGCGAAAATGTGGGTGGATTTCCTTTTTTTGTTCTGAGTCCTGCCGTCAATGAGCTTTTTCAGAGCACTCCTCTACTGTTGTGTATTTACAATACATCCTGTCATTGTGCTGTTTATGTGCAATAACTAAAGACTCTTTTCCATAAAGGGAAGTGATGAGGGGAAAAAAAAATGCTGGATATGTATTCTGACGCGCGAAACGATAAACACATCAGCCACTCCTGTCCTGCACGTTCCCCATCTTAGTGTGAGCCGCCCTGATTTTTTATCTATTTAAACTCAGACATACGTACATGTGTGCACACAAATACAACAGGTCACAACTCCTCATAGCCCTGAGCGTGATAGAAGTTGAGGGAGACTATAGGTGGTTTAGAGAGAGCAATGAAGGTTATGGTTGCGTGGAGACGGTAGAGCGATGACTAATGCAGGCTTCTATCACTCCCTCCCTCCCTCCGCTCTTCATAAGAGTGGAAAAGCTCAAGCCAGCCCTCCTCCAATAAGCACTGTTTCATGTCAGAGGCAAGAGCAGGGGTTTAAAGCAAAGTCACAGAGCGGGGAAAGGGAGAAAGAAAGTGGCAGGGGCCCCCTCTGACTGATTAACAAGGATGTGGGCTGCTTCCGGGACAAACTCGGCGAAGCCTTGAAACAGTTCTCTAATGCGGCACCAGGAGCGATCAGCAGCTTCACTGAAAACTTCTGCAGCTGAAGGTTGAATCCTTTTTTTTTGTCTTTCCCAGGAACACTGCGCCAGTAGCTGGCTCTCCAGTCGATAGGCATCCATCCACACACTAGTGGTTAATGATGATTGTCTCCATGGATGATTTTCTTTGAACTAGTGCCATGTTCTAAAGTTTGCCAACAATATATTTCTCAACGGCATTCCTTGTAGTCATTTTTTTTAAAAATGCACTTCTCTCCTAAAACTTCAGCTACCGACATGAGGTTTACTTTCAAAGCTGTCACTGGGGTTCGACTGAATGAAGTTCATTGTAAACTGAGTGTCTCATCCATTAAAGTACGCTCCTCTATGTTGCCACTGTAAATACTGTATTCCTTATTACTGATTTAAATGTAGGGCTATATTGTTAACATCCACTTTTGTGCCAGGTTGTTGTCCAGTTTTAGTGTTAAAGGAATAGTTCAACAGTTTGGGAAAACTTGCTGAGAGTCAGATGAGGAGATCGATGCCACACTTATATCTGTACCATAAGCACGAGGCCACAGCCAGCAGATGGTTAGCCTATTTTAGCATAAAGACCTCAGACTGGGATCTTATTTGTGCAGAGCCAGGCTAGTTTCCAGCTACAGCCCTACTACTATGCTTACCAGCAACATAGGGTACATCTGAGCGATGCCCATCTTATCATCAAACTCTTGGCGCAAAAGCAAATAAGCCCTAAATTATTCCTTTAAGCGTCCGAACATAAGCATTGTGTTTGAGTGAGTTCTCCAACACGAATAATCCAGCCTCTGATGGTAACCGGCTGTGGAGTATCTTTTGATTTCACGCAGAAGTGAGTTTCAACGACCACACAGAGATCTTACATGTTGGGTTGAGTGAGGACACCTATCTAATTAGAGTCCCCACATTTCATACTCAGTGGTGGAGTGAAAATTGCTCAATCATTCATGGAACCAACTGATCATTTGGATTCAAAGTGGTTTATAGCTGTTTATACGAGCCGCTGTGGGCGTTTCTGGTTGGAGCAGGTTAAGTACCCACCTGTCAAACCACAGATGACAAATCCTTATTTTTCCTTCACACTCGACTAATGGTGACGACTGTAAGAACTCAACATTCCACTTGAGCCCTGTGGTGGCAAACCACTCTTTAAACAGCACACTGATGACTTCGTCTAAGTGCAAGAGGCCCGCCGTGTTTTCTCATGCTACTGTATGTACGACACAATGCCTGAAAAATACTGTATGCTCGGTAGCAGTACCGGACGACACTGGATTTTTTCAAAACCGACACAATGTGTATTTTGCGTGAGACTAAAAACATGCCTGGACTGAATCGCATCATTATGACGCTACAGAGAAGTGGAGACTATTTCATTATGGGTTCTTGAAATATAGGAATGAGATCCACAACGAAGCATGGTTTAGAAAAATGAACTGCTTTATTAGTGCTGTCATGTTTATATTCATTGTATGAAGTGTACAGCATACAGTCATTGCTTAATGAGGGCTAGCATGGTTTAACTATTATGCACAAGGTTACACAACTTCGATTATGAAGAATATGGTGTATGCTTACTTGTGTATGCTTCAATAAAAATATCTAATATTTTCCACAAAGGTCTGCTGTTTGTTCTTAATTGGGAGCGTTGATATTAAGTGGATATTCAAAACCACATATGAGACTGTCATTTTTTTTTTGCTCCAGAAAAGTTCAAAGTGAGAGAGGTAAAAGACATTTTTTCTTTTTTTTTTTTTCCAAAAATTGTTTTATAGAATCCAGGTAGACAGGCTCTATCTTTACTGAATAATGCATGTGAACCTCAGACTTTACCGGGATTCAACTGTCAGTGTTCTCCATCAAAAAAACAAAAAAAAAAAGCACACAAACCTACAACCTACAACCACCATCTCAGTTACTGGGGTAGGAATGGAGCGTAGCCTGAGAAAAACATTAAATTCACCTGACAACGTGGTTTCAGGCAACCACATTCGCTGTCGAGTCAGCAAGGAAACGTGCCTGAATTTGTAACGACTTGGAAATCAATGGGACTTAAATAGCAAAGCACAGCAAATCACTTGGATCTTACTCAAGTCCCCACATTAGATTACATTTGTTTGTTTATGCATCAATACAAGAGCAATCGTTGGCTTGACTGCTTGGCTGAGCCGCAGAAAATAAGAAGCTGAGATTTTGGAGCCGACGAGCATGAATGCTATCTCTAAAGAGCCCTTTGTTTTTTTTTTTTTGTTTTTTTTTGACAAAACCCAACAGTCACAGGAGAACTGTGAGGCATGTCAGATAACACAGATCCTGCTCTCGACTCTGTTGCGGGGCACAACGTTGTTAGAAGGTGTGTGTGTGTTTGCCGTGGTTGCTTGGCTGCACACGTGCCCTGCAGTGCGCGCTGCATGTGTCACGAGGCCTTTGCCGACACCCACACACCTCTGCCTTCTGGATGGCTGGCTGGGGACGGGCTGCCCCGCTATCTGTACAGACAGGATTACTTTAACAGTTTGCATTATTCAAGAGATGGGCCAACAACTTCCATGTATTTGGGCTCCCCAAGGGGTCACGTCTGTCGGCCTGTACCTGCGCCCAGCGCCCAGGTACTGCAGAGTGGACTCTAGATGCAGCAAACATTAACCGAGGGTGACAACTGTAGTGTAAGCTGAACAGGCTTTATTATGAGGACTTCATCAGTAGCACTGTCTCGCCCACACGCACACAAAGCCCTGCTCGGACTCCAGGGACTGGCATTTACGCTTTTCTTAGTGTTACAGGGTTTAACTCCAAGCAGCAGAGAGAGCGCTGTGGTGACTGCTGCTCCATATGCACCACTAAAAGCCCAAAAAGGAGATGTGAGGGAATTTTGTTTTGCTTGCCGTGAATAGTTGGTAACTACTAAAGTCCAAAGGGCAGTAAAAAAAAAAAAAAAAAAAAAAAAAAGTAGTTAAATTGTCCAGAGGTCTGCAGATAATCCAGATTAGCCAGATCATTATTAATGATTACATTGCCCTCAATACAGTTACATTTAAGGTTGTAAAATGTTCAGAAGGCTGTGGGCGAACTGACCTTACTGAACCAAGTAAGATATATTAAATCATACTATAAATTCAAAGATGTATTGAACAAGCTGTTCAATATTTGTACCAGGGCAACCTTAAATGTGCAGGGAAGTCTGTTTACATAAATAAATAGAGGTTTCTGGACTAAAACTCTTGGTGAACATTTCCAGGCTTACATAAGACATTTACATAATTTTCCCTGCACTATACCTTAAACCAGAATTTCTCTCTCACACAGACAATGAGCTTGTTTGAAAATGTAACACGATATCCTAATATAATCTGCAAAATTTGCTCAAGTTTACTTTTTTTTTTTTTTTTTTTTTTTTTTAATACAGATGCCTTCCTTCATGTTAAGAATCATTAAATCAAACATGAATGGTGAATAACTTCTCACAACATTAAATAGCACATTTTTAAACAAAGTCAAGTACAAAACATACCCAAGTACACATTAAAACACACAGTTTCAAATACAATAAAAAGGAAACCCTTCAAGTGCTTGATCCTTGGCATAATTCCCAGAACATCAAAACCCTTAAAAACATGCATCAATTTTACATACAGGGGCATGCAGAGTTGAAAAAAAAAAAAAAAAAACATACATATACACACACAGACACACCGCAACTCTCAAAATGACAAACCAAAAATTCAACAAAGAAAGAAACAGTGCAAACGTTGATATGAGGTACAATATTACATTTTAACGAAATTGGCTCCTCTCAAATATTTTTGGAACCGCAGCAAAGCGCCTGTGTGTTGTGCTGTTCTTCGCCTGCCAGTCTTTGAGGGCTATTGTTGGCTTTATGTTTCCATAACGGGTTTGATAATTCCTGAAATCAAGCACAAATGCAGAGCCACATATTTTATGTCGACTGAAACCTGCCTCTTCAGAACTATAAAGATAGCCGATGAGAATGAGGTACCTGCGTGTGAGGTCAGAGGGATGCTGCCACTCTGTGCCTGATGTCTGATCAGCCACGTGCGTCATCAGCTCCAGCAGCTCGCTCATGGCATCTTCAGGAAACACAAATGTGCATTTTTAGCAAAACTGGTTTTAAAAATAAAGACAGACAGTGATGGTTTATAAAATGTAGTGGGAAAAAAAAAGAAGACATGCCCTTCAAAACCAGATGAACATTAGACAAGAAAACAACATTCACTAAAATACAAAGGTGTGGCTCTGAGAGCTGAGGTTCATACCTTGAACTCCTCTTTGCTTCTCATTAATGTGTCTGGTGACTGAATTTATATACAGTCGCTTTTCACGCTCCCAGTCCCTTTTCCTGTCGAAGACGACCGGCCTGAAAAAGATGACATCTCAATACAAGCACACTTCACTAGCAAACTATAGACACTGACAACACCCAAAGACAAAGGTAAAGGTAATAGTGATGAATATTACCAGGGATAGACACATTTGTCAGAAGTTCCACATTGCATTTTACATGGTCACATGCTCCCTCTAGAGGTGACACATTTCACTACAGTACCTGTGACTGCGCACACTCTTGAGGGACTGGGACCCTCGGCTCTCCTTTGGGCTCAGCTTAGTAGACTTGGTGATGTTATCTGGCAGGGGAGGTGCTGCTGGTTTACAGCTGGAGGTGCGCTGAGGGGGAGCCACCACGACTGATTTCACCTTCAAGCAGCAGAGGTTGTTTGTGTGCATGCTATCCAAGCTGGCAAAATGAGCTAAGTAAACAGACATGACTTCCGTGAAGGAGCACACCATCAGTACCTGCAGCTTACCTGGACTTGGAGAGGTAATGTTTCATAACTGGTGTCCACTGAGGCATCCTCTTCACAGAGTGTGGCCTGATGCTCACGGACAGGCTCGATCACCTGCACCTCCTCTGACACCTGTCTACTGTGCTCACTACTGTTTAACTTGACTGTGACACTGTGGCACACAGATGACTCAAACATGGGCCGACCAATATCCCACACCTCTTCAACATCACCTTCTAAAGGCTCTACGGGAGAGTTCACGGACTCTGAGAGTGGCTCACGCACAAAAAAATCACCAACTGTGAAGGAAACATGCTGTGCAGGCAGTGCGGCTCGTTTACGACCACCTGGCTCTGATGGACTTTCAGGGTGAGGGCGCTCATCCTCGGCGGTCCTGAGCACGGGGCTCGAGGAAGCTGGATGCAGCTGAGAAGGAGGGGGGTCCTTTCCTATTTTAAGATCGTTTATGTAGGACATGGAGAAATAGCCCTTATCCTCCTCTACATCTAAATTAAGAGGCATTCCTTTCTTCGGCCTTTCTCCTCCTTCCTCCCCTTTACCATCTCCTTTTTCCAACTCTTGTCCATGTGCCACAGAGGGAGTCAAGACTGCCTTATTTTGAGATGTGTTGCTACCTGGACTTTTGCAACTCTGTAGATGATCAGAAAATCCTGCAGCAGTATGGGTGCCAATGGGACTGAGGCACAAGATGTCATCAACATCATAGTCGAAGGCAGGTGAAACATTTGAGAGGACCGTTTCACACGTCTGTCTATGTGGTACAGTCCCCTCATTACCCCCTGGCTCTGTTGAGGATTGACCATTGTGCTCGCTCGTGCTGGCCTGTGTCTCAACCAAAAATGCATGCTTAGAGACCGCAAAAGGGGACATTGAATCCCTCTTTCCAGGGGGGCTGCAGTAGTCCATGACACACCCGAGGTCTGGAGACAAAGCCAATGAACTAAAAGTCTTTTTTGCTGGAGTCTCATAACCGTCATCACAGCTGCCATCATCCAGTTTTCTTTTTCCTGCACAATTATTTACCAACTCAATTTTAAAGTTGATGAATGGATTAGAAAAGTTTTGATGCAGACTGTCCTTTATGTCGCAGGTGATCATCCTTGAATATATTGACAGAGGTTTCAAGTGCCCATATTGAGTTGGGTTGAGCCTACTGAGAACTGTACTCAATTTTTTTTTATCCATGTCTGTTGGGGAAAAAAAAAAAAAACTACTTCAGTCAGATTTTCATTTTGCAAACTGCAAAATAATAGTAACAAAAATACCATTCATATAACTGATTGGAGCAAGATCCAAAGTATTTTACTTTTATAGTTAAATAATACTTTAGAATTAGCAGCTCATAATCAGGTATTATAAGAAAAAGCAAATCACAGCTGCAGTGATTAGTCAATTAACTGATTTGTTGAGATCACTATTTTGATAATCCATCAATAATCAATCATTAGGAGCCCTTCATTGAGACCACATGTCCAAATTCTCTGATTTCAGCTTTTTAAATGTGAATATTTTCTGTTTTCTTTGGACCTCTATGAGAGTAAACTGAATCTCCCTTGGCTGTGGACAAAACAAGACATTTGAGGAAGTTAAGGAAACCGCGATAAGCATTTCTCATCAGTTTGACATTTTACAGAGCAAAGAACTAATCAATTAATCAAGAAATTGATCAACAGATGAATTAATATAACCACAGCTCCAAAGCAAAGATATTTCTGTTCATAAGATTCAACAAAGTTGCCCCTCTATTAATTGAAAATATCACTCCAAGTTTTAAAAAGGCAGCTTCAGCGCTCACTCACCTTGGACTTCATGTGCCATGTCCACTTTCCCAGCGGAGCCAACCTTCATCTCTTTCACAGCCCAGCGTTCAGCACAGCGTTGTTCTCTGTTTGACTGACAAAGAGAGAATCCGTCTTTACCACTCCCTCAAAAGAGGCTTTCTGACAACACTGATGGAAAACACATCACTATAGTTTTTTTAACAATGTCCTCTCTCAAAAGTAAACATAGAGACTTTGAGTTCCAACATCACCATCTTTCTTTGGCCTTGTTATCATTTGATTTGGATGCTGGTTCACACTGACTGAGCAGAAGACTCACCTGCACTCGCTGATAAGAAGCACGACTAACCCCAACACTAAACCAAGGCCCAAATAAGTCACACTTACTGTAGTGGCAGGTTCATCTTCATAAACTCACACTGTACAGCCCAGCTTTTCTCAGACACACAAAAGTTTATACTACATTTTAGGATAAAAATAAATAGAGTGGCTAATTTCCATCGATACCAGATTTATCAGGGTCTTTTACATGAAATGCATGTGAATATCTTGTGAATTAAAAGGCCTCAGTCCTCAAAAGTATGTTGTTTTTGCCTTCAAATTATCATATCAAACCTGCATCAGGAGCTACCACAAGTATTAAACTTTACATAGAAGCTGCTAAAGACACACACACCAAGGATGACCCACATTTAAGGGACAACTCGTTGTAAATTACGCGAACAAATTGACAAGTCTTTCAGATATGAACCTGCTGATCACTGAGAGTTAATTGATGGTTGTTAGCTTGTTTCCTCCATGCAGCATTAGCAGCTAACATTAGCGGCTAACATTAGCAGCTAACATTAGCTAAAGCTCAAACATTTCAGACGCTGCGTGTTGGAAAAAATTTTTTTTAAAAAGTTTCATTTTGTTGATTTCAAAATTTTGCACGTCCCTTTATGTTTTTTACGTCTGTCAGATAGAGGGTAAAACTTTAACAGCTAAACATACAGTTTACACAGCAGGTGGATCTCAAAGGCAGAGATACAGGGGGGCATTAATGTTGACTAGCAGCGAGCTAACTTCATCAATATAAATAAAGTTTTCCTGAAAACAGTGTTTTAAAGTTTAAAGTTTATTCTACACCATACAGACAGCTCTAAAATAAACTCACCTGCTATTTAACATCAGAGGAAACAACCTGCCGCTCACACGCGCTCCACTCCCTCCTGCACGCGCACAGGTGCTTCTTCCCACGAGAACGGAAGTTAAACAGACGCTGGGGGGGGGTCAGGGTTCGAGTTCAAGTTTTATAAAAAGTGTCCTTCCTGCTGTTGTTTTATAGTTTAGATAGCTGAAACCTGTTACTTCATAAAACTCTAAACGAATTTACAATAAAAATCATAACACAGATCACCTGATGGCCACACCTTGTTTAATTTCACAGCTTTACAAGGTGTCACAGTGATTATATCTGACTGTATTGTTTTTATTTTTATTCTCTTCATCCTGAACATTACTAAAGATGCACACTAATCCTAACCTATCAAGCTTTCCTACATGTGAATGTTTTATGTTTGCGATTTGACTAAATTGAGCCTTTATGAGTGTCCGAGTGCATGGAAACACACAAAAAAATTAATCATGATATAAATATTTGATATAACAGAGGAGGAGGAACTGCTTGTGTAGGTGCAGTTCTACATGTATTTGAATCTTCTAATTTGTTCCTGACCAAACAGTCAGTGCTGACCGTCTCATCACAGAGCACAGTTCAACCCAGACGCACAGCAGATCAGAACAAACTTTCACTGACAGCAACAGTCCTTCCAGTTTGACTGTAGTGACAGTGAGAGTAATTCCATCCACACAAAAACAAAGCGCCCAAGACGACCCAAGAGGCATCTTCAGAGAAAACAGTAAACTAGATAATTCAATGTGACAATGCTGGTTAACAAACAGTGCTATAGTGCATGTAATAGAATTCACCCCGTTGATCTTCATGTTTTATTTTACAATGATGAGTCACAGTGTATTAATATTAAAATATATATATATATATATACAAATACAATACAATACAATACAATACAAATCTATAACATAGATCATTGACTGGTTAATTATTTATGCACTTTGCTCCCACCTAAATCCTCACAGGTGCAGCTGACACATATACATGTTATATATAAAGTGAAATGGAGGTGGTCATCTATGTATATGAGTTTTAATAATAAGAACTGGAGGGTGTAAAGACATCAAACTCTCTGTGCACCCATAGCATTTATCCATCTCTTAAGTAAATATACAAACTATGTGACAACACCCTTGTTGACCTGTGCTTTGATGACACTTACATTAGAAATAGGTAACTCATTTAAACATGGATTTTAGTGACGTGTGCTAAAACTGCTATTTTGTCATGACAGTAAAACATGAGACAGTACTTTGTGATAAAAATCATTGTCCTCTGGCTCCACCTGCTGCCTCAAAGACCATTTGACAAGGATCCACCACACAAGACACAAAACACTAACTGTAGGAAACATGCTTTCCATCGTTCATGTAGGACTCCTTTCTCCACTTCCCTTTCTTTCTCCTCCTTCCAGCTCTTGTCAGTGTGCCACAGTGGGTAGTAAGACTGGCTTGGACTGGTCGTGTCGATGCAGAAACATCAGAGAGCCACCAGATGACACCACTGTGAAGAGTTAACAGCAGGGAGAGTGTGGGAAACTATTTTGTCACTTAAAATTTCAACCAGGTTTCACCACCACTTCTCCTCATCTTTCCCTGTTTTCCTTTCTTGACAGAGGCATCACTTTAGACCCAAAAAGTGTCTTTTCGTGCCGTGAAGCCTGCGTCCTCTTGGTCCCATTTGCCTGAGGGTTTACCCCAGTGTCCAGGACGTGGGGGTTAGTGCGAGACTCAGCAAGTCTATTGGAACAGAGAAAAAAAAAACTGACTTTAATTTAAATGTATTAAATCTTAGAAAGTGTGAGATCTAAAAATGTATGAGTAATCAAAAAAAAGTTTAAATATTATAACAGAATCAGATATGAATGATTCACAGTGGTATGGCTGTGTGTGCAGACAATATGTGACAATTCGATTATGTTGTAAATAAAGCAAATGTGGTCAAATCTGACAAAAATGGTTCCCTTGTTTACTTGATTGTTCAGATACAAAAAGACATGGTTTTGGCTCACTGTGACATGTAATATGAGACAGAGAAAAAAAACACAGTGGAAGACTACGTCAATCAACTGTGGAGTGACATTCAGGGACTTTCCAGGTCTTGTTGTAAGCAGTCTAACAAGCCTCAGGGTCATTGGTCCAAGAGGGTGTCAAGGTATTCTAATCATCAAACATATTCACAGCAAATAAGCTTTTCAGAGATGATAAAGGTCCTTTATCACACCCTTGTTGCATGAGTAACTATCTAAAATGTCTTATTAATTCATTTTTCTTAGTTTGGTTGTGTTTGTTTTTGCTTATTCTGTTGTGTTTTGCTATTTTGTTGTATTTTCTTATTTTTGTCATTTTGCCCCAAAGGTTTGAGAGAAAACATCATTTCAATCCTCTGTATGTCCTGCACTTGCCACAGAATTGACAATAAAGCAGACTTTGATTTTGAAAAAGCCTGGACCCTGGTGAACATCACAACCACTAACCCAGGTCCACAATTCTACACTGCATGTGTGATGTGGCCTCTGCAGTTCCTTTAACTCCTTAAACATTTGGCAGTCTTACAGTTAGAAAGTTGAGGCCTAGAAAACAAGCTGAAATCCAAAAAATGCTCCCAAAAGTCAGGTCAGGCTCAACAGAGTGGAGATTATCTTTTCAAGCCTTACTCAAACACACAGAGGTTTAACTTACATTTAAAGATCAGACTGATTGTCAGACAGGTATTTGATCCCATGCATATATAATGAGGCATGTGAATCTCTTTTCTCTATCAAACTTTAATCAAGAATCTTTATTTGTCATTATGTTTTATTATGGCATAAAGAAATTAATTTTAATGGCTTTAGTGGTAAAACAAAACCATGTGTTTGGTTTAAAATGTCAACATAAAGTTTTACTGCAACATATAGCTAGTTTAGATAGTGAATACACAGCTAGCTAATGTTGTAAATGAGTATTACAGCACAAACAAAGGACACACTAACACAATATAACAGATTAACTAACTGGGAGTTCATCTCACTGATTTAACTGCAGGGTCACTGTTTCTCTCGAATTTGCATGAAGAGAGCAGCTAACAGTCACAGTGACTGACATCAGTATGATTCAAACAATGAACTGTATAAACACTGATAACACTGTACTACTTTACAACATTAAGTGAACTCACAGTGGACATTAAAGGAGGAAGCTACTGACACAGACAACAAACCATCTGTGGCATACGTGCAGGTGTGTGTGCACAGGCTTGAGGCTGGAGGTTGTAAACTCCCCCAACGTGTTCAGAGCGTGCTCAGTCTGGTTACGTGACTTTGAATAAGTAATGCATCTGAGAAATGGGACAGTACACCTGCTTATCTTACAGCAATTAGACCAGCCCCAACACTGATGTGCATCTTTCAGACTGTATCTCGAAAATGTTCAGATGCTCATAACTTTTGCACATATACACACATATATTATTGTAGATTTCATATTTAATTTATGCTTCTGCAGTACTTGCTTTCACCCTTTTCAATATTTTTCTGCTCACTATGTTTATATTTTTGCACCAACATATCAAGACAAATTCCTTGTATGTAAAAACCTACCTGGCAACAAATCTGATCTGACTCTGAATTTTAATTTTCTGGCACTCTTCAGTACAGCCTAACATCCATAAATCCTGATTTCACTAAAGTACACCACTGAAATACATTTGAATTGATTTAAATTCAGAAATGGTTCCAGTCACTGTAACAGAGCTGCAGGTGCAGGCTGACATAACATGACCAGAAGACAAAACCACATCGTAGGCATCTTGCAGCCCTGGCCCTACACTGACATCACAGCCAACAAGTGAGTGGCTTCAAGTTACCTCAAGGTAACCATTATGACCTACAGTAATCCTGCTGTGAGGTGTGAGAGGCATGCTTTTTCAGAATAAGATTCTTTTAAAACTTGTGAACATGGCTCTGAAGGTAAGATGAGGGTTGGGATAAATGTATGTGTCATATGCCCCTGATGGTAAGGGCTCCATTTTTAAACTCTCTGAGCAGCTTCTTGGAAGCTCGGAAATTCCCACATTGCACAAGTCTTGTTTCCTGTGAGCTTTGCCCCAGACAGGCAGTGCTGCGCACTAACATTACATTACATACATACAGTAATAAACACAGACAGCACAAACTTCTGCTGTCTGACACATTTACAGTCCAAGCTCACATGACCTCTGAGCTACGATCACCTCGCGAAGTTTAGACGGGAAATCTGAACGCTGAATGTGTTTTTTGGGAAATTAATGAAATGCTTTTTTCTGGGAACAACACTTCAGCACATGACTTGATTCCGTTCGCTGGTAATGACCACTTCCCAAAATAGCATTTAGAGGCCAGGCAGCACCAACATGTAGCAGGTGGGTGTTGTCACAACAAAAAGCCCTAACAAAAGTTTATCTGACGGTCGGCACAGGAATGACAGCAACTCTATTGTAAATGAGTGAAAGGGATTGCACCGTAGCTGGGACAGGCTCCAGCACCCCTGCAACCCTGTGTGTGCTCAGGATAAGCAGGTTAAGAAGATGGATGGATGGATGGATGGATGGATTGCACCGTTTATATTATGGGCACATCAATAAGAGTAAGATGAGGGTCAAGAGGGATACCTACTGCCTGCCAAGATATTTCAAAATAGTGCATGGTGGTGAGGGTTTGGTTTTTAAATAACATTAGTGAATACTGCGATTTATCTTAATCACCTTTTTAAAATGCCACCCCCCCACACAACAAGGTCACAAACAGAGCCCTGGGAGCAGTTGGGTTGAGATCAGGTGACTGTGAAGGTCATAGCATATGATTCATGTCATATTCATATCATGTGACCCCTTGTGCCTTTTGGATTTTCATCCTGGAAGAGACCACTCAGGATAGAAATGTTTCACTGGATACAGTTGATCACTCAGAACATCTTTGTTTTGATGTGTGGACCTCAAACCGTGCCAGCAAAATGCACCCCCCCAGAGCAGCCGAACCACCTCACAGAGCAGAACAGGATGGGTGGAGTGCACCTGTGTGGAAACATTTGCATGATTCACATTTCTCCATTCATTTATTCAGGTTTTTCCTTTCATTTGTCACCCGTGTCACACCTGGATAACTGTAACCACATTCTTAACCGCAAGTAACACTTAAGATATCTGCATGTTGTTTGTTTCTGATGACTTCCTCTTTCTGGCTCTGTTCTCATTGGCTAGACTCACACCATACCCATTATACATAACCACCCATTGATGATAATGTATAGAACAGAAATGACAAGACTTGCCTCATAAACTAACACCTAAAGCTTTTTTTACCCTTAGTCAGGAAAGAGCTCAGTCCATTAAAGCATTTGAGATATGTCTTATAGATATGCATCAGTACAGCGGTAACCACTTTTACAGTTTTCTTAACAGCTTTTACAGCTGACAGTATCGTTTAATCTTTAAATGTTAGGCAGGGAAAATCTGCGTAGTGGTTGGGTGTGGAGCTGTGGTGAAGCTAAACACTACCTGTGTAAAAGCTTCCAGGAACTTTCTGCATAACAATTCAATGACCTCACTTCCTTAGCTCATCACACTCACTCATCACACCATGGCAGTTCACCCCACTTTACCCTCTTTGACTGGCTGAAAGATATCGGCAGATAAAAAGGACACACCCCTGTTGCTATAGAAAGCTACAACCGCTGCTAAACATGGCAACAACAAAAATGAAAGCAACTCTGCTTTTCAAGCAGAAGATTTTTTTATTGTTTTGATAAGGAAAGCAAAGTGCTGATACAGAAAATGTCAGATTTGATAAATGAGGCACAGAGGTAACAGAAAGACACTGTAGTATAATTTAAGATGAAGATATACAAGGCAATAATGGTATCAAATATAATTATTGTATTTATATATTATATAGTTTAATATATATATTATATAAATATATTATATATCATTTAAATATACTGTATTATATATATATATATATATATATATATATATATATATATATATATACACACACACACACATATATATATATATATATATATAATCTTAACAATTTTGTATATAAATACTTTAATAAATATTAGAAGTTTTATATCAGCATTAATTAGATTTTATACTTTTCTATTTTCTATTTTCCTCAGTGGAATTAACATATATAAATACATACATCTATAAATATAATAAATATATAAAACCATGTAGGGAATGACTAAGGAGTTAATGCTTCAGATAAACATTAAGAGGGGTTGCTACAGGACCTGAAAGGGCACTCTGGCGCTGCATTACGAATCTCGTAGCTTCCACAGCTTTGCTTCAACTTAACACCAATAAGGGCGTCCCAACTGGACCTGGGGGGGGTTGCTAATTTGCTACTGAGCCTTGGTCCTCAAGGTGCACGCGCTGGTACAGCAAAGAGTCTGTCAGCTTCCACAGCCTGAAGGACTATTTATCTGTGCACCAATTCATGGCAGCTTACTACTGGCTGTGCAGCTATAATCAGCTATTATCAAGGCTGTGACTGTTAAAATACTGTCTGTGTCGTGTGCGACACGAGCAGCAGTACTGAGCTGGGTTACTGCTTTGTAAAAACCATTTTAGTTGCAAAAATAAAAGGTCAAATGTGAACTAAATAAAAAGATTATTTTAAGTGTGAGTTTAGCACATTGTTTAAAATCATGCTGGTAGCTTGAGTTCAAAGCTGTGCAAACATATATAGTTTAACATAATTGATTACATCTTGGATAGAGTACAATCTTGGATAATATATACAGCTAAATATGTCTCTGCAACTGTTCTGAACTGATGGCAAATGGTTGATCTGGGATGTATAAACCTAACTGAGAAACGATTAGCGATGTTCACAGTTATTTCATTCATCCAGTACAGCAACATAACAGTGACAAGAATGCATAAGACGTATCAGAGAGCTTAAATATGGTGTAATGAAAGACGAATGCTACTAAAAGAATGTAAAAAGCATGAAAATAGTTTTCTGCATAAATATGTAACAATAGAGAAGTGGACAATGATGCCACAGAGGAAACTAATCTAGATGGCACTGACTGATAAAATCATGACATCCTTTGAAAAGGTGTAAAAAGGAGAATGTCTTTCTACTCAGTCCCCGCCTCCACATCAGGTTTGGGAGGGTTCATCTTCTTTCCACATCTGGCCACGGCTGACCACATCTGCTGGCCACATCTGCACATCGTACCAATGACAACAGGGCATTATTTAACAAATGTGTTAGATGAGGGCAATGCACTTCACTTTATTTACTGAAGATATTAAAAAATACCTGCTATCTCTTACCTCTTATTTCTTGTGCCACAGGAAACAAAGCACCACAATGACAATGACTGCTGCAACAACAGCAACAGCAATTACACCAAACCGGGAGCGGGAAATCTCTGTGGGGAGAAAGAGAGTTTGACAGTTAATTGACCTACAAACTACATTTTCTTTCACCTAAAAAGTCCAACAGCAATAAAGGAATTATTACAAAGTAAGGCATTCCCTTTTAGCTTCCTGAAGTGAGGCATTATTAAAATGGAAATCTATACAACAGGGAGCTCGTCGCCCTCTTACACTCATCCAAACACAAGCAGTAAATAATAGGAGGGAGTTTCAGTTACTTTATTTACTGTAAAGAAATGAAAGAAGCCACACATTAGTGCTTCAATTTATTGGCTAATTCATAAATGAGCCGTCCACATGCCTCTGCTGTGGGGTGAGGGTGGGGTAACCCTACCTGCTCTACCCTAACTGGTGATAAGAGCGATGGTGAACTTACCTACAAAGCTAAGACACACAGTGCTACCTGAGGCCTAGAAAGAGATTCTTTGCTTTAAAAAAGCCCCTGTGGCTTTTTCAGAGACAAATATTTGCCGTCTACTATTTATGAATGAAACGGCTTTGAGGCTTTCACTCTTCAGAAAACCAGGTGTCGCATTTTTTAAATTTTTTTATTACAGATTCATGTAATGTTTTTTGCTATTAGAGCCTTTTCCAGGCTCTAATCCAAATCTCATACAAAGATGACTAAAATAATTCATGATTTTTAGATCATCCTCACCTTTGTCATCCTGAGACAAAGCATCATGGCACTGGGCTGTAAAATAAGACATTTTTACATCAGAACATTGGATAAATAAATAAAGAAAAACACTCAAAATGACAATCAAAGACACAGCTAGATATGAGAATCTGACACAAGGTAAATAATATAACAACATTTTTACAAGACAGTGGAAACATAAGAGTTAAGTCTGCCAGGAAATGACACTCACCTGTGCAATTAACAGCATAGGGTTCCCGCTATAGTGAGGAAAGAAAGGAACAATACAGTGAAATTATTTTTGTCTGGATGTTGGAAGAAAGACCACGTTTTAAATTGAATACCTTTAGCTTATGTTTTAGTAAAGAAACAGTGTCAAAGTTATCAAAACTTATCCACAGTACCATTCCCTGATTCTCAATAAAAAATAAACCTATTAACTAACTAACTAACTATTCAATCTCCCAAACACATATTATTATCTGCACTATAACAGTTTACCTCACATACATTCATACATACATTAAGAATATATCATGCGTGAGCAGTGATATTTTTTACACATGAAATACCTCTGTGGTGCAGCTCCGCATGAAGTCAATCTCAGGGAGGCATTTTGAGGTGACAAGACCGTTGATGCTGTTTTCAATCACCATCTTATTGTCTGATTCTTTGTGATTTGCAAGAACATGCCCCTTCTACACTCAACAAAGAGAAAGAAGGAAAAAAAATCAGACACATTTCTTTTCACTGCAGACAATTTGGCAGGTCATGGCACCAATAATGGCTGTACTCCACCACATGTGCTGCGTTCCACAGTGAGTGTTGACCTTGTGGCATTAGTCACAAGCACATTTAAATGGACTGGACACATTAAAGTGCCAGTTGGTAAGATTAGGAGGATCTCAGTCTAATTCTTTCTTTTGAACTCGCTTTTCTTTGTTGCTGTTCTTCTGTTTACTTATCTTTTGTGTAAACTGTTGTTCTGTCATGCTGTCATTGGTTGCTTGTTTATCCACCATTACATCTGCTCTGAGTTCACGCATGTGCAGTGGGGCGAAGCCTGTGCAGGAGCTTGAAGCTCTGTCAGATACTCTGCTCTGATTCATTGTCTTGATTTGGAGCAGTGGATTCTTATCAAATGGCTTTAGAGGCAGCAGGTGGAGTCAGAGGAGACAGTTTTACAAAAGATGGCCGAAGGGTCACTTTTAAATCAGGTACCCACTTCTGCTTTCATGTAGCAACAATAATAATAATATGAATTCTAATAAAAATAATGTTGGAACCGTGCTTGTTTTGCTTTGACAAACCAATATCCATCATGACAAATATGGGAAACTCCGATGTGATCTAACTTACACTGTTCCAAGAGTACTCGCAGTATTCAATTGCGACAGGAGGCAAGCCTGAGAGGGCGTAAGTGGTTTGATTTCCATCTTGAGTTGCTCTGCAGACAGGACTCTGCGCACTGCAAAGTGTCACTAAGGCACCTGTGGACAAACAGACACCAGAATCAGTGTTTGACTGTGAAGTGTTATCAGTGATCACCTGCTGCTACTTAAACTCCTCAAGTCATCCTGTTTTTTGGGGGGTTTTTTTTTCGACATCACAGCTGAGCGGTGGTGTGAAAGGAAACAATCCAAATATGGTGCGTGTGTGTGTGTGTGTGTGTGTGTGTGCGCTGCAGTCACATGAAGTTAAACCAACACAGAACTGTTAATATCCCTGCCCCAAAATCCTTTCCTCTTCGCATCACTATACATGGCACAGCTCCTCATTCGTGAACTGAACTTCGGGTGACAGCCGAGAGCTAATCTAATGTCGCCATGAGTAAATAATCACCTCGCTCATCCTTCATTCAGCGAGCCGAGTGTCAATGAATGTCTCACGCTGGGTGACGCAACAGCGACTTTTACAAACTCCAAAAGAATCAAACTCTGAACGCCAAAGATTTCACTCTGCGCTGCATGTCGTCGTCTCTACTCATCGGTTAAATCTCGTTACTCACATGAAAAAGTCCACCACAGCTGGGCACGCATCGTCTCTGCCGGCACGCTCTCTCTCAGTGTTTACCTTCCGCCGGCTGCTGCAAAGTGGAGAAAGGACACAGACCGAGAGGAAGGAGGACGGTGTGCGCTGAATGGTGTCACATGACTCCTAGTAAACTCCCGTCCATTTATTGAGGCATCCGTGTGTCTAAATATAGCACACAGGTTTACTATGAGAAACCACGCGTACTGTGCCACACGGGGACACCCGCGAACTATCTGTGTGGATTACTCTGAGCATGTGTCAAAAAATCCAATAAAAATTCAGATTTATTTATTTAAAGCCCAAAATCACAAAACATTGTTTGCCTCGGAGGGCTTTACAATCTGTACAGTTGTGACACCCTCTGTCCTTAGACCCTCGAACCGAGTCAGGAAAAACTTCAAAAAAACCCTTTATGGGAAAAAGAAGAAACCTGAGGAAGAGCCACAGATGAGGGATCCCTCTCCCTGGGACGGACAGACGTGCAATAGATGCCACATGTACAGAGAACATCATCATCAGTCATATATATGGAGTTAAACATGGGTGGTAATAAGCTGTAGATATACTGAGTTCATGGGTTTAGTCCATGTGTGAAGGTATCACAGGTAATGGAAATGAGTCCGTGAGTCCAGGTGCATCTCTAGATGTCTTCATATGGAGCTCTGGCCACAACACAGACACAGATCATGTCCCCACCAGGCCAGTGAACCTCAGACAGATGGACCACAACCAGAATCAGTGAGGAACCTGCAAGACTGGAGAGAACAAAGAGGACCGGGGCTCCGGCAGTAACATGCACTTTACAGGACATCAGTGTATTCACATTAACCACTTTAACACTTTAACTACTTTAACCAGTCTATAAGCTGACTCCAGTTTGCACTACTACCATATCTATTTGCACTGTCTGTGATTCTGCTGTCTTCGTCTTATTGCCATGTCTTAATTTAGTTGTAATCAATATGCTCACTGTCGTATTGAGAGTTAACACACACATTAGTAAAGAAAGCAGCTGCCCTCATGTGCAAATCATCCAGCACTTTAACACTTGAACTACCAAGGCGGTCATTTTGACTGTTTTGAAATTTTGCATTGTAATAACTTTGTTGAAATGAAACCCATGTAACTATAGGACACTGACTTTTCCTAACTATGTGTGTATATTTTATTCTGACATTGTTATTTTCTTAAAATTACAAAACACAAAAGAGTTCTGAGTATTTCTACCTTGAATGGCCATAACAGTCATATTGACCCATACCTTATATTATGACCTTATAGACAGTGTAAAATTTCAGTGTTTGATACTTTTCCCTCTCTTTCACTGTTGCCTAGCAATTTTTTTTCTAGTTGATTTGAAGACAATAAAGAGTAGAGTAGAGTACACTACTCACAATAAGTTAGGGATATTGTTATTTACATGAGTGCTTTTCGTATTTGGCCTGAATTTTAATGAAATAAGTAAAAATTCCCTTTGATATTACTAGTAGTGAATGAGAAGAAACACCATTTTCATTAGTTTAATATTTATTACCCCAAAAATTTAGACAATAACAAGGATAGCCCCAAATAACAAAAATTGACAATGTCAGTAGCGGGTGTTTCCACCATTTGCTGCAATGACAGCTTGAATGCGACGTCTCATGCTCCTCACTAGCCTCATGATGTTGTTCTGAGGCAATGCGTTCCACTCTTCCACAAGTGCTACACGCAGTTCTGCCAGGTCACGTGGGGGTGGGGTACGATCATCCAGTATCTGCTTCAGCTGGTCCCAGACGTGGGACTTTGCTGGCCATACCATATGAGGCACTCCGACTTCCTGAAGTTGAGCTGTGACAATTCTGGCACGATGCGGTGGAGCATTATCATCCATGAACAGAAAGTTGGGGGTGTGCTGGTGGAATTAGGGGATGATGATGGGTTCTATGATGTCTCTGAGGTAAGAACGCGCAGTGACTGAGCCATCTACAATAACCAAATCCGCTGGCTGGTGATGCCTGCCCAGACTGTTGCACCTCCTCCACCAAAGCGAACCCTGGGGACCATGCTGACCTCACCTCGCCTTCTCCAGCAACGCTGATGACCATCATTTCTGTGCAAGGTGACCTGACACTCATCAGTGAACAGGACGGTAGATCACTGCTGCATTGTCCAGGTCACATGGTCTTGTGCCCACTGCAAACATTCACGGGCGGTGTCTTGGTGTCAGTGGAGTCACCTGCAACGGTGGTCTGGCATTCAAGCCAAAGCGGTTGAGTCGGTTGCGAATGGTTTGTCTGGAAACCCTAGTACCACTCACATCTCGTAAACGGGCCTGCAACTGTGTGGCAGTTGCATTATGATGTCTGAGTGCATAGGTCCTTAGGTACTGGTCACCGTTGCGGTCTGTCACTCCTGGGTCTGTCACAGACTCTGCCAGTAGTTCTGTGTCTTGATGCAAGTCTGCTGATGACACTTTGAGACACACCAAGTTCACGAGCAATATCTGACTGCCTGCCACTGACCCGAAGGCGCGCTATGGCCAGGTGGCGCTGCTCGTCCGTTAAGTGACGTCGTGTGTTCATGGCTGTTTGAATGATGAACTTGGAATGACTTACTGACAATACCAGCTTTTTATACCCACAGAATGTTGAAATTGATGCCACATTGAAAAGGGTTGTCTTTTAGTATTTTTTGGTATTGGCCCCAATATATAAGGCACACTCTACACAGTGAGACCATTACGTGGAAAACACAAAATGAGGTGTGTCTATCACCCCAATACAATTGCCTCCCTATCCCAAAAATCTCTGAAGTGAAACAAACACCGTATGTATGACATCCACTGAGTCTCTCACAACATCCCTAACTTATCGTGAGTAATGTAGTAGAGTAGACACTGGCTGATGCTGGCTCTGACTCTGAGCGCGATTCAGAGATAACTCCCCCTCGTAAAAGTTAACGTTAAATCAAATTTATTCTTATATTTTATATCGATTATTGAAATTATATGCAAATAATGTATGAATGGTCAAAATGACCGCTATGGTAATTCTATAGTAGTTATAGAATTCCGGTAGTTGGAGTGTTAAGTGAGGCACAAGAGGAAATCACAGCCTATAAAACTGAATGAATCCTCAATATGCTAACGGGAAGGTTAGTAATGTGGTAGTGAAAAGTAAATGAGTTTATTACTTGACATAAAATATTCTTCTAAAGATGGATTAATAAATAGAACCACTAGACGGCAAAACCGCAGGGAGAGGATAGGGAACCTCAGCATTTCCTGAGCCTGGTCATCCACCCACCTTCACAGAAGTTATTAGGGCCCTATATTGTAACTCAAATGTTTCTTGGTTTTATTCTCATGCTTCTCCTTCTCCTCCTTATTCTTCCCATTAATAAATTTCATTTTAGACGGCCTAAAAGTGTTCAAAAACTCACAAAATTGCATATCTCCCCCTCTCTCACAAAAAAACAGGAAGTAGCTCTAACTTGGCCAAACATTGTTGGAACAGGCTCAAATTTCACGTGTGATTGTAGTCCAGGCCCGAAAATGTATAGATATATAAACAGATAGATAGACAGATATATATTATTGATCCCAAGCTGGGAAATTATACAAGTTGGTAACAGGAAATGTCATGTTTTACATTATGAAAGCCTTCTCCCAGGGGGTTGAGCACATTCACCTGAAACTTGGTGAGAAAGTTGTCAATACCTTGGTGATGACATTTGACAAACAATTTCAACTTTTCATCAGGGGGCGTGGCTGTGACGGCATGGCAAATTCGGTCTCTCGCCAAAAAACAGGAAGTTGTTGTAACTCACAGATATATAGTTGAATCATGCTCAGATTTGTTTGATTGTAGTCCAGGCCTGAACAAATCTATGCTGTAATATTCAGTTATGGTTATAGCGCCACCTGTTGGAAACAGGAAATGGCATCTTTCGGTGCTACCTAGGTATGGGTTTTTGGAGGGGACCCCGTGTAGCATATGGCTGTACGTATGATTACTGTAGCGTCATCACGCTAGAGTGACGTCAGCGCGCAAAAGGCCCCTGGTCGGTATGCATGAGGGAGAGTGAAAAAATAAAGTGATTGTGAGCACAGTCGACGTCCGTGTGTACTTAGACACAACACCCTGCACAAGGCTTCACCTATGTGTATGAAATTTGGAAATTTGAAACATATCGGCAGATAAATGGATATGCCCCTGTTGCTATAAAAAGCTACAATCACTGCTACACACAGCAACGACAAAAATCAAAACAACTCTGCTTTTCAAACGGTACACTTTTTTATTGTTTTGATAAGGAAAGCAAAGTGCTGATACAGAAAATGTCACAGATTCGATGAATGAGGCACAGAGGTAACAGAAAGACACTGTAGTATAATTTAAGACGAAGATATACAAGGCAATAATGTTATCAAATATAATTATTGTATTTATATATTATATAGTTTAATATATATTATATAAATATATTACATATTGTTTAAATATACTGTATTATATATATATATATATATATATATATAATCTTAACAATTTTGTATATAAATACTTTAATAAATATTAGAAGTTTTATATCAGCATTAATTAGATTTTATACTCATTTTCCTCAGTGGAATTAACATATATAAATACATACATCTATAAATATAATAAATATATAAATAAATATATAAAACCATGTAGGGAATGACTAAGGAGTTAATGCTTCAGATAAACATTAAGAGGGGTTGCTACAGGACCTGAAAGGGCACTCTCTGGTGCTGCATTACGAATCTCGTAGCTTCCACAGCTTTGCTTCAACTTAACACCAATAAGGGCGTCCCAACTGGACCTGGGGGGGGTTGCTAATTTGCTACTGAGCCTTGGTGCTCAAGGTGCATGCGCTGGTACAGCAAAGAGTCTGTCAGCTTCCACAGCCTGAAGGACTATTTATCTGTGCACCAATTCATGGCAGCTTACTACTGGCTGTGCAGCTATAATCAGCTATTATCAAGGCTGTGACTGTTAAAATACTGTCTGTGTCGTGTGCGACACGAGCAGTGGTACTGAGCTGGGTTACTGCTTTGTAAAAACCATTTTAGTTGTAATAATAAGAGGTGATATGTGAACTAAATTGGTGAGGAAAGATTATTTTAAGTGTGAGTTCAGCACATTGCTTAAAGCCATGCTGTTAGCTTGAGTTCAAAGCTGTGCAAACATATATAGTTTAACATAATTGATTACATCTTGGATAGAGTACAATCTTGGATAATATATACAGCTAAATATGTCTCTGCAACTGTTCTGAACTGATGGCAAATGGTTGATCTGGGATGTATAAACCTAACTGAGAAACGATTAGCGATGTTCACAGTTATTTCATTCATCCAGTACAGCAACATAACAGTGACAAGAATGCATAAGACGTATCAGAGAGCTTAAATATGGTGTAATGAAAGACGAATGCTACTAAAAGAATGTAAAAAGCATGAAAATAGTTTTCTGCATAAATATGTAACAATAGAGAAGTGGACAATGATGCCACAGAGGAAACTAATCTAGATGGCACTGACTGATAAAATCATGACATCCTTTGAAAAGGTGTAAAAAGGAGAATGTCTTTCTACTCAGTCCCCGCCTCCACATCAGGTTTGGGAGGGTTCATCTTCTTTCCACATCTGGCCACGGCTGACCACATCTGCTGGCCACATCTGCACATCGTACCAATGACAACAGGGCATTATTTAAAAAATGTGTTCGATGAGGGCAATGCATTGCATATTATACACTGAAGATATTAAAAAATACCTGCTATCTCCAAACATGCTACGGGAAACAAAGAACAGCGCCAGCGCAATGAGACTGACTAAAAAAACAACAGCAAGTGCACCAAACCAGAAGTGGGAAATCTCTGTGGGGAGAAAGAGAGTTTGACAGTTAATTGACCTACAGACTACATTTTCTTTCACCTAAAAAGTCCAACAGCAATAAAGGAATTATTACAAAGTAAGGCATTCCCTTTTAGCTTCCTGAAGTGAGGCATTATTAAAATGGAAATCTATACAACAGGGAGCTCGTCGCCCTCTTACACTCATCCAAACACAAGCAGTAAATAATAGGAGGGAGTTTCAGTTACTTTATTTACTGTAAAGAAATGAAAGAAGCCACACATAAGTGCTTCAATTTATTGGCTAATTCATAAATGAGCCGTCCACATGCCTCTGCTGTGGGGTGAGGGTGGGGTAACCCTACCTGCTCTACCCTAACTGGTGATAAGAGCGATGGTGAACTTACCTACAAAGCTAAGACACACAGTGCTACCTGAGGCCTAGAAAGAGATTCTTTGCTTTAAAAAAGCCCCTGTGGCTTTTTCAGAGACAAATATTTGCCGTCTACTATTTATGAATGAAACGGCTTTGAGGCTTTCACTCTTCAGAAAACCAGGTGTCGCATTTTTTAAATTTTTTTATTACAGATTCATGTAATGTTAAATAATCAGTTTCCCAATTACAGAATAAACAGGGGAGGCTGACTAGACACACTACTTGTTTTTCTGCTCATTCAGATCATTTCTTGTGTCTGATTCTCATCTCTTTAGAGAACTGCTCTTATCTTTTCCAGGCTCTAATCCAAATCTCATACAAAGATGAACTAAAATAATTCATGATTTTTAGATCATCCTCACCTTTGTCATCCTGAGACAAAGCATCATGGCACTGGGCTGTAAAATAAGAACATCAGAACATTGGATAAATAAATAAAGAAAAACACTCAAAATGACAATCAAAGACACAGCTAGATATGAGAATCTGACACAAGGTAAATAATATAACAACATTTTTACAAGACAGTGGAAACATAAGAGTTAAGTCTGCCAGGAAATGACACTCACCTGTGCAGTTAACAGCATAGGGTTCCCGCTATAGTGAGGAAAGAAAGGAACAATACAGTGAAATTATTTTTGTCTGGATGTTGGAAGAAAGACCACGTTTTAAATTGAATACCTTTAGCTTATGTAAAGAAACAGTGTCAAAGGTATCAAAACTTATCCACAGTACCATTCCCTGATTCTCAATAAAAAATAAACCTATTAACTAACTAACTAACTATTCAATCTCCCAAACACATATTATTATCTGCACTATAACAGTTTACCTCACATACATTCATACATACATTAAGAATATATCATGCGTGAGCAGTGATATTTTTTACACATGAAATACCTCTGTGGTGCAGCTCCGCATGAAGTCAATCTCAGGGAGGCATCTTGAGGTGACAAGACCGTTGATGCTGTTTTCAATCACCATCTTATTGTCTGATTCTTTGTGATTTGCAAGAACATGCCCCTTCTACACTCAACAAAGAGAAAGAAGGAAAAAAAATCAGACACATTTCTTTTCACTGCAGACAATTTGGCAGGTCATGGCACCAATAATGGCTGTACTCCACCACATGTGCTGCGTTCCACAGTGAGTGTTGACCTTGTGGCATTAGTCACAAGCACATTTAAATGGACTGGACACATTAAAGTGCCAGTTGGTAAGATTAGGAGGATCTCAGTCTAATTCTTTCTTTTGAACTCGCTTTTCTTTGTTGCTGTTCTTCTGTTTACTTATCTTTTGTGTAAACTGTTGTTCTGTCATGCTGTCATTGGTTGTTGTTTATCCACCATTACATCTGCTCTGAGTTCACGCATGTGCAGTGGGGCGAAGCTTGTGCAGGAGCTTGAAGCTCTGTCAGATACTCTGCTCTGATTCATTGTCTTGATTTGGAGCAGTGGATTCTTATCAAATGGCTTTAGAGGCAGCAGGTGGAGTCAGAGGAGACTGATTTTTTTTATCACAGATGATCTGTCTCGAGACATAGTGACAGTTTTACAAAAGATGGCCGAAGGGTCACTTTTAAATCAGGTACCCACTTCTGCTTTCATGTAGCAACAATAATAATAATATGAATTCTAATAAAAATAATGTTGGAACCGTGCTTGTTTTGCTTTGACAAACCAATATCCATCATGACAAATATGGGAAACTCCGATGTGATCTAACTTACACTGTTCCAAGAGTACTCGCAGTATTCAATTGCGACAGGAGGCAAGCCTGAGAGGGCGTAAGTGGTTTGATTTCCATCTTGAGTTGCTCTGCAGACAGGACTCTGCGCACTGCAAAGTGTCACTAAGGCACCTGTGGACAAACAGACACCAGAATCAGTGTTTGACTGTGAAGTGTTATCAGTGATCACCTGCTGCTACTTAAACTCCTCAAGTCATCCTGTTTTTTGGGGGGTTTTTTTTTCGACATCACAGCTGAGCGGTGGTGTGAAAGGAAACAATCCAAATATGGTGCGTGTGTGTGTGTGTGTGTGTGTGTGTGTGTGTGTGTGTGCTGCAGTGTCACATGAAGTTAAACCAACACAGAACTGTTAATATCCCTGCCCCAAAA
The DNA here is from genome assembly GCA_023238725.1 of Scortum barcoo. Classification (NCBI taxonomy): domain Eukaryota; kingdom Metazoa; phylum Chordata; class Actinopteri; order Centrarchiformes; family Terapontidae; genus Scortum; species Scortum barcoo. The sequence goes on along the minus strand of CM041539.1, from coordinate 18,146,835 downwards.
TCCTTTCCTCTTCGCATCACTATACATGGCACAGCTCCTCATTCGTGAACTGAACTTCGGGTGACAGCCGAGAGCTAATCTAATGTCGCCATGAGTAAATAATCACCTCGCTCATCCTTCATTCAGCGAGCCGAGTGTCAATGAATGTCTCACGCTGGGTGACGCAACAGCGACTTTTACAAACTCCAAAAGAATCAAACTCTGAACGCCAAAGATTTCACTCTGCGCTGCATGTCGTCGTCTCTACTCATCGGTTAAATCTCGTTACTCACATGAAAAAGTCCACCACAGCTGGGCACGCATCGTCTCTGCCGGCACGCTCTCTGTGTCTGTCTTCAGCCGGCTGTGCAGGAGGCTGGATGATGCAAACTAACAGCAAGGACAACAGAAGAAAAGGGAAGGTGAGGGGGGAGGGGGGGCATTTCCTGTAAAATTCCCCAGAAATGCCATGACTTTGCAGGTTTACTATGAGAAACTACGCATGTTGTCATCTACTCTGAGCACGTGTTACTGTTTGATTAAGAGTTAACACACACATCAGTAGGATTAATTAGCATGGTTAGATTAGGATTAATGGCAAATAGAACCACTAGACTGCAAAACCGCAGGGAGAAGACAGTATATGTCAGCACATGTTCTGAGCCTGGTCATCCACTCACCTTCACAGCAGTTATTATTAATTGTATTTATAATGAAGTTACTCTTATCAATACTGATGATTTACCTCATGTTCTTGAGGCATTGTCCTAACCTAATACTTCAATCCTAAGGATTTTAAATAAAGTATTATCCATCCATCCATCCATCCATCCATCTTCATCCGCTTGGTCCGGGACCGGTCATCGTGGAGGCAGCAGTCTGAGCAGAGATGCCCAGACTTCCCTCACCCCAGACACTTCCTCTAGCTCTTCCGACTGCTGAAAACAAATGTATTCCATAAGTAGCTCAACACGTGCTACTGGACTCAGTACTTCCTATATTACTTGCACAAATATTATCAACTACTTTTACTGTGTAACTTTTCCAGTAATTCACTGTCAAAGTGCCTTAAAGATATCAATAAGAACCATTTTTGACTAACTTTAAAGTGCAATAAAATCAATTTCTTCAATAAGTACTTCACCAAACCTGTTTGCCTGTATTGCTGAACTTAGTACTTCCTATACTACTTGTACAAATAATATCAATCAAACACTTTTACTGTGTACTTTTCCAATAATTCACTGTCAAAGTGCCTTACAGATAGCAATAAGAACCATTTTCGCCTAACTTTGAAAGTGCAATAAAATCAATAATTTCTTCCATAAGTAGTTCACAAAACTTGTACTGTTGGACTTAGTACTTCCTATACTACTTGCACAAATAATATGAAACACTTCTACTGTGTAGTTTTCTTGTAATTTAATGGTAAAGTCCCTTATGGATAGCAATCATTTGCATTTTTTCGTCTAACTTCAAAGTGGGATAAAATCGATTTCTTCCATAAGTAGTCCATCACAAAACTTCAGTACTGCTGGACTTAGTACTTCATAAACTACTTGCACAAATACTATGAAGTACTTTTACTGTGTACTTTTGGAGTAATTCAATGTCAAAGTCCCTTATGGATAGCAATAAAAGCCATTTTTGTGTAATTTTGTATAATTTTGAAGTGCAATAACATTCTTTTCTTCCATAAGTTGTTCACCAAACCTGTACTCACTGAGTATGGAGAGTGCAAACCTTCTCCTCTCATCAGCCATCTTCTTTTTAGATGTGTCAAATGTCATAAGCGGCAAGGCAGGAAAGGCTTCCATCATAGCTCTCGCCATCTACACCAACACATAAATTGAAAAGTCATCAGTCACACACTGTTTTCCCAATAAACTATTTAAATTTGAAGGGGAATTTGAGATTGAATTACAGGAAAACTACACAGTAAAAAGTGTTTCATATTATTTATGCTAGTAGTATAGGAAGTACTAAGTCCAGCAATACAGGCTTTGGTGAACTACTTATTTAAGAAATTGATTTTATTGCACTTCAAAGTTAGCAATAAGAACCATTTTCGCCTATCTGTAAGGGACTTTGACAGTGAATTACTGGAAAAGTACACAGTAAAAGTGCTTCATATTATTTATGCAAGTAGTATATGAAGTACTAAGTCCAGCAGTACAAGTTTTGAGAACTACTTATTTAAGAAATTGATTTTATTGCACTTCAAAGTTAGGCTAAAATGGCTCTTATTGCTATCTGTAAGGGACTTTGACAGTGAATTACTTGGAAAACTACACAGTAAAAGTGTTTCATATTATATATGCAAGTAGTATAGGAAGTATTAAGTCCAGCAGTACAGGTTTGGTGAACTACTTATGGATGAAACTGATTTTATTCCACCTTAAAGTTAGCCACAATGGTTCTTATTGCTATCTGTAAGGGACTTTGACAGTGAATTACAGGAAAACTACACAGTAAAAGTGTTTCATATTATTTATGCTAGTAGTATAGGAAGTACTAAGTCCAGCAATACAGGTTTGGTGAACTACTTATTTAAGAAATTTGAGATTGAATTACAGGAAAACTACACAGTAAAAAGTGTTTCATATTATTTATGCTAGTAGTATAGGAAGTACTAAGTTCAGCAATACAGGCGGCTGGCTTGACCGCAGTCTCTTCCGATGGGATCCCGAGGCGTTCCCAGGCCAGCCGAGAGACATATGCCCCTTTTCCACTAGTACCTACTCGACTCGACTTTCGACTCAGTTTCGGTCGTTTTCCATTACAATAGAATACCACCTCAGCGTGGGTGGGGTCGTCCGTGGCAACGCGGCTGAAACTCCAGCGACGTCCATTTGTTATGCGACACAAACACGAAACGATCTACGGACTAATGGAGCAATGGAGGCCACCAGACGGAAAGAAATGTCTGCACCTCGTCGTTGCTCCGCTGGGGTTGATTTCTGTGCAGCCATCTCTGATCGTGTTCGTTGTTGTTATTGCGTTTTAAAAATGGCGTGGTTGACTCTTATGAACGAACGAGTCGCTCTCCCGACCGCATCTAGTGACGCCAGGCCCTGGGTCCCTGGCCAATCAGTGGCCTGCCATCCATCTGTCCGACGTCACACGCTTTTCGCTTGCCTCGACTCAGCTCACTGGGTCCTGGGTCTTCTTCCCGGGCCTCCTCCCGGTGGGACACGCCTGGAACACCTCCCTAGGGAGGCGTCCCAGGGGGCATCTGAAATAGATGCCCAAGCCACCTCAGCTGACTCCTCTCGATGCGAAGCGAGCAGCGGTTGGCTCTACTCCGAGTTCCTCCCGAGTGACCAAGCTTCTCACCCTATCTCTAAGGGAGCGCCCAGCCACCCCATGCGGAGGAAACTCATTTCGGCCGCTTGTATCCGCTGATCTTGTCCTTTCGGTCATTACCCAAATTTCATGACCATAGGTGAGGGTGGGAACGCGTAGATTGACCGGTAAATCGAGAGCTTCGCTTTTGACTCCTTCTTCACCACGACGGTCCGGTATACACCGACCGCATAACTGCGGACGCTGCACCAATCCACCTGTCAATCTCACGCTCCATCTTCTTCCTATCCTATCATCCCTCATCATCTTTCCATACTTGAACTCCTCCACTTGAGGCAGGACCTCTCCACCCACCCGGAGAGGGCACGCCACCCTTTTCCGGTCGAGAACCATGGCCTCGGATTTGGAGGTGCTGATTCTCATCCCAGCCGCTTCACACTCGGCTGCAAACCGCTCCAGCACACGCTGAAGGTCCTGGCTTGATGAAGTCCAACAGGACAACATCATCTGCAAAAAGCAGAGATGAAATCCTGTGGTTCCCAAACCAGACTCCCTCCGGCCCCTGGCTACGCCTAGAAATCCTGTCCATAAAGATTATGAACAGGACCGGTGACAAAGGGCAGCCCTGCCGGAGTCCAACATGCACTGGGAACAGGTCTGACTTACTGCCGGGAATGCGAACCAAGCTCCTGCTCCGGTCGTACAGAGACCGAACAGCCCTTAGCAAAGGCCCCTGGACCCCATACACTGTCGCCGCCCACGTGAGCGTTGAAGTCCCCCAGTAGAACAATGGAGTCCCCAGTCGGAGCACTATCAAGTACCCCTCCCTGGGACTTCAAGAAGGCCGGGTACTCTGTACTGCTGTTCGGCCCGTAGGCACAAACAACAGCAAGAGACCTATCCCCAACCCGAAGGTGCAGGGAAGCGACCCTCTCGTTCACCGGGATGAACTCCAACACGTGGCGGCTGAGCTGGGGGGCTCTAAGGCAAGCCCACATCAGCTCGCCGCCGCCACTCACCTGGGCAACTCCAGAGTAGTGGAGGGTCCAGCCCCTCTCAAGGAGCTGGGTTCCAGAGCCCAAGCTATGCGTGGAGGTGAGCCCGACTTATCTCTAGCTGGTACCTCTCAACCTATCAAACCCTATCAAAATAATGAAGTGCCTTTATTTGCCAGATAATTCAGTTATGGGACGAACCAGCAGCTGGCATTCTCATCTGCATATTTTCTGTCATAATATGTCATGATATAAAATATGCAGATGAAATTTAGTTATGGATTTGGCTATGAACAGACACGCTGAATTATTCCTACTAATATTTGAGTCAATCTCAAATCATCTTTTTACTTTACTCCACACACTGTAACCAGTCAGATCTACGTAGAGCTTCAAGGTTGTGTGTTTTTTGTAAGTGATGAAGAGTCAAAGAGGAATATGGCAATATGGGGACACCTGACCTGACAACCTGTGTTTTAAACATTGCATGATAAATAATGTCTGGATGTAACATCTGTGTCATAATGTGTCATTTTATCAAACAACATTAAGGTGGTCTTTTTACTAAAGTGTAATAAACATCTCAGATGTTCTGTAAGTTTATCAATCCATATTTATCATCCTTAACATTAATGTAAGATTAATACTTACTGAATGAACGCCACCCCCACCTCTCCCCCTTTTCTACCAGTGGATCATGAGTTGAGTTATAGCCTATTTCTATGGGTCCTTACATTGGAGGAGTAAATTAGTCACAGCTTGTCCAACTGATTAGTCTGTTTGTGAATGTCACGCATGATTATTTCAGGACAGCAGCAGCAGCCTGAGCAGCACAGACACACAGGACAGGCGAGCTGTAGACATAAGGAAGTCCCAATTAAGTTTTTTGCCTCCAATCCCATCTGAATTAATACTGATCTAATATTAATTCAATATCTGCCAGTACCAAGTCCACGTGTGATACTTCTATTTTCCTACATCTACAGCTGCACACTTCAACTACATTCTAGTTATGCAAATCAACCTGATATACAGTAGACTTAGACTTAGACTTAGACTTGAACTTTATTGATCCCTTTGAGGATGGCTCCCTCAGGGAAATTTAAGTTTCCAGCAGCATAGCAGCATATATATACAGAAGAAGCACGCAGGTGAAAAATAAACAGTAAGTACTTAAAAAAATACAAAAAATAAGAAATGAGAATAAAATAATAAAAGTAAATATATAGAGCTGAGTATGGCTTGTAGAAATAAGTTATGGCTTTGTATGGAATAAGTTACGGATTATAAATTATAAATTAAAGTTATTGCACCATATGATGATGGTTATTATTGCACCAGAGGAAAAAGTGTCCAAAGTGTTTGTATGTGTTGTACAGGTAAGTGTACAATGGCTACCACCCCTACTCTATGTCCTCCTCCCCCCTTGTGAGGAGTTGTAGAGTGTGATGGCATGATGGACAAAGGAGTTCTTGAGCCTGTTGGTCCTGCACTTGGGAAGGAGCAGTCTTTCACTGAACAGGCTCCTCTGGTTGCTGATGACGGTGTGCAGAGGGTGGCTGGCATTGTCCATAATATCCAGCAGTTTGTCCAGAGTCCTCGACTCTGCCACCGTCACCAGAGAGTCCAGCTTCATGCCGACCACAGAGCCGGCCCGCCTGATCAGTTTATCCAGTCTGGATGTGTCCTTCTTGGATATGCTGCCCCCCCAGCATACCACAGTGTAAAAGAGGACACTGGCAACCACAGACTGGTAAAACATCTGCAGAAGTTTGCTGCAGATGTTGAAGGACCGCAGTCTCCTTAGGAAGTACAACCTGTTTTGTGTCTTCCCATACAGGTGGCTGGTGTGCGTTGTCCAGTCCAGTTTATTGTCCAGCCACAGCCCGAGGTATCTGTAGGAATCCACAGCCTCCACCTCAGCTCCCTCTAACAGGACTGGTCGCGGTCTTGGTCTGGACCTCCCAAAGTCAATAACCAGCTCCTTCGTCTTAGAGGTGTTGAGCTGTAGGTGGTTAGTGTGGCACCATGCAGCGAAGTCCCCTACCAGTCTCCGATACTCCTCCTCTCTGTCATCCCTGATGCACCCAACGATGGCTGTGTCATCAGCGTATTTCTGAATATGACACAGCTCTGAGTTGTAGAAGAAGTCTGAGGTGTACAGGGTGAAGAGAAGAGGGGCCAGCACTGTGCCCTGGGGGGCTCCAGTGCTGCTGACCACCGTGTCAGACGTTGATGTCCTTCAGCCCGACGTACTGTGGTCTGCCAGTGAGGTAGTCAGAGATCCAGTCCATCAGCTGGGGGTCCACTCCCATCCTGCCCAGTTTGTCCCGAAGCAGAGTGGGCTGGATGGTGTTGAAGGCACTGGAGAAGTCCAAGAAAAGAATCCTCACTGTGCCGCTTCCCTTATCCAGATGGGAGTGGGCTCGATGGAGCAGGTAGAGGATGGCATCCTCCACGCCAACACCTGGTTGGTAGGCGAACTGCAGGCGATCCTGGGCGTGCTTGCACCTGGGGTCTGAGGAGGCTGAGGAAGAGCCGCTCCAACGTCTTCATCAGATGTGAAGTGAGTGCCACTGGTCGGAAGTCATTCAGCTCGCTGGGCCGGTTCTTCTTCGGAACTGGAACGATGCGGGATGTCTTCCAGAGGGTGGGCACTCTCCCAATCTGCAGGCTGAGGTTGAAGATCCGTTGTAGTGGTTCCCCCAGTTCTGCCGCGCAGGTCTTCAGTAGTCCTGGGCACACTTTATCTGGGCCTGCGCGGCTTTCCTGGGTCGGAGCTTCCTCAGCTGTCCTCTGACCTGGTCTGTGGTGATGAGTGGCGATTATTGTGTTGATGTGGGGGAGGAGGGGGTGGTGTTGTGGTGTCTGGAGGGAGATGTGTGGAGGGGAGAGGGTGGGGTGGCTGTGGTGAGGGAGGGCGGGGGTGGGGGGGCCAAGGGCTGGTTGAACCTGTTGAAGAAGTCATTCAGTTCGTTTGCCCTCTCCATTGTCCCCCCTACGGCTCTGGTCTTTGTGTTGAGACCTGTGATGGTCCTCACACCTTCCCAGACCTCCCTCATGTTGTTTTCCCTCAGCTTCTGCTCCACCTTTCTCCTGTAGCTGTCCTTGGCTTCCTTCACACAGTGTTTCACCTCCTGCTGTGCTGCTTTCATAGGCCTCCCTGTCTCTGCTCCTGAAGGCAGCCTTCTTCTTGTTGAGGACAGTCTTGTCTTCCCGTGTTACCCATGGCTTGTTATTAGGGTAGCAGCGGACTGTCTTGACAGGGGAGACCACGTCTGCGCAGAAGTTCAGGTAATCCGTCAGACAGTGTGTCATCCCCTCTATGTCCTCACCATGCGGGTTCATCAGCACATCCCAGACTGTGGTGTTAAAGCAGTCTCTCAAGGCACTGTTCTCTGTGCTCAGGGGACCATCTCCTGACTGATCATGGGTTGTCACCGGTTGCTTTTGGACCAGGGGGGTATACAGTGGCTGTAGGTGGACCAGGTTGTGATCAGACTTCCCCAGTTGGGGGGAGGGGAGTCGATCTGTATGCGTCCCGTACATTAACATACAGGAGATCAATTGTCCTGTTGTTTCTGGTCGGACAGTCTACAACCTTGATTAAAAACAGCCAAAGTAGAGTCCAAAGTTGCATGGTTAAAGTCCCCAGAGATGATCATGAATGCCTCAGGGTGCTGTGTCTGCAGCCTTGCTGTGACAGAGTGGATTTTCTCACAGGAAGTGGCTGCGTCCGCTCTTCGGAGGGATGCAAACACAGACGGTGATCACGTGACTGAACTCCCTCGGCAGATAATATGGCCGCAGGCTAACAGCTAGCAGCTCGAGGTCCCGGCAACATGAGACTGTCTTTACGGAGATATGTCCTGGGTTACACCAGCGGTTGTTGACATACATGATGAGTCCCCCACCTTTGCTTTTCCCGCTCGCCTTAGTGTCTCTGTCGGCTCTCACAGCAGTGAATCCCAGCAGGTCCACGTTAGCATCCGGTACTAGGTGGTTCAGCCATGTCTCCGTGAAGATGAACAAGCTGCTCTCCCGGTAGATCCGCTGGTTGTTCAGTGCGGACAGCTCGTCTATCTTGTTCGGCAGCGAGTTCACATTTCCCATGATGACGGAGGGAATCGATGGCTTGTAGCGCCTCCGATTTTCAGCTAGCTCGGCCTTTAGCTTAGCCCCGGCCTTGCAGCCCCGGGGTCTCCTCCTCAGCTCCGCCGGAATGGGGTGTCGCATCCCGGCTCGTCCCTTTGTTCGCAGAGCCAGCGAGTTCCTCCCGTGAATAAGTGAGGAAACTGGCTCTTGGTTGCTTGCATTTTAAAGTTGAAAATATCCATAGGATATATAAAACACACAATCTCTTCGCAAGAAGAGTAAAGAAGGTAGGGGGAAAGAGAGGTAAAAAAAAAAGGTTAAAAGAGCTGAAACTGGAGAGCTACAGTATATACTTGACAAGTGAATATCTCTAATGGGTTAAGAAAAAAATGCCTGCATCCAAGCTTTTTTTTTTTAAACAAAATAACATAGTATAAAATAAAAAGGCCAAAAGATTACAGAGAACACCCTCTCTGTAATCTTTTTGGCCTTATCGTCCATTTTGGCCATGTCCTCCAGTGTTTGTTATTTGGATGGGCTGTATTGTGTTAAGTGTTTATTTTCATTGTCTGTACATCTTTTGCATGGATTACATTAGTAAATTACTTGTATTGGCTTGGCTGTATTGGTGCATGTGGTTTTCATCAGCTCTCCACTGTCTCTAAGCATGGTCTGAGCCCCACCCGTGGTAAAAACACCACATACCACAAATGACAGCAAAGCACAAGAGACTCTCACACTGAGCTGTAATTAAGCGCACACAAATAAGGTCAAATAAGATAAATAACTTAAATAAATAGTCTCACACTGTCTTATGCTATCATTTGATTAGTGTTTTTTTGTCTGAAGTGGGGCTCAGCTCTTGCTCTACTCGCTCACTTGTTGCATTCCTGTGCATGAAAGCTCTGCAAGCAAATACACCTGTGTGACAAATGACATAAAACAAAGGATGGGGCTTAGGTTTTTGTTTCATATAGCCAATACCGATCAGTTTAATATTCCTCGACTGGATCAGGCCATCCCTACTCTGATATCAGAGTGAAATGTTTTTTGAGATGGTTGAAAGCTATCTTCATGTTTAAACATTGCTGTGCCTCTGTCGTGAAGCACAAGTTAACAAGTTGTAAGAAACTTTATGTAATCATATCAACTAAACCAAGAGACTGACTGAGAGGATACATTTACAGAATGTGAGCTGCTGCTTACAGCAGACCCTTCAAACAGAGAAGCTTATTATCAACAGGTTATTATCAATTTCTTGTAGTATTTCTCGTGTAAATTAATCATCATGTTTAAAATATTAGTCTTAGATTTATGTCAATATGACAGTTATTTTAGCAGATATGTAGTGAATGCAGTGAACATCTTGCAGAGTCAGTCTAGTCCTGTGAGTGTATGTGTGAGCATGTATGCATATGAAGAGGAAAGAACTATACAAGTGTGCATATTATCTGTGCAACAAAAAGATCTCTAACAAATTGAAAATCAAACCTACAACCTTGTTTAATAATGTTACATTACATTTGTAAATTACATTTACAAAGACAGAGGACTTTATTCATACTGCTGAATCCTGGTTATTACTTGTCTCTTAGTTATTAGTTAGTGTTAGCCTTGCTAAATCGCCTATTATTGCTTTTCATACTGCCTGCATTCCTTTTGCAGATCCTTTCAAAATTAGATTTAGTTTTTTACAGTATTTTGATGAATATTGCTACTACTAACTACTAAAATAACTAACAATTCTGCTGCTACCAGTGTTATTATCAGTGCTGATTACTGTTTTCTATTTCTAACCTCCATCTAAACTATTTGCTCTGCTGGTGAACTCCTTCTTATGACTCAGTAACACTAACAAAGGCTGTAGGATGGTCTAACCCTTTCGCTCCTTTAGATATGCAGTGTGCTTCCTGTTGTTCAAAATACAATGAAAACAGTTACAAAGCTGAAAGTTTATTTTATTCAGCTGTTCATATCTCATATTTGCCATGAACCAGTGAAGTTTAAAACACAGGAGATTAGGAGTTTTCAAGTGGCCATACGAGCTCCATTACAGGAACAATGTGGGTTTTTTTAATCAATGGCAGAACTATGAGGCAATGTTATGATGACTGGCTTCCTGTTTTGAGTGTTTTAAGCTCTACCAGTATGTGCACATAGATAAAGATCTATGTGTGATCATGTGAGTCATAGTTTTCTATTGACAGCTGGTAGCTGTGACACACTTAAACACAAAGCAATTACAATCACTGACCTGTTGTGTAAACATGGATGTAAAAAATGCAGTTTTTAAAATATTCAAAGTCATAAGATAAACTTTATTGATCCTACATTGCGGAAATTCACTGAGAAAAAAATGCTATTACGTGAGAGATACTAAATATAAACATTATCTGTTTACAAGAAAACTGCTTACAAGAAAACTGAAGGGCATCTTTTATATCATCACAGTGCTTAACTGCAGTCTATTATATATTTCCTAAATACATCTTTATATCCAAATGAGTGGTGACCTGGCTTGGAGCTGCTTGTTAAATCTCTAATATTATTAGATACTTAATAGTAAGTCTCAGTATAGTACTGTCAAATTGAAAAAATAATTGTCAGGTCATAGAAGTTATGTAGTGATAAAAAAAGACACCAAACACTGGCATGGTGAACATTTTTTAAAGGGAAAATCAAAAGTTAGGGGTTAAACAGCGGCTTTGACTTTGACATAAATTACAACTTTGACCTACAACTCCTGACTTCTTGTGGCTAAGTCAGTATAACATGGTATAAAATACAGAAACATCTGCTTATTTCTGCTCAGTTATAACATTAACATTGTCAGCGTAAGAAAAACAGCTGGAATGTGATATTACCAGCAGACTCTCCTGAAGTCCTTTTTTTCTGTTTAAAAGTCCATTTGAGATGTTTTTCTTTTTATTGAATTTTTATTTCTGTAGTGAAGTTTTCCTGCTGATGAACTAATCCGGTGACTCAGTGACAAATAAGGGCCTTTAAAATAATGATGATATCAAAATTATTTTGTTCCATCAAATATATGCGTTCTGTTGTTGACACACTCATTTTACAAACTAACACTGACCTGTAGTTTCCTGACCTGTAGCAATTAGTTTAGTTAATTAAAACTTAGTTTGAAGTTCTCCTCAGTTCAAAATACTGCGATGTAACAAATGAATAAAACATTGTTACTGATGAGTGATATGTATGAACAATAACCGATCATTTAAATGATTTTCATTTGATTATTGTGTTCCATTATTTGAATGGAACATTTCTGAAGACTCTCTTGAAACCCACCCTAACTCTTTAGTGATACTTCATCCAAACATGGTTCTCATTGTTCAGGGAATAGTTTAATAAGCTATCAATAACCCTGGCCTATAGTTTTTATCAATTGAAACTGACATTAATAGTGACTTTTGAACAAAGACCATTATAAATAGAAATGGATTTGAACACTGTCGAAGTTGTTGGAGCCCGTTCCTCTGTTGACGCTGTGTTTTATATGTTAAACGATGAGGCTGGTGATATTATATGTTTTTACTATCATAAATAAATCTCATAAAAAGACCAAAAGTACAAATGCATTAATCTGTTTCTCTCAGCCCATTTACTAAAGATGTAAATCTCAGCAATCTCTTAAAACAGGTGGACACTGTGGCTTTTAGCAAAAATTACTCAAACTGTGAATAGTGCATTTGTTGGGGACTATTTTCAGCACTGACTTATTTCACATTTGGTACATTAGTATTTCTGGTCTATGGATGGATTGGATTGAATAAAAAACAAAACAGTGTGTGTGTCCATGGTAATAAATTAACATGTCACTCAGTGAATTAGTGTGGCTCACTGTGGTGTTTTTTTTAATAGTTGTTATACAACAATAGAGCTCTAAAGTACAGAGAAATATACATTTTACAATATTATAGCAATAATACATACAAATAAATCAGGTCAAACTTGTTAAGCTAAATCCTGTTCAGACTGATGCAGCAGAGTGGGATAAATCAATGCTTGTCTTTTGTCTTTTCATGGAATTTGGTGATATCAACAACAATTTATTTCCCTTGACTCATACTTTCAGCATTTTTCTAAGGAAAGTGAAGAATAACTTAGGATGCACATTAGTAAGTAATGAGGATTTTGTAAAATTTAAGATTTTGTAAACCTTTAACAGTAGAACAGTAACAGTAACAAAAGGAAAGCTTTTATTGGCTTTTTAATGGAATTTGTTTCAGATTATTTCACAAACAGAGTCACTTGTATTGAAGAAAATAAAAGCACTGGAAAAATAGGCGTGAAAAGGAAGTTAAGAGCTTCAAGGGGGTTTAACCCACACTACTCCTTTAGCAATGCTCCATCAAAACCTGGTTCTCATCGTTCAGGGAGTACTTTTCTATCAAACACTGGTTTATAGTTTCTGAAAAATTGTTTCAAGTTCTAATCATTAAGTAGCCATTACTTTCAACTGGAATTATCACACATTAATAATGAGATTAATAATAATAAACAAAGGATTTGAACATTGCCAAAAGGCTCTCTTGAAGCCTGTTCTTGTACATATTATTTTGTTTAAAGGCTGAGGCTGTATATATTGTATCTTTAAATTATTATAAATAAATCTCATGAATAGACCAAAGGCAACAACGCATTAGTCTGTTCAAGTGGCTCAAAACACACAAAAGTGCGTGTGTTCATGGCTATAAATGAACATGAATGAATGAACATGTCACTCAGTGAAACAGTGTGACTCACTGATATGATTATGATAGTTGTTGTACAACAGTAGAGCTCTATGGCACAGAGAAATAACGTATACTGTACTGTACTGCAAATTAATTTCTGACAATCAAAAAGTAAAAAATGGAAAAGGATTGAAGAAGGTCTGTCCCACACTACCCTTTGGACATGTTCTATCCAAACATGGTTGGTATTGTTTGGCCAACAATTTGCTATCAAACACAGGTTTACAGTTTCTGGAAATCAGTTTCAAGTTCTTGTCAACAAATATCAATAACCATGTTAACAGTGATTAATAAATTAGATAATGTTGATTATGACATTGGTTGAACTTCATTTATCACAATCAGTTCCCACTTATCATAAGTTCATAAACAGAGACTTTAGGATAAGTGCACATTACAAATAATCAGCTGGAAAAGGGGATTTGGACCCTCTTGAAGCCCTTTACTCCACTTACCATTTTAATTATTTAGAGGTAGGTTCTAACTTAAACTATTACTTGTCTAATCCCTCACATACAACCCAAACGTATCAATACATCTCCTACAAAGTACATTTTTTCTTTTCTTGTTTTTTCAAAATAGCCCTCACGGAGTCTGCGGCGTCTCTCCCGTTGCTCCCTCTGTCTCCTCCTCCTTCTCTGAGCCTGTCAGAGAGATGGACAGAGGAGGGAAAGAAAGAAACAGGTTCGATCAGTAAGAAGAATAGGACATGTCATTTTGGTTGAGAGAGGTCAAGGAGATGTAATGCCGACTGGGCCTCCTTAGTACGTGATTCCCTGTACTGTCAATAATTACAGTTATTTGTGTGCACACGTGTCAGCAGAGTGTGTAAGGTGGACTTCTCACTTTCTGCTGGACATCCTGTTGCTCTCCACAATTTGCTCCAGAGGTGGACGGCTGGGTGCTGGAGCTCCTCTGAGGCAGGTCAGCAACGCTGTTGGAAGGTTTTTTTTCTGGAGGCCCGTTCAGGGATCCAGGGCTGCTCTCCTGCTCCCTCTTCCTCTTGTTGTATACCTGTTAAAGACATGGAGAAAGGGGAGAAAAAAATGTTCAGCTAAATCCTGTTCAGACTCATGGAGCAGAATGGGATAAATCAATGTTTGGTGTCAAATTGAAAAAAATCGTGAAACAAGAATGGAGCTGTTTACAGTAAAAAGGTTGTTAATGACATCTTTTAGTTTTTTCTTTTCTTTTCACTATCTGACATTAAACTTGAAGAAATTTTACAAACTTTTGTTATGAAATGCAGTGATCAAACCCAATTACTAGCTTCAAATAAAGATGTACTTCACACTTTTGGGGCTAGCAAGGTTATTTTAAAATTAAAATTGTTTTTAACATTAAATTGTGATTTTTTTGTGAATACTTTCCAAGAAAACTGCAGACACAAATTGAATTTCTTTGAATTCTGAAAGTGTCATATATGATTACTTACTACTGACTTATTACAAGACTTCCTATCACATATCTGCAGCAATAAACACACTTTTTATACATGTTTGTTTAATCGTCAATCCAGCAACCAAACCCTTTAAAACAGCCCTTTCCATCAGATATGGCTTCAGTTTAAGTAAACACCAGGCTGTTTTTGTTTTGCTTTGCTGTATTATATATTTCTTGAAAACCATAAAAAAATATGACAATTAAACAATCTAACCAACATCTGGTGGAAATGGACAAATAAGACAACCAACATAAAAAAAATAAATAAATAAATAAATATATATCTATATCTACAAGTTTTACTTATAATTACATTCAAACTTAGTTTGGGAACTAGGCTCAGGCAGCTGCTAGCTAACACTGACAACAGCAAGCAAGTTAGCTATCCAAAATACGAAGAAAAGATCAGAGTAAAAGAAATAGAGGCTTTAGATTATTTTAAATGGTTAGTACTCTCACCTTGTCCATGTTGAAGCAGCGGAACAGCTGAATTTAGGTCAGTCTGGTGGTTTGAGTAGCTAAACTACCTGTCTGTGCTCCGAGTGCAAGAGCGAAAATGGCGGGAAAAACTGTTCGAACAATACATCCGCGAATCCATAGCAACCATGGAATCCTGACGTCATTCTGTTTCCGTTTCCGTCGGTCAGAACGTATTTACAGCACATTTATTTTATTCACATTTTCATTCAGACCTTTGCAATAATTTCACCCAGTAATCTCTCACTAATATTTGAACATACTCTAGAGTACATATATTTCTTTTTGGATTTTTTTTCATAATTCTTGGGTTTTCATTTAGCTTATAAGTTTGTTTTTTTATTGTATTGTATTTTATTGAACTTAACCTGGAGCAGACCATTGACTGTATGGAGCAGACCCACACATGTGCTGTAATTGCAAGTTTAGCAACAACTGAATGGTCTCTGCCAATTTACAGAGATGGCAGCAAGCAGGAAGTCCAGGAGCAACACGGTGGACTTATGTGATGAGCTGACAAAGTACACTCTGATTGAAATTTGTGACTGATCTGACATGTAGGTTTTAAAATGTTAAAAGTCTGAAGTTTTAGTCCTTTCTGCTCAGCAGTGCACACACACTTGTATAATGCTGTGTACTATTATAACCAGTCTGACATCATCTCACTTATCAAATGTTGCTTGAAATACAAAACCTGCCAGCTGCAGTTGAATATATGACAATATATTTTTAAAAAGTTGTTTTGAACTTGTGATAAAACACAGGCCTTTGTGTGATATTTGCAGCTATATAAATAAAATGACCATGGTGTTACAGCACTAGTACAATGGCAAAGTTTTTGCTTTCAATGACCTGAGAATATTTTCCCAAAAATCCCAAAATTTGTTTTCTTGCCTCGACAGAGTTCAGAACAAACTTTCACTGCTAAAATATTTCTTCCAAGCTTGTGCACTGAGATGAAAGATGCAAGAAAATCAACAGGAGGTAACAGTGATATTGGGAAGCTTTAGAGGTTAGAGATATGTGAGAGCTTACAAAAACTAACACAGTGGAAAAAAAATCACATACACGCTTTCACTTTGATTAAAATTTATGTAAATTAATGAATTAAATTAAATTCATACATAAACAAATGGCAAAAATAACACTGGGAACCATCCCCAGAAAAAATAGTAAACTACTAAGTCAATGCAACAATATAATTTAACATACAGTGGTATAGTGCCAATAAACACATCCCCCCCTTTGCACTTCATGTTTTGTTTCTTCAGCTATGAATCACAGTTGATTAATGTAACTTGCTCAATGACTGTAACCTTAAAGCGAAAACAAAACTCGTTGTTTGGAGTTTCACTCCTCGCTACAATGTTAGAAAATCTTGTGGAGCACAAGATTGTTGTCAGCGTGACAGTGATAATAACACAACAAATCCACCGTGATTCAAAGTTACAATAAAACATGAATAGATCCAAGAGGGTAAGTGAAGAGAGGCGCTGTATAAAAGCCTGAATAATGAGTCTGATGCTGCCCGGCATGAAATTCCCTTACATTAAAGGTGTGGTTTAAAAAATGAATGAATGCTGAGTGCAAAAATAGGTTTTGCATTAGAAAAAAAAATAAGATTGTCATTTTGTTCTCACCCATTTTTTTCACACAAACACTCTTTGACCAACACATACAAACTTTTTTTTAAAGCTTTTGTTGCCCAAAGAAAGGCTGAATCCTTGAAGCAGATAGGTAGTAACTTTATTGTTGTGCTCAGTACTCGAACTGGTGCACTGGTGCTTCCACTAGTGAGTTTTTCCTCCAATCCATCTCTGACTAAATCAAATATGTGACAGCACCCTTGCTGACTTTAACCTTAATGACACGTAATGAACTGTTCCAAATTCAACTCATGTCTTAGCTCTCATACCCACACACACACAAACTTTCTTTAATGCAATGTACACAAGCACATACCTCAAACACATATCCAACAGTGAATGAGTAAATAGACACTAAAGAGGAAGTAATACACTGACTGTTACAAACATTAAATGACTGGTTTGTATTGCTTTGGCCTGTACTGTGAGCAGCCTGCTCATGTTGTCCTCTTCCAGTCGCGTCCGTGCAGAAGCATCAGAGAGCCACGAGACTGCACTACTGTGAGGAGTTGGCAGCAGGGAGAGGGTGGGAAACCTCGCTGATGTCACAAATGTCTGTTTTGTCGCTTCAGTTTTCAGCCAGGTTTCACCACCACTTCTCCTCATCTTTCCCTATTTTCCTTTCTTGACAGAGGCGTCACTTTAGAACCCCAAAGTGTCTTTTTGTGCAGTGAAGTCTGCGTCCTCTTGGTCCCATTTGCCTGGGGACAGGCACTCTTCAGTGTTGAAGTCCTGAGGGTTTACCCCAATGTCCAGGACCTGGGGGTTAGTGCGAGACTCAGCGAGTCTGGGGGAAAACAGGAAAAAGAAATATTTCATTGACTGTAGTGATCAAAATGACTGATATTAGTAATGGCAGTTCATTCTATTTAAAAAGCAGCCTGTCAACAGTACATACAGCATGTACAGAATGTATGGACATAAACATGAGTTATAAGCACAGTGGCATCCCTATTTGTGATGGAAGGCGTCAGGATAAAAACGCAAAGCCACATGTGGCAATAATATGATTTCCTTTGTGAACTGATTATGGCAACCCAGCACGAGACCGCCCTGACACACATACAAAATGCCTATTTAAACACATACATGTTAGACCTACATGAACACACACCATTTTCAATCGCCATGACGTCTCTCATTCAGCGTCATGGCGTTAACAAAGTGCGAATCTGATGGATATGAGGCGGAGAAAGATGAAGAACCCCCCCCCCCAAAAAAAAAAACCAAAACAGTTGTGATGAAGACGTGGACACAGTGGCAGACTACATCAGGTTCTGTGGCAGTGACCCTCGTCTTATCAAGCTCAAGGATGGATCAAACTGTTGAATGACACTGAGGAGATTTTCGCCCCCCTTGATGCATCACTAAACAAGTGTTGTTAATGGAAAAAACGAAAATCAAACTACATGAGCCTTAATCAATCTGGTTGAACACTGACATCCAGACAGATGAGCAAGCTTGAATAGTGGGTTGACTAGGGGGGAGAATGAGGTGGAGGTCACTAGATCCAGTGAAGGGCATCTTTACCTGAGTAGGATTCAAAGCTATCCAGACTGCGGCTGGGGGTGCAAAGGAAACATCACAAGTCAGGCAACAATTAAACTCCGAACTCTTCTGTACAGCCTTATATTAAAGTTAATGAATACATTTATGTGGCCACAGTGTGCCTTTAAGTATGAAGTCACCAGCACAAGGCCATAATATGTGGGTTAAACATAATTAAAAAACCTTTTACCCCAATCTTTGTAAGACAGAAAACATGCTAAAATCATCAGGCACCTGCAAGGCTTCGACGCGGACAACAGTGAGCTACAATTCACAGCCAGCAGATGGCAGTGCAGTCTCTTAAATAGCATCAAAAGTGATCCCAACATCTGAATGTATCTGCAGTTCATAGCGAAAGGTGCAATGACATAAACTGCTCTTCTTAGACAATATAATGTCACTCATCAAAATCAAACTTAAAAAGGAATTTAAGTTAGGAGCAGCTGCTTTGAACCTCCAAAACTTTACTGTTGCAGGAGGCGGAGGCATGGCTAAGTTTCAATACTGAGCATTTTGGTCAAATTCAGGAGTGAATAATCTGTGACGAGGAGAGAATAAAGAATTAAATTAAAATCTTTCAGTCTTCAAGTATCTGTGTATGGTGCATGTGTTTCTCAAGCTTAGTGTTAAGTTTCACCCTGACCACAGATTGCTGCTGCGTTTATTTTATCTGAAATAATATTATGGGGGAAGAAGAGCGATGGGATGGCACATTTATGTCGCTCAAATATAAACAATCCTTTAATCCGGAGCTTATTCCGACCCTCGCGCAAAACTGTGCCACACAGTAACTATCAGGTACGGTGAAGATAACACAAACACCATCATTATGTTAATATCCTCATTCACACAGTCATGAATTGTCTCCAATTTTCTCTTCCGCTCTCACCCCAGCATCAGCCAGCACAATCAGCATCTCCTGATGGACAGAGATGTCAACCTGGCCATCAGGCCCCCAAATTTCCCTCAATTATGGAAATCTACATGTGGATGCATCTGGGAACATCGTCATTAATCACAGAGCGGGAGATTAACGGCGTCAGGGTGTAATTACAGTGTGTGCAGATAAATAATCGCCCCGATAACAGGGCTAAAATGGCCTCTTAGCGCTTGATTACAGAGACAGCGGAGTCCGTTTCTCCTTTTGCTAAATGAAAGTGAGAGAATAAGACACCCACTGTCGAATTAGCTGAGGGAATGAACCGTGGAGCCAAAACGAAATAACAACGTGTTGAATGAGTCTTTATGGCGGTCCGAAACAAATATCTGAAAGCACCTGCACCGTGCTACCCATTAGCAGACCACCACAACTTATCCCAGTGTGCAACTGGAAAAACTAAATTGAAACATTAATCACAGCAGACTCCAGCTCCATTCTGATTACTTTGTAGACAGAGTTTAAGGAATTCCAATCAGCGCGGACAGTGGACTTTCCTGTCAACCTTGAACCTGCTATTGATGAGGCCTGATCTTTTTCCGCTTCGTGCTGTTATTCCACTACAAAGAAGAAGAAAGAGTGCTCCATCGTGAAATAAGTCACTTTCCTATGTGTTTGCAATATGAATGCCAAGCGATGTGTCCTCCTCAACAGCGCCCATTTGTAATCACAGGCTTTCTGTGCTCATATGAAATCATTGTGTGGGCCTGAGATGATGGTAAACTGAGCCTACAAAAAGCAGCATGACTCAGGGCGGCTGTCGGCTATGCCCGCGCCTGTAAGCTGAGCCCGTCTCCCACCCGTGGGAGTGCGCCGGGGTGAGCCAAGCACAGGGAGAGGCGGCGTTTATTACGAGGGCGGCCCAAACCACAGGCGGCTATTTCCAGAACTGCAGCTTGTGTGGCTTGTTTAGATGAGCCCTGGGCTCGTAGGGACAACTCCAAATCAAGACTGGTTCTCACCTTGAGAAAGCCTCGTCCAGACCGTCCTCCAACTCCTGCCAGAAGGAACACACAAATAAAAGGTTACAGTTTAACAACAGTGCTTAGTGGTGAGCTTTTAATACACTCACTCAAACATGCACAGTTTCATGCCACTTTCCTCAAACAGGGAGGTTAATCTAGGCTACTTGCAGCCCCACACCCTCTACAGCTATGTGACCATTTGATAAGGCCGGTTCTGTTCAATGGGCTATTGTCTGACTCCGGACAGCAGCTGTATAACTGAAGAATCCATCTCCTTCGAATATAAGCAGGTACAGTGCCTCACCAGGCACTTTGTGTAATTACTGTTTCCTGCATGGCATTTTTCTCTACCTCATCTTATCATGCCTAAACAGCTGAAACTCACTGACCAGCCCGACTCTTGTCTTACCCATACAGTATTGTTGTTCTCTGTAGCGTGATTATGCACCATAAGGGGATCCGATTCAGTCTGCTTTGTTCCTGAGTGGACCAGCGCCACGTTGGCTCCCTCTGCCAAATCCAGAAGTTTTCCCGTGGCTACCTCTGAAACAAAAACCCACACACACAAAATATTTTCAAATTTACATATAAATGCACTGAAATTCACATGCAACCTTACACATTTACACAGATAAGTTTGCTCCAAACCACCATTTCATCCGACCCTGTGATTATGTTACTCCTGTGTGTACAGTAAACAGCAGCATGCGTGAGCAAAGTCTATGACACCGCACTGTTATTAAAGTCCACTTTTGCTTATTATGCCTCTAATGTATCTCACTGATGCATCACAATGAAGCCATCTGTGGAGTGTCACTTATGATAAGTGAGCCTGGGGTAACCCCCCTGACTCACATGCCTAACCATGGAGACACCATTGATCTTTAATGGGATTGGCTTGAAATGGCCTCTCCCGATGATTAATGTGTGTCAATAATGTGCATCAACACTCATTTCTGTCTAGTCTTTCGGCTAATGTCGTCCATAGTGAGCAGTAAAATCTCTATGACTCCTCCGATGCAAACACAACTTAACTGTGGTATGCACGCTCTTCTTGGCTGCTGAAACTTCATGTACTTTAATGATCTTTTCCCCAGTTTCTATGTTCCTCAAAAGAGTGAGGCTCACATAAGACCAGGTCAGTATGTGATAGCAATTCCCTTCAACCTGTCCTCTGTGTCAACACTGGCTCAGAAAAGGTATTTACAAAAGGAATTCATTCTGCTGCTATGAAGAAGGAAATATTGTGGGGCTGAGACTGTCATTCAGGGGGAAAGAGAGGAGGGATAAAAGCTCATCTGATGGTAATACCCATAAGCCAACAGCTTAGATGTCTGTTAAGGGGGAAGTGGGCCTCTGAGAGCAAACACCCAGCTGAAACATTCAGCTAGAGCTACAATGATTGGTCAATTAACAGATCAAAAGAAAAGCGGAGTATTGTGATTTTTTTTTTCCAAGCAAACATGTCAAATATTCGCTGCAATAAATGTAAAGATCTGCTGTTTTCTTTGTCATTTATGACAGTAAATGAAGTGTTGTAGATTTTAGATGTGAAGAGGTCACTTTGGGCTCTGGGAAATTGCAATGAGCATTTTTGTAGTGTTTTTTTTTTATACTAAATGAATTATTGATTCATTTAGAAAATAACTGGCAGATAAAAGGATAAAAAAAAAAACAGTGTTCAGTTGCAGCCTTACATTGAACCCAGTTCAGACAAACAATCAGCCTGACATGGAAAGAAGTGGCATTTATATTCTGTAAGCCACTGTAAGAGGCCTGTCGCCGAGGGAGAGTCTAAGGTATCATGTCGCATGAATACAGCTGACTCACATCTGACAATGGCGCTGATCCTGATAGCTCCTCTGACTCAGTGGCATGCCATTTGATCAGCCAAAGTGAAGGGTACATAAATGTAACCTTCTGATAGCTCTAAAGCTCTGCTGTCCTCAATAACTGCTTTAGGGCTGGCGGTAAAAACCTCTGGCAGGAGAGAAATGCTCAGAACGTTTCAAAAGGCACTCAGAAGCTTCTGCCATGTACTACTCTGCCGTACAATTACGCCAATTTGCTTTACAGAAATACAATCCGCTGGCAACCAAATGGCCCACCAAGCGGTCAGTGGGATAATGTTGGTCCAAAAAAAAAAAAAAACGTACACCAAGCCTCTCTGCTGCCAGAATCTGCTTCCAAGTCCTACTTTGTTGAGTCTTCTCACTGGGGATCATCCTTAAAACCCCTGTTGGCCGTAAAACGCTACACATTCAGGGCCGCAGCCCCAAATAAAGTGTCAGGGCAGATTTAGAGAGATCCCTCTCTGGCTGGAGGCCACCTGACCGGGCAGAGGGGGGAGCTCGGTGCAAAGCTGATGTTTTCAGATGCTTTTGTAGTTTCCTGCTAAAAAGACTGCCCCTGTCTCAAAGTGAAACCAGAAGTACCAAAAGGGAGGTTTCAGTCATGCAAAGTGTGGCAGGAAAAAGACCTACATGAAACAGACCGAAAAAGAGAGCGCATTATGAGTTGTAAGTGTACAACTGCGCCACTGGCAACAGGATGCTCCTCATCTCATTGTGTCTCAGGCTGCGGACAATACATGCAGCTAATAATGCCTTAAGGCCGTCTGACTCACTTGATGTCAACATCATGTTTTGAAGACATGACCCGTGTCTCAAGCCCTGGGATCTTAGTAAATCTGATCAAACAACAGGGTCACTGGAAATGTAAGCCTCTTTCATGCTTTTTACACAAACAGGAGTGCATTATTGTGCTTCTAAAGTCAGGCAGAATGCAACCGTTTGTCCATGAACCGTACTCAGTCCTCATAAATGTCACAGAGAATCGGTGAAGCGAAATTTGTTTTTTCGTGGATTTACAACATGGCAAGGGGGTGCTTAATGTTTTCAAATTAAACAGAGCATCATCATTGCCATTATTATCACACATAATCACCCCAAAATGTCATTCACTGTTCACTGTAATGACGCCAGTGAAAAAGAATAACGGAGAAAATGAAGATCGCTGTCAGCTGACCTGCAGCCTCGATATAAGCACATCTTTGACAAGTGCTGAACACCCCCCCCCACCCCCATCTCCCCTGAGGTTACAACTGCTGTGACAGAGACAGAGAGAGAAAGACGTGATGATGGGTGACATGACTCACCTCCTCCCTTCAGGCTGCCCAGGCTGGCCGAGCTGTCCGACTGAGAGCTGCTAGCTCCTTCCCTATCTGAACCCGACTTCACTCGCTTCTCTTTCTCTGTGTTGGGGGTGAGGGTGAGGGAGGTGGTAGAGGGAGACAAAAAGAGAAAGAGAAAGAGCAGTCAGCAAAGACGAGCAAACTGTGATTCGGGAACCTGTGACCACGGGATGAGTGCCCTCGCAGTGCAGCTCAAGAGGAATTGTTTACTTT
The DNA here is from genome assembly GCA_023238725.1 of Scortum barcoo. NCBI lineage: Eukaryota > Metazoa > Chordata > Actinopteri > Centrarchiformes > Terapontidae > Scortum > Scortum barcoo. The sequence goes on along the minus strand of CM041539.1, from coordinate 18,123,284 downwards.
TGCAGCAGCTGAAAACGTGGGAATTAAAATTTCACTAACCAGGCAAATAATGTGTGTAAACAAATTAGCCGCAGTAAATTGGCAGATAAGGCTATGGTCATTACTCAAGCCGTCAAGCAGCGGCTGGAACCTACGGGGCCTGGGCTTCAAACGCACGCTATACTTGGTGAAGCAGTAAGCACAGTGACTGCAGCATTTAAATAGAGTAGGCATTGCATCTGGGTCAGACAGATAATAAGGTCTGCTCGCTCCACGCCTTCTCACCTGCTAAGAAGGTGTTCAGCACAGTGCGGGTCACCGAGTGCAACCGACAACAGCTTTCACTGGATTTCCTGCTCTCTTAAACTCAGTCTAGAGTACAGAAGTGTCAGGGCCCGTATCTATCAGGCGTTTCAGACTCTCACTGCAGCGAAAATTAAACCACGGCTAAAAACATTTGAGACAAATCTATAAAGCCTCCTTTTCACTCTGAGCAAGGAGCTGAACTACTCCTGAGAGAGGAGTAGACTGCTTTATGACATCCAGAGCAACATAGTAAGAACTATGACGACGTTTTTCTGCTTCTCTGATTTTCAGTTTGAAATATTGACAGTAATAAGTAAGACAGTAATAAAATCTAAAGCGGAGAAAATACCACTTTATTACAGTATGCACTCTGGGTATAGTTAAATAGCTTAGGTAAGCTACAAAAGGTTATATATGCAAAAATATGATAAAATAAATTAGAATACAATGTTCACAAATTAGCAAATTAGTAGACCAGAAAATAAGAATAATTGCATCCTATAAGTACATTAAAGAAAAAGGGAATCTATCTCTCCATGAAAAACACAGGATCATCTCTTCCACTGTCCATTTGACCTTTCAACCACAGCCCCTTGTTAATAACCTTTGTTATTTCTGAAATGTCACACAGTCTTGGGAAATGCACCATAACAATATCTCTCTATATTATGACTACCATTTTAAATAACCTAACTAAAAATAATACAAGATATACGACCTGCTTTAATTAAGCCGAGATATCCTTCATTATGCAGCTGACATCTAGCCAGAGGGACATGATTGTGTTCAAATAAGTTTCAGCCTGCTCTCACTGAGGATACTCGTTGGGCGCTTTATGAGACGCAGAAGTTTGATTTATTACTTCCAAAACTGTTGGCTCTGACAGAAACATCACTGTTGCACAGCTGCATTTTTCTCATTACAGTAAAGTCTGACGTCAGTTTCTGCAGGGACAGTGTGTTTTTTTTTTCCTGTGCACGGTCAAGGTCAGTCCAATATATTAATCACTTTTTGTCAAAACAATATTTAAATGAGCTTACTGTCATCAAGCGCTCCCATAACGTCTCTCCTGTCGCAGATACTCTCTGCCTGAATGCCATCTCCTGGCAAGTTTGGGCTGATTTTCTGCCTGAGACGATTGGTAAACACGGGCGGCAATTTATTTGATTGGCTAACATTACAAACGCATACATTAACACCCATCTCTGCCTTATCGTCAAACAGAAAAAAAACCCACAAGACCTTCTGAGCAAGTGTGATAACTCCCTGAGACGCTGAGATGCTGGCTCACTATGACTCGAGCTTTCAGCACTGTGAACACAAATGTCTGTTTCTGTCTATCCCAAAGAGAACCGCTCACAGCAAGGAGGTGTTTTTTATTTCATCACCATGCCTGGCCCTATTTCCCATGAGCCCAGGTAGCTTAGAGACAGCAGTGTTACAAAAATTTCCCCGGACACCTTTTTCCTCTCCGCCCTCTTGGCCTTTCTAGTGTGTAGTCTTCAGCCCAACTCAAGCATCAAACTCCTGCTCAGCATGGAGGCAACTTAAAGACACGCCAGCTCAAAGCTATCTGCGGTGTTTACAGTGAATATTCTATGAGCAGAGATGGGAGCTGTAATATACAGAGGAATGTGGGTCAGGAATGTGTGGTGGGCTGTGGAGAACCACTGTGGGTGGTGGAGGAGAGTTTGTAAGAAACAGAAGCTGCAAACCAGACAGAAGCACAGCAGATACCCCCTCTCCCTGCCCTGATTCTCTAGGGACTTGTAACTTTAATGAAACAGACTCTAAAGGGTTTTTTTCCCCTTCTCCCTGTCTCTCTCTCTTATTCTCTGTCACCAGAGATCACTGCTACGAAAAAAAAAAATCTTCCCTTCCCCTCCATAACCCCCTACTAGCGAGGCACCAGTTCTCCTTCATCAGTGACACCATAGACAACTAGAAAGAAACAGCATGGCAAATTAAACAGGGTTACCAAGAAACGGAGACAAGGAGAAGGTGGAGAATGGCGAGAGAAAAAAAGAGCAAGCAGGGCAGCAGATTTTAATATTCATCTCAAAAACACAAACAACCGAATGAAGAGGCGTGAGGCAAGGAGCCTGTGGCCTTGATCTTGGGGAGAAAAAAAATATATAATCTCTCCCCAAAATGGAAATGTGCCCACATTAAAACATTCCTAAACACCACGGCAGTAGAAGAAGAAGAAGGAGGGGTAGAAATGTGGAGTAAATAAAAGAGGCGGCTAGAATTTTCATACAGTGCAAGTGTGTCTCTAAAGGACTGAATAAATAAGCTCGACTTCGCGTGAGACAGGATCAATGGCACCGACACTGAATCTGTCAGGGGGTTGAGCTCCCACTGACACGTGCGCACATTTTCCTTTCTCTCTTACACACTGCCCCCACCCCAACACCGCTCTCTGCCCCGCCTTTCATGCTCTCCTGCCCTCTCTCTCCCTCTTTCCTCATCCCCATCCCCCCTCCTTCGCTCTCCTCTTCTTCACCCGTCTCTGTCCTCATAGTAAACAGAAGCGAGTGCTGCGATGGAGGGGAGAGGAAAATAACTCGACGGGGAAGGGGAGAGGGGAGGCGAAGGTGCCAGGTGCAAAACAAGACAGACAAACAGTGGATAATCACAAAATCCAAAAAGGGACCTACAAGGCAACGCACATGTAAAGATGAAGAGGACGGGGAGGGGCTGGTGGTGCAGAAGCCGGCATTATGTGGCAGAGAACTGCTCATTTGCTCTGGAGTCATACATGCAGTAAATTACATGCATGTTCTGCTGAGCTGTACAAAAGAATGTGTGTGACACCAATCTTACACAGCACTTTGACTGCCTGCTGTGTCTGCGGTGGTGCCTGAACACGCACACGTCCGCTTATCTCCTCGGTGTAGTCTACTATTACAAAAAAAAAGAAAAAGAAAAAAAAAGAAAAAGGTGCTCACAAAAGAGGTTGAATGCTTTACAAGTTCGACATAAAAAAAGAAAAAATATAAATATATAATGAGGAGAATTTTTTTTGTGCAGTAAAATATATCCAGGGGAAAATACCAGCAGCTCCCACACACGAGTCCTCTTCTCAGTGTAACAGGAAACGGAGATTTACTCCAGTCACCCCACCTCTGCCCCGGGCTAACCTTAATTCCTTCCCACCACTCCTCATGTCGACACCTAGATAAGTCTTTAACCATGACTGAGTCGCCTGTAAAGAGGAGTCACTAAACTAAAACGGGTCTTTGCTCTCTGGGTGATGATTTAACTGCTGTGAGGAGGCAGACGGGTTCAATCAATGGGGAAATTCCTCTACTGTGTGTGTGTGTGTGTGCGTGAGACAGAGAGAGAAGGGCAACAGTGACTGGCAGCAACAGCCGAACAGCTCTCCAGTACATCAACATGACCCCTCTACAGGGTGGCATGGCCAAGACCAGGAAGACACGAGGGAATGTATGTTTCCATGTTGTGTGGGGAAGCTTCCGGGTAAAAGACAGGACCTTTGTTTGGCCACTGGGAGGGAAGTTAAGGCATGTGTACAGTAAGTGGCAAGAACAACAAACAGTGGGGGAGGAGAGGGAAGAAGAGAGGGAAGGTTTTTCACTCATCCGTCACACTCCTCTGGTCATCGGGGGCGACCGTGCGTACCTTCCTTGGCAGCCTGCCAGAATTCAAACGCCACTCTGAAAGCCTGAGCCACCGTTAGGGTTACCGCCTGGGCCTGTTGGGAGGGAGGCAAAGAGAGAGAGAGAGAGACAGAGAGAGAGAGAGAGATACAGCGTAAGAAATTAAAGGAAGATGAATAACGCTCGTGTGCATCTCATTTGCGGGAGGGAAAAGGGAGTCGGGGACCTTCGACCCCAATAAAAACAGGAACCGATTTCCAACACGACAAGCTCCCTCACAGATACTTGAAGGAGAAGGGGAAGAGAAACCCATGAGCTCTGTGACACATTGTTTATGTAACTGGGAGGATACGTGGCCTTTTGACCAGAACTAAATTAGTGAGGGGAAGGAAGAGGAGGGAGTGGCTCGCTCGTTCTCCAAACCTCCAGGGATGGAGAGAATGCCAGAGAGGGATGACAGCCTCCCCGCCCTTCATGTTCCTCCCTGTCCTTCTCTTTCTCCTGATTCAAAGCTCTGTACATTTGCATATGCACAAGTAAAGTGTGGCTCAAAGCTGGCGGTACAGTTGTTCTGAAGGTCTCTTTGCATCACAGTGTATCTGCATTAAGAAAAAAGGAGGCTTTTCGCAGATTACCAGGAGCAAAGACGAATACCTGAATGCCGAGTTCTGCACCATAAAGCACCTGTAGCCTACATTTGTAGCTACAGCCTGTAGTCTTTTTACACTATGGTGTATTAGCTTGCTTGCTGACAATTAGATGAAAATATCAATACCACTTCCATGTCTATACACTAAATACAAAGTCATAGCCAGCAGCTTAGCACTGTGTAAAGACTGTGAACAGGGGAAGACACCAGCCTGGCTCTGTTCAAAGGTGAAAAAAAAAAAAAAAATCCACCTTCCAGCACATCTAAACCTCAATAACGAAGTGTTGCTATACACAGTTTTCTTATTTCGCACAAAAAAAAAACAAAATGTAAAAGCAACAAGTTTGTGGTTTCATAGGTGGTTGTATGTGTGAATATGTCTTGACGAGATGCAGTAACTTCCTGAATGCTTGTTCTCCCTAAAAGGTCGCCAGGCAACCAGCGAACAGAAAGTCACTATAGTGCAGCACTTAATATGCTTACATTTAAGTTAAGATCTAATTAACTAAACGCGTTAATTAGTGAGCTTTTTTAGTTGAAGGGCAGACATCGTCACCCAACACGACAGAGTCAGGCCGCCCCTTTTTCTATGTTTTGTTTATGCCAAGCTAACCTACTCACTGTATTTTCTATCATGTTCATTATTATTCTTTTAATTAGCAGCAATTACCATTAAATCTAGCATATTAAGATCTAGCTGGTTTCAAACTCTTTGTGTCCTCTTACAGAAGGTGGGCATGTTTGTCTTTCACATGAATGAGTTCTGACTCACTACCTGGTCACACAATGGGGGGGGTCTCAGAGACACATGACTGCACCATTTATTTACTCACCATTTTCCTCTTCGGGCAGAGGAAGGCATGACACTCCAGCGTCTCATTGTGTTGGCTCTGAACAATGTAGGCAAACACTTTGTCGTGCATCTTGTCTGCCGTGCAGTATGATATTCTGGGAAAAAAAACACGACCAGATGCACATATTTAATGAAAAAACTAAGACTTTATAGAGTCATCGCAGATCAAGATCATTTTGCAACTTTATCTGCACTAAGCCTTTAAGCTAGTCCTGCAATCTGATTCAAACTGTTCAATCCAACATTTCTCTTGACCGTTATTGAATAAAGAAAATCCCTGGCGTTCTTGAAGCCAGCTGTGCTCACAATCTCACCACTTTGCACGCGGTCAAATACGCACCCCGGCCGTGTGCAGGTACACTGCTGAACAATGTCACGAATTTGAACCGAGCATGTGTACAGTGGACATCTGTGCTGGCTCGCCAAAGGGGGCTGCCATTCCTTTCTGCTTGTCAAACAAGTTCCTACATCACACTCCCACTGTGTCCACCTGTTTAACAGGCTCGACGCACACAGTCTTAAATTATAGTTTTTAGATGGAGACCTGGCCCCTGTGAGGCACATGAAAAGCCTCATGCAGACGGAGGTGGTTGTTCCTGTCTTGTTGTGGCGTAGAAAGTCATCTACTGCTCTGAGATTTTTCTGTGTTGCATGCGAGAGAGGTATGGGTCTTGCTCGTCAGTCTCAGGTGCAGAGCGGGGCTTTACGTTACGCTGTGATGCTCCACAAATAGCTTTTCTCCGCCATTTGATCATCATGCCATTACCCTAATACCAAAGTGACGGGCACAGTGGCCAGTTGGGGAGGGAGCCCCAAAATGATGGAGGAAGGCGATAATGAATGCCTGCCATCTGTCCTTCCTCTCCCCTTTGAGCATCGGCACAGAGCTCCGGCTTCACTGCGGGACAGTCTAACACTCCGTTAACTAATGTCTAAGCAAAATAAGGTGCAGAGATAAACAAACAAATAAAAGCCAGAGACAAAAACTTTGGAAAGGTTTAAAGAATAACAGCTGCGCTCTCCACAACACAACCGAGATTTATAGGCGAATGTTTGGGAGGGAGGGCGTCGGGGAAATTGGGTGTCTAGGCAAATTCATTTCTTTTATTGGTCGTCCATCTTCTTAGCAGATGTCTGGGGAGGGTGGCTCCGATGGGGTGCGAGAAACAACCAGCTGCTTTATGTCTTCACACTATGCCGAGGTCCCAGCTGGACTCACCTCACGCACTCAGCCTTTTAATCGCTGTAGTATTTACCTCATATTCTTCAAATGAGAGAATCCGTTATGGGTGCAGCGTTTTACCGAAGATGCATTGGGGTTGTGTGCATTTGTATACAAGCTGAAAAAAAAGCTGTTGTATAATAAATGTGTCTGAAATTGGCAAAAGGTACAGGTAGATCCCAGTGTCTAAAAACAGCAGGAAGTTTGGGCCGTTCATTTGGTCCGTTCACCCAAACAGTAAACACAGTAAGTGGCTGTGACACACAACTCACGGAGGTAATTAAGGTACTTAAGGTACTTCTCCTCACAGTTGTACCATGGTCAAGTCTGAACACACAGACGTGTTATTTTAAGATTCAGTGTGACTTACACTGGAGGATATAATTATCTCTGATGTTAAAGTAAACATCCATAAATCCGCTTAGAAAGTATTAAAAAAAAAAAAAAAAGACTCCTTTTAAGTCCAGAGTTTGCCAGAGAATCATCACACTTTTAAGTTTACTTCAGAGACATGGTAATTCACTGATAGTCATCTGTACAACCATGTGTACAAACAGGAACTGATAATAGCTGATTTGGCACACTTTTAATGGTGCCGATTATAGCACCAACTAACTGACTGTGGCGGGGCCTACAATATCAGTCTTTGAGAGCCCCTACATTGATCAATTTATCAATCCACTGAATTTGACAAAATGACAAAACATTTGCTGGTTCCTGCTTCTAAAATGTGAAGATTAGCTTCAGCTACCAGACTGTTGGTCATTACTGTCTGAACAATAAATAAAAACATCATCATTGGTGTTAGCTGCAGCCTCCAAACTGCAGAAAACACGACCACGTGTTGACCACATCCGTTCAGTTTGATCTCAGTGTATGACCTTAAAGCTTTCAGTAACAGTCATATCTTATCAATTCAATTTTGAGAACAAGACATTTAGGCCCCCCCAAATTTAGCCCCCACCCCACCTGCACGCCCACCCCACCCCCTCACTGGACTTGTGTGTGCAATGCTCTTCAGATTAAATCTGAAAAAAAACAGCCAAGCGATGTAGAGACCAGATTTTTAATATAGATAATTCACTATGCCTGAGAAATTAACTCCAACCTGATTACTCTAAGCTGCACTGGGAGCAGCTGTTCAATAACAAGCGATGCAAAATTAAGCGGGCAGGGAAGAACGAAACTTTTCTTAAACACCCCAAACTGATGCTGGAAAGCCAGAAACATGGTCAGTATAGACACCACGTCAATCACTCTGCCTAGGAGAACTTTAGAAATCTGTCAACAGTTGAGATTTTGCCCTCAATCTGCCATCTTTTAGCAGAAATTATTAAACATAAGCCTGTTCATGCTTGGAAAAAACGATGGAAAGTCCCATCTCCCCTTGATATGTAGACTCATAAATGTGGAATTTTAGAAAAGAGATTCAAGCTTGGCTCATAAGCTCAAGGCCAATGGAGGTTAGGCAGCTTTAGGCGAGCAGGCTGTGGCAGGCAAATGACATCTGTAGGTATTTACAGTGTGTGTGTGTGTGTGTGTGTGTGTGTATGTGTGTCAAGCTAAGACATACAGCTGTTATACTGCTCCCAAGAGAGTTGAGATTGATGAGACATACTGCTGATAGACTGAGTGCACTCTATATATACACACACACGCACATTGGAGTACTACCACAGCTCCTTACACTTGCATCTACCCAGTGATGGATGAGAGCAAAGGGGAATAACAACTTTTGTTTTATTGTCAGTGATAAGGACGAGCTTAGGGTGAAAGTATTTCACAACTGGGGCTGCCCGACTGACTCAGGGACACAGAAAGCGTTGGGAGCAGTTGAGCATTTGGAAGAGGAGCACTGACCTGTATATGGAGATGTTTTCTATCAGCTGGTTGGAGGCACTGTCGTAAAGGATGATTCCTCGCGGGGAGACCGTTAATGTGACTTTCTGCAGTTTTTTACCACTGGCTTTGGCCTGGAAGGAAGTGAAAAAAGGAGATACAAAGGGCGGAGACCACAAAGAGAAAAGACAGAGAGAGATAAAACAAGAACAAATCAATCTCACTAAGTGTCAACTTTGCATTTATGTATAATCACTACTCTGGCTGATCATTTTTGATTAGGCCAGCCAATCAAAATCAACTGATGCAAGAGCTATCCATATACTAAAACAACCAAGTGACTAATATAATTTACTGTCATCAAGCTTTCATGGAATCAAGACTGTAGGTGAAAAGGTGCAAATCAAACAAGACGTTCAGTCCTATGAGATGTGACAGACCTGTGAACCAAACATTTCAGAGACATTGGCTTGATTAACAGAGAGAGAATATGCATATGCCATAAGACAATTAACAAAAACATCCAAGCAAACACACAAACAGAGGATTCTTAAGTTTAACAACCAATACGTGTGTGTAAGAACCCAAGAGACGTCCAATCTCAGGCCCGAACAAAATATTACTTCACACAAGTCCACCTATTAACAATATGACAAGTTAAAAAATATCCCATTCAGCGGCCTAACATCCTTTTCAAAGGGACACCAAGGGCAGCCAACAGATTAGGCCCAATCAGAGCTTCTGCCTTCCTCTCCATACATCACCGTGTCCCGAGTCCCACCATTCTGCCGCCGCTAACTTCATTATCCACTGAGCTGCCAGATCCAATAACATTAAGCCTTTTCTACCACGATAAAGCTGGCTGAGCCATATACTCAGCAACAGTGTCCAAACTAATTGCATCCTCCTCTAAATGTCAGACCGGGCCTTGGGGTGTGTGTTGGGGGGGAAGAAAGTAGGCAGCCAACCAGTCACTTTTTCACAGAGGCGTCTGTCAGGTCATAAACAGGAGAAACTGGATGACTATGATTTCCAGGTGGTGGGGGTGATGCTGTGGAGAAGAGATTCAGTGTGCTTGAGAAGAATCTCATTTTCTGGGGATAGTTTTCTGAGCATGGACGTGTTGACAGGAGGCTTCGGGTGCCCTGTGTTTAAGCTATTGTGTGTGTGTGCGTATTGCCTGCTGCAAGTGTCTAAGTGTGTGTCGTCTCTCACCGTGGACACTATCCTCTTGACAGCGGCCGCAGAGAGCTCCTCTCCTTTGGGCTGCTCGACCATTGTGACGCCCAGGTACTTGAGCTGGAACGCCATGCCCTCCAGAAGGGTCTCCCTCGTGTCCGTCCAGTTCTCCGGAAGCTCTGCAGATGAGAGACACGCACCAGTGACACTCCTGCTCACCAACAAACACCCCATCAAGTGTGTGCTGCGCTGTAAGGCAGGCAAAGAGGAGCCCTGCCAGACATGTGTCAGCACAGCATTCGCTCAGCCCACTTGTACGATGGTGGACTCAGCTACTTTAGACACGGCAGCAGCCAAACCATATCCTCATCATGGGTGTGTGCAGTGAGAACATGCTTTTGGATTCCTTCATGCAGTTACGCAAAAGCCTAGTTAAAATAAATAAGAAACACATTATAGCCTGTTGTTGAAATAAAGAATATGACTACAAGTTTTTCTTACAAATCTAAACTAGTGCTAATACCGCTAATCTGGCTGTTTTTCCAATTGTGTGTAACAGTTCCATTTGTATCACAGAGATAAGCATCTGTTTATCTGAAAAACCTGACAAAAACTCAAAGGGTACTTTAAACAACCAGATGCCATCTTTATTTGGATTCAGAGGAGTTCCAGTTTGGGAATTAAAGGGTTCATATCTTTACTGGACAGCAAACTATATTTACATATTTTATCCATATGGTTAGAGGTATTGAAGGAATCTGGAAATTCAAGAGTTAATGCATGTATACTGCAAACACTATGCTTTCTGAAGTCTTCATGAGAAGAGAGCTACTGTAAAGCAGAAGCCGTGGTCACAGCGGTTAGCTTACTTAGTGAGATATCAACCAAGGGTTTTTTTTTGAGTGATTCAACAGTTTTGACCTGGTTAGGTGAACAGATGCAGGCGCTTATGGGCAATTTAACCTTAAAAAAAAAAAAAAAAATCTACAGACTTTTCAATCAATGCACAAAATTAAAAAACAAACAAACAAAAAAATACAGACAAAACTGGTCTCTCCTGACTGTTTGCCAAACTCATTTAAAATCTTACCAACTAGTGCCGGTGAAGTCATTTATAATAGATCATCTCCTCCAGCGTACTAGTGAATGACACTCATCCAGGACTCAATATTGTACACTTACTTCTGGAGAATGGAACACCAAGCCTGTGGTTTTGATTTCTTTTATCAGAGGAATGCTACATGAGCTGCTCGAGGCGATGTCCTTCTCTTCATATTATATACCAGTATGAACATAGCCGGGGGGGGCAGGGAGGTCACAGGGCTGCACCGCAGAGAGGGTGCAGCCGAAAAGAACAACAACTTGCGCGATCTGACCTGCATTTCCAAATAACACAAAATCAATAAGACCAATGCTGGATGTACGCAGACGCTCCAAAGTTCCAACGTTCAGCAGCTTTTCAAACTCTTCAAACTGTTTTCTGACCCACCCAAAGCAGAAATACAACTGCAGCTTCAGTATTCAGCCATTTGATAAACATGTTCACTTCTCCTCCAAGCTCATAAAAAGATTTATGGACTTGCCACAATGAGGTGTGACTGTGAGTGGGGGCAGAGAGATCCATTTGTCTAAGCTAAAAGGGTCCCTTTAGGAAAAAAAAAAAAAAACTACACTCAAAACACCCCCGCCCCTTCCACTCCATCCTGGGTGGTCTTCTTGGCACTCTGTATCTTCAGGGTGATCTAAATTGGGTCCTGTTGTCACCGTCACTGTGTTTTTGTCCACGGAGATGTGCAGACAGCTATAAATTGTTTGCCTTTTGTGCTTTCAAATGCTGGTTTAAAGCCCAATTCTTCTCTTTCTTTCACTGGTTCTATCTTCTAAAATGGGAATATTTGCCGGTTTTCTTAGTCTAATTGGGTAGTGTGGACATTTAAACGCTGTGTGTCGATGTGGGAACTGAGAATTTTTTTGTTTATTTTCGGACTATTTATAGACCAATTTGAGAAAACAAGAAGCTGATGAATCCATAATGAAAACTCATTAATCTGCTTGCGGTCAAATAAAGAATTAATTTGTATTCCCAATTTTAGCACAAGTACTTTAAATTTCTTTAATGTGATTTTACACAATATTTAAATGAACAAGGTCATTCTAGGAACAGTAAAAGGTGCTGTTTGTTTGCTTACGTAAGCTGTAGAATTCAAGCTTGTACTGAGCAGTGCATTTAGTCATGCATTTATTATACAGTGCATTTATTAGCTTACAATAAAGGACTTACTTACTGCACAATAATATTTATCTGCAAAATGTCCAGTAGTCAGCCCAGTCAGTGAATTTTTTTTTTTTAGCTTTTGAATGCATTTGCACTTTGTGAAGACTATCACTGCCTCATGACCCCATACAGTCTTGGGAACATAAAGCACTTTGAAAGGGCTCAGCTATAATATTCTTTTCTGCAGCAGCCAAACCAAGCCAACTGTGAGTGGTTATGGAGAAGGGTTTATAATGGTCTAAATGCAGCACTAACCAAACCCATACTTAAGTAATGGGTGAGTCTGGCAGTGAACATGCACTCTAAGGTCAAGGTCTTTGAGCTCCTGAGTGTAGGGAACAGATCAGGCCTGATCCTGTGGTTACATTAGCGCCTGGATAAGCAGCACTGTTACCGTAATATAATCTGTGGCCAAGAATCATTAGCTCTTATTTATGACCTAAATCAAGTTACCAAGTGGTTGAAATGGACAGTAAATGTCCATTACGAGGTGTAGCCACTTAGTACGTTTGCTGACAGTTACACAAATATGAGATAATGCGGACGTAACCTCAGCTAGCTTGACGTTTCTAACCTTTAGTGCTCGCTCGTGTTTGCAAAAGCAACGGTGAACCCGAGTCCAGAGGTTTGCAGTGTGTACAAAAGGCAGACAGGTCTGCTTCACTGAATTTCAACAACCTGTCAGGTGAGCTTTGAAAATGCTCGGAGTGATTCAGGGCTTAGGAGAGATGTCATTCACATAATACACTCAGGTGCAGCAGAGGGCTTGTGCCGGTCCAGCAGAGATATCAGAAGCGAGCCTCCACACTTCAACTGCTCATACTAATGCTTTCAGTGGGCAGGTCTCAGGGGATGACCAGCGCTTCACCTGCCTGCAGAGTTTTAGGAATCCCCCATCGCAAGAGATCCTGACAGAGCTGCTGTAAGGCTCCACTACGCAGATGAAATGTCTGAAATGAATGAATATACTGAGAAATATACTTTATAAACCAAAACACCCATAACCCTCACTGTGGTACATTCAGTGAACAATGAAACAACAGCTTTCTTCAGAAACGGACACAATAGCAGTTCAAATAAGCAACTCATGAAGCAAAGCTATTTTTAGACTGGTGCATATACCCAGAGCGCTGCTTTGTAGGGAATAATAATCCATTTTCATATTGGTCACATTTGCATTCACACAACCAACCCCCCACCCAACACCAACACCAGCAGCAGCCCCCTCCACAGCAGCTCGCTGCAGCTGCGGTGCTGATTAGAGCAAACTTCAAAGGCTTCTTGGCTACGCTGGAGCTCTGGCTGGTCAGTGAGCACTGCTCGCCTGGGTGACACCACCTGCAAATGAACCAGAGAGAGCAGGAGAGGGAGCGCTGATGTTTGCTCAGTGGAAGGGGAGAGGATTGGGGAGGCAGGTAAAGGTCTGCAGCTGCTGCCGACATCAATGAGCGTACGACGTGTGAAGGTTTGTTTAGGCGGTCGCCTTCAAAGAATAATGTGGATAATAAACCAGCGGGGTTCATTCGGTTCTGTTCTGGTTGCTGGTCTGCACAGTCTTCATAGGGCCAGGTGCCTGCACCCAGATCCTTTGGAAATCTTTTCACAGCTGCCACCTCTCCAAACACACGAACCACTACATAAATATTAACCATGCTTCGACAGAGATGAGCATGCCAGATGAGGAAATACGTATGTGCAGACAATGACTTAGTAAAGAGGAAGAAACTAAACAAATATCTGCTTGTTGACCGCCAAATGATGAGGGATTAAAAAATAAGAATTTACCACTGCCAGCATCTGTCAACATTGCATTAACTCTCAGATGAGACTCTTCTCAATGGTGTGTCTTCTAAATACAGAATAAAAGCCCTCAAAACAGAGGTGTGACAACCCTCTTTGCTCTTTTGTAGGGGTTTTGCTTGAAAAAAAAAAAACAAAAAAACATCACAAACAAACCACTTGGATCAAAAATAAAACCCACCCTAAAACACAGTTCTCATAAGGGTTCTTCAGATAACCTTGGACATACAGTATATTAACTCTTCATTAATGAGTGTAACATAAACACAGCAAGCTCAAAGCCTTTCTCAGTCATTGTTGTGTTCTGCACGGTGAACATCATCAGTCATGATCCAGTTACTGCACCAATTCAGTCCATGTTTAGCCACATACAGTCCAAATGTACCAAAGTGATCTTGCTCTGCCTGCTTTTGCAAGATTGTTTTGAGAGCTGTCTTGTGTGAACATGGGATTAAGTATCCCAGCATGCATTTTTCCTACTGTCCATTCACAGGTCTTATCGACAAAATTATTGGTATTTACTGGTGGTACCAATGTCTCTGTAGTGTTTTATAAATAAGATACAGTAAAATTTGTAAGACGCTGGTGTCAGAGTCAAAATGTAATATTTGTTTCTACAAAATTACTCTGAAGTTCAAGGTTGATGCACAACACTAACAGTGTCATTTCTGGCTCCTTATACATATAGATCATGCCATGCTTCAATAGAAATTATACATATATATGAATAAAAAAACAAGTAGAAGAGTAGTGGATGATGATATTAGAGTTTGTATATTCTTAATACACATTTCAGCAAGGATTAAAACTGTAGGTGCTGCTAGCAATTTTTGGATAATGCAGCTCTTTTTTTAAAAAAAAAAAAAAAAAAAGCTAGTGAGGCAGAACATTTAGTTTATTTAAAGCATAATAAATGTATTATTATTATTTGTGCAGTCTAATATCATGTATACAGTCTCAGTGGAATTCCTGGCACAAAGAAGACTCCACCAAACTTTGGCACACAAAGAAAATGGACAAAATCTGTTTCATGATAACCCCATTAAAAATTGTATTTTATATACACACACACATTTTACACATATATATCTCCAAAGTAAGATTTTTGCAACTTTCAGGCAGTGTCCAAAATGTATTAATATATCAATTTACACAAGGATGGTTGAAACTAGGGTTACAGGTTTCAACCATCCTTGTGTAACCCAAACCCCCTTTAGGTGTAGTTTGAGATGTGATAACCATTAGTGTAGCGGTATGCCATACTCATAGCCCTCAACAATAAAAAAAAAAAAGAAAAAGAAAGAATAAATCTTTGGCAGACACTTGTTGAAGCATAATCAGCCTTTAATCACACAAGTCACTGTGAAGTCCTCTCTGCCAGTCAGATGGAAACTTGCTCCAATCCCCTCTGTCTCCTCCTGCCTCAGACAAGTCTCAACACTCCACCGGTGGGGCTAGGCCAGGTGAAGAGGAGAGGAGCAAAGACAACACACACAGCTACTTCCTGGCTCTGCAGTACACCTCCTCTGAACCTCAGACCTTTAAAAACTTTATACAGCGTCGTCAGCGGAGTCAAGTGTAAAAAGCAGACAGGCTTAATAATAGAAGAACATCAAATGTTCCTGTAAATGAGTGCGATAAGGGGTCATTAAAACAACAGTGTCTCTTCGCAAAGAATGTGTCTGATGACACTACATGACAATGTCAGAAAGTGGTTAACACGCATCTCAAGTTCCTAAAAAGTGTGGTATTTCAGCGTATTTCAAATGTATTACCTTTTCAAAACCAATGAGAGTAACTTCTCAAAAACTAAGAATTATTCAACACTCAGACCTTTTTGGCATTACTTATGTTTTGCCAGACTTTTCTCTGATATGGAAAGAGACAGCAGTACTGATAACTACTGTCAGATGTGCTGTGTAACAGTAGGCAAAATTCAAGCAGATTCACTGGAGCTATGGGGGTTCAACGAACCTGTGCACAGAAATCCAGACAGACCAAACAGTGTGTCTGTTGTTGGAGTGCTCCGAGTGTCGGGCAAGGCCGCGGTGCCCCGACTTCTTCGGCTGGTTACACAAGCCTGTTGTGGAGTGCGCTACAGAAAAGGTCTTAGCCTTAACCAGTCTTTAACATCTGATCATTTGGGTCGCGTGTAAGCCAGGACTTTTCATGAAGTTTTAATGAAGCTAAAACTACAGAGGCAGCTGGGCCCTTTTGATGCAACAAGAGATCTGGAAAGGCAAGACGGCGCAGAGCTCTCAGGAATTATAATCAAAGGGATTTGAGGGCTGAGCCTGGACACATTAGAGCTCGACAAACAGCAAACAACAGTCAGAGCAGGGAGACGAGGCAGGCAGAGGCAGCGAGATCTTTATAAATAAACAACAAGCTGATAAAAGAGAAAAAGGAAGTGAAGCAATCATGAAATAAAATGAAAATTGAGGCAGCTAGTCAAAATTCCCACCATAAATTCACATAGGGACACACAACAAATGTAATGGACAATTAGGCAGATGCAACAGTTTAATCACCGTGGAAACAGCAGGAGCGCTCCGCTATGCCGCCAGTGCGGGCTAAATAATGTAGTTAATGCTCTGGGGCCAGCAGAGAGGGAGACGTCCGTGGAGCGATAGAGGCAAAAAAAAAAAAACACAAATCACCACAGTGTCATCGTGACAACTTTGTCGTTTTATCACCACCATCTCACTCGCTTCCTGCCAACATTAATAGTGTTTCTCAGCCTGAAAATGGATGAGAATGCTTCTTTAAATACAGGCCAACAGCTGAAGACAGACAAGGATGAATTAAAGAAAATGCCTCTACTTCCCCCATGGTCAGTGACACATTTATCAAAGCTGAACAGATGACGTGACTTTGGTGATACTGAGTCAGACCGGCTACGACTTCACACCGTTTTTTAATCACATCATACAGTAGGAGTTAAAGTTCCAACAGTATCGGGGAAAATCCTTTCACATTCTCGCTATTGACATCATTCTACAAGTGATACCAGATTATGTGAGTAAAGCTGTGAGTAAAGCTGTGAGTACGCGAGTAAACCAGCGGGGTGTTGAAGCACGAGGTTACAGCAGTTACACATTCGGCCCAGTCTCTCATGAATGATTATTTGGGGAAGTTGGAGAGGGGACGGGGTACCGGCAGCAATGTGACCCAGCTTGGTTGAGCATACAAACACAAATAAAGACTTTCGGGTCAACAGTCAAAAGCCCCACCACCAGCAGCTCTCTACAGCTCCAGCAGGCTCCACGAGTCGAGCCTGCTGCATCAACAGTTTCCCCTTTGTCGAGATTTGAAAAGGAAACTCCAGAGCGCTGAGAGCTCTCCGCGTGGTGTCGCATTGGCGTCAGCGATCAAGTGAGAGGAGAGGATCGCGGCGCATTTGTCCGAGCCCCTCTGGATCCCAAAACTGTGAAAGAGTCAATGTTTTCTGGTGTGGGCCCACCTGCATACCCTCTCCTGCAACAAGCTTGGGGAAATGAATGAATAAATCTCCACTGAGGCTTCCGTCGTTCTACTGCGCGTCTGCTGTCAGATGATGAAACAAGCACAGAAACCTGGCAATTAACAGGGCCTGGAGATGTGCGTTTCCCTGGGATGTTGGGAAAAGGTGTGGACTCTGGCTGCCTTTCATGTGGTCCATCTCGGAGGATGAGTGTTAAACTAAGGGCAGAGGTAACACTATCTGATCTCCAGGGAGCGCTCTGTGAGTCCATGTGCAATTTTCAACACAAAGCTAAAAAAAAGCCTGTCGTATTTGGGGAAAGCCTTTAAGTATTTCCTTAAACATCTGGGTGGTGGTTTACAGTGCATTTATCTGGGGCTATATTGTCTGGAAATAATACCCATGATGATACACAACTGCAGCCACAATGATGAGGTTTGGATAAACACCTAGTGCTCTCACTTAATTTGCTGACAATAAGAAAAATAGACTATTACCAGACTTGTTCTTTAGGTCAAATGACAAACAACCTTTGAAAACAAAAGGGGTATCTAAGAGATCAATACTTCCCAATTACTATGATATAGCCCAGCTACAACCAATCACCAAAGCAGCATTTGCTAATGCGTCCTCATCTATTTACAGGCTACGCTGACCCAGGCCAGTAGTGAGATGACCTCCTCTTATCTTGCGACGGCAAGACACCAGCAAAAAAAAAAAAAAAAAAGGCCTATTCCAGCGTTATTAGATTCCAATCAGGACACTCTGGGCTAATTTAGAAACTGCCGACTCAGATGAGGAAAGACGCCTGAAGGGGTACACAGAGACACAGCAGAGCTCGTTGAGAGAAAGAGAGTGAGCCTTGGACAACCTCTAACTATGTCACAAAGAAATAAAAAGTTACGTCCTACATATCTTTTGTAGACTGTCTTCAGTGATGGAGTCTCATGCAACCTTTATTTTTCTGTTCAGGCTATTGATTTTTTAGCGATGAACATTGGCGCCCCTTAAAAAGAGACGCTGCCATTAGTGGAAAAAAGGGGCTGAGACGGAGCATTGTTAAGAAGAGAAAGACTGAGTGTTAGTCAAAGGGAAAAAGTGTGTTACTACACATGGGGCGATCGTCACCGTCTGTCCCTGCCCGGTACAAAGACTGATCCAGCACCATTGTTCCCCCTCTTAACTTCAGCTTCTGTGGAACGGACACAGGAAATGTTTCACATATCCTCGGAAACCCAGGTCAGTGTTTCTCTCTGTGCGACACACACAAATATACCAACATCATTAGACACAAATTACCACAGGGACATTAACTACAAGCCAGTTCAGTAAAGGGGCGATCGATACAAACTAAGTAAGACGAACAGTCAGCAGGGATCCTTGACGCCCAGCAGCCTGTGACCTCTTTTTTTTTTTTCCTACGCCCTTGGACTCCAGGGTGCTCCTCTAATTTCTACACCAGCAGGCTTAAGATATTCTTTAATATCCGTGTTTGAGAATTCACGATGATACAAAAGGAAGTGCTGCATCACTGTGGAGCTGTCAGTGCTTAATTTGATGACCGTCCAAAACAATTCCAGCTGGGTGCAGGAAAGGATTTGCGGAGGGTAAGAGTCTTATAGTCGCAGTTTAAGTCGCAACATTGAGACACGTGTCTCTCAGTATTGGCTAAATCCACTCAAAGACAGAAAGTAAGGAGAGGTAGAGGCAGGAGAAGCGGGCGACGGTGCCAGTTGCGGATTACAGCTGATGACCAGCTGAGGCCAGAATGTACTCTCGTCAAGAAGCGGGGTTATGAAACCGATCCTCGCAGCACCCGGTGCACGGCCGCGCTGCACGGGAGGAGCTCGCTTCTCTTGCAACTCAAGGAAAACAAAAGGATGGCATATATATATTTATAAAGTGGGGTGGGGGCAGTCCATGAGTGTGTACAAAATACCTGCACATATTAACATGTAAAGTAGGAGGCCAAATTAGATGCCTTCACAGGTCTAATGCTCCAAACCTGAGCTGAAACAGACTTGTGAAAAATCTATCACGATCTAAAAGACAACCAAGGACAGTCGAGCTCAACGTACATCAGAGCCGACAGTGAGTCCACTCAGATATTGCACATACAGATACACAAACCTGAGACCTGCAGCAATGAATAAATAAATAAACAAATAAATGAATAAATGAATGAATGAATGAATGGATGGATGAATGAATGAATGACCCTCCTTGGACCCATTTAAACTGGATATATGTTTTAGCCCCGGCCTGACTCCAGGGTCAGTTACTAAGAACCAAGAGGACCTTTACACAAACTGAGAAACTAAAAAAACCATTCCTTTGCTCTGACTGTTTGATTCTTTGTTTAGTCACATATTGCCCCAGGGGTTGGTGAAGATCCTTCTTGTTCAACCAGTCGGCGTTTGACACACACAACCACAGATTTACGCAAGGTGTCCCTGAGATTTTGCAGTAATGCATGTCGGTTGCTGTGCAAATATTTTCTCTGCACCCTTACACCGGCAAGTTTAGTTGTTTATTGCAGAGACACGTTCAAACTTTTCACTCAGGTGGAGGGGAGGAGGACGGGTCGACGAGAGGTGAAGGAATCTTCCATTAATAAAAATCAATCCCCCGTGCTTTCCTTACGAGAAAGGTTTAGGACTAAAAGGTGTGCCGTGTGAGGTTTTGTAAGATTTCAGTACCACTGGCAGAGCACAGCAGGGCTTTTCTCCAAGCCACGATCGACTCTGGGTATATTGAGACCTTGAAGAAAAAAAAAAAAGAAAAGACCACAACATGCATGCAACATGCATCTGTTTGAGAATAGATTGGGGGGGATTCTGTCCTACCTGAATTACATGCTCACCAGAGTGGAGGGAGAGGACGGACAGGTTTCTTCTTCAACTACTTGAATTTCACTGACCAAAAGACACAATATACCAGTTCAACTGACACGTTAGGAGGAGGACTGTTACCTCTGTGGTTGCCCAATAATGTCTTGCTCATGCTTTGGGAGTTGTAGTGCAATGCTTTTATCATGTCTGCTGTAGTAACCAGTTGGTGACTCGCTTGCTAAGTGCAGATTTAAAAGAGAAGGAGTTGTAATAGCTGGGGACACTGGATGACCAACAACGTAACTGCTCTCAGACTGAGACAGCAGTCTAGATACATTTAATTTGGATTTGTGGTCTTTCCTCTTGCTGCAAAAGTCTCAGTTTATGTAGTCACCAAGATCTCCTATTGACAATGAAGCTAAAGAACTGTGAGCCGACAGGCTGACCATATGGCTGAAGGAGATTACATGAATTATTTCTTATCAGGGAGGTGAACTGGTTAGCCACCGTGCTTCCTGCCCAGACGTCCCTTCTGCCTTCACATAATGACAAAGTCTTTCAAAAAAGTCTCTGTTGTGAAAACATGGGGCAAATTGTCTATTTCCTTGACTAAAGAACAAAAAC
The DNA here is from genome assembly GCA_023238725.1 of Scortum barcoo. NCBI lineage: Eukaryota > Metazoa > Chordata > Actinopteri > Centrarchiformes > Terapontidae > Scortum > Scortum barcoo. The sequence continues at coordinate 18,102,641 of CM041539.1, read as the reverse complement.
AATCCTAGCAGGACTTGTTTTTCTAATTTTGTTGTTTTTTAATTATAAGATGTCTTTTGGAACTAATTTTGCTGTTTACCCAGGAAGGGAAATAGTGTTTACTCTGAAATAAAAACACATGGGAACAGATGTACGCGTTTCTAATCACAGGCAACTGAATGCAATATATAAGTGAGTAACAGATGCAAACAGATCGGCTTTTGCTTCACAGATTGATCATACTGCAATTTAATACTCAACTTAGCCTGTGCCAGTTACTGGTATAATGATTGTGATGTTTAAAATATCCCTTTCCTGCAGCGTCAGCTGAAACAAGAGAAACTCAAACATCCATTTCTCTGCATGATTAAAAAAAAAAGTCCTCGCAGAGAAACGTGACAAAGCATGATTGTGCAGTCCTGCCCGCAAACACATTCATATGTGACTTCACACACAGAAGCGGCTTACAGATACAGAAGTGATAACAGGGTTATAAATCAGCGGGGACTTTATAACTCCATAAAGGAATCCTGCAGGCAGCAATCTCCATTACAGCCTCACAGCCCCCTTTGAATGACTTTGTGCAGGGGACACAGCGCTGACTGACCAGAGCAGGGCCAGGGGTGCAGGTGTGTGCATGTGTGTGTGTTGGGGGGGCATCAGTGCAGAAAACACGCTGTCTGTTGTAAAAAAGAAATTAATTAAAACCCACTGTGTCTGTCATTAACCATTATGCCATTTTAATTAAAGCTACAGATGTATTATGTAACACCAACTCTAACTTCCGTGACTGCAGTGGCGCTATCTGAATAATGTACAAAATGCAAATGAGTCCACAGCTACACCTATCTCGGGCCATCTCCACGGACAGCATCAACAACACGGGCTCACGCGTCTAGGTGTTAAACAAGTTACAGTCCTTGTTGTTTAAGATCATCACTTCCCATTAGCCATCTGCACGGGTCAACTGACATCCTGATATGTAGCTGCTTCAATATTGACAACCCCTCTGAGGACGGCTCCTTTACCAGGAACGTAGGAGGGAGCCGTCTTTCTTCAATGCAGACAGGGATTTTCTGCCTCCCACACTTTTCAAATTGGCAAAAAAAAACAAACAAAAAAAACAGCGCCTTCGTGACCTAAAAAGATGGTTGGTGTTGCATACAGTTTTCTTAACCCCTCAAATTGGGAACTATTTGGATGTAGTGGGAGGGCAGTGCGGAGAAACATTCTGTCAGCTCAGCACACTGCCAAAAAGCAACTGAGCCGCTTAAAACCATACAGGAAATGACATAACTGATACATTTGTGCCCATGCAAAGGCACAAGACTGCAACAACAAGTCAAACGCAACAAAGGAAACGCTGGCATATGCCTGTTTTAAATGTCTACACACCACCATTAAAAACAGAGGCACGGGTCAGTTTTATGACAACAATAGCGGGACCTGTGGTGATCCGACGCTGACGGCGGAGGAGAAGGAATGCAGTGCTGAAGGATGCCAAAGAAGCAAACAGGCTGTTCTGACAAGGCCAAGCCTACACACAGGAGAGAGAGAGACAATCTGACTGGAGGCATGTGGCAAAACTTTGCCTCAAATTATGGGCCTGTCTAAATATAGAATATATTGTGATTTTTAAGATATACAACCCCGACAGGAAAGGCTCACACCATCAGGGTACGAAATCAGGACCAGTCGCAAGCCAAATGCTGGTAAAAATATGCAAGTGGCTGGTAGATTTGCTTCACTCACCAGCCAGATGTTAATCTACCAAATGGCTGATAAAATCTGAATATACAGAAGCCATGTTGTTCATTTTGCACCTCTTGCAGATCAAACGCAACAAACAGGGAGCAAGAAGCAAGGAACTTACAGACAAAACAAGATGAAACAAGTTGCATTATACTCGTGACAGCAGTTACCTGGTGCCTGCTGAAACACAGTTAAGCCTTTAATTACATCAACAGAGCAAGGGAGGGAGAAGAATAAGGGGGAAAAGACGAACAGCCACTTGGTCACAGACAAAGCAGGAAGCTCTGATGAATGACGTGGGAGCAGAAATAATATGACAAATATTGAAATGATTGACAGGGTGAGCTTCTTGTTGCTTCACTGTCTGACTGAAGCTGCAGCAGTAGTAAAATAGAGAGAGAGAGGAGGATGTGACCTGTGCCTCAGACTGAGTGTGGAGTCATGACACCATCGGCCCTGAGCCTCCAGCATTGATCGATCATTAGTGACCATTGCCTAATCAGATGAGTGTATGTGTGTGTGTGTGTGTGTGTGTGTGTGGGGGGGGGAGCAAAACAAAGCATCGATTGCTGTCTGGCACGTGTGACATCTCGCTGCCAAACTGCTCTATTGTCTATGAAATAAAACAAGAGAGAGGGGGGGGGGTGTTGGCATGGGAGCAGGGGACACCACTACCCCCTCCTTTGTGAAAGCACACATTAAAAAAGGGGGTCTAGGAGCCGAACCAGGCGTGCACAGTCAGTGTGACCATGATGATTACACTCAGCGGAGGATGCACAGCCAGGCATCACATGGAAATCCCGAGTAAGGAGGGCTTTCATGATAACTACCCCCTCTAATTTGAGACTCGCACTGTGCAGCCACTCCTTTATATACAGCCTCTCGTTTTTTTTTTTTTTTGGTTTCACACGGTGTATCGCCTAGCAACAGCGCGTTGCTAGGATTGCACAGCCTCGCCGGGGAAGGAGAGAGGAGACCGCTCAGCTCCCCGGTGACTCCCGCCGCTTCTCCCCCCGCTCCTCGCACGGCTGAGCCCCCGGTGACACATTTCAAAAACACCGGGGTCCGCCAGAGTGACGTGGCAGACGACCACCGCCACCGGGGGAGGGTTTAACGGGACTCTCAAACTTGAGCGGCTCTCTCTGCTCCGGCTGCGGGAGCTCAACTCTCAACAGGAGTCACTCTGAGCGTCAAGTTCAAAAGCACAACAACAACAAAAAAAAATATTTCCGACGCCCAACACTCGCTCTATTAGTCAACTATTCATTTTTTCCCCTGTTTTCAAGTTTCTGTGTATCAACCACCACCCACGCTGGCAGATATTTTGCCCCCTCACACACCGACAACTGTAGCTGTCTTCGGCGGGCGAGTTGCAAAGTAACGCCGGGTAGTAACGTTAGCAGCGCGGCTAGCTCGGTTTAGCTCAAGTTAGCCTGGGTTTAGCCAAAATGACAGCCGCAGCACAGAGGCGGCGAACAGCTGGATACTCACTTTTGTGCCTGCTCGAGCCCCACGACTGTTTGGCGATGCTGGGGCTCCGGATAATTGCCCTCCCGGCGGATTTCAAAGCGTCCATATCGTAATCCAAAAGTGGGGCAAAGAGCCCGACAAGCCTCCGCTCGTGTCCGTGGAAACACTTCACAGCAGCCCGCTCCCGTCCAAACTTTTTCTCGGCTGATATTCGCTGCCCTCCGCACGGTTAGTTTTCAATCGATGGTGGATTATCATGTTCGTCCCCCTGGGCGGCGTCATGTATGTAAATTAACCGGATAGTGTGCGTGACGCCCGAGTGTGGAGTCACGCGAGTGAGGCTGTCGCATCTCCGGCGGGCGGTGCTGCTGTTTCTGTTGTCTCTGTACATGGTACAGATGTGTGTGTGTGTGTGTAAGTGCCCCCCCCCTCACACGCTACAACAACAACCTGCCGTCCTTGGTGACAGATGATCTGGCAGTCACATCACGGGCTGCGGTGAGCCCCTTCATGTTTAATTCAGCCGCTCGGCTTCGTCTTCTTCTTCTTTACCGAGCGTCCATCCAGTGGAAATGTCAGGAATGTGACGGCCAGAGACAGTGCAGGGTGGAGCAGCTCACCTTCTCAGGTTGGTGGAGCACTATGAAGCAGCTAAAATCACTTTATGCATCTGACTTCTGACCATTATACTGTTTTTATATTATTGTCTTCCTTGGGGCTCCTATTCTTTCTCCTTTAAATGTCTATTTTTGTACATATGTGGCGTCTGATCAGGTGCATCCTCTGTAACTCCAGCCTCCTTTGTGAGCAGCTGCAGGGGAGGAGGGCTCTTTCCTGGAAAATGCTATAGTGGACATCTGGAGGAGAGGCGTCTCCTGATGAAACAAATATGAAGTTAGGGAGGTCTGAGCAAATATGCCTCATTTCACAGAGCCTGAAGAGGGGAGCCGGGAGGTAATTCATGTCATACTGACCATCTTTGTGCAGGACTAAAAATACTGTTTGATGTCCAAAAGGAACAGATACAGTCTGCTGTACAAGGGTTTAAATTTCTCTGAGGTCAAAATGACCCCCTGTGACCTTTGGTAGTCCCACTTTGTGCAAGACTCAAGACTAGTAGTGAGACAGGAAAAAAATGTACCAAGCTTCTTTTATGCCTTTTGAATAACAATCAAAATATGTCCACAGCATATACTAACCCCAGTCTTTACATATTATGTCATAACATGCAGATTTATATTATAATGTTGACGACTGTAGACAAAGTTCTTCTTGTGTTAAAACACTTTGTTGAGTGAAAATCCCCCTCAAGGTAAGAAAAAACTTGATGCCTTACATTTTTGTATAGTATTGAGCCCATCACAAAAACATTTCAAACCACACCAAGCCCAACTTCTATTATCTCCTGTTTTACCGAGCTTACATCATCACAAAGGCAAATGTATCACTCAGGAGAATGGCTTTCAAAGAATCTTGCAGGACCTGATTTCATAAGAGATGACAAGCTCAGATACAAGAGTGCAACAGACTAATACGTCCCCGAGGACGCATTAGGCAGCACCGCCGCTATCTTCGATCTGAAGCTCGGTTAGCAGCGACAGGGCTCTGGGTTTTATTTTGGAGAATGATCACCACATCAGTGTAGCACTGTAAACCAAATGGTCCCTCTGTACTCGGGCGGGCGCATTCCTTTTAAATCACCCTTTCTTGCTTGGCAGCTACGAGCATGCTTCACAAAGAGGCTTGAGACAAAAGAGTGCACCCTCTGCTAGTAAATCTGCCAGTCGCTGAAGCATGCGAGACATATTTCTACCTTTAAAGCAGCAATGTGGGTAACAGTTACAGAAGGGGTGTGTTTGGGAAGAAAAATCAATGAGTTTCTGCTGGGTGAGAGGAGGAGGGGTGGTGGTGGTGGTGGTGCCGGTGGGGGGGAGGGCGGTGGGCACGTGAGCAGGTTGCCCAACATTCAACAGACATGATTCTTCAGTCTGAAGTGGAGTATGAAAGACAAAATCCGCATGAATTATTGATACATGAGGACAAACACAAGTAAGCAGCCTCATACCAGGAGGAATAGGAGTGGTGGAGTGGAATATATACACACATACACACGTACACACATCTCACACTGTAAATACTGTCTTTGGTTATCAATTAGTTTTTGACCTGTTTCACCATTTTCCAGGGGGACATGTACAGAGGTAGGTGGGCGGTGGGGTTGAAAGTGTGTTTCCACCAAGGAAAGTGCTCACGGATGTTACGTTATTTGAGTGGGGTTTAAGAGAGACAGGAGAGCTGAGCTGTACCTGGGATTTCTCATTCATGGCCTCCTCTCCTCAAACAGCTGGATCTACTATAGTCGCGTTGGCCTAATGGCACTGTGAGTACAGCTGTGCCAAATACAGACTGCATGAAAAGACCTATTATAATCTCTTAATTCCACACGCTTGGCTCCAAACAAACAACACGGTGCCAAATTGGAACAAGGAGAGCTATAACACACTGAGGATTGAGTGTAAAACAAATTTATGCCCGACCTAGGCGCCGTTTAATGCAGAGCAAATGAGTGAGGAGCTTTACTCACATTTGTCTTGCAGCGCAGGTTAATCAAGCAAATTTGGGGAAGCCTGGCATGTGACGGAGTGCTGAGCAGAGGGCTTCTTTCATGCATTGAATTCTTTATCTCCCTCCCCCCCAAAAAAAACTCCAAGTGCTTTAGATGAATGAATTATCGCTCAAATCAAAACGCGTGGCAGCCCATAATTTGCTCCCTTTCATGGTTCCATCACCGACTGAAATCTCAGGCCCGGAGGTCAGCCGAGCGCAGGAACTCCCCGGCGGTGATGATTTCTGAATTTGAGATGTAGACAAAGAGGAGAGTACAGAGATGTGTGCTAAAATACTCAGTTTTACCGTTGGAGATTGGCATGCCCCTCTGGCTTTATTTAAATGCTGCATATTCCCAACTTCATTTGCATACCGGCCCAGTGCTGCTGTGGGAGCATGAGTGGTCACCGTGTTTTCACTGGCGCGTGATTAGTGGTTAGCTTGAACAAATTATTCATAAATTCCCTTTATCAGAGCTAAATGGGATTTTCTGGCCTTGAAAAGAGGGAATTAATGGTTCTTGACAGAGTTAATAACCAGAGTTTGCGTGGACAGAGATTATGCCCTTTAACCTATATTATATAGATGGGCACTGCCTCCTAGTGGCATCAAGTTGATAGTGCATCTAGTCTCCAATACCAGAATATAGCCCGTTATAACAGAACCCATAATTAAAGCAGCTCTATGGAGTGTATGAAACAATCTCAGTTTAATACAGATGACCTACATAAGCAAACAAGACCAACTGCGAGAAGGTTGTTTTTTTCTATCACAGTCTAATAGTTATTCTTAATGCCCGCCACCAGGTCAGATCTTTCCGCTACAATGGAATTCAAGTTGTATCAGCAGCTAACTGAAGGTCCGTCTCCGGAGCTGTGGTCAGCTCTCCATCCAGAGAAATAGTGTCCTTATAGCAGCGAGTGAAATGGAGGGAACATGTAACCTAACTTTAGGTGAAACAGGAACTGCCAAAATACACACAAAATGAAAAATTCCATAGAGCTGCTTTAATGTATTGTTTTACTTCAACTACACTAATGCAGAAAAATCTTTCATTAGAGAAAAGTCAGTCACAATGTATTCGAAAAACAGTGTTTTCCATAATGCATCTTTCATTAGATCCCACTTCCCCTTTTAACTTAGACTTCGTTTAACAGCTGAACCAAGCCTGATGAAGTTTGGACAGCACATAAATAAATCACAAATAAATCATAAATAAATGAACTTGATGTGTAAAACTGGTGCAGCACCACTTCGGCCAAACTGACTCACATTCAGAGCTGACCGGTTGTTTTGAAACATGCGAACGGAGGGTCAGGGTAACAGCAACAAGCAGGAAAAAAGAAGTCCATTTGCAAGAAAAAAATGTTTATTCCTTGTAAACCTCACAGAGCGAGAGCACAGCCAAGGTCAGACCTGGGGAGAAACAGAGCAGTGACTGTGGGCATAGAAAACAAAAAACAAACAAAACACTTCTCTATACTTTCAACAATCAGTTGACCAAACAACTGACTAAACTGTCATTTTAACAACATTTTTTTCCCAGGAGCCAATGACAGCAATCTGAGTGAAAAAAAAAGAAAGAAAAAAAGAAAAAAAAAAGCGCATCTCCATTTACAGTACACGCACAACAATGACCATTTTCAGATGGTAGTGAAACCACATCGGACTCAAGCGATTTTCTCCCTGCAGGAAAATAACAATAATACCAAAAGTAGGAGTAAGGAAAACTGCTTCAAACAGCCACTTGCCCAACAGTTGCAAATACTGTAACATTCACAAAAAGAAACTTGACTTTCTAGTCCCTTACTTTTAACTAAACAGTCTACTACAAACAGGTGACCACTTCCTCTACCTGCTTAACAGAAACTTCCATTAAGTGATATTCAACTGTATATTAGACAAACATGTCAGCCGATGTACTTGCAGAGTACATTCTCGAACATATTACTAGAGAAACAAGCATTCCTGTCTTGGCACACGAACTGAAGTGGAGGATTCATTAAATAAAATGATTGAACTGCTATACTAAAGTTGGCATTTCCAAAGCTTTGTTTACATTGCACGTTCCATCTTTACAGTTTTTCCCTTTCAAAAAACAGAATGCGTTTCCTACAGTGCAACTTTAACATAGCAAAAATCAAGAAGAAATGGGGTTGGGGGCGCGTGGGGGGTATAATAGTCAAATTAAGGAGTACGATACAAAGCCCTGCATTGGGTGCTGCCTAATGTGTCTGTTAAATATTACTCAGATTAGGGCCAAAGCTGCCATCTAGCGGCTCAGCTTCCCTACCAGCTGGGAAATCAGTAGGGAGCCCACAAAACCAAATCAGCGTCCGAACTTTGTCCCACTTCTCTTGGCGAGGTCAAATTCTCATCCTTTCCAGCTTAGCCAGATGCTTCATCATTAATTCAGAAGGGTTGGGCCGTATCACATTATCAATTCACTCTCTGTCTTCAACTCAAGGCACTGTGATCATGACAACTGCTGAAAGACTATGCAGAGCACTGAGGATCCGGCACCCTTGCGTACACGGACTTCTCTCGCTGCACTCAACTCAAAAACTATTCTACAAAGTAGAGCTGGGGAAATCAAACCGCTGGTGTCGCTGATGCTGAACGTTAGGAGCTGCTTGGGTTAATTTAATTTTAAGGTCTATGTTTCTGCTTAATACACAAGATCTTTTCCAACTTGTTGCAATCAATACTTCCAGCTTGTTGAAATCAACACTTGAATCTTAAAGAGTGAACAAATAGAACCACACAACACACTTTAAAAACTATTTACCACCAAACCCCAAAGCAGCTAAGAGCAGGGTCTGATTTGGCATCTTAAAAGAATAAATTAAACATAACGGGGGTGAAAGTCGGTGCCAACTTCGCACTACATTCCTCTGATTGTACAGATGTTGCCACATTACCTTGGGAGAAAACAATCTGTCAAAGAAATTGGGATACAAGTCAGGCTGTATGACTGTGTGATAAAGGAGAACTCTGTTTTTCAATTTTTAGGAGGGAAAAATCAACTTAAAGAAAAAAAAAAAAAAAAGCAGCTATTGCCCAGGAGCAAAGAGCAGGTCACTGGTTGCAGGTGGTTGCAGGTGGTAGCGGCAAAGGGAGAGCAGTGCCCTTAAGATGAAGATACATACCCGATTCTGTGAGGTTTCACTAGACAAGAGAGAAAAAAAATGGGACTCCCTAGTTGACATGTGATGTCCGTTTTAAGTTTTTTTTGTCTTTTGTTTTAACTACAACAAATACAGTCACACAATACAACATCCTTCTGACCTGGCGAGGAGAAAAATAAAAACCCAAGAAAAAGAAAACAACGTTCTCAGCAGCAGACATGCCGAACAGATTGGAAGGTGGTGGGCCTGCAGGAGAAATAAAAATGATGGGAAGGGAGGAAGGGAGGAGGAGGATGTAGGGGAGGGAGGGCGGGTTGAAGCGTTCACTTCTTGAGTGGCTGGTAAACAGAGGCGTTGGGGTCTAGGCCGGAGGGATTGGTGTCCATAAACTTTGAGGAGTAGTGGGGGGCCACGGGGGTCATGCTGCTGGTGTCGGCTGTGTAGGAAATGCTGGGCATGACAGCCATCACTTCGGCTATCTTCTGCTTCAGATCTTTTATCTCCTGGTCCTTCTGCAGGATCTGACCTGAAAACGGACATCGAGCAGTCAGTCAAAACACAAGGCGACGTCGAAAAAATGGTTTCACACACAAAAGTCTTCAAAGAAAGTTGATATTTCTGTGTGTGTAGTATAAAGACATCGTTTATGGAAGGCTGACCTTGTGCGATCTCCAACTGTCTCTTGGCGTCTCCCAGCGCAGAGAACAAGTCCAGTTTGATCCTGGTCTCTGCACTGAGGCTGTTCTCCAGGTGCTGGGTCTTGTCCTGCATTGCTGACAGCGCTGACATCAGCACCTCTGTGTCTTTTTCATTCTCCTTATATTTATGAAGCTCCTGCAAGATAAGGGAGAAGATATGGAGTTAAGAGTTAAGTCAGGGGGTTAATGTCTGTGGCTGGATGCTTTAGCACGCTGGTGACTCAATACTCTGTATTCAGCTGGGTTAGTGGATCTGTAGGCAGCACTATGTAAATGCTGCCTGACATAAATAGAGGCTGATATTTGCATCCTAGACGTAAACAGAAAACCACAGATGAAGCGGGAAGTTAATATTTGATTCATTTTCATAACTTCTGTAACTGATGCAAACAGAAATCCATTCAGTGCTGCATAAAGAACAAATGGGGTGTCAAATCTTGACCTAGTGTAAATGAAACAAGCAAAAATGCTTGAGTTAAGTATGCGTCACTGCAGAGGCAATAAACACAGAGTTTAAAAACCCCACCTGTTATAGAGCATTGTTATTAACTAAAAGATCTCTTAACATTGATAACTGGCTCCTTTTAAGAAAGCTACACTCTGTATTTACATTTTCTTGGTATGTGAGCACTAGGGATGAATATCATTTAGATTTTAGCAATTCCGATCCTGCTTATCAATTCTAAATTGCACACGAAAATGCACACGATTGTAGTAGAATTACATGTCAGGAAACCAGACTGTCATGAATTACTAAACAAAGTGAGAAAGCTTCTTAATAAATGGCAAGTTTGAAATGACAGTCCTGTATTGCGCCTGGAAAAAAACATTACAAAGAAACACACAAACATCAAAGCATAATAATACAGTAGAATAACATTAGAAAAACAGAAACAATTCGTATCTGTCCTTGATGGTGACAATTCTTATTAATACTTAAATGAATGAAAAACATCCTCACCTGAACTTTCAATTCAAGCTCTCTGATCTGGTCCTCCTTTAGCTTGATGTCCATTGTTAGTTTCTTACACTCTGTTTCTAATTCAGTGATCCGCCGCCGCAGCGTGTCTGTGCACTCCCCTCTGAACATATGGACAGAAAGAAGTGGTGAATTCATATCAATGCTAATTACAAATCATAACAATTCAAACAGGTGACAAGTCAGGAATGTTTGAAAACTAAATTCGAATGTCAGGTGTGCAGCTACCTAGATGCTGCTGCTAGTGCTACTGCTCTGGCTGCTGTCGCCTCCTCTAACTTCTTTCTCTTCTTTTCGTCTGCAAGTTGTTTTTCGGCGGTGGCTCGAGCCTCCTGCTCTGCTTTGAGCCTCTTCTCCAGTTGGCCCACTGCCTGTTTGTCCTTTTGCTTTGCCTGCACAGCATTATGGAGCCTGCAGGTGCACAGACACATGACATAGAACAGCACGTGAACAAACAGGAGATACGGGATCAGGATTTCTTACATGTGCTGTATGTAGCCATCACAGTTTGAATTTTGCATTTTAATCATATGTATTGAATTTATCTGAGCAGTCTGCACCAATTTGAGAGACCTGTATAACAACTGATCTCTCCTATAGTGTTATACTGACGCATAACAATAAACACACAAACGCTTCAATTATTAATGATCCTAAACCAAAAGGATCACTAGAGTGACCTTGCTTTATAGAGATCCCACTCACTTGTTCTGCAGCAGCTCGTTCTCCTGGCGCAGTTGACCGAGCTCAGTACGTATGGAGCGCTCGGCGCTGCCCAACGAGCCAATCTGGCTTCGCAGGTCCTGCTCTACCTGCCGGCTGGCCTGAAGGTCTGCCTTCAACTTCTTAACATCCTGCTCCAATCTGTCCCAGGAGGGAGAGTGAACAGAGGAGAGACACATTGACTTGCTGCTTGTATGACATTCAACATGATAAAACAAAAAAAGAGCACTGAATATACATCCTAACTTTCCAAATAATGTTATACTCTAGTATCAATACATGCGTAGTTATGGACACATAATTCCAGATATTGTGGCCTGATGGATCCAGACATGGATTATACACATGCCCTAGAGCACAGCAGCAAACAGCTACTTCAGAAGAGCATTCCATAAATTATTTTTGCAGCTGAGTTATGTTCATAATCTATACGGACTTATAAATAAAGACCAGACTAAATGTTACATGAGTCAAATACATAGCAAAACTACTTTTACTTTATTCTTTTGGGTATAGAATATCATTAGTCTTTGTTAAACTTTCAGCATCAGTCTAAGATTTATGATAAAAACAAGTGAGACCTTAAAGATGTAGTCTGCATCCCGGAGAAAGCTTGTCAATATTTGAACTCAACACCCAAACAACTACACCTCCCCCTCAGTGGTCATGAATATGCATTGCCAAGGCAACGACTGATCGGAGCTCCATTCAGAAAACAAATATTTTAAAAGTTGTTTGCGTGTGGTCTTACAAACAGACCTGACCAAGCATGAATTTAGATCTTTAACAAATCAGCATCATGATGTAGTTATTCCAGCATCCCTTTGATCCATTTATTGCAATTAAATTACATCATACTGCTGTGGTAAGACATCAGTTCTGCTGGCATGTGACTTGCTAGATACAGTGAATAATTATTATTGTTGTCCTGTGCACGGACACGAGATAACTGTATGAATGCCAGTTCCTTTTTTTTGCGTACACATAGAACAACAGGACTACACCTTTAAAGGTCTAACAGGATGACACAAATATCGGTATGTTGGTTAACTTGCTGTCATTGAAGACAGTCACCAAGAAAAAGCTGCAACAAAAATAAACAACTGAAAGTATCAAAAAGAAAACACACAAAGGGAGACACAAGAGCAATAACAGATGCTGCACATTAGGCACATTTCTTTGACATTTTGTATGTTATCAAATAGACACTCAACTGAGATAGAGCCTCCTAATGACGATCTGATTGCAATATGCGGTTTCTGTTACATTATGGTCAGACCACAACTGAGGATGTCATACACTGATCACAACAGCAGCTGATTCGGGCATCTTTTGATGGATCTGTTTAGGCTATATCAAGCGTCATCAATTTTTGATGCTTTGTTTGCTTGCTTGCTTCAGGTGCACCAGCTATCAAAATGTAACTAAAATGCACACCATGAAAACACTTAGTTTTGTGAGTGAAGCATAAAATAAAGAAACCATAAAATAAACAGCAGGCAGCCAAAGATTTCAGTTAATGACATGCTGTAGTGAAGCAGCAAGTGAAACACAAAACTAAAAAACAAGGCGTGGAAAATACAATATCAAAGTTTTTGAACTTGTGTGTTCATGCTGGAGAGGACAGGTTGTGCAAATCCTGTTCAAACCTCTCTGCCACCTCAGATCCACACTCCCTCACTGACCAGGTATCTTATATACATCTCAATACGTCTGCGTCATGTGCTTCTTACCTAACAAGTGCTTCTGGCTTGCTCAGCTGGTTGTTAGGGATGCAGTTGTCTGTGGGGTCCCTGTGGGAGCCGCCTGACGTCCCCTTCGAAACTGCTAACTTGTGCTTCTTCTCGTTCTTCCCCGTAGAAGAGGAGGATGACGGTGCTGAGGAGGGCACGCTGCCATTGGTAGCACTATGGCCGCGGGGCGAGGAGTTGAGCGTTGCGGCGTTGCTGCTAGCATTTTTGTAGTTTTTGGAGGAGGATGAGGACGAGGAGGAGCAAGAGGAATTGTTGTCCTCTTTAAGCAACAGGTTCTCTGTGCTGCCTAGCTCTGTGGTCAGTCTCTTGTTGTTCATATGGTTCTCCATATACTCCATCTCCTGGAGTTTAGAGTCCACTGATGATGGCAGGATGCTGTTGCTGTTGTGTTGCTTTTTAGCCTCCCCGCCGCCCCTTCCCTCTTTCCCTTTTTCTCTATACTCTAACTCCGGCAGTGGTGCCGATGTCTTTTTATTGGCTGGGGCGCCATTTTGTGACACGGGAGGTGTGTCCACTTCAGATATTCCTTTAGCTGCAGCTGCTGCTGTATGAGAGAGGAATGTGAAGGGCAAAGACATGAAATATACATGACATTTGCCATTAGACTTCTTAAAGAGAGTCTCCTGAAGTTCCCCATCATCTCCTGACCTATGTGTAATTCTCCACATCTTCTATCTGAAACATGACTTTATGGTAGCAATGCGAGTGCTGACAGTTAATTCACATGTGCTGTCAACTGTTACTTCTGTAAAATGGTCAGGCTTTGCTTACCACAAAGCTGTGGTGCATTTCAAGTGATCATTGTCTTTTTCTTATTGGTTGGCAAGAGAAAAAGAACTTCCTGTTTCCTGCAATCCATCAACTTCTTGCTCTGCAAGAAAACTAGAGCTCATTTCAAATCTTTGCCTAACCACACCCACGAACGAGAGCCTCGTGTGATCATTATGTGCACTATGTGCTTGTTTAATCTGTGAGGCAGGTGCACCTGCAACCACAGAGTTTGTGTAAAAAGATAAATGCTGCTGCACATGTTGCGAATGTGTTCTGGAATAATGTTGTCCTGGTGGCCAAGCAGATTCTGGACAAACCAACAAGAACTTAATAGAAGCCCTGCTGCTTTCAGGGGTCCGCATTTATTGTCCCTTTCCATTAAAATCACATGAACAGGACCAAAACCTCAAAAAAAAAAAAAAAGCTATGGATGGTTATGATTTCAACCAACTCTGATTTCAACCAACTTTACAAAAACTAACACATAATTCAGACGCTTGCTCAACTGTGTTCATCAGGCCTTCGTGTACCACAGGAACTGCACAAAAATAACAAAAGTGCACCATTTCATAACTTTTCATTACTAGAGCAGTGCCACGGTACAGGACTTTACAAGACCAAAGCTCCTCTGTTTCACCAACAGGCAATGCTGCTTTTTTTCTGCCATCTCCATCAACAGTCTTGATGGACTGATGAAAGGTGGACTGGCAGGTCTTTAAACTACCCAGTCCATTACTGTGTCATCACTGACTCAACGCAGTGAGTTAGCTAATCAAACAATGATGGGACAAGGTAACACTACATGCCTACTTATGATTTTTACTTGTCTAGATACTTGTGATTTGATTGTTCAGCCCCTGGTAGACTGTATGTAAGCCTCACGTTTCCTGGGTGCATATGGTAGGTGTGTTTGAATCTTACCTTCTTCTGCTTCTCGCTCTTGCCTCTGAAGCATCTGTTGCTCTGGAGGCAGAGCCTGCTGCAGGAGCTGCATGTAAAACTCATTCTCCTTCTGCACCTCCTTCTGCTTCCGGAGGCGCATCTTATAGCTTACATAACTCTTGAAGCCAAAGCCCAGCGTCACCACTGGGTAGCCAATGCTGCAGAGATGGACACAAGAAGTACACTCATAAGTCTACCATTGGGACATAAATCACAAAGAACCGATTCCACCAAAGAAACACAGGTGCAAAAATGCACCTAAATTATGAATAACTTATAATTCTTCATGCTAGTATGTTAACAGCCCAGCTTCAAAATCCAAATGCAGCTTGAAGGTCTTAGGGGCTCCTTAGATCAGACCTCTCAGCTCTTACACACTATATGACCTCACACTGTAGAGGTGCTACTTTAAACCTCTTTCAGGATTTTTCATAAAGACGCAGACTCTATTATTATGTCTCTTTATAAAAAGAGTCTTGAGGAGATTCCAAGATAAACCTCACTTTCTGAAGCGAATGTCAAATATCACATTAACAATAACTCAGTGGTTGAAAAAAATGCATGGCACAGGAAACATTTCTACACTCACTTCGTGACTAAAGAAGGTACTCTATTTTATAACTTCTACATGTACAATAAGTCATTTTAAATGTCTTTATTCTTTCAAGGAATCCATCTTTATAATGTTTTATCATGGAAAAGAAATCACAGGGAAAGAAAAACAAGCATGTGGTTCACCAACTACCCATCATTTGACATTATTGACTTTATCTAGTGTATCGCAATGAATGAAGCTCTGTGAAACTTTAGATTAGTTGATATACAGTAATGCTGTCTTTACTTCACAGCATTCCTCTTCACCGTGCTGACACATAACATAACTGGCACTAAACCTACACACGTCTCTCAGTGAAAACAGGACAGGAGCTCACCAGTGTGCAGCGAAAGGACGACACAAGTCCACATGGAAGTTCTTCAGGTCTTTGAATCTGATGGCTGCCTCTATGTAGACAAAGAGTATCCATAGAGACACTGTGGGCAGACAGACGCCTCTCTCTGAAAAGACAAAAAGGAGGACAAAGATGTTGTTATGAGCGGGCATCCAACATCAGTATTGTAAAGCTGGCACCTAATGCTCGGTCATTGTTCACTTGTTCTTTCATAGGATACTGCCGAAATCATTATGCCCGTCAGTGTTACAACAATACATCTGATCTTTTTCTTTCCTGTCATGAAAAATGGATACCCAGATTTGCGGACACAGCTGACCTGGTACTGGTGATGCTGCAACCAATTAGACAGTCCCAAACATATTTAAAGACATCGGCAGGGCCATTCTGGACTCCTACCGCTCCCTCTGTTCTAAGACTCCCTCCTGTTTTCAAATATGCTTTGTATTTTTGTCTGCAGTTTGAGTTGAGTGAATGGTCCGAGGATCCAAAATACTACTGAACTGAAATTCGCCATAATCAAAATGCAGTGATGACTGTGAAGCACTGATGAACATAGACCTGTCTCTCTCTCCCTTTCACACAGTCAGAGCAGGTGGATCATCCTCCTAAACTTCTCTACACTCCGTGGATGTTTTTACTGACACAACATTACCACAGAACACACAGGGGTTGTGAAAGTCAGCATACAGACATTACCCATTGTCTCCCTCGCTGCAATAATCTCACACCACCATACTTTCAGCACTGGGCTGTGGCGAGGTAAGAGATATTAATACTGCTGTGCACGTCTCGTGGATTTGAATGTCACTGGTGAGCAAAGTTGGAAGGCTCGGAAAGTAACTGGGTACCATTCTGTGTTTCTCCCTCCCCCAGCAGGCACTAGGATTTCAATCTGACACCTGGCCTTTGGTCAACACGAGGAGGGGTGGGGGTATCGCTAAATCAGACTGACAACTAATCCGGAGAGTGTGGCTCACTTACACACAGCGTGCAAAATTCTAAGAAGCAAGGCCACTATTTGTAAATAAGATGACACAATGTGCATGGGTATTGCACAATGCTTTTCACACCTGCTTTTCCCTGAAGCACGAAGTGAAAGAACAAGATAATACAGTGCAGGTTCTACGAATGTGTGTGGTCCATGACTTAATAGAATGATTTATCTCAATAGCCCATCATGTAAACAGACAGAAAGCTTGTTCCTTCCTTCCTCCTTTTCACTGACTTAATGTGGAGATAAAAAGGTCATAGCCACAAGGTTTGCTGCTGATTTCCTCCTGATTGAGCCTGTCACATAACATCAGTGAAATTAATCGCTGGCATTTCTCATAAGCAGTGTTTTTTCCTAACAAGAATTAAGACACCTGTATGTTAGAGGGCTTTACCTGTGTGCCAAACATACTGCACCCACACATAGGTACTGGCAGCGAAGAATAGCCATTGCACTGGGATGAAGAGGAGGCAAATGATGTCCGAGGTAAACGCAACACACACAAAGAATACTGAGAAGGCCTGTTGGGGAGAGGAGAGGTGGTTATGATAAACACGCAACGCATGCAGTGAAAAGAGATGTACAGTGTTAGTTCCCCCCCCAATTAATAAAACCAAAAAAGAAAGGGGATGGTTTCCAAGATAACCACCAGCCTTAAGCTGTTGGACACCAGTTCATGGAAGAGCTGGTTGCCATATTTTAATCCTTTATAATGGGAGCAATCTGCTCCTGGGTGATTAATATTTCATTGATGAAAAAAATAAATGATGAATGGTTATAGGAATGGTGCATTTTTGGTTCTCTCTTTCTGCATTTCTGAGACACAGCAACAAACACACACCTACACAATGCATTTCAATAAGAACAAGCTGTACAGCATAAATATTGGACCCAGGGCAAAATAAAGTATGATAGATTAATATTAGTATACAAAATGTAGATAATAGGAAGACTTATGACTTTCAAGTTTACACCAGATTACTGTTATGATCCCGAGAGGCGGCAAACCAAGTGAAAACAACTTGTCGTTTTGGAGAGTACAGTAGAACAGAACTGACGGCAAACTGACTGACAGCTCAGCTTTGTTTAAAATGCTCTGCTATCATAATCTGAAATGCGGTGCCCATTATAGAGCTGCAACAGCATTCTCTGTCCCTGATATTACAGCTACAGACACACAGCTGCTCTCTCCTGTTTATCAGCTCTGTTCACCTCCCAGGTTCTTAAGAAGTTTGTACTCTCTCTTTGGGATTTCTTGTTGTTTCAGTGTCAGTGTTATCATCTTGTGGATTACTTTACGATTCTGAGGGCGATATCATCTGACTCTTTACTCCATCATTTTTCCTCTTGCTAACTAAATAAATCACCGATTAGGTGATGTTGGGCAACTGATTATTGGGAGAAACTAGGTGAAGCAAGAATTCACATCTGTTAAGCAATGCTCACAGTCCTAATAATAATAATAATAACGCTGCAGCATTAAGTTGTTTATATTTATTCAAAGGATATGGACCATCAGTGCAGTGATGATGGTGTGGTGTGAGACGCACTTTTGTCTTAATGTTTTTTATCTGGGTTTCTGGTTTAATCTGATTTTGGATTTAACTACTTTGGATACCAAGGCACACCACTATGTGTACTGATCACTGATCACGAGCGTGACGTCACTAGATGAGTCAGGAGATAGCGACTCGTTCATAAGAGTCAACCGCGCCATTTTTAAAACGCAATAACAACAACGAACACGATCAGAGATGGCTGCACAGAAATCAACCCCGCGGAGCAACGACGAGGTGCAGACATTTCTTTGTCTGGTGGCCTCCATAGTTGTTTTGTGTTTGTGTCACATAACAAATGACGTTGCTGGAGTTTCAGCTGCGTTGCTATGATTACGACTTCCCAACCACGCTGTGGTGGTACTCTATTGTAATGGAAAACGACCGAAACTGAGTCGAGTCGAGCCGAGTCGAGTAGTGCTAGAAGTGTGTAACGGAAAAGCGCCAAAAGTGATACTTTCTTTGTTTTGGATTTCCATGCACATCTCTCTTGTACATACTCTTTTAGAATCCCAGTAAAACATATATGTGCATAGCCAAAGTATCTAGGTTGTGTTAAATCCTTGTTCGCATGACACTGAAACAATCAAGTTACTGATAACCTGCTATACTTCATTTTATAAGTAAACGCAGAGAATGTAACAGCACTGCTATGGTTCTGAAGTGGAAAAACAAAACAAGATGAGATTCTCCATAATCATAGCCCATGTATGTGCTTGTTTATTTTAGAGCAACATCTAAATGTTGAGTGCTGATTGGGGAAAAACAAAAAGGTTACTTTACTATGTCTAAGACTTTGCTCTTTCTTCACCTTTATGAAAGCATAATGAATGTCAGGAGATAGCTACTCACCAGCCCCTGGTATCTAAAGGAGTCGTACACGCTCCGGATGAAGAGCCAGAAGGGCCAGAGGTATTCAAACCTGAACTCCAGTACAAAGTCTGCCAGCAGCACCAGTGCCCACACCACCAGGAACTTCAAGTACAGGAAGGTACTGAAAAAAAATGGGAGGAAAAATAGATTTAGACGAGATGCTTTTGAATACAAACAGGCTACAACATTCACAAGTGCTTTTATATCTGCAGTGTGATTTAATTAATAAGAAAGGTGCTCATGTTTACCCTCATCAGTCTATATGGCAAATTATCACTGAGGCAATACATCAAAGAGATTGAGCTTTATTGCGAGTGTGTGTGTGTGAGTGTGAGGGGGTTGAATCAAGTGTAAGATGCATGTCTTGAGACTACTGCTGCTGTTTGACAGATTAAATGCCTGCATGCATTGCACTTCGTCTAAGCGGCTTATGCTAAAATGCAACTGGGCGTACATGCAGAACAAGTACATAGACATTTAAGGGCCATGTGAAGACATTCTGGAAGTCTATGTCTGCACTTTCATAAGTTATTATGTGACACAGCTTTGAACACATGGACATGCCAACAGAGACAAACTACAGTGTATTTCATTTCAAGGGCTGTGGAAGTGACACATACACACACACATAAAGTTGCTGCTGGTTCTTTCTTACTGCCACAAATCACACTAATAAGAGTAAAGTACATTTATTTGATGGTAGTTGGCGTTTCTTGTTATTGGAGGTTCAGAAAGTGACACAGCATGGGTGGCATTTGATCTCAAAGGCATGACTGTTTTATGATGCTGGTGAGGGGGTTCGGTGGGGGCACCTGTTCAATAATTCAGGCCCTTTCTGTCTCACATCTGTAGGTGTAGGTGCCACGTGTGTAACCAGTGGCCTATATCGCCTGGTTTATCTGACACACAGGAGGTCACACAGAGGGAGCACCTCCTGTCAGCTGTGCGTCTGTGGGGAGGGCGACTGACAGCAAGCAACGAGTCCAAACTGGACACAGGGGGCTCAGCTGAAGTCTTGGGAACTCTTAATGTCAAGATACAGTATTCCTGAAATGAGTATGTGGAGAAGTTGGCAGCCAGCACACAAAGCTGCTGTGCTGCTAGCTCACACAGGTTAGCCAACAGCGGCTAGCAGGTGACAACACACGGCGAGACAGCCAAGCTTGTTTAATTAGCACCAGGAAAACAACTAAATAAAATACACTGCAACTTATCTGAGACAGTCAGCCTGCTGTGTGTGTGTGTTTTGGGGGGACACACAGTGACATACAGGCTGAGTCGGGGCCTAGCGCTGCGGCTAACGACAACACACAGCTAGGTTAACGAGCTAGCTTGACATCCATGGCAACGCTGGTTGAGGAAGTTTCACGTCCCGCAGCTCTCCACCACCGTCCCTCCACCGTGCTTCCCTCCCCGGCTACAGTCGTGAGGATGACCCCCCCCCCACTCCCACCCCCTTCGGTGTGTGTGAGTTACCTGCCGTATATCCCCTCAGTGATCCGGTTCCGTTTTAAGGGCCGTCGGAGTTTGCTGCAGTCCGCATTGCGCCGCTTCATCCTCCTCCCCTTGGCTTTGGCCTGCGAGTCACCGCTTCAATCTGATCCAGTTTTCTTGATGTGTGTGCGGACAAAAGATAATAAATGGAGCGCCCGCGGAGCGTGTGCGTCGCTGTTATTATTTCCCCCCCCCCTCGCTAGAAACAAAGAAATAAATAAAGGGACTCTATTCGGGGAACCTCCTCTTTTTCCTTCGGCGCAGACTCACTAGGGCCGAGCCGCGCTGTGCTGTTACGTCCAGCTGTCAGACGGCCGCTGCGTCCAATCAGTCCGCCCGCCGAGGGCTCGCTCTTTGACGGATACACGGACGGGCCATTCCCGCTGCGCTCTGCTCTCCTCCGTAGACAGGCAGACAGACAGACAGCGACGTCGATCCGGGAGGAGAGAGCCGCCGTGTGTGGAGCGGCCCGCCGCTCGACCAATCACGTCTTTGTGGACAAATTGGGCATCGCTCATTGACCAATCGTCTGATCACAGAGGCGGGTCCTATTTTTCCATTTTCTTTTTTTTCTTCTTTTTAGTTTATTATGAGCAGAAAATATGCAGTCTTTGGAACAAAACTCCCTTTATGCAACATACAAAAAAACATGCACTCCAACACACTTGTAGTTATTTATACCAGGGGCTCTGTGTGTGCTTCATTGACAGATTCGTCCCGAGGCCCTGTGTGCTATCTCTGTTGTGTTACCAGGTTAAAATGTGTGCACAGCGCCTGTGTGCGTGTTTGCCACACGAGTGGCTTGCAGTTATCTAGATTAATTTTAAACATTCATTTCTTTTTCTTTTTTTTTTTTTGTTTACTGACCATAATAAAGTGGAATGGTAAAAAAATAAATAAAAAAGAAGTGATGTTTTTAGAGATGGACCTCGACGCTTTCTTGGCAACAATGCAAAAATAAATGCGTGTGTGGTCTGTAAACGTATAAATTCTGTGATATAAAACTAATAATCTTAACAGTCTAGATGTTGCCTATACATGTTAATAAGATATTATAGTCTAATAATAAGGCTCCCTCCTCTTGGAAACATGCCATAAAGAACATTATTTAAAATAAAGAAGAAGAAGGACGACTTCATTTAAATGTGAAATTGAACATTCATGCATAAATATCTTTATCATCTATCTCATTTTCAAAAATGTTATTAAGGGGAAGAATCGTTGGCTCGGTGTTTTTTTTCCCTTAAGCATCCAAATCAACCTCCCCCTGATGATTGCAAAGTCAGATGTTTTCATAGGCTCGCTGGTGATAAACCAATATACGAGGTCTGGGGGTTGCGCCCTCCTCAGAGCGCAGGAGCCCACACACACACACACACACACGCGTCAGTCTGAAGAGGAGTGCGCAGGGAACATCTCCAATGGCTCCTCGGTACGCATCAAGTCTGCGCTCACTTCTGGCTCCTCTGCTGCTTTCTCTGCAGACCAGCTTCATTGTCATATACGCCTTTTGCACTGAGGTCGAGCACGACGTGAGGGTGGATGGGACTACCTTCAGCAACTTTTACGCAGGTGAGTGGCGAGTTTGGAAAAATGGGGGAGGATAAAATTGTGTGGGTTATTTATGTGAATAACTCATTTATGAAAAAGTACTTTTAAAGACAGGTTTAGGTTCTTTACTAAGTTATATGAGGTAATGGAGTTGAATCCAGACGTGTGGGGAGGGGCTGCAGTCATTACTGTTGGGCCTTGATAAGCTCAGACAGTTGCTGGTTCTTCAGGCGCAGGGTTGTGTCCTGAAAACTGAGCTATCAGCTGACATACAACAGAGCTGGCTTTATTGTAATGTGTGTGACTGTGTTGTGATTCAGGTACATTTCAGTTTTTTAAGGCCTACTTCTCCATTTCTCTTGCAGAGTTCCAGGATGTGAATTTGATGGTGATTCTCGGTTTTGGCTTCGTGTGCACTTTCCTGGTACGGTATGGTTTCAGTGGCTCTGGGTTCAACCTCCTTGTGGCTGTCATTGCCACCCAGTGGGCTATCATACTCAATGGGATTGAGTCCTTGTACCACAGAGGAAAGATCAGGATAGATCTGAGAAGGTAGGTGACCAGCTGAGGCAAGCCGCATTTTAAATTTGATGGCACACATTTGTTTGAACAAATGATCCACTGAATCAATCTGTCTGTATACAGAATCTACAGCCTATTGCAAAAGAAAATGCCATTTAAATAAACAGATATGTATTAAACAGCCATGCTGAAAACAGTATGAATGTAATATACATGATTCACAGTTCTAATTCACAAGTCAATCATGTTTTAATACAGCTTAGTCGTTGCTGAGTTGTGCGCAGCCTCTGCCCTCATTTCAATTGGAGCCGTGATGGGGAAGACCAACCCTGTCCACCTCATCCTCATCGCCCTGCTGGAGGTGTCATGCTTTGTCCTGAATAAATGGCTCCTCCTAACTCTGCTGAAGGAAAGCAACTTTTAATTCCTCACATCAGCTCTCCAGGCCAAGTGCAATCATCACATACAAATGACGTGCATGCCGTGTGCTCATGTTATCCTGCCTTTGTTAGAAAACTATGTTTTGTTTTGTTTTTGTTTTTTTAATTCTAGGTCCCAACTGTGAAGAGCATCATGCTGCTTCACATCTTCGGGGCCTTCTTTGGACTCATGCTCAGCTGGATCCTGTATCGGAAAGGGTCTGAGCAGCGATTTGAAAAAGAGAAATTTGACAGCAAAACAGGATTATTCTCCATGCTGGGTAAGGAGTAGGGCCTATATTTTTATGACAAGTCCAAAGCTGACATTAACAAAGCCGAATCTGAATAGAAATCCTCTGCTCTCCAGGGACTCTGTTTCTATGGATGTTTTGGCCCAGTTTTAATTCGGTGCTTGTGGATGATCGTACTCCGGGGAGGAAGCTGGGAGCTGTATGCAGCACCTACCTGGCCCTGGCTGTCAGTGCTGTAACAGCAGCTGCTGTGTCTGTGCTCTCCAGTCCCAAGGGAAAGCTCAACCTGGTATGATCTGACACTTGATATGTTAAATCAACATTATGCTCCTTTCATGAGCAGAGTCTCTATAGGCTGGAGTGGGATGGCTTGTTATCACTGAAGCCATTCAGAAAGTAAGGCTTGATTTATAATGGGCTGTATATCTTCACTCCTGTCAGATGCACATGCAGTCATGCATCCTCGCGGGCGGTGTTGCAGTTGGGGTTTCCATGTCAGTGATCCAGCAGCCATGGGAGGCCATGACAATCGGATTCACTGCTGCTGTTGTGTCAACCATTGGATTCCGATATCTCAAGGTTTTGACCACCACATACACGCATACTCCTTGATTAAATAACCTGCACATCACAATTCCTGTCCTCTTTACTTTTATTTTCCAGGTCCATATGCTACTTGCGTTTCAGTGCCATGACACCCGCGCTATCCTGAGCACACATGGACTCCCTGGTCTGCTGGGATGGCTGATGCATCTCATCCTACAGATTAAAGACTGCGATAGTCACACAGTGTAAGAATGCAACCATCATATAGCACACATACATACATATACACAGACAAAAGGTGTGGGACCATGTGTAATTGGTCCTTTATTTTGCAGGGCAATCCAGTTTGCTGTATTTCACATTTGCGCTCTCCTCATCACCATTGCTTTAAGTCTCCTCATGGGAATCTTTACAGGTGAGTCTCCTCTTTGGTAAGGTTTCTATTATCAACAGTAAGTAGACAGAAGGTCCATTTTGAATTATTCTGTAGCAACAGAACATTGACACAACATACATTAGTTACTTTAACTTTGACAAATTTTAATGAAATTCAGTCTTTGCAAATTATACAAGTTGTCAACCTCAGGTGTATTCTTGCTATTTGTAAGCCTTTATATGTCACTATATGTCACTTTAAAGGGCTCCTGCTCAAGGGGAACTTTTGGAGACCGCCTCAAGACAAGAAATGTTTTGATGATCAGGCTTTCTGGGAGGTAGGCAGTCAAACAAAATATCTAACTCAAGATAAGTTTATATCTGCACTGAAAGGATGCTCTCAATTGTAGTTCTGTATGATGATACCATCGTATAGAATTCATCGTTTTGCTGTGCTATACCATAACAAGGTAAATGAATGCAACAGTGTTCAAACTATTTTCATGTTTTGCAGTTTCCACATCTTGCAGTGCGCAAGTAAGACTACGGAAAAAAAAAGGAAGTCTGACCCTGGAAGTAAAATATATTTTTAGTGTTCATTCTTATCAGTGTATATAATTTCATACCATTATTCTTTTTAGCAAAAATAAACAGTGGATGTATTTATGAGTGCAAGACTGTGATACAAATCAAGGCTGAACCACGGAAGCATGAATGCAGGACTCAATTACTGCTCAGTATCTTTCTGTTTAATGCTGCCATGTTGTCAGAAACCGACCTCATGGTTTGGATGTTATAGAAGCAAATGGATAAGTGTTGCAGTGAAATACAAATAATCCAGTACACAGACACCACCCTACATTTGTGAACCTTTTCTGGACTTCAGGTCCGCTGTGTGAGCTGATTAACCTTTAATAATAAATCTGGATGACTGTGAAATTTCAGAGCTGACAGTGTTTTTTCAGGAAAAATGCAAACAACCCCATATGGTTACATTCAGTAAATGTGTACATTGTGAAATATTGCCTTCAGTGACAGTCTGTACCATAATAATTTATGATATTTCCACTTAAGAGACAGTTCAAATTAAAGGAAGAAGTAAATATACCCAAAGGAAATGTGAACAGTTCAGACAAGTTAAGCTCCCAAAATATCTTTTATACACAAGTTGTAAACCATTATAACAACATGGCTCCACAGTCTGAGTGCAAATAGACACATTCAAAGATGTGCCGCGCTTGAAAATTGTCAAACTTTCAAGAACTATGAAAATTTGTGCTTAGTTATGATTTAGCAAACAATATAAATTAAACATGTTAATCTGAAAGCTAAAAAAGTGTATATATAAAGTATATCACCGCTAAAGCATATTGTCCTGAACAATATAGAAAGCAGAGTGTATAAACAGTGGACATGACAGAGGCAAGACACACATCACTGAGTCCATTACTGCCACAGGTCCTCTGTACGTCCAAACTTGAAGACCAGTCCCCTGATAAGAAGAAAGAAAGATGGTGTGAGAAAATGATTTCCACTAAATAGCTGTGATGAGGTGTGAGCGTGAAGTGAGACACAGCAGAGGACAACTAACTTACCCGAAGAAAATGAACGCATTTTGGAAGAAAATGGCAATACCAGGGTACACAATAGGCTTTTCTGCAAAAGACAGCAGATGTACAGGTTACAAAATGAGGCTCAAGTTTCAATTTGAAACAGTACCACATCTAGTAAATGAGAATCTGCTCATGAATGGACCGTACAACATTTTTCTCACTTCATACATCATGGTTGTTAGGTTACTGCGTCATACTGGGTTCTCATTAACCTCTCCAATTCCAAAAAACACACTTAAAAGTAGCTCAATGTTGACAATAAATAAATAAATAAATAAAGCTTCTCAATGTCACACCCCAAAAGTGAGCACTGAACAAGAGCATGCTACAGTGTGCTAAGTGGACAAACAGGACTTACCAGGCACTACGAATCCTCCGAACAGAATCCACATGGAGGCAATGAGGGAGCCAAAAGCCAGCATGAAGCCAAGGAAGAGCCACACTCGGGCGCCTGCAGACAGAGATAAGAAAGGGCGGGTTACGGGGTGACTCTGCACAGCACTACTTTATGGGTTTGCCTTTTTACTGCATGTATGTAGTAATGATACTACAAGAAAACCAGTTGGCATGATGTGGACGGTATCAGGTGCGGAGGAAAGATGAGAAGATGTGGCATTATTCAAATATCCTGCTGAGAAACTATCATTACAAATGGGGATACACAATGAATATTAAGTAAGAAAAATATACTCAATAGTGTAGTTCATCATTTGCTATCACACACACCTGTCTGTCCCATGCAGCCCTCGCTGTAGCTGTCTCCTCTCACCTGGCCATTTGAAACTGCATTTATCCTAAATGGGTCAAAAGAGACAAAAAAAACCAGGACAAACGTATCAGAAGCTGCTTAGTAAGGCACATTTACCTTAGTTTACAGACTCCATGGTAACAGCTGGGCACAATGAATATACCTCTCCCTTAGACCATAAGAAATACAGGCATCATATCATCCCAAACAAGCCGGGAAATGGCAATATGACAAAAAATTCCCATCACATGGTCCACATACTTCAGAAGCTTTCAGCCTCGAGTCATGACCCTCCTCAGCAGATGGAGACACTCTGTTGTCATGGAGATGGTTTGATTGGTGAAAGATTAAGGAGGACATGTGACACCAGAGACCCTCTTTGAACAGAGATGGGGGTAACAACCCTCCCCCACATCCTATAATACGCAACCCCCAGATATCACGTGACTGAAACTCTATAGGTGGGGTCATGTGATAAAAACAATACCATCTCCAGTGACAAATGAGCACCCTCTATATGCAGAGGAAGGCCTGGATGAGAATGTGGCGTCAAACTGATGGAGGTGTCTGCAAAGTGCTGGTCTTACATGAGAAAGGCTACCGTGGCGATGACTCCACAGGTGTGATAGGCATGGTGAAAATCAGCCTGATCGGGATATTTCACAGCTGCGTCGATGATGATCCACCAGCCGGTGAAGAACTGCGAAAAACCCACAGTTAGCCGGAGCACGTCAACGACAAGCGTGGGGGTGAATGTCTGAAAATGTGTGGTAAAATCTGTATCCTCATATTTTACAACAGGAACACACAGCTCTGCATTCACAAATCATTTAGAAGCTAGAGGGCAAATAAACACCAGGAAGACAGTGCAGACTAACCCACAGTCTATCCAGGAGGTGTCTAGCCTCTGAAATCTTATCGGCCATCCCATTATCCTAAATTATAATTAACCTGTTCTTCAAACCAACTGTTTGAGGAATGAACCAGACTTTTATTTTGAAAAAAAAGTTATTAAAGCAGTCTCAAGCTGCCATGAGAAAAAGCAAATGAAACAGTTTTTCAAGATGGCTCTAAATAAGAAATGTATATCAGGCTTCTGGGGATTTGCACTTTTGACAATTTTGTCAATGTAATATTTTATCTACACAGCCTTACTTAATTTGATTTTGCTGGTACATTATACTGTGACTATTACTTTATATAACATTTGTACAGTGCCACTCTGTTGTGTTGAGATGTGTGAGGTGACTGAAGTATATATATGTGTGTGGTGTGTGTGTGCCCCTTCGCTGGGAGAATCAGAGACATACCAGGACCCCAGCAGCTATGGATGCGATGGTGTTTCTCCTCTCTCCCCAGTCCACATTGCACTCGCAGTCTCCGCACCGGATCCCGTCCAGAAAACCTGACATGACTCTCTGTGGGAGCAACAATGCGTCAAAGGTGAAAACAACCACGGGTAGCTTCACAGAAACATCCAGTCACCTCCCCAGCACAGATGTTAGTCACATAAAACAGCCTGATCCCACCCCTGCGCGCACTGAAACCACAACAGTGCATTGTTTGTAATGTTTGTGCGCAATCGCTGTAATACTGTCAGGATGATGCTTGGCTTATAGAGCAAGAACCGACTACAAACAACTCCACATTTTACTGCTATAGCTCTGTAACACCTATTGAACAACCGGGCTGTCGATGTGCCCACTGTACAGCTGTAAAAACATCCGTACGGGACATGAAAACAATCCGTGTCGTCGGAGCCTTTTGTTCATCGCTTTGGCACTAGCAAACATTTCCTTGAAGGTTTCCTCTCGCCACGAAGTCGCTAAAAATGAAAGTCTAACTTAAGCGACAGTGGCAGTGTCAACAGCAAACACACGTCGCATCGGCGTTACTCGGCTTTTATGCCATTTTCAGATAATTTCTCACCGTTTGTTTTAAGCTTTTGATGTGGACCCCCTGGATTAACTCGATTTAGCTTCAGAGACAGGGAACAAGAGCTCTGTCGGTCCTGCACATGCGCAGTCGATCCACACCCATTTGATGAAGGACGCTGCGAGACGCCGTCGGTCTTGGTGCCTTTAAGTGTCGTGAACAAAATGGGAATTTGTACAGTCTCACAAGTGTACCACTTTAAAAGTAATATAATTGGGTGTATGTAAGATTATGAGTACGTTGAAATTTATTTAGACGTGAGTGAGCGGTTCTACTTTGTAGTGATGAAATACAAAAACAATTTACTGCGTATAACTTTTTCTTCAGTTCAACACAAATGTGCTGAATGAAGTACTTCATGTACGTGCTTCCTATGTTACAAACACCCACCAAACTATACCTTGTTACCTTTGTAGTTACCTTTGTAGTTTCTGTGTTTTTTTTTCAGATGAAATTAAATTACTGCACAGAATTGGCATTTACAGGTTATCATATTAAAATCACTAAATTAGCGCTAGCACATGAAGGTAGCACTGTGAATAATTATTTTGCAGACTTTATACTTTCACATTCACTCCTGAAGCTGCTTTATTTGTAACACATGCTGAACTTGTTCCTCGAAATATGACACCAGAACAAGCTAACACATATCTAAACACAAGTTTAAAAAAAAAAACTCTCTAAACAAACTTCTACAGGGCCACAATAGAGAGCATCCTCTGCCACAGTCTCAGTGCCAACAGTGTGGTATGGCAGCTGCACTGCACAAGACCGAAAAGACTTAGCCGAGTAGTGAAAACAGCACAGGGGATTGTGGGAAGTCCTCTTCCAGACCTGGACTCAATATATTCTGGCTGGCCGGATCCAGAAGAAGGCCCGATATATTGCCGCTGACAGAAACATAAAGACAACAACTACCAGACTGAAAAACAGCTTTTTCCCCAGAGCTGTACAATGCATTTCCCCCTATTGAGAACTTGAGCCATGCACTGACTACACTTAAACAACTGACCCACCCCCCCTACTGTACATTGCTGCTACAACTCTAAAAATTTTAATGACTTTTTATTTGATTTATGACTATGTACATACTACGTATATTCGGTATACTTAGATTTACAGCTGGGAGTCACCTATCTTAATTTCATTATGCCAAAACATAATGCCAAATAAAGATTCTAGATTCTAATTTCTTAAATATAATTCAAACCACACATAATGAAAAGATGCATAAATGTAAGAGTCAGCTACAGATTTATTGCCAAGTATATTTTCACATACAAGGAATGTATCTTGATATGTTGGTGCATAAGAATGAGTAAGTAGAAAATATAAAAGGTGAAAGCAAGTACTACAAGTAAGAAACATGATTAAATAGAAAGGACTTTTCTCTCCTAGTATACAGGCCTATTTACATTCAACTCTGCTTAATCTGTAAAATAATCAGTGGTGTGAATGCAACGTAGGTTGATAAATGTTTTTTAGAACAGTAAGAAAAGTTTACTTTTATCTCAGAGGAACCTACTTTCATTACAACATTTTCTCACATCTATTGTTGCCTATAACATGACCACTGGATCCTCCTGAAACCCTTTTCTGTGTGGTTAGAGGGGAGATTTGTTCCTGAAACATCATGTGTGAGTCACATGGGGCCTTCATGCTCGCTGTTGACCCTCCTGTCATTCACAATCTGTAACGCCAATCTGGAGCATCAGTCAGCATCTATTTTATTGTCAAGGATTACATGGAACATACACTCACAAAGATACTGGAATATACAGAAACCATGTATCATATTAGTGGTCCATAAAAATATTGTGTTTACATACGTATCTGATGTAAGTATTTAAAGGCTTGCACATTTACTCTACAGCTGATACATTTGAAAATGCCATGCAAGCCAGTGGAAGTGACTGAACACAATCAGATGAAAACAATACAGGACAGTCGTCTTAAAAGACTCCAAGCAACTGCAAGGCTACAGATATGGACAGAAAGATGACGCCAAATAATCCAATATAGCCGTAGGCACCATTCATCCTCTTAGCTGGGTCTGAAATAAAAACACAAGAAAGGACAAACTTTCACTAAATCATAGTTCTATAAAACAACAATGAATACAATAGAATCTAAAGAAAAACTACATTTGTTCACAAGGGAATGTTGCATTAACATCTGGAACCCATTAACTTAAACAAAGACCATAATTTAGATTTCATTAGCCTTTCATCATATTTGGCTCATATGCTATCTTTTCCTTTCTGTAAATGATTAAGCAAAACTAGGTGAGGAGTAACAACAATGCTCAGGCAATCTCTGTACTGTCACCTTGGCGACACTAGGATTGCAGCCTTTAAACTTCCAAATCTACAATGTTACGAGTATTATTTCACGTGAATTAGAAATTAATTGCTGTTGAGTAAAATCCCCCAGATGACTGACTGGATCAAATTGCAGTAGTTGCTATTGGAATACTTTTGTCACATTTCTTATTACCTAAAGTGATAGTCATCAGTAATCAGTGATAATTTCAGATCATATCTGACACCAGTCCAAATGATCTTATTTCTTGTGTCATTCCTTAATGGCCCATCTATTGATATAACTTTGACTCATGTGCTATTATATTATATATGCCACATTTATATGAATGATGTTGCTGGTCTGCATGATGTCAGCCTAGAAATGTGAATGTGAAGCCATAGAAGTGTGTAATATTTATGATCTATTATGCGCTTACAACACGCTGTGAGTCTTACCTCCTGTGTAGTAGCCCCAGGCATAGGAAAACCTGCTGGTCACCCAAATAGCCCCGAGCACAGCTGCTGATAACTGAGATTGTGAATAAAGGAGATGAAAATTACAAACAGATGAGAAATGCAGGTCTCATGAAAAAAAATATGCTTAGTCAGCATGACACTGTCTTTTAGTGCTCGACTCTGTTATCTGGACAATTCATGCCAAAGATCATGAGGGATGTCTGCCCCTCCCACACATGTGAGATTGCTTTTTGTGACAATTTTACTATCTCTCGATCTCAACTTCCAAAAAGAACAGAGACATGACACGCAGGGTATTTCGTGGCAATGTATAACTGTGTAAAAGTGAGACATACTGGGTAGACGAGGGCTGCGATGGTCTGGAAAACAAGCCACTGAGGGTAAACCTCCAGGGTGTTCTGGTGAGCTCTCTGGATACAGTTGAACATCTGCTCTTTGTCACTGTACATAGTGGGGTACTGCAAAGTAAAGACAAAACATACAGTTAAACAGCCGCAGACACCAGTGAAAGACGATCAACACAGCACAGAGATACATTTACTGCTATCTGCTTCCGGTAAAAGTCAAATCCCAACTACCTTCACGTCGTACTTCTTCCTGGCAGCCCCAACCTTGACTGCCAGATACCCCAGCATGATCCAGCTGTAGAGATAGGTGAAGATCACGTATCCAAAGCTGGACGGCAACACAGTCAGGACGTCCATGTCTGCTCGGGTTTCTCTGCCTCAGTGTCACCTAAAGACTGCGGCGTGCAAAAGATACGATTTTACAAATCCGTGAAGAGGTGGGGAGAGACGCGGTAAACACGGCGCACAAAATATCGCGAGACTTCACGACTGCCAAGGTTTTATTTTAAAGTGTAACACGCATGATCCAGTCCAGTCAGCGTGAATAAGCTATTTCCCATCTTAGTGATAATAATAAGCATCATCATAATCATCAAGTTTTTATGACAGCTTAAAACATTTTGTTTTATATTATACTGGAACTATTACACAAATGTTGTACTGTCTAAAGTTTATGGACAAGGTGTACCATCACTATATTATCGCATAGCAAATCAATCAACACTGAATGGATTGTTTGTCATAGTATTATTTATTAACAGACTACTCCACAGTGTGCAGTCTTAGTTGTGGAGAGCACTCTCTTTAAGAGGAGAGTGAATGGGTATGATTATGTCAGATTAATTAAATATTGCATTCACATATCATCATATAGCGGTGGATACTAATGCAGGCATAGCTGGCTATTACTCTGTTATTTTTTATCTTTGTTCTTTGATCTGCAACTGTGCTTTTTAACTTAGCTTTTTAATGTATTATCCTTACTGTGCTGTTGATTGTGCTGCTATAACACGATATTTTCCCTCATGGGATCAATAAAGTATATCTATACATCTATAGATCTATTTAACTGTTTCCTACAAGCTACCACAAGACACCCATAAACAATAAGCATGTGTCTGCCAAAATACTAAAATGTATTAAATATGCATACACAATGGGCATATTTAACAAATGTTGCATCAGAGCCTTTTTCTCTGATGGTTTGCCGCAACAGAATCTCACGGAGCATCACGTGACTGGAAATTTCCAGAAGCTCCTTGTAGAGCCGTTGGTCCTCCTGCCTCGCTCTCATTCCGCTGACGACCACTGAGCGATCAGCACTGCGGAGAGACAGTCGCTAATCGAAACTATTTGGCTACAAACAACATATTTAAACACCTTCTCAGCTCCCTTTAACAAGCTATCGCCTGGTGACACGTCTTTGACGGTGACGCGCTACAAACATCGTTTATATCGACGGTATCAAAAGAAAACGCTTCAGTCGACCTGGTAAGAAATACACCGTCTGCTAATGTTAGCGTTATGTTTCGCCAATTTTACGTGTACACAGCTGCTTTAAGTCCACCTTATTAATGTGTTGCTATGTAATGGTAATGTTTATGTCGAAATAGTCTCTCATCGCGAGGGAAGTGATTAGATTTAAAGTGTTTAAGCGGTAACAGCCGTTAGCTCAGGCTACTGAAGCTAGCTTTAGCTTGCGTCATCGTGGAAATTTCCAGCTGGTCGTCTGAGAGGGTCAGCGCTGTTTTCGTCGCTGGGGGCAGCACTGAGACAACAGCTGTTATGCAACTTCTAGAGGCTTTCACAGTCTGTGCCTGACGTTATCAAAGCACTAACATAAAAAAGAGGAAATGTCCATAAAGATGACTGGTTATTGTCGTTTTTTCTGAAACAATCATGCAGTTTTTGTTTGTCTCATTTCAGCCTGTGTCAGAATACCAAACAATGGCCATGGGGAAAGACTCTCACTCTGAGATGGCCCACGCCCGTCAGAGTGATGGCATCAACGTGATCTTTGATCAGAAGAGCCCTGACTCGTCTCACTCTCGCTCCCCGTCCAGCAGCAGCTGTGACAGCAGCCGCTCCTCTGACAGCTACAGGGGACGCGGCAGCCACAGGGGCCGCTACAGGGCCTCCTCTTCCTCATCATCTTCGACATCGTCTTCATCTAGCAGCAGGTCCTCCTCTCGTTCCAGGTCCCGCTCTCACCCTCGTTGCCACAGGCGCCGCTCCCGCTGTCGCTGTGACAACCACCGTACATATGGGTATGGCCATGGCCGCCGCTCCCCGCCCCGCCGCTACAGGGCCCGGTCTCGCTCCTACAGCCGCTCGCCCTCGACAGACAGGTACTCGCGCCGCAGACGCTACAGGTCATGCTCCAGGTCCCGCTCTAGGTCTTCCAGTCATTGGAGCAGGTACAGGAGTGCCACGAGCCGTTTCAGATGCAGGTTTTCCCGATCCCCATCCAGAAGGTACAGAAGCCGCTCAAGGTCCAGATCTTCAAGACGCTCTGTCAGCTTGAGTTTGGACGGTAAGTTGATTGGATAAGAAGAGGGATTAGTAATTACTCTGTATTTGTAGTTATTGCCTTGACAGATAATCCTTAATGTTTTAATACACTTGATTAAATCTTCTTGCTTTTTTCCCAGATAAAAGAGAACTCCTCAAAGTTGCAAAGACCAATGCCATGAAGATCCTGGGAGTGGGAAAACTGGAACTGCCTGAGAGTGTGAAGCCAATCCTGACCGAGCAGTCGGAGTCCAAATGCGCGTCACCAGAGAGAAGGGTGAGACAAGACCCCGAAAAGACGCCATCACAGGTGGGTTTCTGGGAGTGAATGTCTACTTCACATCAAATAGACCACACACTAAAGATGTGGCTTTCCTAAACAGTCTTAAGTCTCTTAATTTTTTTTCTCCCCCGTATTATGGATTAGATGAAAACACAAGGTAAGAGGTGTTAAGAATTTTAGGGATTGTTGATAGTTTTTCATACCATTTGTGCATAATAATGCACTGACCAGGAGTTAATATTTACCACATAGGCAGTAGACTTTTTTTTCCAAATAACATGATCATTGCTGTCGCACCAAATATACAGAATATTAAGTAGTAGTAGTGTAATGGCTGCAGTTGTCTATTGATAAGTTTGAGGTTTATGTTGTGTTGAATTTCCTGTGTCTTGTGTTAACCTTTGGACCCCCGAGGGAACACACATACTCTCTATTTATTCCTGTCTTCATAGATAACATGACACTGGTCTCCTTCACTCATCGGCACCTGGGATTAAAGGGCTGTCATGTGACTTGGGTGACGGCAATATGTGTTTGCGTGAAAGGTTAACTCTTGTAATGTTCACAATGTTTAGTTAATCAACTAGAGGTTTGCAGTTAAACTTACACACACATATGTAAATACACTGAGACATGATCCAGCCAGTGCATACAGATGCTAATTACACACACATAGTCATAGGTGATGCACCAGAAGTTTAGATACTGTATTACACTGACTCCACTTCATATTGATAGGCAGTAGAATTTTGACATTACAAAATGTATTTATGCTTGAAGTTGAAATGGGTCATTGTTATTTAGCAGAATCCCTCACTCGCTGATGGAGCGCAGGCGTGTGGACTGCGTTATAGTGACTATTCCTGTCAAGAGAGCTAAAAACAGATGAAGAACTCCTCTCCGTTTGTCAAAGATAAGTTGGTACACGAGCTGTGTGCTGAGGGGCTGGGAAACCTACGTCACCATTACACTGCCACTGTAGACTGAGAAGACATCCTTTTTTATTTGATATTGTTTGAATTTTTTCTTTGTTTTTGTTATGTTTCGAGGTATGTCCTTGAAACATTGATTTAATGAAAAGCAGATTGGGGGGGGGGGTGCATGAGAGCTACAGTTTGTTGAAGCTAACATTCGAGTTATCTATGCAGTAAAAGTATTTTTGCAATATTAGTTACGGGACCTACAATCATCAGTATGAACTTCACAAACTGTCAAAGCTCACTCTGCCATCAGTTTTACACACTAATCTAACTTCAGGGTGTTTTTCCTTTTTCCAGAGCAATGAGGAAGAGTCTGATGATATTTCCAGCCCAAAGTTGTCCCCAAAAAGGAGAATCATCTCTTTTAGCATTAATGTAAGTGACATAAACTGTACTTTCCTCCCTAAACAGTTAATGTTAAGAAATCAAACTCTGCTTTACATATTTATGAAAATATACTGACATGTTCTAACACTTGTTTTTCTCTCCTGATGTTGTCCCATTAGAATTCAGTGGTCAAACCAACAGTGGCAGCTCCGTCTTGTGCTAAGGTAACTCCAAGAGTGGACAGCTATGAGAGCAGGAAGCCCTACGGCCATTGGATTCCAGTCAAATCAGGCCAAACCTCCAGTTCACGCAAACACACACTCGCCACGTCACACTAGAGTGGCAGACTACAAGGACACTGTAAATACTGTAAATATTTTGTACATATTTTCTATTGTTTCATGGTCGACGTTTTCTTTCAGATGTTAAAGAGTTATGTGGGAAGAAGTGAAGGATTCATTCAGGTGGGATTGTATTTTTCCCCTTCTTGGTACTGTGTCGTTCATGGATTCAATAAAGATATTTATGAGATAAAGTTGTTGTTACGTGTCCTTTTTTTGTAACTAATGACTGATACTCTTCCTTTACAGTTTCCCTATACAGGTTTTAGACAGTCTCAAAAAGGAGTCACTTAAATTAAGAGTTATTCACTGTAGAAGGTTCCCAGTACTGACTGGTGTCGTGTATGTAGAGAAATTAGGTGTTAACTTCTTGACCATTAATGTCAAGGTTGATTCTTCCTACAGGCATGCTCGTTATCAAATGTCAATCACTAAAATAAAGTAGTATTCAGATATTTGATAACTGCAGTGGAGTACAATACACAACAATAAATAAAGGCACATTATGCACAATTCTGTATGACTAAATGTTAAATAAGGGGAACTTCATACTTATTACTTTAGTAAAATCAAATAAATCAAAATCAAGTAAAATAATTTTATATGTATTTATATATATGCCAGAGTTCCAAAATCTCAGTTTTTGTGATGGAATATCCTTAATTGAAATGAGTAAGTAGCCACAGCAGTGACCGATGACAGTGTGGCACAATGGCTTCAATGTAAAAACATACAAGCTTGTTTCATTGGCCTCCTGTTAGGGTTAATCCTACATCCTGTAAGATGTCTTCTGTCCTCTGATCAACTACACAGACACTCAATATGGAGAATGGATCAGTTAGCTGTGATTTCTCTGATGACCACATGGTGTCAGTATCATGATAGATTTGTAGAAACTTCACTATTGGTGTGTGCATGGGTGATATTTTTATAGTGAGATTTCTGAAAGACTGAGGTTGGAGCAGACTTCTGAATCACCACTAACACCTCGTATTTGTTTGGTGATTTAAACATGGGGTTGCACAGAGGGTAATTCAGCCATTTCAAAGGCTTACAAAGATGCTGACATGAAAGTATCCATACTGTACACAGCTGTATTACAGTAACCTGTGATACTGTTCCTCTGTAGGGTTACTCGTGATCTATAGCTCACTCTGGTGTCCACATCACATTAAACAGTGGCATTTCCCATGGAGGACATTTTCTCATCCCAAAGTGGAACACAGCTCAAGTGTAAATAATAAAATGAATAACAGCTGATTCCCATGTAGCTTCAGGGTCCTGGTGCAGTGTGTAATCCACTTACTGAGACATGAGTAGAACAGACCCACCCTATTGTTATTAGTAACACCTGTGCTTTTCCCACCATGACTAGTTAAAATGTCTGCTGTGAGCAGCACCTGTAAAAAAACAAAACAAAAAAAAAACACTCTCTTGGAGTCACCGCCGCCGCCATCACCATCTGATCAGCAACCATCAATCACCATCAGCTGTCTGCGTCCGAAAGAAAGGTATGAGCAGGTTCCCTCTTGAGCAACGTGATACATCCTGCTGTTGTGGCGGCTCGCTCTGAAGCCTGTGTGTGTTTTTGACGGGTTCTTGGCCCATGTAAAAAAACAAAAACAAAAAAAAATTGGTGAATTATTGCCAGGAGGTAACTTATCTATTGGGGTGAGATAACCATCTATTGACAAAATAATGCATCTTCACCCTCCTCAAGGTTTTTCAGCCAGATATTTCTATACGTGTCACAATCTGTTGTAATAAAAAGGTCAAATCAGACAGTTTTGAATATGTCTGACAGCCAGACTGCGTGTCTCCTGCTGTTAACAGACCTGTAACTCTGATTAATGGCTGATGATTGGAGATAACAAACTCACACAACACAACACAACACAGTGAGTGTGTGTGGTGTTGAAGCAGGGAGAAGGTGCTGTGTATTTGATATATATCCATGCCACTGATATGCACACAAAGCAAATGATGCACTATGATTTATTTCTGTGTATAATCATATTCAGTATATTTTCTTTGGTAGAAAATAATTTGTACGACAAAAAAAAAAGTTGTTTTTCAGTTTGCATTTACATCAATGAAATATTTTACCCTAATGAGGACACAATTGGCCTCCATCTGTGAAACATAAAAAATAATCCATTTAACTTTAAGCCTGTGAATCTCTAAGAAAGCTATGAAAATGAAAACCAAAAACATTTTTAAAGAGCTTGAGAGATAAAGTGACAGACGTGCAGATTTTAGGAAAAGGATATAAGATAATATGGATAAAGTATTAAGAGCTTTGCATAAAACTGGCCTGTATGGGAAGAGTGGCAAGAAAGAAGATATCACTGTAGAACAGCCATATCAAAGCATGTCTGGAGTTTGCTAGAAACTAGAGAGCGACCCAGCGAACATGTGGGACATGGCAGAGTCCAGATCTCAGTCCTATTGAGAATCTGTGGCACTGTGTGGAAAACATGGTCCACAAGTGTCATCCTGAGAACCTGGAGAAAATCACTTGGGGAAGAATCGCACCCAGACGGTGTGCAGAGCTGGCAGTTGCTTAGTAGACTTAAAGCTGTTATTGCAGTAAAATGTGGGAGGGTTTTTTTAAAAGTAAGAACTGGTGCCACTGTTTACTCCCCTGTTGGCACTCACTATTTATCCGGCCGTTTTCACACATTTACTAGACTTAAATGGTGCCCATTTCCACTTAAAGGGAACACTTACCCTGGGAGTGTTGGCCTAGAAAGAATCAAAGGTGTCACATTATCTGTGAGACAAGTGAATTTATGGAGTCTCGTTCCTCATACAGCCAATATCCTCGGGCTGATCAGATACCACTACAAAAATATCACAATTGTAAAGCCGAGCACTTAATCCACTCCCTAACAGCTCTGAGTCTGAGACTCAGCTGAGTCAGATATCAAAGACATAACTTGAAGGACTCGTCTGCCCTTCATCAGCAAAACAAACAGCTTGTGTCGTGGCATCTTTGCACACTATCCTTTGAGGGTATCCCATAAATTTATTCTGAGGTTCATCAAGAGAAGTGACTCATCTACATAATGACAGAATATACTAACTAGTAAAACGACGTGTGATTCAGTTCAATGCTGGTGTGACTTCCCCCTCCATAAACCACTCACGGTCTGCCCTGTAGAGGGTGCAATGGCTCTGCAGTCACCCAGGCATGGAAGACTTCGCATGGGAACCTGTTCCCATGTCTTCTCCAGTCACAAGGCCTTCCTGCTCGCGTCGCAGCTCGGGGCAAGTTGGTTAAACTGAGATGTGGATGATAGCGAGTAAATTGAATTGCTCTTTTGTTGGTCCTTATCTCTAGTGTGCACCTACACCAAAACATTCTTTTGGATGGCATCTTCTGCTAAACATGCCCCGAGGTTGGCTGGTAGTTAATGGTAGTTCACTCTCACGCTCAAAACGTCTGTCGTGGGACCACACGCAGCAAAAGCCGCAGAAAAACCAACAAGTGTGCAAGATAGCTGGATAATTGAAAGTGGTTTATTTAAAAATAAAGGAGAAGATTCATCACAACAGAGTTGTTTTAATCTCTAATACTGTACAAAGATCACCACACCACACACGACATATCTTACAGAGAATAGCATGATAAAAAAACTGCCTTACAACAGAGGCCATTTTAGCATTTTAACGTGTATTCTTGGGATGCAGCACATATAAAAAGATGCACCCAGGACTCTTAAATGAAGACAAAGTTGACCCACTACACCGCCGTGCCTCTCTCCAAATTTTGTTTGATCTCCGCTGTGTATTTGCCGTAGAAGCGCTCTGCCTTCTTGTTGAACTTGGCGTTTCTCTCGTTTATGTAGTCGATGTCTGCGTCGTCGTTGTAGGCCCTGCGCCGGCTGTACTTGGCTCTCTTCTCAATCCTGACAATCACAAATAAAAGCAGCTCAGGGAGGATTTCATAAACCAGTGTGGCCACTCTCCATGGCATATCCAATAGCCATAATTGGCCACAGGCAATAATTTCAGGGTAGGGGTGGGGGGTGGCAAGCATTTAAATTTGGCGAGGAGAGTGGCAATGGAAAACCTAACACACACACACACACACGTATGTTCTCAGAGGAAAATACTGTCAATTTGTGAGCTCCCAGTCTTGATTCACTGTGTCTTCAAAGCATTGTTGTGCGTCATACCCTGGCAACTGAGTCCTTGTCTAATGCCCCACAGTCGCATCTCTAACACAAGCCTCAGACTGTCTCAAATTTAGAACAGCTCAAGGAAAGACCAGGGAACTCAAAGGTGAAAGGGACTTCTGTGGCAAAGACGAAAACCTAAAGAACTAGTGGAAGAACTAAACATTTTGAAGCGGCACACAAAGTTACACGTGAGTTACACTGTTTGTGTTGTGACTTTATATAGGCCTCTAATGTGGCTTTCATAGAGGTTTGCCAAACCATACACCCCACACCCACTCACCAAAATATTTAGTATGGTTATTTGGTACCATTCGTCTGACACATAGCCCTGTATATAGTCTGTCATTTCCACTCAGAGGCTTATTTTTCTTCAGATGAGACAGATGCCCCCCAGTTGAGCATCTCTTCTTATTTCTCACAGTCGCAGAGAACAGATATGAAAGAGCAGTGGGTTAGCGTGAGGGTTTGTCTTTGTGGCCGAGCTGATATTTAACGGGTAGGCCAAGAGCAAGATTAAAACTAATGTAAGGTCAGGAGATGATGCAGCATCTCTCTTCTGCTGTCTGTTTTTTGTCTGTGACTTACTGCTTCTCGACGTCTTCCACCATGCGGTCAATGCCCTCCTTTGTGGGGACATGGGTGCCGTGGATCAGGCTATTGGATGTGGGGTGGAAGTCCTCGCCACTGTGGAACACCAGCAAAGGAATAAGAAACGCATAACCACAGATAATCACCATTTAACATACTTAAAATGGACTTTTCTATTCCGTCGTTGTTCACTGGCCATCCTAATAAGAGATGACGATTTGGCCGTGGGGGAAAATGTGTTGGCGCATCCTTCACAGTTCCGCATGCGTCAAGACAAGAGTGAAGAACCTGCAGGCACTGAACTCTTCTCAAACCTTGGTTTGCGTGCAGTGATTTTTAAAAATCGTACCATTTGAGATGTGCATAACTATGTCCATGCTAACCCCTGGGGCAAAATAGGGGGTATGCAAGTGTACATATAGAAAATGCTTTGTGCACATGTGATCGGTAAATTCTATTATGATTATGGCGAGCAAATTGTTACAATTTATTTTACTTAATGAGAAATTTCACAGTTACGGTCTTAACAGGACAGACATCCTTATGTATAATTTTTATTGCCATGTTAGTGGGAAGACATAGAAATCTGATAATGCCAGGGGACTTTTTTCCTCCCGTGCTGTCTGTCTCTCTCTCTACATTACGCATCAGAAGACTGTACCGTCACAGCAAAAGAAGACAGGACAGAGGCTCGACTTACCATTCCTCCCTCTGCTTCTCGTAGCCTTCCAAGTCTGGTCTGATTTGCTTGGTGAGCCTCTGGTACTGTCGGAATTGAGCCTCGGCATAACCTGCAGTGCGTTGTGTGAGACAGAGAGGGGAAAAAACCCGACTGCGTTATAATTACCGGAACAAACAGCAAGCAGGCACAAGGCTAAAGAACACAACCTGCGGCTGGTTATGGGGGGTGGGGGGTAGGTAGGGGGAGATGAGGAGGCAAACTCTCCTCCTCCTTTCCTCCCTTGAAGCCCCTCTGGTGATAATTTTCTCCCCAGAGGTTTTAATTCAGGAGGTTTTGATGCAACAGATGGCAGCCATATTCAGGAGACACAGCAAGTCTTTTTTCCCCTTTCAGTGGATTAAATTGGGAGCAGTTTGAGATGATTAATATCCCAAGGGGCCCTTACAGCCTGTATCGCTCTATACGCTGCTGCCACGGAGGACTTCAGGAGCAACCGTGTGATACAGGAGTGGAAAAACTTCTCCGTCAGTCACATGCTATAACACAGCAGAACAGAAGAGTAGACCAGAATCACGGCGTACCACTTGTTTTCTCAAGAGTAAACTGTATTAAATTACTGTTTACCAAAATGAATAGACTGAGGCTCTATAGCGTGACAGGGGGGTTACTCATGCCTAAAATAAAGCAGTTTGATCCAACTGGCATTTGCTGACGTGACTATAAAATTCCAGAGTCAATACAATCAGCAAGTGGCAACGACTTCAGTGTGTTAAACAGCTGCCGACCTTGATCACATTAGGTGCGAATGGAACAGAAACATGCTCTTGATCGATGAGAAAATGTGTACTCAGTTTAGATTTCTTTTAAAGCCAAATTATGCTGCAGTCTTCAGTCAGTGCTTAATTGATTCACACAGATATTTGTTTGTTAAAGGGAATGGGAAGCTGGTGACAGCATGTGTTGAGTAATCAAAAGATAGCGGCCACTTGGGTTCTTCCTACTGACACAAAGTTGAAAAGTCTGTGTGAGATTATACAGGAGCGCAAAATAGTATCAGTGCAGGAGGCTGTCACTATGGTCCAAACATGTCTGTCGTTTAAGGTACCTGAGAGACATAAAATATGATCTAGGGAGTCCAGTTTAAAGCAGTGGATCCATGTGTTTCTAGACTTATCAGCCGTCAAAACACTGCACTGTGGACTATAACACTCACAGGCTAACTCCCAGCAACGACTGTTTTATCTTCCATTATGACGATTACGAGGTAAACAGTAGAAATACAGTGTTCATGTTACAAAGTAATGCACCAGGAATGTGCTTATATTTTGAAGACAAATTAAAAAAAAAAAGAACCCAAAAATGTAAAAATGAATTTGTTTCTACTGCATGAGTAGTCTCATACCCCATATATCAAGTACAACCAAAGTGTACACTGCAAACAGTCTATGTCAGTCTTCACGGGAGACTCTGCTACCAACCTGCAAATCCCATGTCTGGGTTCTTCTTCTTTTTCTTCCTCTCCCACCGATCTGCATCTTCAGCAGTGATCTCTAGCAGTTTGACTCGGTCATAGTTCTCCCCTCTGGCAGCACACTCCTGAAAGCCAAATATTCACTTTTAAATAAACACAAAGCAGGACTAAATTGATCTAACTGCATAAGTAAACTGTCCCTAGGCTGAGTTTGTGGCAATGTGTACTGGTGGAGGTTTTTAGGTTCTCACAGAGCACCCACTGAAACACTACTGTCATTCTCATTCAATAATATAAAAGCTAGACTCTGAATGTGTGCAGTAAATGACAATGCAGGTACCAGATAGGTGCTCATAGGAAAGTCAGACACAAAGCAGGAGTTAAACAAGAATCAGCATAATGTAGGTTGACCCACTGTGATTTTTAGAAAGTTCTCTTAATTTTAAATCAAAATTTTAAAAAAATTGGGAATTCATAGTTTGACCTGCATTTTTTAATTATTGTGCTACAACAGCACTTTGCTATATTCAGGGCAGTTTTACTTTTTAAAAGCTTTACTTATCAAAACAGATTAGATTAGTAGTTCCCCATCACAACTCTCACCTTGAGCAAACCAAGCAATCATTTTAAGGCGCCTCATCTTTGTCACAAGTATGTCAATGTAGGCAGAGAAACGTGACACATAAATGCTAAGATGACTTTAAGCAACACACTCACCAGAGGAGTTTTTTATACACACATCTCATGCAACAGATAAACACTCTCATTATGATCTATGCAGCTGTCTGCACCGGCTCCATGCAGGCTCCTGTCTCATACACTTCAAGTCTATTTCTCAGACAAATGCAAACGCAAGGTGCAAAAAGACACTTAATAAATATATTTATCTGCATTTTGCAACCTAAACTATGTTGTTACTTCAAACCTCATAGGTTTATTATATGTTTAGGGAATGTATTAATTATTTAACCATTTTAATTATTCAACTTTTATCACTGCTATTTTCTTGTTATTAATTGAGCTTGTTCTTTGATTAAGTTTCTGGTGGCATGACATCACTTTATAACTGTTTATTTATTGCTAAGGTGTGTTTAAAGCCATGTTAACTTGAAAACAAACCAAATCCTGCCAACACTACAGCTTGAATTATACCTGAATTAGACAGGACCCGTCAGGTTCAGTTCAGGCTTAATTTCTGACTGACTGCACTGTTCAGTGTTCGGACAGAGCAGTGCTCACATTTACCTTTTTCTGTCTCTCTGGACTGAGTGGAAGAGAAGCACACACTGCTAAGGTTTGTAATCACACAGACTCCCA
Source organism: Scortum barcoo (assembly GCA_023238725.1). Classification (NCBI taxonomy): domain Eukaryota; kingdom Metazoa; phylum Chordata; class Actinopteri; order Centrarchiformes; family Terapontidae; genus Scortum; species Scortum barcoo. The sequence continues at coordinate 18,058,200 of CM041539.1, read as the reverse complement.
GCTTCTGTTTGTTCATTTGATTACAGCCAATAATAGACAATTGTCTATTGTTTTTTGGTTATCCTATTTGTCAGTTCTCCTGATTTGGTATATACCACATAAATTCAATATACTTATGTTTACAGCTAGGAGTCACCTATCTTAATTTCATTATGCCAAAACATAATGACAAATAAAGATTCTTGATCTTTATCAGAGCCCATAGAATTAGAATAAGAATAGAATAAGGAGATGAAATATTGTCTGGTGTGAGAACACCTGGCTGCTCCTTTACTGCTCAACACCTAAAAATGTGCAGATACTTTCAGTCTAGACATGAAGTGAGCCTTCAGACTTGCTGATTGTTTGACCTGTGCTTCAAGCCTCCATGCATTTTCATTCATTCAATCTGTGCAGTGATATCTCGTCATCAAGCTGATCTCTCAGAGTTCTACAGAGCGGATGCATGCTGACCCTAAACACTTCGTGACTTGAATACCTTTTTCTTGTTATCCTCAGCAAGCTCCCACTCCAGCCGGGCTTTCTTGGCCTCCCAGTTCGCGGGGAGCTTCAACCTCTTGTCCTCCTCCACAACCTCCTGGTGATTGAGCTTACGTGCTTCATTCTGCAGTGGAAAATAACACACATTGACATGTTGTACAGGCAGCATCACCCATCCAAGCAAATTATGACTTAAGACAGGTCAACCTAACCATCAAAACAAACAGTTCAACTAAACATCAACTGTGTTTTAACGGGTTTAAAGCTATGTGTCAGTCCAGACACCATAGAAGAGCCCTTGGGCAGCTCAAGCAAACTTATTTTTCTGTGTCATATGAGGTAAATGTGTTTTAATTAGATTAAAGTGAACAGCTCACCCGTTTAAAGTGTAGCTCTCTAAATTTTCGTAGTCTCTCTTCTCTCTTCTGTGATGGAAGAGTTTCAGTCTGCTCCTCTTCAGTGGCTGCAGCAGACTCCTGGAAGATAAACACAGTCCGTTACCACTACAGAAATAAAGTTAGAGAGTTAGACTGTCTCATGTGTAACCCATTACAGAAAAGATAGGAAAAACTCTCTGGCAGCAAAGAGAAAAAAGATGTCTGTTTAAATCGCACTCGGTTAGCTTAGCACAACAACACGGGCATGTAAACAACAGAGGGACAGAAACACAACTTCCGACGGTAAAATGAAACGTCCCCCACAGAGGAGTTGAGTTAATCGACTATGATCTGCCTCAGCGTCAAATAAGTGTAGTAATTTGACATAAAAACGGAAAAATTACTGACCGCACTACTGGACGCCATTGTTATGCTAACGCTACACGGAAGAAGAAGAAGAAGACAGGAAGTGTGACGTTCAGACCGGATATTACGCAGAACATAAAGTTGTTATTTTATCAGATAATGTTTAAATATGTAAAAGTAAATTTTGTGGGAGAAATCAATCTCTTCCTCTAAACATGACTGAATAGTTTAATTTGAAGCGGGTGTCTAAAAAATGATATTACATAAACAAAAAAAAAAAGTTCATCTTATTATTCTTTTTTTTTAATCAAAAACTCGCATTGTTATTTCCATCCTTCAAGTCAGAGAAAAATATTTAAATTATTTACATATTTAAATACTATTTCAATTATGACAAATGTATTTCCTTTTACATGAAGGAAAGTCTTTGGCTTTACCTAATAAAGACAAAACCTACAACATTTTTCTGTTGATCTTCTTTGTTCTTTGTTTACAATTACAAAATTACAGCACAATTTCCAAATGATTTACTTTTGTTCATCATATATAACCAGAGGTAGAAAAAGTACTCAGATCTCAAGTAGTAATATCACAGTGTGAAAAACATGTTCTGCATTCAAAATTTGATGTACAAAATATTCGCTTCAAAATATACATAAATATCACATAGCTACCAAAAGTATATCTTATCTCTATGTCATTATGCAAATTAATATTTATTATATTACCGAATGATATTTAATGACCCATTCATGTGTTAATGACTTTAATGCTTCAGCTGCTAAAGATATTGATGTTAATTTCAACTCCTTTATATACTACAGTGATCACTAAAGGTCATCCTAATCTGTAATATTGCATCATAGTTTATGTGTGGATTATATTTAGCATTTTTTAATCTGAATCTGCAAAATTGCGTCTAACTAAAGTTATCAATTAATTTAATGGAGTAAAAAGTACAATTTTTGCTTCTGGGATTTAATTTAGTAGAAATATCAAGTAGCAGAAAATGGAAATACCAAAGTACAGTACAAGTGCCTCAAAACTGTACTTAACTGCTGTACTCGAGTAAAAGTTCTCAGTTACTTTCTATCATAGCAAATAACATCAAGTTGAGGCTCTGATCGTTATTTAGCATTTTGTATGAATGTGAGTTGTTCAACGATGTCATTTTACTGTTTCACTACATGTGAGAAAGTGCCTACATGAAAAGGAGCCTAAAGGCAAAGAACCTTCAGCACATTCAAATGATATGAGGACAGACTGTAATTTGAAATGTGTCAGCTTTTTCTTACATAATTAATTTAGTTTAACATTAGTTTAATATTTACAAAAGAACAAGGAGGTCACAAGTCTATTACAAAAATAGAAATGTACTGCTATAACTAAGTAACGATTCTAGACGCACCCTGTGGTCTGCTTCACATGATGTTATGAAAATGAGATGCTATCACACACACACACACACAGTCATAAGAACGGATGGACCTTTTTGAAAATACTGCAATGTGAAGAAGGTCTTTACATCTTTCCTCTTTTAGAGAGCTAGAGGCCTTTCCTTGTTCAACAGACAGTATTTTGTAATTTACCACAACTCGATGGTCTTTATCTTATTCCAATGAGACTATTCTAATGAGGAGTGGACATGGAACTGGAAATGCACTTTAGTGTTATCAGAGGCAAATTATTAGACATAAAAACTACCTAAAGAAGTACCTAAAGAAACTCATAATAACTGTTGTAATGTTTTATTAGTTGTATGTTAGATCTTTTTTTTATCATGGCACTATGGAAAAAATAATTGTCAGGCATCTTGTATTTTACAGTAATGTCTTTGTGGATCATTTAAAACTGGGCCATCTCTTCCTTTTGAAGTTTACATTCATCGAAAAAAAAAAACTCCTAGACTAATGGAAACTGGCACGATGCACACAGACGGCAATTATGAATATGACTGGAGGTTATACAGTGAGAGGCATGAAAGGTCAAGCATAAAGTCATCAGTGTGCCACACAGAGAGTCTGTTTAGACTCCCCTAAACTCAATTGTTATGGTTAGTTTTGCTGCAGAGAAATGAAATCTTCTATGGATCACCAATGCATCTTATTTTTACCCACAAAAACAAAAGTATCAATCAGGGCCTTGGAACATAACCTAGGACCTCCAAATATGATTTTATGATCTGATCAGAAGACGAAAGTAAACACTTTCAAGAGCCATTTGAGCATGTTTGACTTGCCAAAATGGATGTGCTCCCTGTTTGATTGCATTACACTAATAGAGCTCTTTCGGAGGATGTAATTAAGTGGAGTTTATAGTCTTAGATTAAAGCATCCTCTAGATCACAGGCAATGTTAATGGAGTGATGCATTTTCACTGGAAACCAGATGGGAGCACATCACAACAGAACAAAACATCATTGGCTACAGTACTGGGCAGGGCTCTACTATTGCTACGCAAAAGAGGAAACAAATTAGCATCTCCTCTGCATTTTATTCAGAATGACAATGGCAGCTCACACAACAATTGCAAAACAACACAAGTAGAGACTTGTGTGTGCGACTTTTACATTTCCAGACGTTGATACAAAATGAAGGCAAGGGTTTACAGTACATCTTATGGGTGTGTCTTTTTTCTTCATTAGCAGTTAATCTCTTTGTCGGTGTCGTCCACACATCTTTTACAGCCCTCAAGTATTCTCATATGTCAACTAACCCTCCCTCAGGGTGCATTCACTCACTGCTCTGAAAGCTCCAACATGCTTTTCTTGGACAGAGAGCTGGTTAGCAAGGACTCGTGTAGAAACTATTGTAACTTCATGCTTAATGTTCATGTGGTGTATAAACCAATGTTACAGTTTAGCAGCTTCGATTAACAGTTAATATTGATTCAAATAATTACACAGTGTTTGAGAATCTGCTACACGCAACATGCATTGTGATTTGCTTTAATCAGTCATGAGAATATCAAATATTTGCACAACACCGGAACATCTGGATCTGCAGTATGTGTGAACATGACTGTACGTCGAGGTACATTTTGTAACACTCTGGGCTTGGTGAAAACAAAGGATAATGAGTCTTTCTGTTCATTCCTGTGCCAGCACTTGTCACGGGCCTGACAACAGCTTAAGAAGCTTCAGGAGAGGTTGGTTTGATCTAAGTTAGAAATCCAAACTGGCTTTGTGACAGGTAATGTGAGAATCCAAGCAATGCTGTCACTGCCATTTAAGTGATACTGAACTGTAGTGCAGCACGACATGGATCTCACATGTGTTGGGGCCACCCAAAAATGCTGAACAGCCACTCCTCAATATTAACTTTTCCAGTCAGGCAAATCAGGCCTGAAATAGAGTAACATTATATCTCCAAATAAATTGCACTTTAGGGGCACATTTATAAATACATAGCAGGCCTCATGATGCTTCATAACCGTCTCCCATTAATCAAACTGGACATGATATTCGTTCAGTTAGCTACATGCTGTGAATGAAATCCTACTTTGTTTGTACACACAGACACACATTTAACCAGCAGTGTTATCTTGGTCTTAATAAGAGTTCCTCTAGATAGCACATGGGGGGGCAGGGCCTCTTGCTGCGCAGGCAGCTGCTTCACATCTGGAACTTAATATAAACATCATGGCCAATAAAATCATTCCATTTCCTTAATTACTATTCCTGTCATTTCCGCACACTAAATGAAAAGTTATTAATTCAGGGCCAACACAAACATGCTTCTCCAATACGACGAGCTACTCCTGAAGCGTCGCCACCCTGACTACAGGCCGCTGTCACTGGACTGGAACCACAAGCTCCCGCCTCGTTCTGCCAGTGTGCGTTTGTGTGGATGTGTATATGTGAGTGTGTGTGTGTAATGAACAGAGGCCAAGGCACTGCAGACATGAATGGAACACAAGATGGCGTCTTGTTTTCCATCTCATCCAAATGTTCCCACTGGTGCCAATATAATCATGACAGGCACAACCCGTCCTGTTTCATCTCCCTCCCTCCTCCTCCTCCTCTGCTCCGCACTCCTGCCCTTGTTCTTTTGCTGCTTCCCTGTGTGTTCAACACATGCCCTGCCATCTTTTTCTCCACCCCATTTATACTACTCTTCCCTTACATCCATTCTTGCCATTGTTTTTTTCTCTCTCACATGTCTCCCAACGCTCTCCAGTCTGTGTCGGACAGCAACACAGCAGCCTATGTTAACACAGAGTGATGATATAGACTATCTAAATAGTGCAGCTATACATAAGAGAAAAATTTTAATCTCTCACAGGGTCATATGTCATTAAGCAAATGTTCAGCTGAAACATTACTCACAGAAAATCATTATCATTATATATTGATTTGAAAAGCGGCTGCTGCTGTTGGACATATCTGAAGGGCACGGATGAATGGCGTGAATTTAGGGCTATTTGGATGGGTGTCCCTGAAAAAAGGCTCACACCAAAACCATCTTTGTGTCTGCACAAATGCTAGCGCATGTGTTAAATTGAGCTTGACTGACCAATTACCATCTCACCCGGTAGGCAAAATAATGCTCATATCTTGTAGATTGTGACGCATGTGATTTGACATGGCACTAGCGGCTCTGAATCCAAGTGAAGCCGTTCGCAGGCCTTGGGAGGAAGAGGATTTGGTGAGCGACACATATACTTACACAAAAGACGCATGCATGCACTCAAATACCACCAGTTTTGTAGTCAATGCTTTTGCTCCACCACACACAATTAAAGTCCCAATTAAAGGCCATTATGGGTTTTCCACTAGCAGCAACCACAGGGAGAGCAGCTCCATGGCCCGTACATTGCGGGCACACAGATGTCTCCTGAGTTGTCATCCAAAGGAACTCAGACTGATCCACAAACTTTATGATCATAATTACTGATCAAAATTAAAGTGCAACAACAATATAAGCTCAGAGGACGCAATAAAAAAAAAAAAAAATTCCGGTAAAAGGGGCCAAATGGGACTCTCAGAGGTAAGTGTTTGTGAGATGTTGATCCTGAGGAGGAAAGTATGCTGAAGTAATGACAAGCAGTGACAAAAGCTTCTCACCCCCGCAGCCCATCAAACTCCCATTTACCACAAGAGGGAGGCATTTCCCTGATATTTTACCAGAAATGACAGCCCTATTTAATCGGAGTGGGAATATTAACTAAAAAGGCCGCATTCACACGTTTGATTCTTAATTATGCAATTGTATCTCCTTTTCCCAGAGCTGCAATCACCAGTAGATTTAAGTTCTCACCACAGATGAAAGCAGTGGTGCTCCATATCGGCTGTGAAGCATCCATTCACCACCATACCCACACACAAGTTCAACATGAGTGTCTTCCCTTGAGCGGGGGCCCAGAAGTGTCATGGGTTTCCACTTCTTAGTTCCCATCCTCTTACCCAGTGACCTTAATGAGAGAGTAAAGTTCTCACTTGGCCAAACAATACGCTGTTGTGGAGCGCTGCGATAAGAGGTGGCCAGTCAACAGCCTCTGGACATGCAGCTGCGCGGGCGAACAGTCTCCGCTATCTGTCCCCGGCTTGACACGCAAAATCAGCCACCAGATCAAGTAACCTCACACAGGCTCACACACGTGTCAGGATGTGCATGAGCGCGCACGATCACATGCGCACACAAAAGCGAGTCCCATTCCCACTTCAATTTTGTGCTCTGAGAGCTAGCAATCTGTTTAGTGCAAAAAAAAAAAAAAACTGCAGTGGCTCCTTTCATCTCCAGTTCAAGGCGCTGATGATCTAATTCCAAATCTGATGATGAACAAACCAGTGCCAGATATCTAAAACAAGTGTCAACAACAACACCCCTGTGAACTGCTGAGTGATAAATGAGCTCTTTCTCCGCAGTGAGTATGGTTTATTCTCCCAACTATTTAGGGCTTGAAGAGATCTTTTATATTCATGAACAAACTTATTTTGTGAGGCAGCACATTTTAAGTTAAGCCATTTCTAAGGTGGAGAGTGTTTCCCCCTGGGAATGATGTCAATAAAGCATCTGCAATGTGAGAAAATGTCATACTCTGATCCAGATGAATCTTGGACTTTTGATTTTACTTTTATCTCAAGGCCAAATTTCACAACCATGACAAAATCTGAATTTGAGGTTTAAAGTTAATTCTTGACCCTGGAAACAGCAATTGGGAAAAAAACACACCACAAGGCCCATTTAGTAGTGATGAGAAGCCTTGGGACTTACTCATAAAGATAATTTCTAAATATCAAGTACTCCATTTCCATTTATTACATTTCTACAAAATCTACATAACTGGGCAAATTCCATGAACACAGTGAAGATATTGTGATATCAAAAGCACAGTGAGAACTGTTGCTGAATGAAACTTTCAATACATACAATGTTACGATGGACCACAGCTCACAGTACTTACAGGATAATTCAGTTTTTTGAAAAAACTATTATTTGGCTAAAATGCAAGAACAAAAACAAAGAAAGAAAGAAATTACAGTGTATTTCTGTGTTTTCCTAATTTATACACTACAAAATCATAACTAGGATAATATTTTACTCAAGAAATTATTTCATTAATAATATTTTAACTGTGAAAATGTTTTTTGCATTTTTGTTGTATCGTATTTGTAGTTTTTAAAAAGACATTTTTCCTTTTATTTGACATCTTACAGTGTAATGAGAAGCAAGGAAAACACAAGGTGAAAGACAGGAGTATAACATGAAGGACATTTTAACTCTGTGGCATGTGCCTTAAACATTAACCCTTTACCATCAAGCCTGTCACCGCCGACAGGATTTCACAGCCTCTCTTCTGATTACCCTAACTCCAGAGCCGTGTGTGCTATCGAAAAAATTCCAGCTGATTTTGAAAGCAGAGAAACGGGGCTTTTCTGCAATATAAGGCTATAATAATAATCATATGATAATAATATAAAGTGCAAACTCTGCAAGATATTGCTCGTCGAATCATAGGCAAGGTTTCACCTCTACACCTGAAAAAAAAGGAGCGCTTCTCCTTATTGTCACTCCTGAACCGTTTGCGCTATCAAAAAATTTCAACAGATTCTGAAAGCAGAGAACATTAACTTTTCAGCAAGTTATTGTTATTCTGTTATTATGTTATTATGGTAGAGTTAGATATCGAATCACAGGCGAGGATTTTGCGTGTGCTGACAGACATCGATGGAAAGACTTTTTATCACTGGTGGATTTTGTAAGAAATGAAGAAGAGTAAATACATAAAACATATAAAACATATAATATGATGTTTTAGTAAAAATGCAGTGTATTTATAAGTATTATTTCACAGTATTCACATGCTGTAGCATTACTTTCTCTTCAATATTGTGTAGGTATTTCTTACTAGCTAATACTACTAGCTACTTTTTGAAAATCTTTGCTAACATGAATTTCAACAACAATTACTTTTTTACTTTCTATCTCTGTTTACTTATTTCTTTACTAAGTTTACCTTACTTTTGTTTTACTATTATATATCATTATATTATTGTACAAAGTCTTGGTGTTTTATTTATTTCTATGTGGTTTATATTATATATATATATATTTTTAGCAACATCTGGCACAAGTTATTCCTTTGCAATGAACAAATGTATCTGATTACAGCTTATTTTTTGTGTTTGTATCCATTCACTAAAGGTTCTGCTATACCAGAGAGAAGTGCAGCAGTGAGAAGTGCAACGTGGGCCTGTGTCTGCAGCTGGAAAGAAACTGTTTTAGAGAGTTTCACAACTGGACGCCTGGGCAGTCCTAGGAAAATGATGAGGAAGAAAATGAAAACCACATCCCAGGACTCAAAAACCTTTATGGACAACTGTAAATAAATTAAATTTGAAGTTTACAATGTTCTAATCCTTGTTCATGTGTTAAAACAATGAATTGTTGAGTAAAAACATTTTTTTTTTGCATTTAAACATATATTTCTTACTCAAAACCTATAGTAACTTGTACAGTCACTCCAATAAAATGCATCCAGGTGCCCTGTTTTGGGCTTAGGTGTTAAAGGGTTAAGCCAATATTTATTTTTTTATTATTATTATTATTATATTATTATTGTTCTCTTATCTGTTCTGGTAAGATGTTGTCTCGTGTTGTTCTTTGGACTTCATCTTCACCTTGATGTAAAAAAAGAAAAAAAAAAAAAAGATGCAACCACAAGAATACCTTTGGTGAACTTCCATATGAAAAGCAGGTGAGCATCTTGACAGTACTGACCTGGAACAAGTCCAACTAGCTTTCAGCACTGCAAATTAATTTTGCTGTGCACATCTCTGTCTCCTGTTATTGTGAGCTCACTTTTTAAAAACAGGGATTGTTGATGAGCTTATGTTAAGAGAGGAGTGAGCTGAGGCTGGAGTAGTGAGGGCTGGTGGGCAGGTGAGAAATGTCAGGTCTGAGATGACGGGAGAGGTGAGTATACACGCAAAAAAGATGACTGACAACTACAGGCGGAGGAGGAAAAAGAGGGGGAGCCACGGCAGGCAATCAAATACAATTAATGACAAAAGCAATTGCTGGTGTTAGAAGAGGCTAAAAAGATATTTTTTTAAAGTGTAAAAATTTCCAGTGTGGTATTGGCACTATTTTATCCATCTAGTTATAATGGGTCTGTGGGTGACTCGCCGTCATTGAAACCAGACGCACACGTGGGAGCACTGAACAGGACAGGGAAAACAAAGACGGATATCCCAGAGTCAATGAACTGTCTCAGCCAGACTATCTGCAGTGATGTAGGCTTATGTGTGTGAATGAATGAGGTGTTTTCCCTAATGTGGCCCATAATCTGACCCTCTTGGGAGGAGCAGGCGGAGTGCCGTGGAAAATATTCAGTGCAAATTCAGACTGGAGCTCCATTTTCACATCTCGCACATGCAGGAAAAAGGGGAACGGCTGTCGACCAAGAACAAACAAAAAAAAAACACAGGAATGTAGCGAAAGAGCAAAAAAAAAAAAAAAGGAGTATTTGCACAAATGGAGGGATGACAAGGAAAGAAAAGGAGAACACCAGCCAGAACAAGCTTGAGCCACGTGTAAACAGTCTATAGAACTGGTCTACAGAAACCAGATATGGCCAATCCTAAAGGTAATATACAGAGAGAATGCGTTTAGCAGAGTCCATTAAAGCCAAAAGTCTCTGAGGGAACGCTTCTAGCCAGACATGGGACTCTGATGGAGGTAGCCAAGACACTCTAACTCCAGGTTAGCCTCTCACTCTGAGTAATGGACCAGGGTGTTTTCAGACTCCCATGGCCCCTCGCGAGTCCCGCCGAGCCCCCGTGATGAAGTTAGAGAGGCAGGCAGGAGCGCTCAGGCAGAGAGAGAGAGAATGAGCCTTGCCCGTCTCCTGTTGCTGTTGAGTGTAATTTCGGATCGTGTTGCAGCGGAAGCACAACTGACAGAGGAGGAATCTATCGAATTCGGCTCAGACATCACAATAATATTGAGTCTTGTTTATAAACACACATTCGGGATGCTACGGGAGTATCATTCGTTTGAGAGCCCCAGTGCTGAGCGTAGAGCTTTGTGGTCCTGATAGCAAACCCTGACAGAGGTGTTTGAAATGGCGCCATTTGATAAGGCTGCTGTAAAATGTTATATTTGGCTGACAGCTATTTGGAAAGGCCTCTCTTCTGTAGCATCTCTGTAGCAGTTTGATTTTAGTAGTTACTCAGTCAATATACTGCTTATTTGATTGATATAATCTTTCATACATAGTTTAGGAAATGAATTTTATTTATATTTATCTCTGGTCCACCACTTGTAACTTTGTGTTTAAGCTTCACCAGCTGCATTGTGAAACTGCACAGTGGCTCTCTGAGCTATATGCCAACGTCAGTATGCTAACATGCTCACAATGAGAATAAACATGCTGATGTATGTTTGCTATGTTCACCATTTGTTTGGCATGTTGGCATGGTAATGTTTGTTAAATGGAAATGTCATTTGTTTATGACAAAATAAATGCACTAAAGTAATGAACAAAGTTAAGAGATCACCAACATTATTCCAATGAATCCCGGGTGGGAGTATTAAATATGTGCACCATTGGTCATGGTAATCCATCAAATAGTTGTTGAGAAATTATACTCAAAACCACAGTTGTGAACCTTTTGGTGGTACTGGATGAAAAATGGAGGCATCACCAAAGTCATTAGGATTCTGCCTAATGAATGTCTATAGAAAATTTCAATCCATCTAACTGGTGTTGAGATATTTCCATCTAAATCAAAGCGGTGGAGCGACTGAAATTTCCAACCCCAGACCCAGGCTGCTAGCATGGCTAAAAAAGAGAACAATTAACCTTCACCTGACCAACAAGACAAATCCTCTCTTTCCTTTCTTGTCATTCATTGCGCTCCATGTCTTTTCCTAAGCGGTTAACCGATTCTTGGCTCGTTCCTCCAGTGCGACGCCATCGCTATTATAATGCCATCATCCCTGCCTGCCAAGCCATGAAGAATGATGTCACTTCCACCCTCGGTCACGGTGGTTTGGGTTTGGCCACTGGTGCATGTGACAATTTGTGCCCTACTAGGAAGCCCTGAAGCTTCCATCCTGGCAACCAGCCATGACATCCACACCCTCACCCACTTTCACTGCAAGACACCCACTGATGCAGCTGAATGTTTTAATTCACTAGAGAGCGTTTGACTATGCCCTTATTAGTTGTGTTCACTTTAATACTTCCATGTTAAATATCCAACCCCCTTTCTTCGTTTCCCGTCATGCTGCACAGCGTCTCCACTCCTGTCATTTACCCCAAGGCTTTGTAGTTGTGTGGTGAGGCGGAGAGGAGCAGGGCAGGGCCAGGCGCAGGCCCAGCAGTGGCTGATGTATGGCTTCTGGAGAGGAAACACGGCACAGGCGATGAGAGAATGTGGAAATGTACGCATGGCACGGTGCCTGCTGGGCCCGGCCCACTCTGCACTGTGTTTAGAAGCAGCCTTTCTTCTGGTGGTGCCAGGTGGGCGGGGGGATGAAAGAGGGCACAAGGGGGCTGGTGGGTGGACACAGGCCTGAGATCAAACGGCAGAGAGGCAGCGGAGGGTGGTAGGGGTTGGTGGTTGTGTCAGGATTGGTCAATTGGCTGGGCGGTTTTAATTCATATGTGATTAATTACTACACAAATAGTCCATGCATTTTATTTAGGCTTCTTGTTGTTTATGAGGCTTCCACATCTCTGGTTTTGGAATATTACTGAGACCATTAATGACTTATTCATTCCAATGTTAGAAGCTGTTTCCTTTTCTGATACCACGCAGAGTAACGCCCAACATTCAACTGAAAATACATCCAGTACTGTTTATCCCATAGACGACAGGCACAATAAAAGATTTGAAAAACAGTTATTAATGTGATGTTTTAAATTGCCCCTCAGTGCGTACCAGCAAAGCATACTCTATGAAATACACCACTTTTTCACCATAACCAACGTCTGTAATTTGTCAGTCAATGGTCTCACTGTCCAAACTCTGACTCTGCATACTGTATTTGAGGTTGGGAATTTCACATACATATTTGCGATGTGACTAAGAGCAGGGGCAGATGGCTTTGTTGTCCCCACAGTGTCTCATTATCCCAGCCCTTCCAGCTCGGGCGTGCGGGTTCTCGGCGGGGAACCCCAGCCCAGAAGTGGTGGTGGTGAGGATGGGACAAACCAACCGCCACTTGCAGGCTCCGGCCGGATGGGGAGAAAAGAAGACGACACTCGTCATTTGGAGGTTTGGGTCTGATTGCTTCCCCTTGTGAGGGACTTAACTGTCTCCGCTAGGAATGTGGTCCCTTTTACACCCACGCCTACAGACCCAGAGTGGGAGAATGAGGTGTAAAAATACAAAAATAAATAAGAAATACAACCATGGAGAGTGAAGCTGACAGCGCAAAACAAGGTCACTGAGTCAAGTCCCCGAGAAACAACATGAATATGAATATGTATGAATTCAGTCCATAAAAAGAGACATACATTATACTGTGGGAAAGGCATATGAGAATGTCTGGGTATTTATTATGGTGGACAGGAATTTAGAGAAATTTATTCTTTTAATTAACTAAATATAGTTGAGGTCAAAGGTGAAGCTGCAGCCCAAGTTTAGTTTTTATGAAATTAAAAAATTAAAGCAACTGTAATCAATATTTTCATATTAACAATGAAAATGATTAAAAGTGTTGCTCATTGCAATGAACTTAAACGTATTTATCACCCGACTAAGTTCTCTCTGCAGTTTCTCTTCACTCAGAACTATATATATAACCTTATATCGCCTTTCAGCTCACTGTCACTTGGTGTCATGCTTTTTGCTACAGCAAACAGATGTTTCCAGTGAAAAAAGGATAACAACCCGATGTACCCTTCTTGCCCATCACCAAATAGCAGACAGACAAAGTTAGCGATGAGCCAGAGGCACAGTGGCAGTGTTGTGTTTGTAGTTTGTTTCTGCTACCCAATGATCAAACATTTGTTACTGCAGGTTTAAAACGTGCACATTCCAAAAAACAGTCGGAGCAAAACTGATGCTAAATAGGCGTTTTGGAGGAAGTTGCATGCATGACAGAAACATCAGTGTCTGTCAGTGATCGAAGCCAGACATTGTTCAGGGGATTTCTGACTCTACCTCTGAAATTCAACCATGTCTGAAAGCCGACCATATTTCATAGAGAAATCCATGGGTTGGAATACATAATCAATGTAATTTTTGTCTTACTCTGCTATGTGCTCTCATACCCTGCTCGCCCACCCCCTCGTTTACAGTTGAATGCAATCGCTTTATTGGCTCAGTCATTCCTGTTCTGAAGCGGTGGGGCCTTGCCAGTCGTCGTGGTTACTATAAAAACTAATCATTTCAATTTCCTTGTATCTTATTTCATTCATTTACTTTAATCACGGTCTATGGGAGGCACCAATGTTTCCCCATGAGTGGCGTCGGCTAAGGAGAGCAGAAATTTAGAGCGGGGCGTTTTCAGCTGGCACTGGGGCACAGACATCCATACTACTGTATTTAATGACTGCACTGGAGTTCAAGCGATTAGAGCTCATCTTAGAAGAGCTGCGTGCCCTTTTGATCTTCGGATCCTGCAAATGAAGTCAAGAAGAGAAGAGGAGAGACAGAGACGAATCACCTGCGGTTTTGGAAATCATTTAGAACTGGCTGGCTTTCCAAACTGATAGGGGGTGAAAAAGGTTTGATCTTTGTGAGATCTACAGCTTCAGATTCCCTATCTCTCTTTCTGTCTGCAAGTGTGTGTGGGGTAAAAAAAAAAAAGGAAAGAAAAGGAGAGCGAGTTTGAGTTTCCCAGCAGAGTAACACACATGAATTCTTTCAAACTGAAAAAAAGCAACACTAAACAATGTAAGCATGAGGCCAGCAGCATGTGGACGATAGTGATCACTGAACTGCCTGGCACTGTGGCAGTCTTGGACCGGTGAAGAATTATGGCCTTCGTCTGCCTCCATTAATTAACAGCCATTCAGACAGGAAACCAGAGCCAGCACTCCAGTCCGCTTTCATGTCTCATCCCATTTGCCTGCAGAGACCTCATTTTTCATTATTTACTGTATCACTTCCAGACTGATGATCATCAATATTGTGTAAATGAAGGGGGGGGCGCAAGATCTTTTTGGAAAAGGTTTGAAGTGCATAATAGTTTGCTGTTGAAATATTGGCCTGCGGTTCGTGTTGTTAGTGAAACCCTCAGTGGGCTGTCACAGCATGACATTAAAAAGGCAGCCTTGTACAGCCACACGTCCAGGCGTAACAATAATGAACCTCTGGGACTTTGAGAGTGGGGAGTTGGGGGTGGGGGGGGGTGGACGGGCACGCAAGTGTTTTATGATCTGGCAGCGCCGCGGACAAAGCAAATAATCGCCAGACACAGAGGAGCAGGTAGTTTCACTTAACCTCTGCTCGGGGCTGAGCGCCAACTTAACTGGAAGCACATGGCTGTGGAGCACATTGAGAGAGTCAGATTATTCCTATTAACTGACCCACCACTTAAAGATCCTTCACAGTGCTGAGGTGGAAGACAGCAACCAACCTAATGACACTGTGATCCCACAGTAGCTGGCCCTTTGCTGGTATATGCAAGCCTACTGTAAACAGTTACTCAAGTTACCCCAGCCACACGGCAAGTGGTAACACACAAAAGACTCGAGGAAGTCACAACTCTGGTTGGTGCCTCGGCGTACCTGCACGATCAAATGGAGGAGAGAGCATACATCTCATGGACTGTGGTCTGCTGTTTACTGGATGTCTGTGGCCTGTGGCTTTGTCTCCCTCCCATTAGTGTGTTTGGTGTTGTTCGCATGCCGGCTGGCCCTACGGTAAATGCTCCTTATCGGTCAGCCACTCCTGAGGGCACTGCAGCCACAGAGAGCCCCTGAGAGGGAGCAGGATGGATGAGGTGTATACATCAAGGCAAGTGAGAGAAAGTGTCTGCTCAGGCATGCCATTTAGCGTACATGCATACTGTATGTGTGCGTGGATGATGACATTGCACTCTGATACTGCGTATGACGTTGTGTATGTACTGTGTGTGTATTATGCTGAAGGGTCGGGCCCGGCGGCAGTGACCATCCATCTCACAGGCCTGGAGCTGCCTGCCGCACTGCCCAGGTTAACTTCTCCTCTGGCCAACAGCCACTATCAGGTTCCCCCATGTGGTTCCACTTAGACCGCCAGGGGCTCCAGCTACAGTCTGCAGACAGCCTCTCAGGCCGCAGGGCGGGAGCGCTGCAGGGAAAGGCCCCACTGACTGCATCTGCAGCAGGCTCAATAACCCACATCATGGCACACACCTCATCGCTAGCAACTGGTGCCTCACAGCCTCTTTGGTGCCTGACTGCCCCAGGGTACTTACTGCCCACTGATCATGACTGGACTTTTTATTTGGAATGATAAGACAGCTCAAAGAAAGGCAATATTGTTGTTATTTTTTATTTTAAGCTGGATGTATCAATGAAATGGTGAATAAGAAGGTGAAGATTGCTCAGATGAAATGCTTCTTTCAGTTTAGTCAGACACAGCAGCAAAATAAAAGGGGGATTTTTTTTATAGAGTTATGATTTATGAGACCAATTCACAATTTGGTGGTGAAATTATAGCCTTCTTATGACACGCCCTTCTGTATATGTTCCCAGCTCTTTCTGCCGCAGAGCACAGAGTAAAAGCCCGTCCCTCTGCCCCAGCGTCCCTCCATCCCTCATTGTCCCCCCTCCACCACTTACAGTCTATCACTGTATATTCTTATTGATGAGGCCTGACAGTGCCCCAATTCTAATATAGCTTGGGATATTTGATACATACACCCCACCCTTAAAAATGTAAAAAAAAAAAAGAAAAGAAAAATATTCCTCAGTCTCCCTCTCTCCGTCCTGAGGCTCCACTCCATAACAGCAGGCCCTAATTTCTCTTTCCAGTCATGGAATATGATAATTTTCTTATTTGCAAGAAATATCAATTGCTCAAGGCGGACACATAATCATTGGGGAGGAAAGGAGAAGCTACCTGTGTAATGTGCTTAACAGGCTAACCCATTTAGCCGCAGGCACTGTTTGAAAATGAGAAAGTGCTGATGGTCAAAATCAATTTTCCCTGTGTCCAAATTACTCCCTGCCCGGCTTAGAATTTCACCTAAATGGCCAAAGCTTAAAACACTGATACTAATTCTATCATATTAGAGCCTGGTCATATAGTTGAAGTTATTGCTAATGCTATTTTGCTGTATTTATTGATGTAGTGAGATGACTCGAAGGCCGGGGAGCAGAGAGTTCTGTTACTGCCGTTGTGTTTGTGTGTGTAGATGCATATCACTACAGCTCAATGCGTGCACTGTACATGCAGCCTTTAGGACTCTAACAATGTTTTAGGATGTTTGTTGCACATGGATTCACAAATCTAATATGTCATGAGAAAGAAAACAATAGCAAGACTGTATTTTCCTTTTTATAAAACACTGAACATTTCTGTCCCTGAACAACAGATAATCATCTTTATTTTCTGAGTTCCTTTGTTGCTTGGTAACTGCTCAGAAACAAGCTTATTTGAAAATGGCAATGTCTTTAGAGATTTCCTGCCATTATGTGCTAATTACAGTGAATATGAACAACTAATACAGAGGGCACAGTTGTTTAATTTGAGTCTCTACAAATCAACCATAAAACCAAATAATGGAGGAGGTGGGATTAGAAGAGTTTATAAGAAGCTACAATGTCTGAAATAATTTCTTTGGAAATGAATTAGAAAAATTGATAAGAATTATTGAGAAAATGTACATCGATGGGTCATTTACAGGTCTAAGCTTACGAGCTCAGCCTCCTGTGTTTTTTGCTCTCTGCTAGAGAAGTTTGTCTGTCTGGATGCCTATAACTACATTTTAAACACTAAATTGTGAATACAGTTTCCATTTTCAGTATAAACTAATATTTGATCCAAACTCTTAACTCTTTTTTGAGAAAAAAAGGCCTTTTTTGCTGAAAGTCAGACAAGATGACTGACACCACTCCCATGTTTATATCCAATTACATCGACAACTGGTTAGCTCAGCATAAGGACTGGCAGCTCTGTCCAAAGGTAATTAAATCCTCCCATCAGCACCTCTAAACCTCACTAATTAACACAGTACATTGTTTGTTTAATCCATATGAAAACCAAAATGTTTATGCAGACCAAGGCTAGGCATGCATTTCCCCTGCTTCCAGTATTTATGCAAAGCTAAACTAAGGTAATTACACTGGCTGTAGCTTCACATTTAGAACATGAGAGTGGTATTGATCTTCTCATGCAACCCTCAGCAATTCAGAGTATATTTCCCAAATTTCAACAGTGTGAATGACAGAGCTTTTCCAATTGTGGCTCCCATGCTCTGACACAACCTTTCTATAGGGATTACACAGCAGCCTGGTCTGGACGTTAAACAGCCTCTGAAGGGCTGACTGGCCTGTCATTGACATTTTTGTGTCTGAAAGCTGTCTGTCATTTGCTTTGTTTTCATTAATGATATGTGAGGATCACTACAGAAAGGCGCTACAGCATTTAAATAAACTTAACTCACGTACATGGGTCAACCCGATGGATCTATGCCTCAACTTTTCCAATTATGAATCCAGTATCCCAACAGCTTTTTCCAGGAAAACATTTTAAGACATTAACAGCTTCTTATGTACTCAATCAAACTGACCTCTTTTATTTTTAAGCAACCACTATATAATTACTGGACTTTTTCTTAGAAAGGTAAATTAACTGAGAAGTCTTAACAGACTGTAGTTAATGCACTTTTTCTCTATTTTCATAAATATACAGTAATATTTCCAGTAAATTGCTGGTTACATAGCAACTCCTTTCCTAAAATGATCAGGAAACAGAACCTGGAAACTGAAGTGTCTTCATGCATACAGTATATGTGAGTGAGAGCGTTTTAATTTCACTTCATATATAATATTTTATACTCTGTGTTTACGTTTAGACTCAATTAAGTTTGAAGTCACCATAATCAGACACTTTTTAAACCTTCTAGTTTTCTCTGAAAGAGTTCATATCATGTATCAAGACTGTTAAGGTTTGTTAAAGTTAAAGTTTGGACACCTCTTCTTCTTTCTAACAAATTCATAGCGTGTTTTCTATTTCTGGAACGCTCCAGTAAAGTGTATTTGAAAGACGTGATTTCAATCATTGACAGGATTAAAAGCCTGAAAAGGAAATCAAATCCATTGATGCCTAAAAGAGCTGTGCTGTGACCTGCAATTTGCTCAGGATAAGAATTGGACTTGAGTAGGCGACTTGCTGGGACAGACCCAACTGACTTGTCTTACCCCAAAAGACTTAAAAACAGCTCTGGTCGGGACTATAGATCTGTGGATTCGGGGTTAGGTTGGCTTGTGGCCGTGGCCCGTCCACCTGGGCTAGCCACATCATAAACAACAGCTGTGTGTCAGGTCTGCTTCTGTATCGACATCACCACAGTGGCCACTGGCTGGAGCCACACGTAGGTATTATATCCATGAGACTTCCTGCTGGAGGACGGCCCTTTAAACACCAAGGCCACTGTCCAGGAAGTCAGGTCCCGGCTCTGAAACCGAGACATTAAAGGGTAACTACAGGAAGGAAAGAGCTACTGAGAAATGTGTTTCAGTGTCTCAATGTGGGTTTGACTTGTTCTGGATTCTAAGATGGTTTCAATTTGCTGCCTCATAGTAATTAATGGACTTGAAAAAGCCCACGTTCCCTCACACTTTCTCTCCCAGAGCAAATTCCCCGGGCTCGAGATAACATATCTGCATCGGCTCTGATTTATCTGCTCGGCCCCGTCCGCTGCTCGGGGCGCAGATCAGCCTAACAACCTTTGTCAGCTCTTTAGGCGTGAAGAAGGTATATTGTAACCATTTGGGCAGAAACGGGCCGGCTTTCCCGATATTGACTCAAACACACGGAGGGGAGAAGGAGGGGAGGCGCGGAATAAAGTGACACTAATGGAGCACTGATGACAAAACAAGGCGCGCGCGGGGACCACTTTCTGCCGTTTTTAATTCTTAATGCCGTCGCCTCGGGTTTCAGCATGTCTTGGGCCGAGGCAGCTGCTTGCGCCCCGGACGGATCTGGCACGAGGATTAATATTTCTTCGCGAGGAAATGGTCACGTGATTTACTGTTGCTGGAGAGGCGCTACAGGTGCCAGTGCACGAGGAGGCGGGGATGGGGTTGGGGGATAAGATGACCGAGAACTCGTCTCCTTGGAACCACACCGTGCTTCTCCGGAATCAGCTCTATCGTGACTGGGCTGAGAGACCGGAGCGTCACCCTATACTTTGAAAACACACTTTGATGGCAATTAAATATTAATATGGGGAATCATAGCCTGAGAGCTGTATCCACATTACATGGAGCATGCAAATCGCTCCAATCAGTGAGCCAACTGAAATAGCATCTGGAGAGCTGTATAAATAAGACTATGGGTATCTTTAATATCATTAATATGGACTAAACCAACTGCGGAGGGAAAAAATAATATAAAACTGGAAAACAATTACTGTAATTATCATTGTTTTGGTTGAATTTGCAGTGGTGTTCGGTTGCTTTGACCTTGTGTGCGCTGGTGATGGCATGACAAGAGGCACTTTTTGTTTTCTTCATTAGACCCAAATGTCAAATTAAAAGCCCTTCAAAAATGTGGTCGACAAAGAGAAAGGGTGTGGAAATCAGAAAAATTATCTCCTCATCTCGGCTCTGTCTACACACAGACACACGCACACACACTCAAACACAGTCATCTGCCTTTTCTCTTGGTTTCTCTCTCTCCCCTCCATAATCAGGCCTGGTTTCCTCCCAATAGGAAAACATCCCTCTTTCCTCCTTGCCTGCGTCTGTCAGCGATTCTGTGTGGGCCTGGACTCAACTCAGCCCGTGGCCAAAAATATCCCCCCATGGCTCCTCTGAATGGGACAGGCCACATAGACCACAGGCACACAGCCCTAAAAATACAGAGAAGCCCAGCCGCAGCTCCCCTCGTTCATTCATTAGCACTGAACAGACCCGGGAGCTAAACAGAGGGAAAGAAACGCAGGGGCCCGGGGGACGGCTGCGCACACGGGGTGATGCAATGTTGAAACATCCCTAACAGTAGGTGTGGAAAGATAATGACCGTCGACTACGGAGACAACTTCAAGAAAGAGCTCAGGCTCGTTTGCCAAAAGAGCACGGCTCCAGATAAGCGCCAGATAAATGCATTCAGATTTCAGCCCGGAGACAAAATCTTCTTCTTGCTGCGGGTGAATATCCAGCGTTGATGGTGGCGTGGGAGAAATTCATTAGAAGTCATAAAGCTGTCTCTCCGAAATGATTGATTGCCCTCTGGCTGGCTCTCACAGATAACCATCGTCTCATCACACTGTGCCACCCATTATCTCTCCGATATGATTGCAGAGAGAGAGAGAGACAGAAGGTGAGAATGAGTGTGCTTAATTGCAGCACCATTGTTTAATAAAGACAGGTTATTTGTCTGCATTCCTGTCCTGCTGTTCACTCAGTACACTTCCCCACTGTGTGCCATGCCAGCTTGAGCGTTGGGCGGCTGCTTGATGTGTGGGCACCAATTTCTTACACATTCCATTCCTCTAACTTGCCAACAGACGGGACAGGCCCGGGCCAAATCACATGATGTGTGTATGTGTGTGTGGGTGTGTACAGTACGAGTGGAAGTGGAGAGAGTCTATTTGTGTGTCTCCATTTGCAAATATGAATCTGTTTCATGGAGACTGAGTTTTTATAGATGTGTTCTGTGTTTGAGTGTTTGTCTGTGTACGCAGCAGAGAAAGCATGCATGCATATTTGTGATTTTAAGAATGTGTGCAAGTGAATGTTTGTGTGTGTGTGTGTATGGTGAGTACGTCTGAGTGTGTGTGTGCATGTGTAAACAGCTGGCAAGCCTGCCTGTGGTGCTGTGTAAACAGAAGTGAAGGTATTCTGGCTGAGGTTACGAGGTGGGTGGGGGGGTATGCCGGGGCTGAATGAGGCATTTAGTGCTGACAGTTAAAAATACCCCGAGCAGGAGTAGTGCTGCTGCTGCTGAAGCTAACGTCGATCCAGTGGAGCCAACCTACGCCGCTCGCCCCACACACATCAACCGCCCATTTCAGGCCTGATCTGGGTTGTGGCCTAGCACGCTAAACCTGATGTAAGATAATGGTTAACCAGAGGTATGAGCGCAGGCCTGGGGGTCCTCCCACACATGGAGACGTGGGTTCTTTAAGGGCATGAACCAAGGCGTTTGATACTCAAGAGTAAACAAGGCCTTATCATGGCAGCATGATGCTGCAATGATGCTGTGTCTATCCACACTCAACAATATTAGAGGCAGTGGACAGATTGATGTGTGCGTTGGCAAAGTGATAAAACCTGCGCTCCATAAAACACGTCACATGTCACATGTAAGACTTAATTAATTTTTTTTAATCTTTCACTGGCTCATTTGACTTTTTCTTGTTTGTCTTCACACAATTTATCATTTATCTATTTCCTAGTTTTCCCACCAAACTTTCAGTTTTCCTCATGCTTATATGATAATGGGATGGGTGTGTCTGTGTATGGCCAGGGCATTTTTTTTTGTTGGTCCAGGGTCTGTGTGTGGGAAAAAAGGCTTTATATTTCCTTTTAATAATATTTTTGGATGCCTACAGATATATTTTGACTCAATGAAGATCTTTATCTATATTTTGTTTGGTTAGTACTGTAAATATTCATAAAAGCTGCAAATATTCAGAGGTTATAGTTACCTGGAGTTAAAGAAGTATACTGTAAGTTCCCATTGGCTCAGGCTAGGCTGCTTATACATTGGGACTGAAACAACAACTTAATTTCACTGATTCAATCTAGCCATTAAATCATTTTAGTCAGAGGCAAATGGAGAGCTGTTTGCTGTTTATCAGGCTGAAAGGCTTCCTCTCGCTCATTTAATGATAGCATTACAGTAATATAGGTGTTTACGATAGGTGTGGGGCTTATTTAGAGTTAATAAAACATTCTCTTTCCTATGTAATGAAGGATGCTGTTTGACATAAGTGCTTTTTGTTTGTTCTGTTTGGTCTCAAGTGTGAGGAGAGGACCATTAACTTGAGACAAACATTTTTACCAGTGGTTTGTGAAAGCCTTCTCTGAAATGTACGCGGAGGAAAGGCACTGATGCACAGTTCTCTTGCCCTTCTTTGCTCAACTCCAAACAGCAAGGCAGTGAATGTAATGATATTTCTCAAAGTCAGACCACATCTTTTAAAAGCTTAGGTGAAATAAACATGGAAATAAATTAAGTTTTCTGTAAATTCACCACTGTATAGCATACGTCAATGTAATTTTATTTGCATAAAGAAGCTTGTGAAAGAAGGTGACAATACAGTTTAAGGTTAGGCCTGCATAAAAGTGATTCAAAGATGAACGCTCACATGATTCATCATAATGAAATTCCAGGATATTTCAGATAAGTATTATCAAAACTTGCTTGTCAGGCTGAAGATGCTGAAATACAGTAGGTGGAGCTCTAGAAGAAAAAAGGGACCAATGTCTTTTTATGGGGGGGGGGGGGGGGGGTGGTAGAGGGGATATTGACAAAATATAAAACAGAATGTGTGTTTTTGTGTTAAATTTGATAATGTTCCCCTCGGGTTTCCAGGAGCCCACGGATTGGGCTGAGTGCAGAGCGCACGACACAGCTTCAAAAAGCAGCTATTTAAAAGTCTCAGTTAACAGGACCCTCCAAACAGCCAAACCGCTTCAAACGTCAGCCAAACAAGATCCACATTGTTCAATGGCATGCCCAAAGTGGCCATAACCCAAGCACGGGCCCATAAACAACTTATAATTGGTTTAATTATCATATAATTTTAAAAATATGTTTTAATATAGGGTCTATCCCTTTATTTACCCACAGCGAAGTGGAAATAAGACTTGGGCCCAGTAACAAATTCAATATGTTCATTATGTAAACACCTTAAAGAGCTGGGAGAGAGAAGGGAAAGGGAGTGAACGAGTCAGAATGTAGAGATTAAATAAAAGCGAGGTTTTCGCTGAAGTGCTGCACATATGCAAAAAGACAAAATATTTGGTGTGTTGCAAGATAACCCAAACACACTGATGGATAGATAGAACAATGTTCAAAACCACTTCTGCCTTCGTTGCCTTTTTTTTCCTCTTTTTCGAGAGAGCTGACAGATGATGTACAGAGGAAGCCGGGCCGAGTCTTTCACAACAACTGCTTCCTTCCTCGATGGAGGTTTGAGTGGTAGGGACGGATAAGCGAGGAGAAAAGGTCAAAAATCAACAAAGAGGCTCTTCAGGAAAACTTGTCAGCCCCTCCCTTCAAATTGCGAGCTGCCGAGGAGAGTAAATAAACGGCCTGCACACACCGCTGACCCCTAATCAATACTCTCTTTGGACCCTCACTGTTGAGTGTTGACACACAGAGGGCAATACGTGCCTCAGACACTGCCCCAGAATACATGTGAGAACACACTGTACCACAATCACAACACACAGGAATGTTCAGCATGTTTACTCTAAATGCTGCCTTATTGACAGTCTGATGTGGATTGCCACAAATTTCTACTTGGCACAACAACAATGACAGCATGCAAATGAGATGGCAAAACCAAGCTCAGCCATGTCTGTTCATGTCTAATGACTTGGGAGCTGTGGTTACAATCAGAACACCTATTACAGAAATACTACATGGGATTTACTGTGTGTGGCATGTTTTGTAATGAAGAGCTCGAGGGAAGTAAATTTCACAGTTGTAGAGGCACATTTTCAAGCGAACAGAGAATTTGTGTTATTATTTCTGTGCTAATGATTTTAAGACCTCCAGGAATGATAAAGCCCACTGAATAACTATGTTTAAAAATAATTAGTGGCTTCGAGTTGTGCTTCACTTGACAGATATATTTCATACAAAACCTGTGTTTGACAGCATTGGCTTACAGTTTTAGTGACATTTCTACTGGACCAATAATACACTAATTCGCATTTGGTTGTCAAAAGCAGATTCCCATTTTGTTTGTATTTGTTTGTGGTCTCCTAGCACACACACACAAGGATGCACAAAGGCATGGGGGTGATTAAGTACACATTGATCAATTAATAATGTTCATACAAACACCCACCAGTGTGCTAGAAAGACGTCCGCTTGCTGATGCAAACATAAATTTAAAATGCTGGTTTCAAAAATATAAAAGAAAACAATAGGCCTCAAAGGTGACAGACACTGAACTGTAAACACAGGCTCTCTCATTAACATTTTGTTAGTATAGATATGCTATGTCAGCGGAGAACAAACAATACAGCAAATTTACAATAAAAAAATTCTCTTGTGTCAAGTCATCAAACTGACTCAATAACATCAAGTTACACAGCAGTATGTGATTGTTAATAATACATAAAATTATACAGGATCTTAAGATTACACACAGCTAATTACATTAGCAAAAAACAATAAGCCAATAAGCTGCTGGTCATACCAGACAGAGTAAGGCTGTATCCGTAAAACCCTTGTATTTGTAGAATTGAGTTATGGTGCTTTTTCTTCCCACTTCATAAAACTTTTCATTCGATTTCTTTTTTTCAGAAGTTGCTTTAAATGCAGGATTCTTAGTCTAAGTTATGAGACACACTGTAGCCTACATGAGTGACAGGAAAGTATTTCAGGGTTGGTGTTACATCACTGTGTTATACAGCGAGGATAGCTCTGAGACGCCATTTCGGCTCCTTTGAGACCAAATGTTATCATGCCAGAATTGTGGCCTCACAACAATTTTAGGCAGCGCCAGAATGAGGGATAAATTGCCTTGAGTCATCGGATTCCTATTAGGGAAAATGTTTGCGGAATGATTGGCAGTGATACCAGAACCACTTTTAAAATGGTCAGAGAAGATGAAGGGGGAAAAAGCGATTGAGGCATCACGTCTGTTCCAAGACTAAATCTGACTGTCAACAATGTTAGCCTGTGATCTGGCCCTCCAGAACGACACACACTGCACGCCATGCTTTTAGGAGGGGGAAATAGAATAATAGCAGGAACCTGATAGTGTTTAGATGGTCAATTCAGCCATTCAGCAGATCCCGAAATTTTATGCTTAACTGCTGAGGAGGCCCCGCGCTGTTCGCACTATGTTTAGTATGCACGTGACCTGAGGATTAAGGTACATTGTTTCGTTAAAAACCAGCAATTACAGTGCAATGTTCAGTTTATGCGAGATAACTGAAAGCTAATAGTCGCACCATGAAGGGAACACAAACGCACGCTGAAGCAGCTTTATTTTGGAGGCCCCGCACATCCTCCCTCACTTTGTCTTGGGTGAGCTGAAAAAAGGTGTGTTTCATTTGCCGCTCTGACCCCCGGGATCACGTCATAATTTTCAAAACGAGTTCACTCCTCATTAGAAGTGAGAAAAGTGATGGAGCGACGGGGGGCAAAGAGGCAGATACTGAGAAATAAAGATAAATGGGACACGGGGAATAGAGCGGGAGAAACAGCGAGAATGAAAGAGTGTTTCGGTTGATGTGAGCCAAATGACAGGCGTTGGGACACGAATGTGAAAACTTAATGGGCCTGGCCTCTGAAGTGGGCCTCCCCAGTAAAATGAAAAGCCTGTGGAGCTGGCTCCTGTGATGGATGAAGCGTTGCGCTCACCGGGCCCTGACAGATTCTGGGAAAGCGTTTGAGCCGTCTCCGGTCCTGATAAAGAAATAAGAGGAGAGCCAGCACTGCTCGTCTTGCTCCTGAGGTGACAGAGGAGCTTTAAAATGTGCTGCAGTTTCCCAGCCAGACGGCCATTATCTACAAAGCTGGGTAATGATAACATGATTTGCCTTTTACCCTTCATTTATGAGATCAATACTTTGGTGCGTGGAAATATCAACAGCCATAACTATAAGTGTATACATGTCTGGCCTCTGTGGCAAAGGTGCTGCCCCTCTAAGCTTCTGACCCGCTGACTGTTGATACAGACACCAGGGACTGAGGCCATATCTCCCTGTTCAGGAGATGTCTTTGGTCTGGTTTCTAATTGGTACCATCTCCTCTCAGAGTGACATCACTGGAGTCATGGCAGAGGTGATGGCGACCAGATGGCGAGGAGACGGTGACGAGCCACTCCTGAGCCTCTCTTCTCTTCACCTCTCATCCATGTGGTTCTCTTTCGGTCCTTTGCTTATCTCATTCGTCAGATCCTCAGCGTTTCGTCCTCCTCTTCTGTCACCATCAAAATGTTTTTTCTTTTTTTTTATTGCCTTTGGTTTCCAGTACAATACATGCCGTAGACTAAATCAATGCATTCACTTTAACTCGTGCATCCTTCATGGTGGCTATGATTGATTGAATGGGATCGGTTGTCATAGATAGATTTTCATAGATAGATAGATTGATCTGGCCTCAAAAGATTGTGCTCTGAGTTTAGTAAAGTGGCTTGCGGTGGCTCACTCCCTCTGCAGACCCTTGACCTCTAATTAACACCCTTTTCTGTCCTCCTCCTCCCTCCCCCTCTGTCATTTCCCAAAAGTTATCCGATGCAGCCCACGCAGAAAGCGTTGCTGTCCCGGCGAAGGTCGAACCTCTTCAGCCCCCCTCACACTCGCACATACAAACACACAGAGGCAAAGGCACATTGATCCTCGGGGCTGGTGTTCATTTCAGATTCCTGCTAGGATCCATCCACCTCATTGATTTGGCCATCTCCTCTGATTAGGCAATTGAGGGGAACACACCAGCGTTCCGATGGGTCTGATCAGGAAGACTTTCCCCAAAGGACAGCTGATAAAAAGAGGAGGAAAGGGCTCCTTTTTGTTACTGTTGCAATGCCTGCAAACCTGCATGAAACATATGCAGCTCACAATGGTAACAGAGAAAGATTAAACACTTGAAAGTCTTAGCAATGTTTTAAACAATGGGTCCTTGATTTCAGACAGTTGATTGAACTGGTTAAAAAATACTGTCCTTTGTAATGTTTCCAATCTCACAAAAGGGGTCTTGAAGTTATGATCTTTTTCATTTCAAGATTTTGTTCTCTTTCAATGCACCTGTGGCAATAATCTGTAATTGCAGGTGTGCTTTTTCTATTTCTCTTCTGTTTCAGTTTCAAGTTTCATTGTCTGTAGTCATGGGTCATTATACCCAAATGCTGCAGCCTTTCATCAGTGGGCCACTGACTCAGTCATCACTGCGTTGCCTCATTCAGCGATACGTAGCGACTTAACAGATATTTATTTAAACAAAAATCTTAGATTCTTAAAATAAGTATGCGCTTGATGGCTATACAGGATATGCTAGCAGACTGAGCCTACGGCGCCCAGGCAAACAGTCATCATCTACACCAGTTGATGGAAATAAAGTAAAACCATTGTTCTCGTATTGCAGTGTAGAGTTAGTCCTGTTGTTACAGTACGATAAAAAAGTCACATCAGACTATTATTTTTACACGAACATAACCCTATTTGGCTTCTTTTGCACAGGCATTTCCAAACAGCATATTTCATTTTCAACATTTTAAGAGAAAGGGCTTTCAGGATGAGGACAAAACGATGTATTTGGCAAACACTGTGCTGTCTCAGGTAACGCTGGCTGGAGCTGCTGGAGTGTAAACTTCCCACATCCAACAAAGAACAGAACAGAGCCGCTAATGTTACCCTAAACTCTAAAAGCATCCAGGGCTGGCTTGCACGGTGCAGGGAAATGCTACACACTGCATTTGCTAGTTGTGAATGGGGATTTTTTTAGATGTAAGCTATAACACCATAAAGTCAGAAATGTGCTGCTTGGCTTTAGAAGCATCTTTTGATTATTATTGTAGGCAGTACCACAAGACAGAAATGTAGACAACTGCAGCTTACTGTAGAGCAGATAGGCACACTTTTTGCCATTCCTTGTACTTGTGTTTGGCTTTTGGAAGGGCTAAAAAAAAAAAGACCCAACACTCCAAATGCTTTAATTGCTGAGTATTATGTAGTACTATAGCCCGCCGCCTTAACTTGCTAAGCTATGTTTAGACAATTGCTGTTTGGAGGATGGGTTTAGCAAATGGTCAATTAGTGATGGTCTTAAAAAAAGAAGCAGCATCAACAATGCTTGTATGCCTGCACTGACTCAAAACAAAGGATTTGTGGTATATACAAAGCAGCTGAACGTGTTCTGCTCAGTGATTTCCGAGCCAGAGGACAGAGCGTAGACACAAAGCCTGTCTGTGCGCCGCGACGCAGATCACATGCAACGACCTGGAACTGCTTCTAAACACACAGCCCAGACCACAGAAGTGGATCCAGTCACAGGAACAGAGGAAAACTGTCCAGGCATTCTTCCTTGTCTGTGTCAACAGTGACACACCTCTGCTCCAGCTTGTCCCCTCCCTCCTCCTGCTGCCTTTAAAGCGCTGACAAGAGAGGGAGAGAGACAAAACAGGCCTGTGTCGCGCTGTAATGCCAAAACGCTTGCAGTCTGCTTTTATTTGTGACGCTTCACTGTCTTGTGCAGGCTTTAATCCCGGCCTTGCTCGGGCTCTGTCTGTCTGTCTCTTTGGTCCCTCTTGCTTTCTCTCCTCAAAGCAGCAGTTGAAGAAGTAGCCCACCCTAGGGGTTGAAAGCTTGTATCCCATCCAACCCTGAAAGCTGTTTTCACTCAAAACATTGTCAGCGTGCCCAAACATGTCAGAGGAAGTTATTTGTAACAAGGGGGATAGGGAACTATCCTTTAGATCTGTCATCAGGCTCTGGAGGGGAAGCTCGCTGCTCACTGGCCGCACGCCTCCGACGGCCAATCAGAAGGCAGGAAAGAAAAATAAATAGGAGGCTCTGTCCCTCAATAGACAGCTCACGCTGGTGGTTTCATCATCCTTCTGGCGTGTCGGCTGCAATGGCAACAGTGTCTCTAAGAATGTTTGTTCTTTCTATTTTTCCTCTGCCGTTGCCTTGCTTTCATTCTTCCCATTGGTCACCACTTTTAAACACAGCACATGAAATGTCATTCTGTAAGCTTGTGTGGTAAAAATTATTTTAAACTAAATCACAGTGCATTACATAATTAACAAAATAAAGTGCTGTTATTTTAGGAAGCCTAATATTATTATGTCATTACAACGCAGCAACTTTTTCCATACTCCTCTTCATATGGACCTTCTGGCCTTAAATACATTATTTTTCACAAATTTAGCCTCTAAAGATGTGTCATAATGGAAGCTATGTCTGCTAACGGTACACTTGAAAGCATTAAAGGCTTAATCCAGTGATGCAGTATTGCACTTCAATGAAGTTCTCAAAATCGATGAATGGAACGATCTGAAGTAACGATGCAGCCGGACTTTCTTTGGAAAGTCAGTCACAAAAGTCATATAGTATTACTACCCGTGATGAGTAAACTGAAAGTAGTGAAGCATCAAAATGTTCATATATCGTCCGTAACAGAGACAGAAGCAGCTGATAAACACATGTAAATAAATTTGTTATTCTATTTGCTTCAGATATATGCAGAGGCTGAGGGTTTTACTCTGCACTGTTTGTGATGAAGAAACATCCGTGCCATGAGTCACTGCAGTGTGCCCAACCAGCTCCCTGGGCGTTAAAAACAAACTTTATTAAAAGATCACAGGCAGGAGGGCCGACAATAGGAGAAGTCAGCAATCAAAGGTGGAATGGCTGCTAAGGCATGTGTGGCGTGGTGGGAGGCTCGGTTGGAAAAGCATCACAGAAGGTGACTCATGTTTTTCCAGATTTGGTCTCCTCCTCCATCAGGAATGTTACAGCAATCAGAAGAAATGTCAATGGCTGCCTGCGGAACCCTGACAGAGGATCGATATGGGTATGAGTGCAAACGAGCGAATGCTGCATTGTACAAATTCCAGCTGGCATGCTCAAACAGGCAATGAATGACACGCTGCTCTGCATGCACGCAAGCTTAATTCATGAGTACAATCATTCAGAAATCCACAGGCACACATGTATGTGCTCTATCACAGTAACACACACGCACAAATAGAAACTCCCCGAAGGCAAGCTGTGCCCAATCAATTGTTGTAACCATTATTCAACATATGTGGCTAATTTGTCCCTGGCAATTTCCATCATGGTTGGGTGATGGTCTACAGAGGGAGATAGAACAAAGCCCAGGCGGTCACATGACAAGTCCCAAGCAAACCATCGCAGCCACAAACACACAGGATAAATGTCAGCACTTTGACCAATCCAGCCTCCCATTCTCCTTCTATCAACACACATCAGAACGATAAATATTAGTCGGGATAATGGTTGTGCGAGAGAAAGCAGTGGAGTAATGACCGAGGCTGTACTTGCTCACACATCAGGGTTTGCCAGGTAGCATAATGTGAAACGTCTGATGTTGCACTGGAGTCATTTAAGTAAATTAAGCCAGTTAAATATACTGGAGCCTGTGCTCGGCTGAATATAAAGAGAAGAGTCACTACCTCGTCCACACCAATTTATCAGTGCAGACGGATGGACAGACAGATACATGTGCGCACACACACACACACACACATACACAGGCTCTGTGGGTAATAGCGGCTGCATGGGTGTTAGAGGGGCGCCACTGTGGTTGGACTGGGCTGTCTGGGAGCATAAAGTGGCCTTCTCATGGTTCCCCACTTGCCTGGGTGGTCTGTCTCTGGTGTTGGCTCGTGTGTGTATGCGTGTGTGGACAGGGACGGACATACACTCGTCCTGAAAAGGTGAGATGAGTGAGTGTGTGTGGTTGCAAAGGGTGGCAAGACAGCCTGGGCAGTGCCCACACATGGAGTGCCACAAGTCCCACTGACCATCCTATTAAACACACACACACACACCCAGCCCCATCCATGTGGAACAAATATTTTGACAGGGATGGGTAGACGACGGGGCGTCTCCTCTCTCTCTAACTGGGCTACTTCTGGTGTTAGGCCTGAGCTCAGCACAGGATGGCCTCGGTGTGCCCAAACAGAACCTGAGGAAACCTCAGCCACTTTTAGAGTCAATCAGCCCCCCGCCAACCCCCAACCCAGCCCCGTCCCCTCCCCGCCACTCTGGAGGCAAATGCTAACACTGAACCATCAGACGGCGGCGCAAGGAGGACAGCAGATTCCTTGGGTTTCTAAGTTGTGGCCAAACGGAAAAAAATAAACATTTTCTCCTTCCAATGAGATTTCAACAGGCAGATATATTGCCTGTCACCATTCCAGTTACATTGAAAAAAAGTGTCATTCTCTCTCTCTCTTTCCCTCTCTCTCTCTCTCTCTCTCTCTCTCTCTCTCATAAGTGCCAGACTATTTTGGTTTCCCAAAATATTTTCTAAGGCCTGAAGAGCCGCTTTTATATATCTGTCGTTCCCTTGCTGTTTGAAAGCAAGAGTGTCAGCTGAAAAGGACCATTCAGTGACCAGAATCAAAGTGTGTTGATGTGAAATGGTTCTCTATTGAGGAGGGAGGCCACCTCAGCCCACAGAGCTAAATTATAGCTCCATAGCATCTAATGTCCGTTACCTTAATCACTGGTAGTCATGTTCAAATGAATCAAACCATCTGAATGGCTTTGTACACAGTATAAAAAGGCTGCTGTGACTACAGCACAGATAGTGACTCAGTGGTTCAGTCAGACAGTCAGTTATTTCCATTGGATGCTACTTTATTTCCTCTAATCCACTACAATTCAGGGACCACTGTGTTTGAAAAAGCTATATTCATCTGACAGCTTTGGCTACTAGTTATATATGAAAAATAGTTAAAAGTTGAGACTTTAATGTTTTATTTACAAAATTCTTGTGTTTTTACATTTTGATATCTTATTTATGCTTTTACTCACACCTACATTAACTGTTTTTTTGTCTGTTCAATGAGCTGCAGCAAACTTCAAAAAATATTATCATATCATAAAGTTATTGAGTGTACATGCCCAGCAGACTGAAGGATACTAAAATGCTTCATAGGGCTCAGGGAAACTGCAGAGTCTGGTTATTATTCTCTGTGGATTTGTCACTTTAATCTACACCTATCATATTGTTCATTTGCCTCCACATTTTTTTCCGGAGAAGGTCACCACTTCTGGAGGAGACACTCCACTCCCTCGCTCTTGTAAAACTCTTCGGACACGTGAGATGCATTGCTGTTTACATGTTATTTCTCTGCCTCCTCCATGCATGCAGGCAGAGTTAAGGGAGCACCATTCATTATTGATCAGGCTCTTTCCAAATGTCCTTATTGCATAATAAACAGTCGTTCACAGACAGTCGGTGCATTAGTGTCAGCAGGAGCGCCAGGCGGACAGCAGAGGCCTATCAGTCACCATCACTCCCAACGTGACGAGACTGATTATAGGTCATTATTAAGCTGTATTGATTACTGCCAGGGGGGGCTAAGTGTGCTGTAGAGAGACTGTTGAACTATATAGGGAAAGACTTTTACAGCTCCCTGCTCCATAGTGCACTGTACAGTAGTAATGCACACTATTGAACAGTTAAAGCAGCTTATAATCTTTCACAATAAACACAGTGTTTACTATCTTGCTTTGTTTCAAGCCTTATATTATTGTATGCAACGTTTTTCTATCTGGGCCTGTGTCAAGGAAGTCATGTTTACCATCAGATTCCATCAGTGGTTTTGTGCTTTTATCGTCACAATAATTATGGCTGTCCATTTATTGAATAAACTTTTGAAGCGGTAGATGCCAGAGCCACCCCAAACACACCACTTTTGGGGGCAGAGGGAGCAGCTGACAGGCTTTGGGAGCCATGTGGGTAACCTACCCCTGTACCACTCTGTCCACACACAGGCGCACACATACACGGATGAACGTGGACAAACACACTCACATACACACACACACACACGCCATTCTCTCCCTCCAAACCAATCATTATACCCATCCTGCCCACAGCTTGAGAGTCCTCGGGTCCACAGAACATACTTAGTTGTGGTTGAAGAAGCACTTACATCCACTCAGCACTCTGCCATTCCCAGCCCAAGACGATGCTGTTCTGGTGGGGGAGATCTTCTTTTACGAACTTCCTGCGATCGTTCATCAGCCTGCTAAAAAGAAATGGGTGGGTACAGTGGCCACAGTCTCTAACCTCAAGAAGAGCCTAATGCAAGGGGCCTTTCTGGGCCAGCTCCTCGGGCCACCGTTGCATAAGAATTGATGCCGTTAATTATTAATGCTCCATTGGGTTTAATATTTAATGGTGGCGACATGTAATTTACACTTACACTCGAGAAATCACGGGGTACAGACCAAAATAAACAAGTGTATTTGTTCCAAGGAGTGCAGGGGGTGTTATATGAATCCTATCCGGTGGGCTCTGATTTCACTCATAATCTTCAGTGTAAAACAGCAACTGTGTGCTTGATTTGATTCATAGCAGGTTTTAATGCACCATATATCAATGTGAACTAAATCAATTAAATTTAGAGGAGAAAAAGCTTTTTCTCTTAGGAAAGTTGAAACCCAGACAGGCCGAACATTCATCGTTTTATACAACATTGCTTTTGATGAAACTATTATGTATGGGCTTATTTTAATACCACGCTGCAAAATGTACCTCTGAGCTAAAAATATTATAATATATATAATATATCAACTAGTAGCATGTGGAAAAATACCAAAATAAACCAGTGGCATTGGACTACAATTTCATCCTCTGGCCTAAAATCCACCACAATCCCTCTACAGTTGCTTGATTCCAACCGTCCTCTCTTTTATATCCAACTATACCGAGGTCTTCTTTATGTGGACCACAGATAAACAACTGTCTGTCACAGAGCAGGGGCTTCAGCCAGCAAGACCTCAACACACTGCAGAAACTCTTGTCTGTTCAATACTGATTAAACTGTCCCTGTTTGCCAGTGACTCAGCGAGGCTGAGACGCAGCAGTAACCAGGGATTTAAATGAGGTGGTAAACTTTAAGTTAACACCTCTCAGGGTTACAGATGATGTGAACATGTGTTGTGAATTTGGGAGAGCTGCATGCTGCCATAACAGAGCAGCGGAGTGACCTCTGACATGTGTAACACCTCCTAATTTGTTCTGAGGAGAAGTTAACGAGGCCTACTGGGGAGAGGGTCATTAAAGTGAGGGCCCTGGAAGGCTTGCTGACAGAGACAAGGACCCTGTGTGTATATGTGATGAGTTTGTGGAGACTTTTAACAAGGTTTATGGCATAAATATATATATATACACACACACAAACAAATATATAAATAGATATGTTAAAATATTGGCTAATTAGGTCAGTTCATGTGATATATTCAGTGTTAGGTAGTGTAAACCTTCATACACAGGGATTAGACACAATGGCACCTGTAATACTGTAAAAAGCATTCCAATATCATACATTATGAGCATAAACTGTGTATTATAGGCTGAGGTATTGTAGACTGTTTCCTGTATTGTGTCCACCCCCATGTGCATCAGGCTGCAATGGTAGAAAAAGTTTTCAGACCATTAAGTTAAAATTATAATACCACACAATATAAGATACAAGTTAAAAGTGATGCTTTACAAATTTTACTGAAGTAAAAGTAGTGGCAACAAAACGTACCTAAAAGTATTAAAAGTAATGTCATATTAATTGGTTTATTATTAATGATGCATGAATATGTAAATAGAACTTCAAAACTGTGCATGGCTGAGGTGGAGCTAATTTTATAAAATCTTAAAAGTAACTAGAAACTACAGCTGTCAAATAAACGTAATGGAATACAAACTAAAAGTACTGTGAAAAGTAGTGAAGATCTAGGAAGAAGTAACTTACTGTACTGGCACATAACTTGACAACTTGACAATTACATATACTGTACAGCTTAGTATACAGAATATATCTGTGTGTGTGTGTGTGTGTGTGTGTGTGTGTGGGGGGGTGTCTGTCTATGTGTGTATGTGTTTACATGCATTCACGTGAGTCGTGTGTTTTCTGGGAATTTCAGAGGAAAGTGTCAAAAGGATACAAAGTCCTGCTTATTTTGTCTGTGATTTTATCAGATAAATAGGTAGACAACACAGAGCAGAATTTACTATTTGAAACTCACATGTTTAACCATCCGTTAGGTCTCCTATGATCATACGACTTTTCCTTAAGTTCACCTCTCGTGCACCCAAAGCAGTGAAACCACACCATATGCTTCCAGGGCAGTGTGCTTACCACTGATAAACATTCCTCAGACTGTGGTGGAAACAGATTTTTTTTTAAAGCTGCTGTGTGTGCCTTTGTCAGCCAGGAGCCCTTGACTACAGCCGAGGAGGAATGCATGTAAAGCTGAGCGGCTCTGAAGGGCCCCTTTTAGCTGCTCGACCACTGGAGGGCACTGCTCCGTCTGCCTTCACACAGAGTGCTCTTTGTTAGGAGACGCTTTCGCCCCAAACACTGGGGAAGATTATCAGGGACAAAGTGAGAGTATATTTTGCATCATGTGTGATGTGAGTTTCAATTTTTTACTCAAGTCTCCGGAAATAAAACCTTTACGTGTTATGCACAGTATGATCACTATGATTAGTGAATAACATGACTTCTTTCTTGCAGCACAGCGCTTACTACTTTATTTGAACTGTATGTTCAAT
Organism: Scortum barcoo; assembly: GCA_023238725.1. Classification (NCBI taxonomy): domain Eukaryota; kingdom Metazoa; phylum Chordata; class Actinopteri; order Centrarchiformes; family Terapontidae; genus Scortum; species Scortum barcoo. The sequence goes on along the minus strand of CM041539.1, from coordinate 18,021,918 downwards.
ACTAAATATTCCCCAGATTTTATACATTGATAGAACTTAACACACAGAAAGACATGTTTAAAAGAAAGATAGCTACAGCCACTCAAATGAGAGATGTTTATCATTATTGATGTCAAAGATAAAGGGTGTGTCTGTGGTGTGAAGTACTTTGCTCACCAAAAAGAAAAACAACAACACACAAATGCCACACAGCATGAAGCCTCCTCTACCGCAAAGCTCGCAGCTATGTTTTTCTATTTCCTATTTTCTCCCCCTTCACGGGCAAACTGCAGGAGGGTTGCCTACATTGGAATGCTACCGGGTTTGAGTTGTTTCAAATGAAATAGTTTGGCCTCAACACCTCCGCCCCCTCTAGCCACAATGTCACAAACACTTACATCCTTGATGGAGGAAAAAAAAAAAGAGGCACAGTGTGCAACGACAGTTGGCAGCGATAAAGTGCAAAAAAACGAGGCAGCTGCAGAGCCAGAGCAGATCTGCTGACTTAGGGTTTTGGACAGCTAGCACTAATGCTACAAGTGCTACTGCAGGACAAAAAAAAGAAAAGAGTTGTTGAGTGGGTTAGATTGAAGGGAACTGGTGGTTAATAATTACAGAAAATGACAGGATGGATGTGGAAATAAAGTGTTTGAAATGTGTGTAATATAGGCTGAAAGGCAATGGTGAAAACTGGAGAAGAGTTGGCGTGCACGGTGATGAAAAAGAAAAATGCTGAAAAAGAGAGCAAACACTAAAAAAGAAAATAAAAGAGAAAAGGAAAAGTTGGAAAATCCATCAGGGGCACGGTAGTATTCTGCATGACTGATAGCCCTTAATCAGAGGATATGATACAACGTTGAAGGTCCAAACCACCGGCAGCCCCGCGCCTGGCCGTGCGCAGTGCTGGAAGAGACGCCTGCAGAAGCTCTGGCTTTATTGGAGGTGGGCAGACGTTCAAGTTTTTCTTTGACGCTCCACCCCGCAAGCCGCTTTTATGGGCCTGTTTACTAGCATGGGCTTCCAGAGATCTTTATCCAGTGCGCCTTTGATTTGCCAGAGCTCTCATCCCACATCCCATATGCAGCGGTGGAGACACGGGCCTTTCAAGACGCACAAATAGAAATCTGGCAGTCATTTCACAGTCAGATTTTTTTTTTGTCTCTTTCCCCCCACTCTCTCTCTTCACCCCCTTCATTTTATTCCTCTATACCCCCCTCCTTCTGTTTCTCCACATCTTCAGATATAATTACAGAGGCTCTTTGCAGATGTTCCTCCTCTCCCTTCTTCCCGTTATCCAGATTTGAGGAGATGAGTAGAAATGTGATGTTGCACCAACAGAGAGGACAGATACGTTCAATGTGGACTGCAGCCAGGCTGTTAACACAACACGTTCCTCTCTTATAAACTACAAAGAAATAGTACATAATAAATAGAAATGGAAAAAAAAAACTCACCACAACATGCAGGCAGCAACAGGGTATGACAGAAAATACAGCATAATGTCAATTGCATGTATTTCCAATGACAACTGCTGTATTACAAAGGCTTCAGCAAATGCACAGCAGCTGCAGTGGCTGCTGGGGCTTCTACTGTACAATGTAGGTGGTCAGGAACTTACTGTACCCTGCACAAGACACACAGACACAGCAAGGAAACAGGTCTTGGTAATTCTGCATTAATTAGAACCAACTGTGCTTTTGAACTATTTCAAAGTGAGGAGATGTCAATGGAGAGAGCAGTCCAAAACCACTTCCGTCAAGCCACACCAAAACAACAGAAGGCAGACCACCAGCCAGAGAGAAACTGTCAAATAAGAAAAGTATAGGGTCCAAAAAGAAAAGTCAATACACACACACTGCATATAGCTCTGGTCCAAGGATGACCATCGGACAGGGTGCAATTATCCTGCACTGACACAAAAACACACTCGCTGTAACGTTTACCCATTGTTAACACCAACCTCTGTGGGTAGTCAAGTAGAGCGGCAAGCCGTGAGCCAAGCAGACCTCCTCCCACGTGAGGAGAGAAACCAGACCTGACCAGACGAGGCCGGAACACCCAATCACGACTGGCCACAACCACCACCTTGTCACATGACCAAGGTCAACAGGAAGTTTCAGGACGGGAGAAACAACACAGCGTTCGGCAGGTTTAAGACACCAACGAGTGAGCCTTCCTCTCCTATTCCCACTCTTATTTCATTTACCATTCATCAAAGTGCCAGAGGCAGCTGCTGCGTCCCAGGTTGTCAGACAAGGCAATCCTCAGGTGTGCCTACTCAGCGGCTTGGTGACAGCCAACCTAAAAGTTGCCAGTTTTAAAAGTTTTAAAAGTGGCCTCCCAGCTGCAGGTAGGAAGCATGGGAGTGAGTCTGGGCAAGAACACCTCTCTGTGGAGTAATTCATGAACTGCCACACTCCAGCTGAGAGGTGTGATTTGGCTCGGAGCAGGCGAGGGGGTTCTGCATGGTAGACTGAGGCAGGAAGCCCCAACTGCGAGAGGGAGAGGGTCAGCAAGTCTATATAACGGTTTCCGAGAGAGAGAAAAGTTTAACTGAAACACAGAGCCTCCTGCCCGTAATCCTCCTGTGGTTTCCTTCTTCAGCTCCTTGGCCCCAAACACCCATGCAGACAGCCTCTACTGCAACCCTCTAAACCGTCCTCCCCCCCTCCGCCCTCCCCTCTAATTTCTTTCTCTTTCTTTTTCTTTTGTGGTATAAAAAAGATGATGCGTATTCGGGTCTGGCTGTGGCCCTGGCTCCGCTCCATGGGAGGAGATGTGGTTTCTTCCAGCTGCTGTGAATCCTGCAATGAAGGTCTGCGCATGAAGCCGTGCTTAATTTGCGTGGCTGAGGCTACAATACACCCCCACCGCCACTTCACTCCAACATCTTCCTCAATATTCTTCCATCTCTGCATTATCTCTATATATCATCACTCTGAAGTCTGCCTTATTTTTGTGATTTCAGCTCCCACTTTACCACCAACACACCTTAATATGTACCCACAGTACATATTACTGGATTAGCCTGAATGTAACATATGTGTTTTTGTCTGGATATTATGTCTGAAAAAGTGGGGGGAATATTATATTTGAGGACTACATTCACAATCTCTCTGAATGGACTGAGAGTCACATTACGTTATGAGCGTGTTGATGTATGGGTTGTTGTAGCCTTAAAGTGAAAGTTTGACATTTTGGGAGACACTTATTAGCCTTCTTGCTGAGAGTTATTCAAGAAGAATTATATCACTGTTTTATCTGTGTGGTAATTATTAATAATGGCAGGCAGTTTTCTTAGCTTAGCCTAGAGACTGTGATCAGGGGGAAACAGCGAGGCCAGGCTTTGTCCAAAGCTAACAAATCACCCTAGGAGCACCTCTAAAGCACACTATTTAACACCATTTAACTTGGTTGTTGGATCTGTGCAAACACTGAAGTGCAATCCAGACAATAAGTCATTTTATGGGGGATTAGAGACGACAGACAGAGTTACAGTGCTTAGTTATCCCAGTTTAAACTACGGGAGTTGCTGAAAACTTGTTCAATGTTTTATTGTTGTCACAGACCAAATTAATTCCTGACAGGTCAAACTGATGAGAAAGTGTCAATCACCAGTGGTCTCAGACATCATTATGAAAAAGGCTAACTGGTGAACAAGCTACACAGATGTGGGATTTATATTATGCCTCAGTGGAGGTATTTAATCTTTCTATTTTACAAAAAATAAGATCACTTATATCTTGACTATCTTGGACTAATAGTATATCAAGAGAACCCTTCCCAGTAGGATTAGTCTGATGCTGTCTCATATTCAGGCCAATATGATAATTTAGCTTTAAATTCTTAATAGTCAAACTAAAGGCTATGTCCGATTCAAAAAGTATAATTTCATTTAAATGAGACTACAAATGCCAAGAGATCAACTAAACCTATTAGTGAAGAAAAGGTGCAGACAAATGGAGCCTTTCCATATGAGCTGAAACACTGCCATATCCAGATTTAAGTCCCATTTACATCTCCCACGCTAAACACTGCCTACTGTGCTGATCAAAACATTACATAAGACTGGTGTGGTGGTAGGTTAGGAAGTCTGGCCAGGATCCAGTGGCTTTCTAGAAGCCCTGGCTTCTCTCTGTACATTAGCCAGGATATTAAAGGAAATGCAGGCCGCCACAGGCTCCACTGCTGTGGTTTGCCATCAGCCGGAGCAAATCTGTGTGTTCCAGTGGCACACTCTCTGCCCAGTCTTGACATGACGACTGTGTGTGTGTGTGTGCGCGTGTGTGTTATGGGGAGAGTGGGGGAGCCGACAGGACAATTTATGCAGCTAGACAACTGCGTGACCACTGTGTTCCGTTCTGTGCGGCCTGTCAGCAGCCGGTCGCTATAGTAATACACACTCATTACACATAATAGTCACAGAGACAAAGAGGTCGGCAGACATAAAGGACCCACACACACACACACACGTTGTCATGAACAGACGTTCCACTAGGGCCCCTGTGTGTTCACGGACCATTAGCATAGCTACAGTGTGAGCTAATCGGTGGTGGCAGTGTTTTGCAGGGGGAAAGGCTTGGTGGGACAGGTAACATTCAATTATAGCCATGCCTGGTCGGCACAGAGAAGACAAAAAGACAGCAGCATCTAACAGTTACTAAGCAAACAAATGACACACGCTCTCGCTCGCTCGCAGGAGGATGGAGAGTAAGTGGAAGTATGGGGAGCCGCCCTTTCCTCTGGAGTCTGAAAGCTCCCCAACTCATCACTGTGCTGTTTTATTTCAATGGTTACCACCCAGTGTGTGTGTGAGAGAATGTTCATGGACATTCACACATGACTCAATGTACATTTGTGTGTGTATTCACATTTAATAGCTGATATATGTGTGTACCGTGTGTGTGCGTGCGTGTCTGTGGGGGATTGTCTCTTAATATAGTTAAGCTGTGAAAAACCCCAAAGTCTTTGGCGAGGTCTCACAGACACTTTTTCTCCTTCCTCCCTCTCACCAGAACCATTTATCAGAGCAGAACAGGGGCAGCTTGCGTGTCGTAAGCCTCTTTGGAGCCACAAACAAATCAAGCAGGGCTCTCCATCAAATGAACTCCCCACTCGACTGGCGGTTACATAAAGGTTTACTCACTCGCTGTGTAAGAGCATGTTTCAGTGGGAATGGCTTCTGATTGAATACATCCATACGTACCAGCGCAGGGGAAGAAAAATGAGTAAGATTCATAGAAGGGGGGTAATTGTCAAACTTTTTTCACTCCTCCATATGTCAGAGTATTCAGAAGTTTTTACGAGTATGGCCGGTTCCTTCATTTAGCTGCAGGTGTGGGATCCCTGCTAAGTTGCAAGTAATCCAACACATCAGACATACAGAGGGGCTGTGATATATATTTATATATATTTGGGCCTTTTATGCCTTTATTATAAAGCAAAGAGAGGAGTGGTGACAGGAACCAGGATGGAATTGAACCAGGATGATGTGAACAGAGTGTATAGAAACTAAAGGCCACCAGGAAGTCCCAATTGTAATCCTTTAAACATGCAATCAGTTATATTTTGCAGGCTCTGCACCAGATGCTTTCCTTAGCTACACACAGCACACTAATGTATGCACTTTGTTTCTTCAAACTGAACATCAAAAGCTGCCTTTAAAGATTTTCAGAAATTTAAAAAAATTAAACATTGATACAAAATCGCTGTATTTATTGGATATTACACAAACTGACTGACACAAACTGTGGAGGAAGACATAAGTTTCCCAACGTTGCAGTTCCCCACAGCTTTCACTTGGTGCTACTAACGCACCACATCTAAACACCATTTAAACAGGTAGCTGTGTTAATTATCTCGTTAATTAATTTTCATGTATTTTTTGACAGATATTTCTACACCAACAAACTGTGCTTGTCCACACAGGAAACCTGTGGTGCAAGAAGTTTATACCATGAGTCATAGTTACTGTGTTTGCAGGAATGTGTCTATGCACAGACAGACAGACACAAACACAGACACCACCATGGCGACACAACAATAATAATACAGACAGCATGAAGCATAGAGCTGGGACAAAAGAACTAGGTCAGAACTGTACAATATTTTAATCACAATTAATTTGTGTTTTGGAAAATATTATGTTGAGAAACACAAGACCATTTTAAATGAATGTCCCATCTCATAAATCAACTGATCAATCATTGCCAAAATACAGTAAGGCCTTGGGCTCCAACACAGAAGTCTGATATGATTTCCTTTTGGACTGGAGGATAACTAATCAATATCTTCAGCCTTCAACCTGCCTTCCTGCCAGTCCTGACCAACCCACTCCACGCAGCTAAACAGGAGAGGTCTTTGTTGTGCCCTGACCGCCCCCCCCCTCCAACAGCATGGTCATTGCTGACCGTGACCACAAGGGCAACGAGGTGGGACCATTCGCAATCTGGGGGTCCGCAGCCTCGACAAAGGCCCAGGTCAGCGAAAAGGCGCGGACAGACGGAGTGTGGGGTTGAACCGTCTGCTCTGTGGTCGAGCTACAGCTGGGACAGTCACTCCGGCAACTTGACCTCCACCTCTGGACCTGATCGTGACTTTGGCAGATAGAGAGGGGGCAGTGCCCTGAGCTGACTCCGGTGACTTTATTGGTAATGGCATTGATTGCTGCTCCTGGACAGCAGCATTTGTGCGATGAACGCGTGTGTGACCGTTGCTACTAGATGAAATAAACTGATGGACTTGAATTATGGGGACAAGATGGATGTTGTATGGCTCTGTTGAGTATTTTGAATGATTCATGGTGATGACAAACACTCAGTACCTCTAGGCGTAAAACACAAACTATACAGTCCCTTTGGTCTCTACACCCTCTCAGCTCCATCTAACGCTCCTCCCTTGTGTAGGACAAAGGGGCTTTTAGGGCCCTGATGAGAATGCAGTTGGAGTCACGGGGTGATGACTTCTCTCTATCTCATGTCAATTACTGCTGTCATTAAGGCAGAGGACTTTGAGGAGGAGGTAGCCCAGAGTGACACTTACAATACACTTTGGGAGAGGAGATGCTTCTTTACTGGCTGAAATACAGAGAAATGTGAAGGCATGGCGTGTGAGAGTGTTTTCAATTTAAGGTATTGAATTAAGAAAAGGTATTTTTTTCAAACATGAATTATAAATTACACATTAGTTGAGCGCACTAACCACCAATAATTATTGCTTCATTGATGGTAAAGCTCATCAACACAGGATGGCATGACTATAAAGCAACAATCTTCAGTGTAAGTGTTTGTCTAAACGATGGGCTGTAATTTGAAATGAAGTGTATGCTCATCCATAGAGGGCCTGGTCTCCTAGGGCCAGTAGTGAGCATTAGGAGTAACTCACACTACACATGAATATTTAAGGACACACTGGGACTTTTCCATTTTACATCCCAGAGGGGGTGAAGCAGGTCCTTTTCCCCCCTCACCCCCATGTTATTGCACTTTCTCCTAACCCTGACCTCCGTCACCTTCTTGCACTTCCCTTCCTTCCATTCACTTGCTTCTTTTTCAGTCTCTCCTTTGTTGTTTTTTTCTACACCTCCAAATTCATTTTTTCCCCTGATCCTCACGCCTCATGCTTGCTTGCCATCTCCTCTGACTGTGGTTCGTCAGAGCTCAGAAGCCACTGAGGCAGATGAAGGGATGAGCACTTGTCTTTGCCCCGTCTCTGTCTACCCTGCCCAGCCAGCAGGCTGCCAGTGCGTGGAGGAGATTGAGATGCGGTAGACGATGCGGCAGCTGGTTCTTCTTTTGCTTTAATCACTCCCAGAAAGCCGACCATGGTTTGATTTGTTTTTTTACAGCCCGGCCTTATTTTTCACATCAGCGATGTGAATGCCCCTCAAACCCTCCCCCCTACACTTTTGATCAAATTTGCACCATATGCCTTTGAAGGGAGATGAACCGACTGGCGGGCGTGCTTTTCTTTAACTCCCTGTCCCGGTGCAAGTGGTTTGATCAGGCCCCAGCCCTGATGGGGGCAAGCTCTCCAATCCTGAGACAGTATTATGTTCCCAAAAATTGCCTGACTGGAGATAATGAAGGCCTATGATTTTTCAGAGCAGTGCTCGCATCCAGAAAGAGGAGGAGACAGGGACTTGACTAAGGACATGCTCACTCGACCGTTACTACCAAATCAACTTCCAGGGGTAGAAATAGGCAGATATGGGCATCAAAGGAAAGGTCACGTACATCTAATCACCTCAAGCTTGATGTCTGTCCTTCTACACTTTCCGAGTCTCTCTCACTGCTGCAGTCAATAGGATTAAAAGAGTTTTATTTCACCTTGAATTACCACTGTGCGCCCCATGCAGTGTAATCCATATTGAAGGACTTCTGGGAAGAGTTTGGCCAAATGGGGAAAGGAAGGGAAGGAGGGAGGATGGTGGGCTGATTGCTGAAATGAATGCCGTGTTGCCCCCATATCTTTGTCCCAATGAAATCCTTCCCTCCTTCCGAAAGGAAAGCTAATCAATGTCCTTATCAACTGTCTCATCAGGCCAAATTAGCATTTGGCAATTCACGTCATGACGCATAGTTTGTGTAATCAGGGAGAAATCAACATATAAGAAACAAGGGTATCCACTGGAAAAAGTAGAGTAGAACAGTTAATTAGAGAAATGGCCAGCGACAGAAAAAGATGAAGGGGACGATAAAGATCAGAGGCAACAAATCACAACCTTTAAGTGCACACAGGTACTGAAAGATGCCTTAAACCCATGATGCCCAATACAATGATAAGCTGTGTGGGAAAACAAGATGCTGCATGCATTTGTAAATGACAGGAATATTATTCATACTATCAGACAGGTGATCAATGTCACTGGATAGTTTCTCGACCACACAGTTAGATCATCCTAGCTAACGCACTGAGACTCTGTCTGTATGCTTACTGCTATGTGTGAGTGTGTTTGCAGGAGTGTGTCAGCAGCATAGAATTAATGACTCTGGTGCAGCAAAGTGAGCGTATGTGTAACTTTTATTCATTTTTGCTTAAAAGGTCAATTGCAATAGCATGCCTTTCCTCCTCCTTCTCCTCCGCCTCCTCGTCAGTGGCACTCGGGATCTGGTTCCGCTTCTCCACTGGCTGTCACAGAGGTTTCCAAACAGCTGCGGAGGTTTAACGGCTGGAAAACAATAGCTCGTGTCTCTGCTTCGGCTCTCAGGCACAAGCGTCTCTTGGCTTGAGTCCTTGCTGAAGTGGTAAGCGAAGAGTTAAGGGCCTTGAGGGACAGGCGGTCTTTAATTACTTGGTTGAACGGCAGCAACAGTAAGCTGATCAAGAGCATAAATAGTTCTGTACAATTGTGCTCTCCCGTATTGCTGGAGATGATATCAATAGGCGTGTGTTGTTTGTGTGCTCTCAGCGTGCACATCATCAGCTCATCAGCTAACATGCTAACTGGCCATTCTGACTAAAGCAGTGCTGGGAATCATTAATGAACATTAATGAACGGTACAGAGCCACACTTTAACACACAAGTTTATGTGTGTGTGTGTGTGTATTTGTATGTGTGTAGAAAGCATCTTCGATATACTGCATGCAGCACGCCTATCAGCAGGACATCACTATTGATTTATTAATGCTAGAGAATGCTGCTGCGCTAATTGAATTGAGATCCAGGAAGTCAGTTAATGTAGCTGACAGCGATACAGGAATTTAATCTCCCCAGTGCACAGAATTATGACTCTTCCCTATCTGCGCTGTCAGAGGGATAAATAGTAAATCAATCTTCTCTACAATGTGCCCCACTCAGAGCCTGTTCAGGATGGATCGTAACAACCTCTCTCTGTCTTAAACCATCAACAATCACTACTCAAACTGTTCAATTGGTTCATTGTCTCGTCCCTTCAAAGATAAATCAAAGTTCTGGAAAAGGCTGCAGCCCCAGGCAGATGTAGTATTCAGAACCCATAATCATAAGACCTGTCATTATGAAAAGACAATGTGCTCTCTGTGGCCAAATCACTTGTAACCCGGTAGTTTATAGCCAGCTACATTGTCCAAGTCAGGGCCATCACTCTTATGCTACACATTTTCAAAATCCACTTCCTGAAGTCCAGTCCGCTCCAGCTGGTACCGCGCCATCTGTCCACACCACTGAGTGCCCTTGAAGGAGCCAGCAGACATCAGCGTTTCTATTCATAAGACCACCACCACTACAACGACCGCTACAACTTCTTAGAATATCAGAACCGCCGCCGCAGAGTGGCTCCAACATAAAGTCATTAATACAGGCCTGGTTTAATGTATATGTGTTTGTACAGCTGCTATTTAGCTGCCATCTGAAGGTAAAGGAACGCTGTATGGCCAGGATCTCTGACAGCACTGTGAGGCGGACTGTCCAGAAGAGCGAAAGCACAGACGCTGGCAGGCAAGCCAGTTGGGGGCCCGGGGCCAAACCACTACAGTGTACTCAAAGGCACCACCACCCAGCCGGCCAAGGTGTGTGGGCCCGCTGGCTGGGATCGGATGACCCTGGACAGTCGTGTATATGTGCACGCACTGTACGAGAGCTGACAAAAAGCACAGAGGCAAGTCAACCATACTGATCATATAGTACATGCATCACAAAAAATCATGACCCAGTAAGGACGCATATAGCTCTCCCAATGAGAAGGTGCACTAGCAGCAGAGATAAACAGTGAGGAGATGGAAGAAGGAGATGAGGATGAATGTATTATGCATTTATAATATAGCAGGGAGAGGGTAGAGAAGAAAAACATTTTTTTTTTTGCTCTTTCTGTTTCTCTTCTCAGTGGTTAATGGATACATGAGTTATATACAGTACTTATTTTAGTCCCTTTAATCATGAGCTTTTATCGCATGTTCTGCCAAGACCTTCCACCAGTGACTGGTCGCGCCTGCCAAAAGAAATGAATGAAAATGTAGAGAAACCAAATATTGTGGAGCCATGGCTCAGAAGTCAAAACCAATCTTTTTCTTCCCTTTGAAGAGCTAAGCTATAAAAGAAACACCTAACTGGGACCAGGTATTGTGTTCACAGAGTGCGCGGATGAGAGAAGAGGAAAACACTTTAATCGGGTTTAGTGATATGAGAGGAATTTGTGTGGTTGATATTACCTGGCTAGTTCTTGTGCAACATAAGCTCATATAAGCTATACAAAGACAAAATAAATGGCCATGTCAGCATTTTCAACTTATGTGGCTTAAGAACAGAAGAGACAACATCATTAATCATTTTCCAGCAAGCCTTGATCTGTTTGAAAAAAAAAAAAAAAAAAAAAAAAAGCAAAAGTAATTCTTGTTCTAGACACAACATCATAGGGCAGTTCTCAAAAACGTATTCAACATTCAAATAAATAAGAAAACACCAAGTCCAACACAGTAAACATCCTCAGAGGTCAAACCCACTGCAATGATCAGAGGTGTCGACCATTATCCTGGTATGTCCTTAATGGATGGAAAGCCTGCAGAGTGGATGAGTGTCTCTGGTCAAGTCTGATCCATAGGCCGCTGCATTAGATGGGGCCAGGGCTGCGGCCACTGGAGCTCTCAGGCCTGGAGAGTAGTACTTAATACTCGGGAGAAGTGGGGGACCTTCCTGCCCACAACGTCCTACCCCGTGCCCCCTGGAAAACCACAGCTGACCACGGGGGCACTGGGAAATGAAACCGAGGAAACCGCGGGCCAGGCGAGAGCAGCACGGCAGCCAACACCGAGGCGGAAAAAACAAAGAGTCGGGCCTTTTGGCGGCTTGGTGGTTGGCGCTGATGGAGGTACTAAGATATTAATTGCTTTTTGACGTGATTTTGTTAAGGGAGCAGGGCAGGCCTGCGGCTTCTCACACAATGGCCAGTATAATGGTGCAGAGGCCTGACGGAGCACTAAAGGTCTGGCTGTGGGCTCCATGCTGGAAGGGAGAAAGCTCATAAGAGGGTCATGTTTTCATACACGCTGCCTTCAAAATGATGGTTACAAAAATCATTTTAAGATCACATTAACACTGATTTTACAAAAGGTAAGAAGTAAGAAGGTAGGAAGTTTGTGTAGTTTAAGATTTTACAAATTTGAATGAATATATGGATAATTGCAGAAATGAAAGGGCAATGGAAAGGCAAAGCACAGGTGAAACAAGGATGTGAGCCAAAGTCAAACTCAATAAAGTAATAGTTTTTGGGAAATGCTCTTATTCACTTTTTTGCTGAGGATTAGAAGTGAAGATCAATTACCACTCTCATATCCGTAAATAAAATATTAAGCTGTAGCCAGCGGCTGTTTAGCTTAGCTTAGTATAAAGATTGGAAACAGGGGAAACAGCTCGCCTTTCAAAAGGGAACAAAGTCTGCATGACAGCACCTCTACAGCTCACTAATTAACAGACATGCATTCATACACATGAGTGGTATCAATCTTTTCGTCTATTTTGCATGTTTCTCAGAAGTCTGTTCTTTTAATACCTGGTCCAATGAGCTAACAGATCACCTTATGTCCTCCATGTGTTTTTTTGACATGTAAACTGTTTGACGATTGTCTAAGTGAATATTAAAACAATAGTCTACAAAGTCGCAGTGAGTGAGCAGGCTGAAGGCTAAATGCGTCTCCTATAGTAGACTGGGTTAACCCCACTGAGGTAGCAGTGCGTCAGCTGGGGGTGCAGCCTGCGTACACGACAGCAGACATAAACAGCAGCGCAGCAGCCCTGACGCAAGGCCACGGCCTCACACACACTCAGAAAGAGGCTAAGGTTGCAGTGGGAGAAGTGAATCACCAACCCCGGTGATTCAGGACACAGAACCTATACTTATGGACTGCTGTGTTCGTGAAACTGTACTCCGCTGTATGTGTGTGCGTGGGAATGGCGTGTGTCGGATGCATATGCGTATAAGACGCAGGCAGCTGCCAGGGGATGGGCAGGGAGCATTACCATCAGCATCTCTGTGGATCAAGGAGAAGCCCCCAGTAATCCTGGCCTCTCTCCAGGCTCCCACACACCGCAATTAGGATTAATCCTCCCCTCCTCCCTACCAGCAGAACAACAGCGAACATTGGAGTGAGTGTCTGTTTGTGTGTGTGTGTGTGTGTGTGTGTGTGTGTGTGTGTGTGTGTGTGTGTGTCGTGTGGCTGTGGGGGGGCAATTAGCCAACTTTGTACTAGAGGGTGGAGATACCCCCCCACCAAAACCGCCAGACGACCACTAGGCTGTGGGACTGTGGGATGGCGTGCACTCACTCGCAATACACACACACATGCACTTGAAATATGGAGGGAGGGTAACAAATTGACCAAAGTGGTGGCGATATAAACAACTGTTTGACCAGTGGCCACATAATTGGCTGTAAAACAGGAAGAGTTCTCACTATCTGCAGGGAGTTTTCTCCACAATAACCCATCACCACATAATGTGTCACTCTTTAGACAATTCTCACTCTATCATATCTTTTAATAGTCTGTAAATTTTTAAAAATCTATCATACAGTAATCTTTCAGGAACAGCGGGGTGTATGCCAGAGCGGAGGATATGAAAGATGATGTCAGTGTATCTGGAGTCTCTCAGACAGTTAATTATGGCTTTCACTTGGTTTGACAGATTACCAGCAAACAGCTAAGGTGCTGCTGCTGAGTGCAGATTAAACATCTGCAGGGCAAACACAACCCACAGGGTCACTGTGCAGAGGCTCAGCACTGACAGGAAATATACCCAGGTGTATTTGAGGTAAGGGGGGGCTTGGCTACTGGAATTCTTGAGTGTGCAACTGGTCCTCCACACGAAATTACAAAATATGCAGTTAGTCATGGCTTTCTAAAATGAGCGTTTTCAGATCTGATGCCCCATGGTTAAAGTTTGGTTAGCTTTAAACACAATCACTACTTGGTTAAGATCGGGAACATTTTGTGGTTTGGGTTAAAGCAGTAGCATTCTCCAACTTTTTCGTTTTGCACTTGCATAAATTTAGAGATAGGCAGATAAAAAAAAAATAATGGTAAAAGCCCAAATTGAGATATTCTAAATTTTAGCATCTTGTATGGGTCAGTCAACTGCCCACCTCTTTAAAAAAAAGCTAAGCTAAGGAAAACATTATACAAGTGTTCTCACAGGCTTAGTTGTGCTCTTTGATGAGTAAGCTGAACTTCAAGTGTAAATGTCAAAGTTGAGGAAATTGTGATTTTGAAAAAAAAAAAAAAAAGAATTGTGGTCACTCTCGTCTAAGACACACATTTTGTTGACCCACCCATCCTCTATAATGTGTTCTGTGGTGCTGACGTGCAGCAACCTCACATTGCTCTTGACAGATAAGAGAACTTTTTCACTGCAGACATTTTGACTTGACATAGCAGCAAAGTTAACAATGACTCTGTTCCATTAAGTGTCCCAGCACAATACCAGGACTTTGGCTGACTTAAATGTAATATAACCTTCATTAATGTTATTACAACTGCAATTACACCTTTACATGCTTTTTCTGGTTTAACCTGTAAAAATTCTTTTAAATTTAATACTATATTGACATTGTAATGTATATAAAAAACAAACTGCAAACACACCAATATACTATTCATACTGATGTTATTGTTATAATGAAACTTGCAAATATAAGTTTGAAATGATAACTGAAATGATATGACTTATGAGGATGGATTATATTTGTTTGTTATTAAGTTATAGCTGCCGTCCTTGGACAGCACAGAGAGTTGGAAAAGTGTTGCGTATCATCAGAGGCGACTTCTTGACTTCTCGACTTCTCGACTTCTTGCATTTTCTTCATTTCAGTACAAGTTACAGGGAGAAAATACAGAATCAGCCGTCCTCATGATGTCTTAAACAGAAAAGTGTTAATTTGACATTTCAGTTAAACACCTAATAAGGCACGTAGATAATAATTCAGTTAGAAAAAATGATGATGGAAGACCTGACCTGTGGTTGTCACGTCAGAAGTGCCAGAACTGATTTGCCTGGTCAGCTGAATGTTGGCAGTAGAGTAGTGGGTTGGTGGTTGTTTTGGTAGAGGTGCCAGAGGATGAGCAGGGTGGGGTGAGGTGTTAGGGTGGAAAGCCTATGACACATCAAACCTCAGAGTTCATGCCTTTGAAGCTTCACCGCTACCTTAAGTGACCATTTCTCCACGTATAGGAAGAAATACATTTTTGCAAGATTCTCAGAAGTTGTTTTTCCACTTACCCACTTCTCCATTACATTAAGACAAATAAACACAGCAACACTTCCCCTCAAAACAGCTGTTTACTAATGCAATGCTTAAAAGCTTTACAGTTATATATATTAAGAAAAAAGTCCTTTTGCAATTTTCTATTAAACGATCTCTCCCACACAACCTATTATGGTATTTCCCTTGTAATAAAAAGTCAGGGAGTGCAAAATTTCCCCAATAGGCAGCTGCACGCTACAACTAAAGCGTCAAAATCATTTCCAGACTGCTCCGCTATGGATCAAGGGGAAGGAGAGGCACAGGGAGAGGAAACCGAGGCAAAATAAATTAATTGCAAATGTATCGTGGAGGGGGGCAAAGGGGAAAGATTGGGGCAATTTATCTGTGCTGACGGATGGGGACAGGACCAGTAAGCTGACGGCGAGAGGATGGGGAACAGCATGAGACAACTGCAACGCAACGCAGGTGATGAGGCGCACAGATTCACGCAAGTGAAAGATGGGAGAGAGGGAGCAGTGGGGTGTTACACGGGCAGCTATGTTTGAGTGCATCTGAAAGCTGAGGCAGATCTGTTAATCTTTAAGAAAGCCGGCTGCTGGAGGCTGAGAGGCCGAGGGGGGAGAGTTTGATTTGGGCCGTGGCCGTGACAATGATGAACGGCCCGGGGAAATAGGCTATGGAGATCAGTCAAACACCTGCCCTGCTCTGCATGAGCTCAACTCAACTCAAACAAGATGCGGGAGCAGGAATTGCGGCGTGCCAGTTGAGGAGGGAGGAGGCCCACTCCCTGCCACCGCAACCGCACTTTGTTGTTTGGCAGCTGCAGAATACGTGGACGGGTTTATCGATACCAAAAGAGGAGCAGGATTTATGGCTTTTGAACAGGATTCATGCTGTGTGTCTGAGGATAAGCTGATTGAGGTTGTAGTAAGATGGGGTGTAAAACATAAACATACATGAACACAAATCACTCAAGTAAATGAGTACACTGTTGCAGACATTTTCCAAATAATGCATTTAAGTAGTTCTGACATATTTCAATATACTAATATAATAAAGGTAATAAAACATATACAATTCTTGCTCTAAATTTAGCTTTCAGTCACAATATGATGCACGCTTAGTGGCTGCTAAAATAAATTTAAAAGTACTAAAAGTGCTAAAAGTACTTTTCATTTGCAAAAATAGTGTTACTGCATTATTGTTCTCAGTTCCTTAAAATGCACTGTGCATGCAAATGAACTAGAAGGTAACTTTGGTGCAGTTAGAAAAAAAAAATCAAATACATTTGTGTCTTCAAATCTCTCTGTCCACCATGTTACATGTAGTCTACAGAAACCCTCCGATCAAATATATAATAGATTTTTTTACAGGTCAACAATTTAGTTGTGCTAAAATGCTGGACAGTTTTTTTTGTTTTTTATGAAAACATGAAAAAAAAAACAAACGCAGTGTGTGTGACAGTAGGAGCACTGCCATCACGGTCTGTGTGACATTTACTCAGATTCCACAGGATTTATAAGTCTCAGTGGGACACAATGTTTTTCTGCAAATTAGTGTTAGAATAATGAAAAACACGAAAAAAATCCCAGCACCATTAAAAAGGCACCAACATGGAGGACTGGCACTGGTTATGATGACAGTTGTTTTATCTATGAGCAGCAGAAAGTATGTGACTAAAGCACTGAGAACTTCTAGAAGTGAATCTTGTCAACAAAGACTGGTCCTTCTGGAGCCGACACATCCTCCTCAGTCCTTTTTCCTCCGCTGGCATAATTCGATAAAAGCTTGACAAGCAAATATTATTCTGTGTTAGAGAAAGTTTTATAAGCCTTAAATGGAATCAGGCTTGAAAGTGATGCACACTGGTCCTCTCATGGGAACGAGACAGGAAGGGAGAATCAGTGAATGAAAATATACAGTAGAAGTGTCCAGATGACTTGACAACAACAATATTGTTCACTGTCACTGTCTGTTTGTCGTTCTCAGTGATTCCAGGAAGCAAGGAAATGTGGTTGAAAATTATTTTCACATTTAACATTGTACAAAAGGTTTAACTGTACATTTTGTCAGAATATCATTTCTTTGGGTTTGAACCTTTCTGCGTCAAGATCACATGTTGTCTATGGAGTTCATCCCGGGTGCTCCGCTTGTCTCCCACAGACTAAAACCATGCAGGTCAGGTTGATTCCAGACTCCTAATTGCACGTAGGTGTGAACATGAGCATGTCAGTCTCTCTGTGTCAGCCCTGTGATTGACTGGTGAACATGTCCCGTGCTGGCTCTCGCCCAGTGTCACCCCTGCAGTCCTCTAAAAGATATACGGGTACAGCTAATGGATGGAATCGCTGAAGGTGTTTAAAATTCAAGCTGCCTCCCCTTTCCTCCGATATCCTCTGCAGCAGACAGACCCAACAGACCTGCCAAAGTGAATTTACCTAGTAAAGTGAATTACAGGGTGATAAACGATACTTTGGCAGCAAGGCAGTAAACTGCTGAGAGAAGCTAAATACTAATGTGATTTGTCAAGGAGTTTATAAGCTGTAAGTGCTGCGATGAAATGACTGCCCCCATTGGAAGAGATAAACACGAGGGGAAAGTCTTTGTTTTGCAGCTTAATCGACCACTGGGAGGCCAGCGGAGAGGAAATGGTTAACATTTACTGTTTCTGTTTACACTGGTGGCTGTGCACAGAGAGGAGGGACAGTTCTTTCCTGTATTGTAAAGCAATGTGCTGTACTGCTTAGGAGAGCAGGAACATCTTAAGACAGATACCAGACCACTGATGTATGTGCTTCTTATGAATAAACATTTTCTGGTTTAACTTCTTAATTTCCTTATGGGAGGTCTCTTATATTTGGGGAAGCTAGATCCTAAAAATATCTCCCTAAGCTTGCCCCAGACTCTACCCGACCTACATGGACGGACGCTCACACACACAATCCTCCCTGCTCACACACACTCACTCCCTATCACTGTGGCTCTGCTGTGTTATGCTGTGGGAGGCTGAAGTGGCCTTTGTGGGCTGAGCTGAATATCTCTGTCCACTCTGGCAGGCCCTCACAGTGTATGCTGCCGCCTGCTGCCTCAGCCCCGGGCACGGGCTGCCAGCCGGCCCGCCGACCAACCTCCCCGAACCCCTGCCAAGCTCCTGACGCCACCCTGGGTGGTCCCTCTTCATGCGGCTCTGGCAGGGCCCTGCTCAAATCACCCCTCCCCTCCCCTTCACACGTCCCCTCCTCTCTGGCTCCCTCGGCAGCCACAAACAACCTCGCTGTGTTCCCAATGTGGAGCTCCACTGAGAATCAGTCAATGTTGCAAGTTATATTTTTATCATAAGGGAGGATGTGGACGTACTGTATTTTTGAGGGTTTTCGAGAAGTGAAAAGTGAAAAAGAATGTCTGTAGGCAGGGTTTATATTTAGTCTGCAGATGAATTTGTGTTTATATATTTGAATGCTTTTTTTGGGCAAAGTGTTACTGATCGTTGACACAGACTGAAGGGAAGCGTACGCCTCACCTTTTCCTTCTGATCTAACTCACTCTGTCTCTTTCTGTTACTATCTCAATCCCTCCGTCTCTGCCTTGGTCAATGAACCAGGACCAAAAAATTAAAACCATCGAGACACAGCACCGAAATCTTCCGCAGGGGCTGGTTGCTGCGCTGGGGTTGCAGTGATGAGTTGGAAACCGGCTGTCAAATTACACGATGAAGACTCGAGATTCTCCTGTTACAGATATCACAGCAGGCAGCCAACAAATCAAGCCTGCTTGAGCCAGAATGGCGCTCCCATTCCCCGTCTCCCCGGCTTTGGAGTTGGGAGTCATGTTCCCGCAGAGCTCTGGAGTTAATTGTGCCACGCTCCCACACTCCATGTGACCCCCCCTCACCCTTTCTTCTTCTGCTCTGCTGCCCCGCCACCCTCTCTCCCTCTCTCTCCCCCTGTCTGTCTTGTCTCTCTGTCTTTCCTCCAGGGATTCGTGACTCCTGCACCTGATTGCGGACGATTAAAATCATTAGAGGTCGTTAGCGGGAGTCACTTACTGCTGAGCTCGCCGTGTAGGTTGGGTGGGGTCTGGAGGAAAAAGGGGGGATTGAGGGAGTGCTGCAAGAGCTTGTAGGGGTGGGTGAGGGTGGGGTGTCAAAGGGGAGATGCGCATCACTTTCTCCTCTGACCTAAACCAAAGCATTACGAGAGCTGCCAGACCCCAAATGCACATACGAGGCGCAAATATCCATCTGCCCCACCCGTTCACCTCCAACAATCACACTGCACGCACATTACGCACACACACACACACCAAAACCACCCAAGCTGCCACTGATACCATCAGCAAAAAGTCTCTGAAGAAAAGCGCCAATGTGTGTATTAGTGGTGTGTGTAATCACAGGGCCTTTGGGGACCCTAATGGATTAGTACACTAACACACTGTCAACTCTGGGCCAAGCTGGGCCCACACTTACACACAAAATGCTAACATTGTCAAATGACACAATCACTGTGCTGGAAAAGTCTTAATTGCCCCTGTTAGACATCAACAGAGGACTTCATAATACTCAAATGACTCATTTTTTTGCCCAATGTTTTGAGCCAGTTGATTAGAAAAAGGCAACAATACAAACAGCATATTTACAACAAGAGATCATCATCAGCTTTATAAAAATGTACTCGCTGTCACAAGTGTGCACGACCGCCTTATTTTGAACACATATGCAACGCAGATGTGTTTATCTCAGTAAGCTACGGCGATAACTGCAGTTGGTTAAAGCAGCCATATATTAACTTGAATGTGCTTGAAAACATGTTGCCGTTCGGCCGATCCCATCCGTCTGTCAGTGACTGGAGTGGCTGGACAGCTGTTGAAGGCAGTGCGTGATGTGAGTGGATCACCGGGCTGTGAGGCATGAATAATAGATGCTGTTTATGAGTGTATGTTTTCCATCTGACCCCTGGGTCTGCAGTGAAAAAAAAAAAAAAAACTGAAGCAGGCCTCTTAAGGGGCTGAAGGAGAGAAAGTGAGAGAGACAGAGAGAGAGAGAGAGAGAGAGAGAGAGAGAGACAGATGAAGCTCACCCAGGGAGGCGATGGGTCATTTGGTGCCGAGGGACTCCTGATCAGCCATCAGTGACATGTTCAATCAGGCCTTATAGCGTTATACACAGAAAAACACACACACTTCCCTGCTGCTGCCAATACTGAACAGCGAGTGCTGCTTTTACACAGACAGCAGTGTGGGGAGACAATGCAGCATTTATGCTACAGTGAGCAGCCTTATGAAAGCAGCCTTATATTAAACCTGGGTGTGTACACTCAGGGCTTTTTTTTTTACAGATATCAGCCTACAAGATATGCAACGAGTTTTTCATATGACTCTGACACATATCTAACAGTCAAACGCTGGATGTGTTTAGCTCCTTGGGTCGTCATGGCGGGAAACACGGTGAGCGAGGAGAGAGAGTGGGATATTTGGGGCTCGTTAAAAAACCATGGCGGGCTCCCTTCGGTAACAGCAGTACAATTAGAAGCTAGGAACCCGCTACAGCCTGACTAATAAAGGTCAGGCCCCTGGTACAGGTTGTGAGGCCCAGACAGTGGGGTTAACCTGCTGCCCACTGCTGGCAATTAGGTAAGGCAGCCCAGAGCTGCCTAAGAGGCTGCAGGCCTTAAGCCTCGCACAGCTGGCCCCAGTGTAAGCCTCTCCCTAACACTACTCCTAATGACACAGGGGTCAGAGAATGTGTGTGTTTTACAAGGGTGGTTTACGGTCTGTGGGTCCTGACAGTATTCTCACATGTCAAGAGGTTTCGGTTTTGGGATCAAGAGCAGGGGAGGAAACAGAGGGGTCGTCACAGCCCCGATCGCTTGTTGTAAACTTCAGTGGAGCCTTGAACACCCCTCCCCCACCCCTCGCTATCAACTCTGCAGCCTGTCAGAGGTCCTTACCTTCATCTCCAGCGAATGTGACTTTGTTGACGTTTCATAGTAAAGTTCATACGAGCATACCCCATGCTAAGAAAGACCTGTGGCTGCAGTGCCACTAGGTGGCATGGTCACTTTGAACACGCGCACACACACACACACACAGAGCAACCCACTGAAAAATAAAAACCACAGACGTTCATATGCGAGGTGCAGCATTGTGACATCTCATCATGTTCACAGCTTGATGAGTAAGAGCTTCTGCAGCATATCTGATTGATAATGAGATAACAGCCGAAATACACAAGAGGTACAAAAACATCAAGACAGAAACTGAAGTTCCAGAGCATCATGTGGGGAGTAAGTGCTGATCAGTGAGATATTTGAAAATAAACACAAAGACATGCACTTTGCACTATCTGTGGCCTTTGTACAAACAACACCATGCAGTCACTGAGGGCTATTATGTCTTCAAGCATTGCTCACTGAGTGACTATACCCTGCACATTCAGCAAAGTCACTGTCAACAATTCTGAGAAATACTGTGTAGATGCTATTTTGGTGCTGCGTGAAATCACTAAGAGGAAGAATGATAAATAAGAAAGATAAAGATTCACAGTGTCAGAAATGTATGTATGTAATGTATTTATATATGTATATGTATATGTATATGTATACGTGTGTGCATGTGTGAGCTCATTGAAAAGTATTTCTTTGTTTGTGTTCTTGTAAAAAAGGATGTGAGAGTGTGTGTATGTGTATATGTGTGTGTGTGTGTGTGTGTGTGTGTGTGTGTGTGTGAGTGTGTGAGTGAGAGAGAGAGAGAGAAGCATATTTGTATATCTGTAAGCATGTCTGTGTGTGATCACAGTTTTAGCCTGCTGAATAATTCAGCGTCCCCCCAGTGCAAACACTGACACTAACTGAGGGGAGCCATTAAAGATCCACGAGGAGATCGTTACAGGCCGCTGCCCGGCCTTCTCCCCTGCAGCCGCCCCCTCCACTTCCCTGGGGCGACTCCCTCTCCAAACAGCGGGGCCTAACCCCCTCAACATGAGCTCACTCTCCTGCTCGGAGCTGCGACAGGGGCTGGGGGTCAGAGGTTAGCCAAGCAAAGGCATGACCCACGGCACTAATGCACTTGTAACACTTAAAAACAATTTGGCGAGAGTTAAACAGAACACGCTCTCAAAGAGGACCACACAGAGGGCCCGCTGGCTACTCTCTCTCCTTTTTTTCCCCTCACTCACAACTTGGTCCAGTCTCGCTCTGTTTCTTTGGCTGCTCTTCGGGCCAAGGTTAGAGGAAAGTGAGAAGTGCAGTTGCTGTCGTCTTTCCTTTTCCCTTTTGTGTTTTGTTTTACAGCAAACTGATACACTTTTGTTTATTCAGTTCAGTGACCAAACAACACAGATTGTGTTGGTTTCCGTTTTCAGAATGAGGTGGTGAGCTTTATGTCTCAATGTTCATTTTAAAAGCATAAAAACATATAGAACGCTGGTTCACTCAGAGCCCTGCGCTCACAGCGCCTTCTGAGCTGACCTACACACCATAAGCATCATTTCACATGTCTGCTCTGCCCGCTGCACCTCACTCCCCCACCCAACCCATGAGACCTCAGACTGTTATCGTGTCATGTGAAACCATCAGAGTGGGCCAAGGGCATCAAACACACTGGAGGTCCCTCTTGGTGGCAAATCCAATCAGACAAGAGTTATGGCTCACTGCCCTGCCTCTGTCCAGCATCACATAGGCAGGCTGATATTGTACGTCCTAATCAGCTCTCACACACTCGCAGTAGATTTGGTTTGCTTCCGCTGTAATCATGTCGGCCTGAAATGCTGACTTTTCCATAGATTTGAGGAAATACTGCAAATACACAGTGCGTTCTCTGTTGCTGAGTAAAGCATGTTGGAGGTTAGTGGTGGCTTTTACATATTTTCATTATGTGTTTTGAACCGGGGATGTTTTTAGTTTCAAGTAAAAGTTAAAACATCTTTGCCATCTATATCTTTTGCATCTTCTGGTCGAGCCCATATAAACCTCATCACCTCCATTTCCTTGAATGCCATTGTGGTTATCAGTTGTTACTGTAAAAAGCCTCTTAAGGAGGTCAGCCTGGTGTCATTTTTTGTACTGATGGCTGGGGTCAGAGGGTCAGCCAGCCACCAGGATGGCAGCTGTCATTTGGCTGATGACCAGTGCCCCTCTTCCCACCAGGAAGTAGAGGTGTATGTGTGCTGGAGGCTGTGGAGTGTGTGGTTAGTTGGCGGGTCATCGGTGGGCCTAGAGTGGTCTGGCTCCAGCCACCACGGAGCTCTCAGGCAGCAGTGGCAGCCCAGAGCACTGACAGATAGTGGGCATTATCATTTGTTAAGTGCCCCCTTCGCCTCTGGTCAGGAACACTTAACACTGCCTGTGGTCACTAAATGCTCCTGGACTGCCGGTAGCAAGGTAAAATATTCATTGTTGCGGAGTGGTGGTTTTCCTCTGCACCAACACTAAAAGCCTGGTTTGGTTTTGTGTTTTTAACCAGGGCCCTAAAACCAGGCCGCACAGGAGTGGCCTTTTACTGGACAATGTTATGGACCTCAATAGGATCTGCATACCTTACCACAAAATCACAGGCATTGAAAAGATTCAGCCACAGTGTGGATGGAAGATCTGTAAAATACAGGACAAATATGGAAAGAACTGTAATTAAGTAAAGTAACATTCTAAAAAGAAACACTTTTGTTTGGTATATTTGACATTCTAGGCAACAGCCTCAGTAAATCTGACAATTTGCATGCTTGCATTAAATCATAAGCGAACATGAGCAGGCATAGTGGGCTTTCTGGCGTAACAGCAGATGTACTTTTTGAGGGGGGTTTTCAAACTCCAGAAATCTTATTTAGGTCAGCAGCTTTTGCTTTTCCTTTTTACACTGAATGAGTGAGTCACCTGTGGTACACTTGCATTTGGAAGATGTTGCTGCTAGTAATATTCATAAGTGTGGTCATATCTCTGACAGCGGGGGACTTCCCGAAAGACCCTCGCGCCCTGTCCCCCCTTATACCAAACCGCGTGGCATTTGCAACTGTGTCAACATGCTGAAAAAACTGAGCAAGTGCACTTTCTTATTGCTGACTTGTTGTTCTGTATCTGTTGAGACCACCGCCTGCAGCATTGTTGGTCAAGTCGCAGAGTGGTTGAACAGACCCTCCATTTTGCTTGGTTTTAACAGGGTCAACAGAGGAGCTCCCACATGTGGTGAGTCTGGCATTTAGCAGCCCATAAACTCCCCCCCACCCCCCACCAACTTTTTCTCTCCCTTGACAGTCTTCTCATTCGCTCTCTCTCTCAGCTGTGCACACACAAACGGCGTTAGTGTCAGGTGCTTCTTTCCATGTGATCTGTTTCCAGTTTAGGCTTTGTCCCACTTCGGCTGCAGCCTATGGTGTGTGAGCACCGCAGTATGAGGTAGAGGCGAGGGTAGTTTCTTCCCCAGCCGCCTCAGACTGACTCCCTCTTTGGCTCTCCGCGGGGAAGGGGGGTAACTGAGGCCAGGGGGGTTGTGGGGTTCTGGCTGAGGGGAGCCCTGCCCCCAAGGGTGCTTGATGGCATGCTTGGTCAACCTAGGCGCAGCTCACAGGAGGCTTGAGGCCAAGCAGAAGCCAGGCTGTGGCAGGTGTGGCTACGGGATATGGGAGGAAATAGCCACACTCACAGCCACACACTGCTGCTGCAAGATGCAAAGCCTCTTTGTGCTAAGCAGAGGTTAACACAGTAACACATTAAAATCATAAACATATGGAAACGGATGCTGTTGTTTACTGATGACTCATTGCTCATGCAGGCGCGAAGCTTTATCTGAAACACAATCAAACCTAATGACTAACTTAAAGGCATTTGAGCCAATATCACATTAAAAGGGGACAGTATATGATTTTTTATCACAATAAAGCTGCAAAGCTTTGTGTTACAGAATCCCTGCAGGATGCAAAGGCATTTGAACAGTGTGTAAAGCATCTCTTGGCTTACAGCGTTGGTAATTGTAAGTCAGTGAAAGACAAGTGTTGGATTTATTACTGACTTCAATGATAGTCTGCAGAAAAGGATCTAAACTAAAACAGAAACCAACATGTTTCATTACTGCAGAGGACAAAAAAAAGGAAAAACTGAGAAATGCAGAATTGAAGATGAAATTTCATCTGTGTTGTAAGATATTTTTTCCCAGAGACATCGGACATGAGCCAGACGACCACAAAAGGCTCACAAGAGTGAGTTTGCAGTTACTTTGGGCATACTTAGCCAACACTTGATAATGATCATTAGTCATCAGGCAAACTACTGGTGAGAAATTGAAAGTTGACCATTAAAACCTCACTAAAGGTCTGAGTAACAGTAGGTCAGGAGGCATCAAATCATTGACTCCATTCCAACCACTCTGGGAGACCTCATGGGCAGTGTTAAACCTTGGTGGTTGTCTGAGCCTCTTTCTCTCTTAAGAGAGTTCTGGTGAATTTAACAAATACAAACATATACTGAATATCTGTGGTTAATAACTTGTAAATGCGTTCACACTTACAACCTCAGCGCGCACAGAGAACTATAGTGAGAGAATTTCAGAGTTAAAGACAGGGTGAGGTTGCTGCGGTGTGCTAAGGCCAGGTGAGACCTACGCCACTGTTTCCATGGCAGCAGACACAGTGACAGCAGAGCTAGTGGCTGGTTCTCCTCACGTCAAAGAAAGCTACTGGTGAGCTTGCGTTTCTGGGGAAATGTCAGACAATGCAGGACTGCAGTGCAATTTGCAACACTTAAGTGTTTCTGAGAATGGTGTGCATGATGGTGAGGTTGCAGGCAATGCTTGACGGTATCTCTTTGCTGCAAACTGACAGATCACAATTTTAATCTGATATGCTAACTCATCTGTGATGCTCATGCCTTGTGATGCTGTTTGAGGATATCAGTCTAACAGACATGGACTCTGGTCTGAGGTGTCAACACTGTCATCACTGTGAAGACTACATTCCCACGCCGGCTGGCCATCGACGCAGCACAAGGGCCGAGTCACGGTCTTTCTCATGAAACCACGGCAATGGCCATCAAAAAACCAATAACTTCCTCAGTGCGTCGGCTCACTTCCGCCTTCTGCATGTGGGGACCTGCCGTTGCCATGGTTCCCGGGCCAGCGTTTGCGTGCGAGCAACTTAGACAGTCGTCTGGGGTTTCACGCACATAACATAACAGGAAGACGCTGGTCGTACTTCTCAACCGTTTCTCACTTCTTCTCACTTCTGCCTTCTTGATTTAGGGAAGGCTGGGGGAGACTTGCAGACACAATACACAGCGATTCTGCTGCAGAGCCATGGAAGTTACCCCGGGCCCCCCCGGGCCAAAAAAAGGGGGAAAAAAAGCTGCGTTCAAAAATATGATGCAGCCGGTGTGATGTGTAATTGTGATGATTCATTTTCCTCAGCACTTCTGACCAAACTGAAAGTAGTAGCAACTCTCAGTTAACATGTAGGAAATCTTTACTTTTAGTATTTCAGCATGTTTATATATATGAATATATATATATATATATATATATATATATATACACATATATATAAAATGACCATATAATATCTTGTGTGACTGTAAAATGCAACAATAGACAATTTACATAGAATAAAGTGGTATTATCTGCATTTGTGACATCACTGAAATTGCGAATATGTCTCTTGTCTTACGTGGGTACGTGGGGGCTAGTCTCTGCGCCCGGGCTGCTCACAGACGTGGGTTTGGAAGCCGGTATACTTTCCTCATTAGCATAATGGAAACATCCAGCTAACAAGTGAGATTCTGTGACAACCACGAGTGTTGGATGAGGTGATTCATATCTGCCTCTCATCTCCAGGCTGTTGACCGTTGGCTTAGGCTATGCTTATGTAAACCGTGAGTTACCACGCTAAACCTGTGCAAACTTTTAAAAGTCTTGAAATGAATTAGATTTAACTGAGTGACACTGCTTGAGCATTGAATATGAAATGGCTCCTGCAGGATTAACAATCACAAACATACCCACACTGATCAACTTTGACATTTAGTGAGCTGAAGTGTCAAAACTGGCTGCCATGAAGATGAGAGACAACCACAGCTCTCTTGGTTTAAGCACACAATATGCATCTCTAAAGAGGAAGAAAAAAACTCTGAAGCTGCTGAAATATCAGGGTGCCAAGTAGGTAGCCAAGTGTAAATGTTAAGCAACCATAACAGTAGCCTTAGCTGCACAGTGGCTGTGGGAAAGTGCAGAGCATGTCTGTCGCATGGTTAAGTATTTCTCAGAGCACATCGAGCCACAGAGAGGCAAACTATACTGAAAACTCATACCGGAACCCGTCTGTGGCCTGAGCTGTGCCAAGGCAAGTCTTCCCCATGCCAACCTGTCTCTGATTTCACTCAACAGAAGGCAGGTCTGCACTCTGCATATAACAAACAAACCTAAAACACATTCACACACACTGAAACCTTTCAGCAAAATGTAAAATCACTTCAAAGAAGAAACCGTATCCTTCAACATATTTCTATTTTATAAGCAAAAGTTTCAAGTTGTGAAAGGTCGCCGACGTCCCATCAGGAATATTTTATATTATGGCTTATTTTGAAAGGGAGATTCGGGTTTCAAATGATGAATGTCTCAGTCAAACTGAAAATTTAAATGCATATTTCTTTGTTTCCACATCTTTTATTTTTGTTTTTTAAACTGTATTCGCATAAAGCAGCTGTGTCACTGGTGTGAGCTTTAGACACAGACAAAGTAGAACCATGATGTGCAACAAATATTAACTTTCCAGCCATGGTGTCTCCTTATCTACATTACACAGTCCTGCCCCTTTAATAAAAATCTGCGAGGTTTAGTGGTATTGTTTCAGATGTGTGCCGCAGTATGTCAGATCTAACAGCATCTTCTGTGGAACAATTGCTCACACAATGCCGGTGATGCAATCAGACAAGTCATTCTCATACGCTCATGAATCACACCAGTGACAGCTCACTGAAATATCAGGTGATGCATAACTGGTTGACAATGCAGTGGAAAAGTGTATCTGGACGTGTGTGGGTTTGTAGAAACTGTCTTTTAGCTTTTTGCTAACTTGTGAGGTACTACTGAGTGTGGGTTGGCGTTACACACTAATCAAATGACTTTTGTCAGTAGTTTCACTCGCTGTCTCTTGGTGGCCCTAACTTACATTTTCCAACCAGCCGATCCACAGCTGCATGAGGTCAAATCAGGACTTTGACTGAATGGCTAAATCTATGCATTTACTGTGTATGCATGCAGTAGATGTGTTTCATCTCTGTGACTCAGATAGCAGAGTCGTGGTTTGTGTGAGGGTGAAGCTGAAGCCTTTAGCTGTATCAAGATGACTCAACTTAGCAGAACCTAGCCAAGAGTTCTGGGTAAGGAGGTTTGGCTAACCAACACCGTGAGAATGTGGCAACATATGTCCTGTTCTGTGGCAACGTCAGCCTCGTTCCTGGTGTCTCTCTGTGCACAGCAAAAAAAGTGTTGCACTGCTTTGGAGACTATTTGTGAATAAGCAAAGATCAAAGTTGTTTGGGTGATATCATGTAAAAAAAAAAAAAAGAAAAAAAAAAACAGTATTAAATCAAAAAGAATGGGTAGTGAGATGTAAGTGGATGACGTCCTGTGAATGTGGTAGCACATCACTCATTAGTAGAAAGCCTAAAAAAGGAAATTCAAACCCCAGCAACACGTGAGTCAAAATCATTCCTTATTAGTGGGTCATGCATCATGATGAGCCGAAAATAGTCACACAATCAATACTGTCTTTTTTAGTTGCTGCTATTTTACCACATGACAAAAGCAGCTATTTACACAGCTGGAGTCTTGGTTAGCCATGCTTTGCCATACCGCACCCATGCCATGTGCCCACAGACCTGCGCTGCTGATTTCGAGCCAATAGCCTGCAATCATATTCACCTCGGGCATCATGTGACACTGTGCCACCATGGGTCCTGAGCCAAGGCTGTGGGAATGGCAGGGCGCTATCTACTTCCCACTCCAACCATTGTTTCCCTTTGTAGTGAGCCCGCAATAAGCTCCTCATGTGGGTTGGAACGGGGCCTTTGATAAAGCCAATGCTACTATATCCTCTGATCTATCACTTGCTGCCTGTAAGTCTGCCTGCTGGTGTGTCTATTCAGTACAGTTAGATTTGAAAATGACATGGTTCACCGAGGAGACAGGGAGCAAGACAGATGATGCTATATCATGTCTGCAGCATATGCTGTTGCACTTTGACAAATTCACAATTCAAAAATATATTTAGAATAAAAGCTCACATTAAAAAAAAACAAACACTAACAGACAGCCTGCACCAAACACGTACATAGACTCACATGCACTCAAGTAGCACTACAGCGGAAACCAAATCCCCCTAGTCTTGTCACGAAACTCTCCCCAGTCTGTGAGCGATATAGAATAGAATTTATATTCATGTTATATTCACACACACACACACACACACACACACAGCAGCAGATAGAAATGCAGAAAAAAAAAGAGACAGTTCCTTCTCGGTTGTCTGCACAGCAAGCAAGCCACCAACCACAACCACAAAGCCCCAGTATGTCAGCAAGCACCTGGCTATACACCCGCTCCCAGACAGACAGGAGACACACACTCACACACACACACACGGAACAATTTGCACACAAGCACCTAAAGATGCATACGGTGTGGAAGAGCATGCAAAAAGCACCTGCTTCTTTCAAAGCCTTGCCATATAATGTATATAGATGGAACAATGCATGGATCTCAGGGGGGTGTCGCACACTTTCTGTGTCAGTCTGTGCATGTGCATATGTGTGTGAGTGTGTGTGTGTGTGTGTGTGTGTGTGTGTGTGTGTGTGTGTGTTTACTGGATGAACCCAGCAGCCACTAGACCTATTTACAGCGATGAGCGTGGGAAACAACGTAAGAAGTGTTTTCACCACTGAGAGATCATACCAAAGCACTACCATGTGTTACATGTACGTGAAACATAAATATCCTGCTTACATACTGTCTGGCTAATTCACTTTTCACATACACATACTGGTTAAGATTAGAGGATTACATATGTATACATATACATATGTATATTTTTATCTCCAAGCTAGCAAAGGTGCCACATAATTACAGACAGGCAGCTATAGCAGCTATAGGCATGCCGCCATATATGGACAAATATCTGCATACATCTCTGCATAAACACAGACACACAAGCTAGTCTTCATAGATGGTAAGACAGATTCAGAATATACAGTGGAAATGTTCGCCAGTGTTGAGATAATGACAAGCTGGCTCAAACCAGCATGTCACAGAGGATGTCTCTCAATCATTTCCATGCACATTGCTCACCCTCTTCTACAGTAGCGAAACACACATTTAGTCCTCAACTTCAGCAATTTACTGCATCATTGCTTTGTTCCTTATCAAAGCAAGCAGTTTACATTCAAGGCCCAAAGGTGTTAAAACCACACGACCGGCGAAGATTATTCACAACTTTCTCATTTCCATGTTGGGCTGCGCCAGTTAGGCACTGAAACCCAACAGATGTTACAACCCAACAGGAACATTACCTCAAATTGAGTGAGAGTTGTCTGCCTCACCTCCCCTCACCTGAGTATAAATGAACATGCAATTTAATTACAGTTTATTGTCTTATTTTGTAAGTGTACATGTGTGCATGCATTTGTGTATGTGCGTGCATGCGTGTGTGTGTGTGTGTGATAGAGACAAAAAGGAGGAAGTATTTCTTACATTGCTAGACAATTTAGCAGTTACAACAAACATCAGCCCACTTGCAGTCCAAAATGAAAGCTCCAATGGTAAAATATGAAGTTTAGTTGTTTTGTGAACTTCCTGGGGAAAAAGAATACAGTATCAATGGCAATTCACAATTAATTACGAATAATCACAGTGTTTCAAAGTCCAATATTTTACATTATTCCAACACAGAAATTGCATCCCCCAACAAAATGATGTTGTTTCTTTGTTTTCTTAGCAAATGCCAATATCCAGGAATCTTTTAGTAAAACTTTTAATTCAAAACATTCTAAATTTCAAATTTGAAATATTTCAAATTTTAATGAGAAACATTCCAAACTGAATACTTTCTTAAAATCTTAAAAGATCTTAAAGATTAAGATCTTAAAAAGATCACAAGTATATATTTTTATTTAAAAAGGCAAAATAATTTCCAAGCATAGCAAGGTATTGTATAGTTTAGGAAAAGTTACAGGAATAAAAAGTATATTTGCTTGGGTCTTTTTCAGCTGTGGATTTGATGCACCGGTGAGTATTTACAGCAGCCGAATGTTGTACGTGGAATTTATTTAAAATGAACTACAGTGTTCGTGTTCATAGTAATGAAGGAACATGTCATCCAGTGTAACAGTGTGAAGTGTTTTTAGGCAGCAATGAGGGTTCATGGCACTTTGTAGAAAAAGGCAATGCTTTAGTAGCATCAATTCAAAGTTGTTTTTTGTATTTTCATACTACAAACTGTGGCTCGAGAGATGGAGGCCATTCCTCACATCCAAACAGGTTTTTTTGTCTGATTACTTGATATTACTTGATGCTGATGGTCAGGAACACAGTCAGTAACATTTCCTGCTGTTTTTAAGGGTGAAGTTTGTGACCAAGCGATTTTTCTTCACGTAACTCACAACCAGCATGCAGTTGTGGTTACGGACATATGATGTCTCTGACGCAAGCAGTTGAACATTTTCTAAATAACAATTTTCTGGTGCGATGAACAAATGTTTTCATGGGAGTGAATTGAACCCAGACCCGTTAGTGATCTAATTTATCTGCATTTAATCACATCTATGTGAATAATGGCACTCTATGCAAATGCCCAAGGAGCCCCTTCCATATCAAGCAGGAGATTCATTAGAGGCGGTCGCAGGGTGCTCTGACACTGCAGGCACTATGTAGCATACATGTCTTTAGCCTGGGGGACCATGGACCATGTGAGAGAGTGAAGCAGGTTTATGCAGTTTACCGACTCTGCTGGCGTGCACCATTGAGCCTCACCAGTCATCCAGCCTGCCAGCCAGTCCGGGGGGCCTGGGATGCATTAGAGGCCGGGGGAGAGGCCGCCCTGAGTGGCCTTCATTAGGAACAGCAACCCACCCGCACCCCCCACCACACACACACACACACACACACACACACACACCTCCCACAAAGGAAACACTGTATGTCTCCCTCAGAATAAAAGCCAGCCCTGGATCATAGATCAGACATGTGTAGCGTCTGCTGAGTCTGGTTCTCGACTGGTGAAGGCCCGCCAGGGCTGAGGGATTCAGCTACACAGACACACACACACAGCGCAGGCATGCATCGCAATGGATGACAAAGAGCAATGAGCTCCGATATTAAAGAGCACAGAGGATG
Organism: Scortum barcoo; assembly: GCA_023238725.1. Classification (NCBI taxonomy): domain Eukaryota; kingdom Metazoa; phylum Chordata; class Actinopteri; order Centrarchiformes; family Terapontidae; genus Scortum; species Scortum barcoo. The sequence continues at coordinate 17,989,408 of CM041539.1, read as the reverse complement.
AACGGGGGAGGCAGAGAGAAACAGGGAGACTTGTGAGTGTGTGTGTGTGTGTTTGGGGAGTTGAGACAGTGTTAGGGGCTGTCGAGAATGCCCTGTGTCACCATCACCTCATAAAGCATCCTAATGGACGTCGCCCCTATTTGTCAAAGAGAGAGAGACAAATGAAAGAGAGGCAGCGTGAGGGAGGGCTGAAAAAGAAAGTGAGAACGACGTTTTGGAGAAAAATTGAGTGCACTATTATGTTACTGGCTTTCAAAAGACTATTAAAGCTTACGCACATATGCCTACATTTACAGTTAGAGGGACACACACCGACACTATCTCTCTCTCTCTCACACACACACACACACACACACACACACACACACACACACTCTAACCTAGCAGTGGATTTCCTGAGCCCCCTTCCCTTGTTCTAGGTCAGTAAAACCCACCGACGTACCAAAATGTGTGGGCTGCCATATGAAAGCAGGTCACCGCTGCAAGAACACACACACAGAAATCAGTGGCAGAGTGATGGGTGAGAGATGAAGTTTCATTTTGATTCTGAGAAATATCTGGGCAATAAATAAATACACTTGTTGTTTACTTCACAGCATGCATGTGCATTTCCACATAGCCAAATTTCTTTCAAAGCTACTGTAGTCATAAAATGTGTTGTGCAAATAAAGTGAAGTAAAGTAAAGTCTTTGTTATGTTTGCTATTTTTTATCATATAGTCTCAAGTGTGAACCTCTTTGCTTTGAAGTTTCAGAAGTAACAGCAATATTGCTCATGTTGTCTTTTAAAACAATAACCGTAAAGATTATTCTTTTTTTTTTTTTAATTAAAAGAAAATGTGAGCAAATAATCAACCACACTACGAACATGGTTAAAGCAGCTGTGTTGAGTTGTGTCTCATGTGTGTGTCATGTGTTATGATACTGTGGACTCTCACATTATCTCTCACATGCTCTTGTTGTTACTTTGTCTGAATAAGACTCAATAACAAACATCCAGTCAGGTACAAAGTGTCAAACCCTCTACGATTAAGAAAAAGTGCAAAGTAATTTCTATGCTATGTCTACTTTAGTGCATGTACAGTAACTCGTGGCGTTATGGTAATACTTATATTAACATATTAATGACTAATTTACATATAAAAATATGGTCAGTTGATAAAATCCAATGCATGTACATTGATTAAACTACCAAATAGTAGATAAAATAGTTCACATTTAGGACTACACTAAAAAAACTGCTTATACATAAATGTATCAGTAATAATAATACAATTTTATTATATGTGATAATATGACAATGAAAAGGGAATACAGCCTGCATAAATAAATTAAATTACACACTTTATTAATTTATAATGAATAATTTTACTTGTGATACTACTAAGTACATTTTGCTGATAACACAATTTTATTTATTCTACATGTAGGACTTTAATAACTGTTTTACTGTGCAACTCATACTGTGCAACACTTCATTTACCTCGTAAATTACTATAGAACTATTCAAACTGAGTTGAACCTCAGTGTCACTTCTCAGGCCTCTGAGTGGACAGTGGACGCATGATTGTTTCATGCAGCAGTGCAGAGAGAAACACTCACACGCACAGAGTGTCTCAACCACTGTGCATCTGCTGGAGAGGAACATCCTGCCCCACACAGACTTGCATGCTTGCAAGCTTGTCTGTCACATCCAAAAACCATGTCTGAACCACAGGAAATACGTGTGCGCACACTCATAGACACAAATACGTTCAGGCATACACGCACAGGTAATAAAACATGGTGAGAGCAGCGTTCTGGCACACTTACTGCAACTCTGCAAAGCGAAACCCTCAGCTACGCACAAAATATGCATTTCTCATGAGTTACACTTTAGCAGTAACGATCAAACAGTGAGAAGAAAGAGGAAAAGAGACATTGCAGCGCTGCAACATTCCACCTGTGTTAGCTTAAAGCGTCCTGATGATGCACTGAGGTCAATGGGATCAGTTGGGTTTGTGGCAAGACCATGGACTGCTCTATTCTGGTCTGGCTGGGGCTGAGCTTTGTGTGCGTGTGTGTGTTGAGCATTGGGGCATTTGGGGTAACTGAGGTCTCGGGTTTACGGGTGCTTTTATGTGAGGCTGCAGCGCTTCACCCTCCAGCTGCTCTGTTGCCATGATGTGGTGCCTCTGTGTACCTCAAAGCTGAGTGTAAATTTACCACTCTGGTAAAGACAAGTGATTCACAAAACACACAGGCACAATGTGATAAGCATTGTGAACCAAAACATGATAAAACTAGAAGGCTCTCAGTGGAGTGTTTTGTTTGTTTCATCACTCACCTCCTTGATTCGATTTTCATAGTAACAGCAGCTGAATACGATGCACATTTAGCAGCCACATATGTCACATATGTTGTGTCTTATCCCCATCACTTGAAAGCAGCTTTACGTTACATAAGGGGAACAGAGCAAATCCCAGAAAACTGAAATTACTCCATGAGTCAATTTGACTCATGTACACAACACAAATCACCTCTGTGTAAGGTAAGAAAAACTGCTTTGTGTTGATTTCTTTATGTTTAAAGAATTGCCAAGATTATCATTTTAACGGCCAGAAACCAAATAAAAGTGTAAAGAACTGGATCACCAGCTTAGCCAGTGTCACCGAAATCTTTTTAAAGCAAACAGGTTACAGTATTTTACGTATTTTAAGTTGAACCAGGTTGTACGTTTGTAATTAATTCAGATGTATATATCTTCTTTTCTTTTAACAAATACTGAGGCTTACTTCTCATGCTCCAATATTTCATATATCTATCATCTACTCCAATGCCCATAGAGAAATACAATTTTCAGCTGCTACAACAAATGGAAAATTGTTGTAGCTGAAAGAGAAGATTTGTTAAAGTTCTTATAAAAAAAAAAAAATCAGATTACTTTCCTTGTTCCTCTTTTAATGAATGAATATAATCATTGTGATTGAAAACTGATGTGGTGTGTTTCATAAGGTGCATCAGAGGAACTATTTTACAGCCGTAAACTGTTTGACTGTAAGTCTAGACAGTTCATTGCCAGTGGTTGTGAGGGTTTTGACTGTTGCTGTAAAGGAAGCTGGATGCTCGGTCTTGGTGTTGGCACAGTTTCTGAAAAACAGGAAGAGCTTTGGTGGGGGTAGGATGAAGGGTTTACTACCTGTAAACATGGTAAATCTGTCTTAAAGGGCTGCAGCAGGTGCCAGAGGTGCAACATTGCATCGAAGGAATACAGAAACATCCCACACCCAGCAGCTGTCGCTATGTTGCGCACTTAATCATGATGTTCGATCTTTATCTGCCCTCACACAGCTTATCTCTGATCACAGTTCCTGACAGTGATCTCCACTGCGTTGACTTTCTCCATAAATATCCACATTGCAGCAACAGTGCTCTCCCTCTGCCATGGCCAATCAGAGGCTTTCTGCTGTCTCTGTCCCACCACAGGTTACCGTATACGCACAGCGCTCCTCAGGAACTCTGGGATACGGCCTCCTCGGTGTGTGGCGACATGGTGCGCCCGCTCCCCTTCCTCTATGTGTGGTTACCACAGTCAAGTCTCCATGTCTGCTGGAGCCAATAAATAAATAATGGGCCCGGTGATCATTTCCAACCGTGTTACTGCACGCTGCTAAAACCACTGCATCTGGGAGCGCCTTGCTTACAATGACAACAACATATACACACACGTAGACAAACACACACACACACGCACAGATTAATGCTAATCTGGTTAGAGTCAACTAATTTCTCACACACCCACAACTTTCTAAAACTGTAAATGTCATTAGAATAACGGTTTCAACTGTTTGGCTGCTGATGTGTTTTAACACCCGTTTATTTAAGACGTGACAAACAAGGAATCTTTACGTGTTTTGTGTTTTTGTTTCTCGCACTTGTGTCTTGTGCCAACTTCCTCTTTGAGGTTGCTTCTAAAGTAACTGAGAATTAGCCTGAGAACTTCCAGAGGAAATCTCTCTTTTAAAGGTATCTCATATCAATATGAGTCATATGTGAAACTTTCATGTAGAGTGAATGGGGGTTCTATAAATCATAAGAGCAGATGATGGGTAAGCTGTACTGAGAGCGGATAGGAAAATCAGTCAACGGAGGGAGCGGTGTAATATAATTAGAAGAAAATGGTCGGTATGAGGTGTGAGTGAGCTGGTAGGACATTGGACCTGTGTAAAAACGGGCTTCCATGGCCTATCCTGAAGGCAGGCAGGACCATGGTGTTTGATGCAATGACGGCCACTTCATTATAAAAGCCTCCTCAAGTCCCACGCTGCATTCCACGTTTATAGGGAACATATGGGGAAGCCTGCAATTTTTAGACCACAAAATAAGCCCCTTTGCAGCTGGACGCACGACCGCACTGGGTCCTTTTTGCCTCACGAGCCACACCCGAGAGGCGTAGGACCACTGACAGTGATTAAACCACCACAGTTTTCTCAGCAAAACAGGAGTTATATTAAGCTTAAATACAGGGGCTTGATAAACAAGGCCTGGGCAGGGGAAAAAAAGAATTGAGTGAAAGACAGCCACAATGATCTTCAGACTATTTTCCCCTCACGGTCATGGGCAGTGCAAAGCCATGAGATACATTTCAAAACATGAAGCAGATGTTTACCTAGACAAAGAAGAAAAAACACAGAGCGGGGACTGAGGACGGAGAAAAAGGCCTCGACTCCAGCGTTTTCTTCAAATGTCAAGTTTGGACTACACTACAATGGAGCCAATTCCCGTTCTTGCACAATGCCGTGGGATGGTCCTATATTTGTTTTGCTTTTCTCTATTCCTCATTGAAAATCCAGATGCAACATCTCCAACCACAAATGGGCAAAAATAGGGAAACTGACAATAATCTGAAACAGTCTCCCCTTGTGAAAAAAACAGTGAGCAGAACAATATATTACACACTTAAATGAAACTTGAAAAACAAAACAACATGAGTTATTACCAGCAACATGTCTCACTTGCACAAATACACACACGTAAAATGATTATAAACTGAAACAACCACAAGCCCCTGTTCTGTGAGACTGGTACCCTGTGCTGTAGAGTGTCCCCTTTTCAAAACAAAGACAAACGAAAACAGACCAGAGCCCAGCAGAGACCCTCCGCTCCAAATGTAGCCGACCTGAGGAGAAAAAGTCACACTACCACTACTCAAACTACCAATTTTTTTCTTATTCTAAAGAATCTTGAATACAATTGAGCGCAAAGGTTCAGCCATCGTGCCCCTGGCCTTGCGGAGAGTAGCATTCCCCTGTGGGCCTGTGTGACAGCAGTACCTCTTGCTCAGCAGAGAGACACAGAGCTGTAATCTGTCACTGGGCTGGCAGGCCAGGGCCGAGGCCATGTCGGGAGGCAGCAGAGGTGTTAGAAGAGGAAGCCTCGTTGTGTGTGAGGTTAAGTCAGAGGCCTGTAGTGGCCGCGTGGACGGACTGATAAAAGCCCTGGGGCCGCGGCTGTGGCCTCAGTGTTCGGCCACACTTGCCTATTGACACGCCGTGTCATTTAGCCCGCGCTGCCGCCGCCTAACTCAACGGCAACTGCTCATTTACAGGGCAGTGCAAAAGGGCTACCAGGAAGAAAGCGTAGCAAGCTCTCCTCTCTCTCGCTCTCTCTCACACACACACACTCTCAAAACATGGTACTGTATGTACACATACAAACACACGCTGTGGTCCGTGCAGCAGTTTTGTCCAGCAATTAGCAGAGGACAACGTGGGCTGACATTCATACACAAAACAACGTGTAACAGAAACAGAACAGAAACGTGCACACAGCTACGTGCACACACTCACACACACACACACAGGTTCCCGGGGAAAGCAATTGGGTCACATGAGTGACCAGACGGTGGTTTGGGTATGTTGTCCCATGGCCAGACATGGTCAGTGTGTCACTGAGAGACAGGAGAAAGGAGAGAGGAAGTGTGGATACCACAGGTTTGCAAATGCCAGTGATTTGTGCACTTACACACACACAAACAGGGAGAAACACACAGATTCTCATGTAGTACTGCAAAATTGTCAGGTTACCGGTACCACAGCAAACAGCCTCTCTGTCTGACATTTATCACTCTTCTCGTCAGTTCATTTCTGTAGGATTCTGAAGCAATATGAATCATTTCCTGTTTTCTCACAACTGCATGAGAAATTTCGAATAAATACCATAAAACCTACAGAAAGAAAAAGGCAACACAGGTATCAAAGCACATCTCAGGCTGACACTGTATGAGTAGTAAATGAACCTAGAAAATGAAAAAGTGTGAAAACCACAATCAGGTTAAATCACTTTGCAGTTTCACAGGGGGAACAGACTACACCAGGCCACAGATACTCAGGGATTTTTTTTTGTTTTACATGCTGCACAAGGAAGTTCAGGTAAAAATGAGAAATTTATCATAAAAGCAAAGCCAAGTGAACTTGAACTGAAATAAATGTGTTGGGGGGTGTGGCTAGGAGAGACTGAAGAGACTGGCAAAGAAAGAGAAACTGTAAGAGACAGATAGAGGATGCAACCTGGTAGATATTGAAGCAGGAGAATTGGAGGGAAGAGTACCCAGGGCAGAGTGGCGCAACTGGCAGCGCCGCTTCTAATGAGACGAAGATTATGATACTATCAAGTGGTAAGTGAGGGTGGAGGTTTTGCAGGCCCCAAACCACCGGTTCTTACAAACACAGATGTGCTGTGAGTCAGACAAACATAAAAGTAGCACAGTACATACATACACAGTCAAGAACTACACAGTCAGACTGACACTGTCTCCTAGCAGCGGCTTAAGCCACAGTTATCTCTCATTTTCTCTTCCTCTGGTTCGCTCCAGTCTTCTCCCCTCTCTCTTGCACTTGGCTTGATACCTTTGAACGCCTCTCCAGCTCTTCTGCAGTGGTTTCAGTGCTCTCTGCAAACCTCAGTGAGCCACAGTGGCGCAGGCCGCTGCCTGGTTTGAACTCAAAAGAAAATAGAATGTTTCCAAAACTTGGACGACCAATGAAAAGTGAGAGTGAAGACGGCAAGTCAGAGAAGAAGCATGGAAAGTAAGAAAAAAAAAAAAAAAAGCAGAGAAACCAGAGAAAAAAGCAAAGACGACAGGAGAAGAAGGGAGGGAGGGGAAGAGGGTGGGAGGGAGAGGCCCAGTGACCTCACGTGACATGTGACGTGGGCTCCACCACTCACGGAGGGGAGTGTGCGTCTGTGTGGAGGATGGCGAGGAGGATGCAGATAGACTGTGGCTTGTAGCCTTTTACTAGCACTGACGCTCCACTCAGGCCACCACCATCGTGGGAGAGAAAGAGAAAGACAGACCACGCTCTCAAGCTAGCTGGCTAACCTCAGACCCTCGGCCCCCCGTCCCCCTTCCCGCGTGACAGAGGACCACAAACCCGGCTGGCCCCCAGTCCACCTCCTGGGCTCCATAAGGTAGGGCCCCCTCACATCTCCAGCCCTGGTGAGTCCACCTTGACACCTGGACACACAAATGCTGCTGTTGCCTCTGTTACAACTGCTCCTCTCTCTCTCTCAACAACCTCCTCTCTCTGCTTCTTCTTTCCCCCCCCACCCGACCCTCTTCTCCCCACTCTCTCAAACGTCTCCTGGTGGTGCTGCTGCTAACACATGCTGCTGCTCTCTCTGCAGGCTTGTGGCTTGGGATTCCTGCGGTAGTCACAAACCCTAGATTCTTGGTTGCAAACGGGCTCTGAGCTCCAGGAGTTTTGTCCTCTCCGCTCTCCTTCCTTCTCGCCCTCTCACTCGTGCTTCGTTCCCTGTACCTCAATCCTCCTTTATCTTTTTTTCTTTTTTTCCTTTTTTTTTTTTTAACCTCCTCAAGGTTGGTGGAGATCGACGGCAGCGAGGTCTCCTCATCGTTCTGGCATCTGTGTCATGGCATCCAACAGCATCTTTGACTCCTTCTCCAACTACAGCAGCAGTCTACTCAGAGGTGAGTGCTGATCCTCCCCTCTCCCTCCCCATTCTCCCCCCCTTTCCACTCCACTCAACCCCCCCCCAAACTCTCCCTCTTGTCTCCATCCCAGCCTCTGTCCAGTTGTTTTGAACGCGCAGCTCTCTTAGTTTGACAACCTGTTACTTTCGATAAAAAAAAAAAATTCAAATGTGAGAATATATTTATCACTTTGTCCGCACACACAAACACTCAGACGAGGCAGGTTCACAGAGGAGCGACCGTTTTACACGGTAGCTCTCATATAGTTGACTGATATGGCCCTTAAATGCCTGTGCCTCTCCGCTCCTGTGTTTTCTGTAGGCTTGATGGAGTAGCGCCATAATGGGATTCTCACCACAGACATTCATTATCAAGTGAGAGTCGGCGCTCTCTGTGAGAATACGAGCTCAGAGGCTCCATGTGACTGGGCCCTTTACTGGAACACGGCAATACAATAAAAGAGCAAAGAAAAAAAAAACATATTAGGCTCTCTCACTCTGCTTTACTTCCAGGAGGTACTTTTGGTCTGTGTGGTGAGGTGAGTGCACTATACTTGGCGACGCTAAACGCCCGCCTCAATGAAGAAGCCATTTGTTGCCATGGCAATTCCAATCAGACAGCTTTTACTTGGAAATAGTCAAGCTCTTAAGTGTAGAGAAGGAGAAGGTTGAAACTTTTGATTCTGAATACTTGTTGAGTTTACCCCTGGACGTAATGATAAAGCTCTTGAAAACACAAACAAGCCTTGACATAGAAGTTGTTAAATCTAATGGCGGCCAGGGGGACCCAGTTGTTCCACTGTTTGTCACACAGCCGCCGAGACAGCCACCGAAAGGCAGCGAGGAAAAAAAACTAAATCTCCCTCCCAATTAAGGCCTCGTTGCAGTGTTAATTAGAGACAGCCACAGGAGAAGCACTACCAGCTCTTAATTATTTGCAGAGTATATCTTAAAATCTCTGGAGCCTCACACACACACACGCACAGTCAGACACAGACAGTCAAACACACAGTCAGTACATCTGTGCCTCACATGAGAACAATCCTCTGATATCCTCGGTGGAACCGCAGTGACAGGGGATGATGTTCCAGTGTTCTCACAGCTTCTACAGACATCCAGGCATTTATAGTTTCCTCCTGACAAGGCTCAGCCCGCCCCCCCGCCCCCCACCCATTTTTTTGCTTCTCGACAACCGCTGGATCTGCATCCCTTTATCTCCTCGCTGTTTACAGTTCAGAGTGTCACAGACTTCAGATTTCATGCATGTCGTCTATCAGGGTTTTGAGCCGTTTTAACCCCCAACGTAATGTGCTTTCGGGTGCCTGATTTTGATTTTGAACAATACCAAAGCAGCGAGACAGTAGGTTGGGGGGGGGGAGACAAGCATTTAAAGCTGTAATCATCCATTGGAAATCATTAGTGAATATGCAATATCCTTTTACAATTCCTTCTGTCAGGAGACTGAAACCAAACTGCAGGAGAACAAAGGCCAAGAGTCATTAAATCCTCCAGTTCAATCTGAAAGCATTTCAAATCGGGACTACCTCATGTAAGCAAAATACCCCAGCGGTTAGTTTAACAACTTGCATTACACAGGCAAAGCAATTTGGCAAGTTCTCTTTTTTAGACTCAAATCAAACTGAAATTAAGAGGAACGGTTACAGAAAATCAAGGAGACTGTTAAATGTCTGGCTTCCCGGGCTCTGGCTTTAATACTGTGCGTCGGGAGGCTTGTGGAAATAATGTATTCATCAGTTCAGAAGGCAGGAAGTACTGCTGTAAGCAACATCTCATTCAATTTGAAAGCGTTGACATTAAAGTTCCTGATACAAAAAATAGAAAATGGTTTAGATCTGTACATTAGATCTACATTTTTCTTTTAGTCGCATTTGACTTCATTTAATTTAAGATAAAAAAAGCACCATCACTATCAGGAATATCAGCCAAATGCAAACGCTACCAGTCTGTGTTGTAGGTGTTACATTAGGAACTCTTACATTTCATCTCATTGCAGACAGAGAACACATGTAAGCATGTGATGTGCAACATCAGATGCACTTCGCGTGAGAAGCGAGAGGACGCCTTACCTCAGAAACCTCAGTCCTCCGCTAAAGCTCAGGGAGACACATACACACAGACAGACATCACACATACTCAGACATCTCACACACACACACACACATACAAGTAAAACATATGACACGTGCACACCGAGTCACAAAGAGAACAGACAGAGCAGCTGTCGGTTCTCATGGCGCCCGACTCGGCGCCAACTTTTTCGAGAAAAAGTTAACAGTCTGACAGTTAGTATGTTCAGAGAGAGAGGAGAGAAAGAGAGGCTGAGATGGAGAGCTCTGCGTGAACGAGGCGTTAATCTGATGCAGACTCAGAGTGCTGCTGTAGTTCACTGATAATAACCACAATGAGGCTACACCTGCTAACCCTCACACAGCAGCGCCACTATTTAAGCAGAGAGCAGCATTTCTAAAACACTTCAGACTTTTTTCTTTTTTTTTTTTTAAGCAGCAGGCTCCAAAAAAAGCACCGGACTTTCCCCCTGTGAAGCAGAATTGTATAAACTTTACTGAGTTTTCCGATCCTGACATATTGGCAGTGTTTGCATCAGGTGGGGTACCTGGTTTATAGCAGCTGTGATTGGGCCTTTGTGGTGGGTCATATCTTTGGCTCAGTTTCTGTCACCACTTTTCCCTCCAGCTTGGAAGGGCCATCATGTTCCCCGCAGGCTGTTTTATACAGGGGTCCGCTTTTTAGAGTGTTACGCTCTTGGGAGCCAGCTCCCTTTGTGGCAGAGAAAAAGGCCCCGGTTTATTAGGTTGGGAATGGTTTTATATGTTTGGCTTATTGCGCTGCATGAATGGAAGTGAGGGCTTGTGTGTGAGAAACGCGCCATGCCTCACCACAGTTGTAGCGAGGTTATTTTGGAGGATTCTGGGAGGTGGTCTGGTTTGTTCGACAAGTTTCAGGGGAGGGAAAAAAAAAGCCTGCGAGACGCATGCACAGTGTGAGAAAAAGACACTTTTAAATGCATCAAAATGACTCATTCACAGGGGATAAAAGTCAAGGCGCATTTCAAGCTAAGAACCACTGACAAATAAAAAGGCTATACAGTAGCTCAAAAAAGAAAAAGGCTATAAATTTGACAGAACACATGGCCGGCCTCTGGTGGATTTATTAATAACAAAGTCATATGGTGAGGATTTTTTTCCTCCTCTCTTAAATTAACATGCTTGATTGGAGCCCATTCAAAATCCTGCTGAGTGTGAGGCCCCTGAGTGACGCCAAAACATGAAGACTGGTCTGAGCGGGCTGAAATCTGTAACCAGATATTAAGAGTTTCAATATTCTAAAGTGAAAGCAAATAATAGAAAACTCATGACAGCCACAGAGTGCCGAAATCCTGTCTCCAATTTAGCTGAGTATAATATCTATTTATAAAACTCTGAAGGCATATTGGATAGAAGGAACGCTCTGGACTTGATTAGGGCTGTAAACGTTTTTGGAGGTACTTATTTACTTTTTGGTCCGTCTCACCGTTTTCACCGTCTGTCAACACGACTTTATGGGGAACACTTTCAGGGGCTGCCAGTGAGATGGCTTCCAGGTAGAGTATGCAGAGGGGCGTGCTGATTATGTGGTCGACTAATCCCAAACCTGCCTACGCCCTTGTGCACTTTTGGCTCAAACCGCCACGCTCGGCGTTGCGTTGGTCAAGGTTAAAGTCGTGCTAAGTGTAGTAGTAAATACAATTTTCTGGTGGTCGGCGAGCGACCACAGGGGCCAGATTCTTTTCAGCCCATCTGATAATATGGATTTATGCATGTAAAGGTTTCTCTAACTGAGGGGGGGTGTTCTGAAAGGTTGAGCAACTTTTTCAACAAACAGTCCTGGAGGGGAGGGGACGTTGTTTCTGTAGTTCTGCTGGAAAGTAAACTATCGGTGCGTCGAATCTGAGGCAGCATCCAGCGAGGAGCGAATGTGATCTGAGGCTGGTGTCGAGCCAAGCAGGCAGGAAGAATACTCGTCTCGGCGTCACAGCGTAACGCGGTTCATCCAGAGTTAGGCTGCACATTAAACTCTGTGATCTGATTGTGCGTGGCAGCAGTGAACTCGGGGGGATGTATGCTGAACACATTGACAGAGGTCACCCTCAGATGAAACAAAAAAAAAAAAAAATTTTAAAGCGAATATGGGGAATATGTGCTGTAGTCTTGCACGGTAATTGAAGAGTGGCGGTGGAAAATAATTGGTTTGGAGGACGCGAATGTCCAGATATGATGCAAGTGATGGAGGAGGAATTCATAACGTCTAGACCGACTTCTTTAACTGAGACTGTCTGATGCGAAAAAGAGATCAAAACAGGAACAAACTACATGTAGACAGGAAGATATGCAGACTTTGAAAATGCTTGTGTAATTGGGTAATGAGGTGGAAATGACTCCCAATATAAAATTCTTTAGCTTGATTTTTTTAAAAGTAATGCCCATTCCGGATGAGGCTCTTCTGTTTCTGTGACTCATTCTTTATGGTTAATTTGCTTCACTTACGAGCTGATAATATTTCAAATAAACCCTTAAGTTAAAATGATTAAATCCACATCACTGCTATTAGACTCTTCATGATCTCATTCGTCCTACATGGTGGACAACTAAATTAGGGAAAAGCCTTTCTCGCAATTTTCTGTTTTTTAATTTTGTTTTAAACCTACGCCCTAAACCACAGGCCAGCCCCACAGCTTATTATATGGTAAGGCTGAGATTGGAGAGAAAACACAAGTATTATTGTAAGCTAATTTATGTATTATTAACCTAATTTATGCAGCAATTAAGCTTGCGTTTGCTTGCGATTTTCAGCGAGGCTGGAAATAAGGTAAACAATTCAAAGTAAAACCTGAAATAAAATGTCTGTGTCATCGCAGGTTTAGTTTGTTTTCAGGAACTCTGGCTACAATTAGAGAGCTGTGACCCGGGTTTGACTCAGATGAAGAAGACTTAGTGTTTGGACCCCTCCCTGTATCGTTAAACAGATGTTGTCAACAACATCCTTTCTGCTGCAACTAGAAGGAGAAAAAGCTAAACCTGCCCGTGACTAAGCACAACGTCGATTGCTGTGCACTTTTGTTTTTAACATTACAGTTGCATTCTAACCCACAAATTACTTTAATGGGCAGGCATGGATCTGGTCGGCAGCACATAAAATGACTCAAGCTTATGGAGATCCCACATGTTCAGAAACATATCAGCAGAGCGCAACTTTTTTTTTTTTTTTTTTTCACATAAGATGGAACACAGGAGGACCAGAGGGTTTTATTTTATCATGTGTGAAAGTTTAGCAGAGATCTAAGGCCCGGAGGAACTCATTCTGTCACCATCAAAGGATTAAAAGGAATGTTTTTCACAGACAAAAAGATCCATCCTCCAGACTGAATCTTCACGTCATTATGAGCAACTTTAATCATGCTCAAAACATCCTTATAGCCTATCCCTCTTCCCATAAGCAATAAAGAAAAAACTTAATTACGGTGGAGGAAAAATGCAGATAATGATAGGATGTGAGAGGCTGCAGGCTATGAAATGTTTTCAGATTCTCTATTTTCCTCTATTTTCCCAGAATTTTTTTTCCCCCAACTTGTTTACATACAGTTAATTGTCGTTGCTGCAATAAAACATGTTTTTGGGTTGCTTCTTCCCTCCCCTCAAACATAACTTTAACCACAGGGAATTGATTTTCGTGGAGACAGCAATTTCAAAAATGGGATTTTTGTTTTCTCTCTGCCTATTCTATTCATTGGGGGGCACAAATAACTGTGCTAACTGCATCAGTAATGGGCCACCTAATTGTGCGTTTCAGCTCGGCACTGCAGAGGCAGGATGCAAATTTGAGCATTTAGCATTATCATGTTTTGACTAAAAGATCGGTGAAGGGACAGTTTGAAAGTTTTGGAAATAAGCTTACGTGCTTTCCTGGTGAGAAAGTCTTAAATAGTAGTTAAAAGTGAACCAGTAGTAGCCAAGCTTAGCACAAAGACTGGAAAGAGGGGGGGATAGTAAGCCTGGTTGTGTGCAAAGGTAAAAAAAAGTACCTACCAGCACCTCTAAAGCTTACTAATTGACACATTTTCACCAATAGAAAAATGTAAAAGCAAAAAGCAACAACTTTTTGTTTTGGGCAGGCTGTGTGGGGGACTATTTCACCAGTAGCCTCGTGACCATACGATGATGACAAATCTCTGAGAAGCCACTTAAATAGGTTTACAATTTCATTTTTTTGTCCCAAAAATGAATTAGTCCTTTAAGTTGAAAATTAAAATAAATTAAAAATGCATTATCTATTTCCTCTTCAAGTGTTATTCTCCCCAAAATAATCTATTACTGCCGTATTGCAGCAGATTATGCCCTAAAGTAAACTTTAGCGAGCATGTACTTTCTCTGCAGCTGCTCACTTCTGTATTGGCTCAATAGGAAACACCATGCCAGGGATTCCCCCTCAGCTGTGCAGCAGAAGTGGCCCCACCATCTCTTCTCCATAGTCTGTCTGCTGTGAGGTCACTCCGTCTGCTGCACATATTCTTCTCACGGTCGCAGCCGCCGCCATCACGAGCCGAAACATACAAGGAACAGTGTACGCACACAACCTGGTGCATATAGGCTAGACAGACATACACACACACACGAGTCCGCCGGCTGAGTTTCTTCCCCATGCTGAGTCAGAGAGAAGCAGCGCATGTCAACATGATGACCGTGACGTTTTCCCACTCTAAATGCTGTCTGACCTCACCGTAATAGCCAGTCAGGGCTAACATATGGTCCTCCGATGCCTTAGTCCAGCAGAATTACCCACATGGTGACTAAACAGCAGAGGACTTAACTGAAAAATATCAGTGAGCGCTTTCTTGATTTTATAAAGTGCCAATTTGTGTCTCAAGCTTAACAAAATATTTAACCGACAGCCGTGTAGTGTGGTTACTCTTGTACAGACAGTTTCTAACCAGTGAGTCGCTCCTGTGAGGTACAACCTCAATCACTGTCCACTAAATCTCACTGGGACCTTGAAAGGGACTCACATCTTTGTATGTTAAGAAACATGAGTTATACCAAAGATTTAGATTTTCTGCTGTTAGAAAAGGCTTGTTACACAAGATTATAATTATTTGCGGTGACGACATGAGAGTAATGTGGACTAAACAGCATCCTTACACATGCTGCTATGATAAAATGAGCAAAATAACACTGAAATGAAGTTGATTAAACAGCAAGTACAGCATGTCAGCTAGCTGTGCTAACACTGCCAACCTGGCAGAAAGACGTTTGTGTTTGAAGGGCCTGACGGACTTGAACACAGCTTTTCCCTTTAATCAGTGTGATGACATAAGAGGCAGACAGCGAGTCAGTCATTCAGTCAGTATAGAGTTTGATTAACCTAATCACCAGGCAGCCAGACTCCAAGCTACTGATTGGGTTTACAAACGCTCCTTGTCATCGTTGTGTCATTAGCTCGTCGTTAGCCGCGGCCGCCTTGACGTGGAGCAGCGACGTGCCGCGCCTAAACACAGCAATCAATCAGGGGATTAGTCTGCAGCTACAGCAAAGCCCCAATGGACGCCTCAGGCTCTGAGTCAAAGAGGGGAAAGTCCTGCCTTACTATGCTAGCTCCACGTGGCCAGGGTGCTAACTGTACATGGGCAACGCCACTACTGATTAGCAAAGGGGATGATGAGAGGAAACATTCAGTCACTTCGGACACACGGGTTTCCCCCGGCGGTTGGTTTCCCGGACTCCAATTAAGCCAAGTCCTTGACTCAAGCAATGATTTGAATGGAGGGACTCCATTGAAAATAAGTTTTAGCCTCCAATTAGGTTTGCTTAATCTAGAACTGGGAATGAAGCCCAAACACATCACAGACACAGAGTTGCATGCAACACAGTGACTCTCTGCACAAAGACTCAGTGACATTTGGAGACAATTCATTTTCTTTTGACTTCATTTGAAATCACTTAGAATGATTGACAATAATCACTTACTGTGCAAAAGACTGAATTTATGAGGGGCGACAATATTATGTGTCTAAGCGCTCTCCTGAGCTCCTTGGCTTGCAGGCTGAGAGTTGCCACACCCTTGTTTCCCTACGACGAAGAGCCCTGAGGGCCAGCCGAGTACTTTCCAAGGGTTGTCTCACGTCTGCAGAGGAAAGTGGCACGGACACTTGTCAGGAAACCAGCGCCGGGCTCCTGCTCGAATCTGGTTGGATTTCTGCGGTGAGTCAGATGGTGCTCGAGAGGCTGAACCCCTCTGAAGAGGGAAATAAATGCAAATTCAATATTTGGGGGCTCTTTGAAGTCCATTTGCACTTGAATGACTGTGACAGAACCTGGAATGACCCCTGTTGAAAGAGTCCCTTAACAGCGATGAAAGGAGTTGAAAGGGACAAACACTGATGACAATAGTTGAAAAGTTGGAGACGTGTACATGGTGTGTATTTGTGTGTGTTCACATGAGGCTAAGCTTGAATGTGTGTGTGCAGTGGTGTTATACATGCACAGACAGCAGGGATGACTAAGACAGTTTGTCTCCTTCAGATCATTTGAATAGGAATACACAAAGCAGCTACAGTAAGAACAATGCACTTGGCGCAGTGCCTGGTTGGCAGAGTCTTCTCTGACTTGTGTTTTGCTGGTTAGCGTTCATGCCATTCATTTCATACATTACATACCTCGCCGTGTTCCTTCATAGTTCGAAGTAAGAGGGACCTAGTCTCAAAAAATAAAAACATGTGGCTTTTGTTGCAGAGAGGAATGAACAACAGCATTCCATGTGCAACCACATCAAAGGTCCCCCTCGCCATGGGGCTAAATGAGGGCAGACTGTCCTGCTTGCCCCTCCTGACATGACTGCCACTAATTAACCAGAGATCTAAAAACTGACACTTCGTCTTCATCTCCTTTCCTTGCGTCTTCACTCTAAACTCCACAGTTTTTTTAAAACGCGCATGGCTTCTCGTCGGGTTCCAGCGAGAGGGGACAGCCACACAACAAGCACAAAGGGGCATTGTCTGCTGGTGAAAATGTGGTTTACAGGCTCTGCTATAATGGCTTGGTGGTTGCTGGAAGCCATGCGCACTTCCTAATATTCGACTCACATGCGATTTCATTTTGAGAGAAGACTGAGCTGTGGGGCTTTGCCTTTGTGTGAGGGGGACGCCTCACAACTTATTTTCTGAGCCGACAGGCTCGGGCTCCCTTACCCCCTCCCTGCTCTTCACCCCCTCTTCCCCACTCTGGTGGCGCTACTATATTTGTGTGGGATCTCTAGCGATGGAAGAGTAGACACAGGCTGCGTTGCCAGTCAAACGTGTTCGGGCTGTCAGACTGAACGGCTTCCAGCGCTGCGATCTGTCTCCTCTCCTCGTCAGTGGGAGCTGTTTGATCTGACAGAGAGACTCCATTAGAGACACAGGGAAGTTCAACTGCTGGGAGGTTGGATGGCTTCAGCAGTCAGAGTAGCAGCCCAGAGAGGAAAAGGTTTGCACACACAGTCTGGTTGCAATCTTGGTGTCTGTGCTGTGTATCTATAAATGTCTCTGAGTATTACATTTCCTTATACTAGGTTGTGTAGTTACACTTTGACGAGGGCAACGTAAGAAAGCCTAACTAGGCTGACATATTTTGGGGCTCTGTCGAGCAAAGGGCTGATGACGCAGTGGTTAATGATATCATAAACGTGCGGCGCTGCTGAGCTGCAATGACAGAGAGAGAGAGCTAGAAAGTGTGTGTGTGTGTGTGTGTGAGAGAGAGAGAGAGAGGTGTGAGGACGAGAGAGAGAGAGAGAGAGATTATTCGCGGTGAGAAGAGCAAGTAAAACGTGCTGTCTTCTTCAACACACACCATAGTTTACCCTCAGTCTCACGGTGGTGATGACCTCATAAACCTGCGTCGCGGTCCAACAGAGTAGAGTAGACGCTGGTGTCAGAGCGGTGAAATGGTAGACAATGGTTTGATAAATATGCATCAATGGTTCAGCCACAGACCGTCACTACATTCCCTGCATTTAATGTGGCTACAACTTCCACTAATCAAGAGGAACTCTGACAAATGACTCAATTCTCCAAGACGTATTTACAAGTAATATTAGGGGATTTGTGCTGGACTTCATTTCATAGTAATTTTACAGTAATTTTGTCACCAGCCCATGCTGTGTGATAGCTGTTAAAAAGGAGCGTGGAGAGTGAATTGATGTGGCTCCTGTGAGAGATTCGTCTCCTGATCTGCGTGTGGCAGCTGGGCTCTGGCAGGGCTCTGGCACCGGGGCTGCATGGCAGTTAAACTGTCGCTGGCAGGAACTATAAATCTTTTGCAGAAGGTGAATGCAACATGACAGCACCACAGGTGTGTGCATGTGTGTGCGTTTACCAGGCGCAAGTTTGTCACAATGCTTTAGTTACTTGTCTGTACGTCTTTGTCTCTCAGCCATCCTGAGAAGCTGTCTCCAGAATCTGAGCTGGACACATTTGGCAGAGTCAGAGTGAGTCAGGATACTCTTGTGTGTGGTGTGTGTGTGTGAGTGTGTATGTGTGTGTCTGTAGGGGGTGGGGGTGCTGTCACTTTGGCAACGCAACTGCACATATTGCAGCGATTACCACAGCGGAAAAATGTTTTTCTGCAACATGCAATTACTACAGATTACAGATTGCCGTCCTTGCATCAGAAGCTCTCGCTAGAAAAGGAGAAACACTGTGCGCTTGTGTGTGTGTGTGTGTGCATTTGTGTGTGCGTCGTTACACACAAATAGACAGACACAGAGACAAAGAAAGATGAGAAATGATTATAGCTCACACTAAAAACCACAACTGAAAAAAATGGGGGAGTTGACGTATTTATGGGACTCATTTAGATTTAAAAGTTATACTGACTTTCAGGGGTAAATAAAGACCCTGGAAAAGAATACAATCTGTCCTTCAGTGAAACGAAGAAAAGCAGATCAGGGTACATTTTGTAGGCCTTTGTCTATCATCATCAGCATTATGAAAAACATACACTGATGTCCTCATGAAGTACACAAACCTAAACGCCACAAGTCATATCAATTTTGGAATTTACATTTTGTTCCAGGTTACAAATCACCATAAATATCAAAAAGCTTCCTTCAGGTCACACTAAACAATATAGCCCAAAAGTGGTGCCCCGCAGCAAGGCAGGGCCCTATTTACAAACCCACCAGATCAAAACTCAAACCAAATTGCTCCTATAATAGCACTGGGGCCTTTTGGTGAGCTTACCATCCAATGCTACTTTTAGTGGGTTCCAAAGAATAAACAGGCCTGGGAACCACATCACAGGCTGCTGACTGTCATCGTTGGGTGAGTGTACCCGATGGATGATGTGAGGGCGGAGCGACCGTGACACCGGGGTTTACGGCGGATTCCCCCCTGCCTGCCTCGGGTGTGGTGTGTGCCATTGAACTGCCACCGAAAGGGCAGGGAGGGGGCCTGAACACCTTCAACCCCCGAACTCCGATCACGGTGAACCCATCAGGGTGTCTCACTTTTGTATTTTATGACTTTTTGATCATTGTTAAGCTGAGAGGAGTGCGTCTTGATTTTTGGGTATTAAAAAACAGTTTGTGCAATCAGATATGCACACTCACTCCAAGCTGCCCCTAGACCAATGGAGGAAGAAGTACCCAGATCTGTTATCCAAGTAAAGTAATAATACCACAGTATAAAAAGACTGCATTACATTTGAAATTATATTTAAGAAAAGGTGCAAAAGCATTTTAAGCAAAATCGACAATGCTTAGCCTTTTGTTTTTGCTGAAAAGCAGCCACTATAAGCACAAGTGGCAATGACAACAAGATCAGAGTAAATGACAAAATGTAGTGAAACAGTAGCACAAGTAGAACTGACATTGCTGAGTCAGTCTGCTGACTTTGTGAAAGTACCTGTAGAGCAATATCTATCTTAAGTGAGAAATCACTACCTGACATTAGCCACCATGTTAGCTCTGTGACTTACCAGAACCAGTACAGCTGCAGCATCAAAAGCCCTGAAGGTACTGAATTGAGAAAGGGTACATTTATGGATTGTGAGTAACATTTTTCATTTATGAGAAAAATATCATTCAGAATACTGATGCTTCAGTAACTTTTTACTGTGTAAGCTGCTCATGATGAAGCTGATTTTGTCTGTCTTATATTTACTTTTATATTAAATATTGGATTTTACCATTTTGGGTATTAAATAGTTTACATGGAAAATCTCTCTTTCTTGTTTTTGTCAAGGGCACACAAACTAGAAACATCAGAAACCACTGGTTTAATCTTTAATAATGCATTGTATTTTATAGGCTTATCATATTTTTTTCTGAACAAAAACTAATATCTATACCTGTCAAATAAATGTAGTTAAGTATAAAGTGCAATATTACCCTCTGAAATGTACTCCCCATAGATACTCAACTAAACACATGTAATTCAAAATTTCACTTAAGTACAACAAAAGAACTTCTAAGAACTTTGAGTAAATGTGCTTAGATACTTTCCATCACTGCTCTAGACGATTGGCGAACACCAAAGTAGCATCACTAAAAACTCGTCCCATAATTTCTTCACCATGAAATGAAGTGTCAGATTCAAATACATGCTTGGTATGTTTGAAAATGAATGTACTCTTTAAGAAGTCCATTTACATTCAGCAGACAGATATAAAAACGTAGTTGGAGTCGTCCCCCAACAGCCATTATGCCGCTCAATTGATTCAGAGGGCTTTTATAAGCCCTTGGCTCCGCTCTGCACCTTTTATAAAATGTAAGCAGAATATTAAAGATGCATGAGATGAATGTGCTCATTGTCTCCTCTGCTGACTGCCACATCTCAACTCATCACGCTTACATAGTAATTAGCTGCTGAGTTTGGAAATGTCACCATCCTCTTCATCATTTTTTAGGATAATAATATACTCTAAACGCCTTCAAGGATCTTGAATTAGGGGGTCTAACACTCATGAGTTAAGATGCTACGATTGGCAAATTATGGAAGAAAACTATAGAAATTAAAATAAAACTAAAGTTTTTTTAGGGTCATTAGGAGCTAAAATAAAGTTTGAATACCCAACTGCATTCCAGTCATCATTAAAACTAACACAGACAGCCCTGGTGGAGAAAAAATAACATACAAATTTATATGATCAAAATTGTTCAATGTGTTTCCTATTTTCCTGTCTGAACATCAAAATGGACAAAAATGACCACCAATTGTGATGTGCTGACACATTATGTAATCAAAATTTGAGAGAGAATCAGCCATCAGAGCAGCAAGAGCCCAAAACCCAAACAGTCTGTACCCACTCACTGTTGTTTAAAAGTTTCTCCATATACTTGTGTATATAAACACTCCAACGCTAGAATATGATTTGGCTTTGAGGGGACTGGCACAAATGGCTTTGGTGACTTACATCATGCTTGGGAGTCTAATCACAGACACTCTTGTCATATCAACCAGAAGAAGTCCATTTCATAGCGAGCTACACGTCTCAAAAAAAAAAAAAAAAAAAAGGGAGGGAAGGGTAAACAAGCCCGGCGTTCCACAGGCACCGCAGAATTCATCATTCATACAAAAAAATACCCCGAGCCCAAAAGTAGAGCTAATTTAATCCGAGAGGAATAAAACTCCATTTCATAGAAGTCGTTCATTCAGAACACTCATATTTCCACTGAGCAGAAACCCCCGGCTGAAATTCGAGCAGACACTTTTCGGAAGGAATGCATTCGGTGGGTTGAGAGGCCAAAGCTTGCCGTGTGTAATTTGTGAATGTACAGAAATGTGTGACCGCCACAGCTCCTCTAAAGATAGAAATCTTTGTCTTATGTCATCGCCGAACCTCAAACTATTTCTAATTGCCCCCATAGCCCCCTTTTCCAAATGAATAGCTACCCATCCAAAGGCTTATGTGTGCATGTCTGAAAATAGCCCGGGAGTTTACACAGCCTAATAGATCATATTCAGCTAAAAAAAAAAAAAGAAAAACTCTAAAGGGAGCTCCACGTATCGGAGACTGTCCCCCCAGTCTTCAAAGTGACTTTAAAGTGGCACTGAGAGCCGTGTGGGTGGCATTTAGAGTCAGGTATAAGTTTACAGACCCCAAAGGCTTCCACTGGTTTCTCTGCTAATAGGGATCATACTCATATTAGCCTTTACAACCTGACTCATTACACATAAAACATAAAGTAAAGTGAGGTTTCCTTTGGTTTTATACTCACAGAGGAGGAAGTGCTTCTTTGTAAGGACATTTAGCATTAATTAAGCTTCATTTTCTACATTTGTGCAGGTCCCATTTGGAACCGTAGGACTGTGGTGCTGCTTCATAGTGTCTTTATGACTGACAAACCATTTTTCTGACATGAAACCCCCTTTTTTTTAACTTATGAGCTTTCAGTGTGACTCAGGTCAGAAATACAGGGATGAATGTCTCAGTCTCAAGCTTTCACAGAGCAACCATTAATAAACAGTGATGTGATTTTCTTGATTTATATCTGAAGGATCCATTTTCTTTTTTATCTTTGGTAAGAATCTTATATACTGAGGCCTATTTGAGGTGGGTCTTGGGGTTTCACATGTCCCACGTGAGTTCTGTCTTGATTTCAGGCTCAACCCTCCCGGATCATTAAAAATCGTTCAGGGCTCACAGCGGGCTCCGTCCTCAATGCCTGTGCGGCTGAAACTGTAGAAACTGCATGTTGAAATGCAGAGGTCTAAATGTGACAGGCGCCCGGAGCACGCATTACAGCTGAGCAGGGTATAGCTGGGGCGTGTGGTCACATATTAATAATGAACTAGGGCAGGAGGGCGACTAAAATATCACTGGCATTGTCATTGTCCCAGTTGGGCTGTACTCAAAATAGAGGCCACATGTTAGGTGATCTGATCAGAGCTGATTTTTTGCAGTTAGGATTGTGGGGATGGAGCTGCTGCTGCTGAGACGGATTGACTCGAGTTGAACTATGGAATAAGCTTTTGTGATTTGAGGTTGACCTTTATTTTCAAGTAAAAAACAGCTAAATCTAATAAAAAACTAAAACTCATTAGGCCACAGAGCATAAAGTGCGTCCCTTGGATAAGGGAAGATTCCTGTTGTTGTCTACCCTAAATTCATAGTAGGATGGTTACTGCTTTATCATCATTATTTAAATATTCTTCTGTGTCATGTCTCAAGTAAAATGGTGAGACTTTGAAAGAACACACCAAAAAAAAAAAAAAACATTTGCTGGTACCTCCCTTGAGTCTCCACACCCTCTGAACTACTGTTCTGGGTCACAAAAATAACAAGTAACCACAAACAAGGAGTGTCAGAGTGTTTACAAGCTGATAGGTTAATATTTATGTGACCCCAGTAGAACCCTAACCCCTCCCCCACACCCCCCCAAAAAAAATGATGAAACCTTAAAAAAACACACACAGAATAGAGACACTGAGAGATATTTAATATGCATTTTGATTTATAGAACTAATGGCTCATAACATTTTATCAGAGCAGATAATTCAGAGGTAGGTCAGGTCTGTATGTATATATATATATATATATATATATATATATATATATATATATATATATATATATATATATATATATATATATATATATATACACCTACGTGATTTTTTTTTTCTACTCGTCCTATAAAAGTGTTGCTGCACTGATTCACCGCTGCTGATATTGTGAGGTTGGTTGCCAAGTTTGATCCCACATTAAACGCAGCAGTAAAAAAAAAAAGCTCTCACGTCCCATTGTTATTTGGGCATAATTATTTTTTTCTTTTCTTTTTCTTTTTCTTTTTTTTTTAATAATCTTCTCCTTCATTCATCTCCGTGTGACCGAGGCTCTGATTTAGTGCGACAGGGAGGATTTAAGGGAAAATCTGCAGCCACTCCGATGGCTCCTCGCGCCACTTAACTGCACTTAATTTATTCTCGTGCAAGTAAACAACTTAAAAACCGCCACGCAGAGGCGCGCGCATGAAAACAACAATGTGTTATTATTAAAATGAAGCATCGATTGATTGAATGCATTTTAAAATGCGCTTCAAGGAAAATCCAGATGACTTGTTCAATATTTCTTTAATTGTCAGTTTACTTTCCGAATAAATGTATTTAAACAGTTGGTTATTTTTTATGTTTTAGGGCCTTTAAAAAATAATAATAAAGGCTGACAGAAAATTTCCAAATTAATTTCTGCACCAGTCAAGTCGCAAACTCTTTCAGAATAATGTTCACTGTCCTCAGGAGTAATAAACCCAGGGCTCACTTGACCCGACAGGCTAAACTTACACGCAGAAATTTAAGCGATGTTTAAAATTTTGTTTGTGCATTTACAGTAAAAGACACAAATCAATGCACCGATCGATTATCTTCATATTTAGAGACGGTGATGTTCATTTGAATCCATCTCATGGCTCCAACGCGCGCTCATTTAACGAATAAATGTCAGGGGCTTTTACAATCATTTCATCTCTCAGCAATAATAAAGATTATTGTGATTCGGGCACAAACTCAAATGAGGATCCAGATGTGGGGAATAAAACCAGGAGCGGAGCTTTTTTTTTTTTTTACCGAAAAGGCCTTGCAAATTCGTTCAGCTGATTTTTTTTTCTTCTTCTTCTTTTTTTTAAAGCCGAAATTAATTCAGATTTCCGACTATGTGAGAGCGCAGATAAAAGTTTCCCCTCGTCTGCAGATGTGAAATGTCTGCCTCGGACTGTCTGAGCTGACGGCGATTGAAAAGGCAAATGCGCCAACTAGTGTCAGAAAGCTGCATGGCGGAGGGGGGATCGCAGGGTGTGCCGTCATTTGGATGAAACCCTCAAACTTCTAATGAATTCTGCCTCTGGCACACACACACACACACACACACATACACATAGGCTGATTACTCCGCAGTGTCGTTTTTGATGTGGAAGAAACACACTCGTCTGTTTGCTCCCAGTCTCTCATTAATTCAGCTCAGCCAATTAAAGCGATACGGATCTGTCCTACACCCATAATTTCACTTGATGAAAATGTTATTTACCTGGGGAGGAGGTGTGAGGCCGCCAGAGAGATGATTGGGCTTTTTCAAAACGAGTAAAATGAGAGTTAAAAAATAAACAATAAAAAATAAAAAGCACAGGCCTCTGCTGTCTGAAACCTTCTTTGGATCAATTATAATAGAAAAAAAATATTAGAGGATGTGCAGTAACACACTGCAGAGTGAGGGAGATAAAGGTGCACATCTTTAGCTTTACAGAACATTTAACCTATTAAACTGGCTCCCTCTAAGACTGATAATTCATCACATCTCAGAGGTGGCTTTGCATTGAGAAAATTACTCTACAGACACTCATCCATCACATTCAAAATCTTAAACATTTATATAGTTTTTTCATCTAAAGTAAACGGTGCTTATATGGTTACTGGCTGTCATTTAAAATCATAATCGTAATAATAAAATGATGCTCCCTTATTCAACAACAACAACAACAACAAAAACTCCTCATACCTCATCCTCATTTCTCTCTGCTTCATGTTAACGTGTGTGTGCTGTATGTAACACACATAGAGAGAGAGAGAGAGAGAGAGAGAGGAGCACAGATATGGATCAATAATTCAGCCTCAGTGTGTGAGAGCGGCGCAGGGCTGAAGTAGGAGTGCCGGGCACTGTGATTGGTCCGCTGAAAGCCCAACCCAGGCTGCTCATTGGCGGAGATCATCCCCACACTCCCAACCACCAAACACTAAAATGACTCGGGTAAAATAATATCGCGGCACTCTGCGCTCTCCGTCCAGGCTCAAGGCTCCTTTTCTCGCGCCCTGTACCGACGGGATAACTTTAAAGGAGAGCCAAGGAGGACGGGAAGGCTCCTCTCAAACCATCCTGTTGTTGTTGTTGTTTTGTGGGGAAGATCCGAGGAGCATAAAGTTGCAAGAACTTTTTTTTTTACGCAAGAAAGGGACACTGCTGCGCTTCATCTTCACTCTGACTGTAGATGTGCGGCTTTGATTAATTTAGTTTTGCGGTGTTTTTTTTTTCTTCTTCCATCTTGGTGAGATCTGAAGAGGCGTCTGACAAAGAAAGTTTGGCTGCTTAGTCGGGGTCGTTTAGAAAGAGAAAGCCAGTCAGCTGGATTTGAACCTTTTTTTTTGCGTCACGGCTGGATTACCTGATCACTGCCAACAGATTATCACTGATCGGCATTAAATTCTCTTCAGGGGAGCCACTGACTGATCTGACATTTCAAAGTGAGAGTAGTGTGTGGAGCTGATATACATTTTGATATATGTTGTGTGCACCCAGCTGAAAGTGTCCATCACAGATAAGAGCGCTAGATCCGCACCAAGAGAGACTTTTAGAGACTTTGTCTGTGTTAGTGACTTTAAAAACACCCAGAGCGACCCCTGATGTTCCTCAGGCCGACGCGTCCTGTGCGGATGATCTAGTCATCACAGTTTTCATTGTCTCTGTGAAGGCAGCGAGGCTCTCTCCGCTCAGACTCGGTGCGCTCTCGCCTCCATCCTCCGCGTTCACACGGTGGACTCCTGAGACCATCAGCGTCTGGAGGAGCAGAGACTGCTTTTTTCCTTTTTTTTTTTCTTTTTTCTTCTTCCTCCTCCGACATCGTCCTGCTCTTCTGATAAAGGACCAGTCAGGTGGCACTGACCCAAACTGTTGTGATGCATATTCCCGTAGAGCCGCCCACCACCAGACGGTTCACGCCGCCCTCCACGTCCTTCCCCTGCAGTAAGCTTGGAGACGGCAACGGGGCCATGGCCACCGCGGGGCCCCTCAGGTCACGACCGGACACCAGGAACGTGGTGGACGTCCTGGCGGATCACGCGGGCGAGCTGGTCCGGACCGACAGCCCCAACTTCCTCTGCTCCGTCCTGCCGTCTCACTGGAGGTGCAACAAGACGCTCCCCGTGGCTTTTAAGGCAAGACACATGGCCTTCTAATTACCATTAATTATATTTTCTTTTTAATGACGCACACTGTGGTTTCCTAACTGTGGGGAATGCGCGGGGAAAAGTGATTTGAGACCAGCCACATACATTTTTAGGGAGTTCATTTAATTTCAGTTATTTCTAATTGAGTGGGCTCAGAGAGTTTGAGAGAGGCTTTTTTTGGTTTCTGTTTCTGAATTTGCCAAAGATATAAAATTATTTAAACATATAGATATGTTTAGCTTTTATTGGCACCATCCTTAATAATAATAATAATAATAATAATAATAATAATAATAATAACCCAAAATAGGCCCAAATATATTGCAGATAAATATTTCTAATTATATTTTTTCTTTAGTGATTTGAATGCTTTAAGATAAATATGTGTCGCTTCTGTCAATATAAAACACTGAATTATCTAAATCCTGTATTTAGATCTGACAGACCACAGGGGAGATAAATACCAATGATATGATAAAAAAAAAAAGAAACTCTATAAATTCTATAATAAACTTTACATTTAAAAGTCCTTCATCAGCATTAGACGGTGTGTATTTGTTGGCATGATGACACGGTGGTTTGTTGTTGACACGCTGGTTAAAATGTGCAGATATCGGTGCTTTATATTATGGGAGCAGGATGCGGTTTTACGCGCGCAATGCAGTGTGTACATTTTGGTTTGGTGTGACCCAGAGTGACCGCGGGCTGCCTCTCTCTCTCTCTCTCTCTCTCTCTCTCTCTCTCTTCTTTTCCGTGCAGGTCGTGGCTCTCTGGGAGACGTCCCCGACGGGACTCTGGTCACCGTGATGGCCGGGAACGACGAGAACTACTCGGCCGAGCTGAGGAACGCCTCCGCCGTCATGAAGAACCAGGTGGCCCGCTTCAACGACCTGCGCTTCGTGGGCAGGAGCGGACGAGGTGAGCTCAAATCATCTCTCACTCTCTCACACACACACACACTCACACGTACACACACAGGCCTGCACTCACACACACACAGAGGCCTGCACACACACACACACTCGGAGAATGGCAGAGGCTGCATGTAATACCATTTGCAGCGCCATTTGGAAACGCGCTTATAATAATGTGATGGCTCATATTTATGACTCTAAGTGGAGCAACGACTGACAGCTGACAGCATGTTATTATTTTTTAAGTGAATGTGAACAATTATTAAGCGCTCAGCTCAGCAAATATGTTGCACAGACGCACACAAAGGAAACCGGGATATTTCTTCAAATACAGCCTTTAAATCTATTTTTCTGTCAATTATGGCCTGATCTCTGTTGTCTATTACAAAGATAAAAAAAAAAAACTCTAAAAAATCTGGAGTGAGTTAGGCTCGGGTACTGTGAGTGCCCACGCTTTGCCAACTGACGTCCACGGGTGTCATCCGAAACATCTGGCCTGCGTCACGGTGAGCAGTTGCGATGTGACTGTAATTTAAATTAATCCAAGGCAATACACATAATTATACACGTGGTGTGAGTCTGAGGGATGGAAAAACCACCTGGCATTTGATGTACAATTTGCAATTTGTCCAACTACCCCTGTCACCGAAGAGCTTACAGCCTACAGTATTTATAGGTGCTACAATAAACAAATGATAAAAAAAAATCACACACGGACAGCCGTGTTTGCAGGGTGAGATGCTGTGGTTAATGCTTGAGCATGCTGAGCAACATTATTGTTATACTGAGTAAATCAAAACCTCTCAATTTTCACTGCATGGGTAAAAATGTCCCGAATTAAAACAAAACAAAACAAAAAAAATTAAATGCCCGATTGTTCACAAAAATCCTCAACTGGAGTGGGGATTTCTTCCATTTCCCCCAGAGCCTTTCTAACTATTTTATTATTTCATTTTAATGTTAAAATCGCAGTGATGTGATGGATGAGAAATTAGTGTCCACATGAAAAAAAGTCGCCTACTCCTTTTATTCCTGTAGTCAATTAGCCCACCCGAGGATCCTTTGCCTTTCTCCCTCCCACCCACGCAGTCTAGTTTTTAACAAGAGATGCCTCTCTGAGGGCCGGGGACGAGCACCGGACCCGCTGCGTGATGCAGCCTGCTTCCCTCCGCACGGACCTATTTTTTTCTGATGCAGATGGGAGCAAGATCCTGCCTTGTTGAACAATAAACTCTCGCTGTAAGCTCTTTCGGACAATCTGGAACACATTCTCTCAATAATCTAAATCATACCCGCAGTCAGGCCATCAAAAGAGGTGGTCTCTGCCTGCCTCCCCCCTCCTCCCTACACTTTAATTCAAAGGCTGCAGCGGGACAAAAGCCGGCGATGATTTGTTGAGTTGAACAAGTTGAACAAGCGAGGTATTGTTGCAAACGAAAGAGTTTATGGATCATTCCTAAAAAAAAAGGGGGGGGGGATTTATAAAGTGAAGTGACACGTCTTGCATAAATCTCACGGACATGTTGCTGTGCTGCAGGGAAGAGCTTCACTCTGACCATCACCGTGTTCACCGGACCGCCGCAGGTGGCCACCTACCACCGAGCCATCAAAGTCACCGTGGACGGGCCCCGGGAACCGCGCAGTGAGTCCACGCACGCACACACACACACTCTTACACCCACACCTGTACTGGGACTGTTGTTGCTGAAATGCGCCGTGCAGCGATGTTGAAGGTTGCAGAGCCACTCAGTCTGAAAGTGGTGGGTGTCAGTATCTCTACACGCTATAAGAACTTACGTGTGTCATTGCGGGTGATGTATGAAAACACCGTGAGCGTGTCTGCGTGTGTGAGTGTGAGTGTGTGTGTGTGCGCCATCCATTTAGAATATTATAGAGGTGAAAATCTGCTCACAAGATCACGTCATGTGCAAAAAAAAAAAAAAAATCCACGAGATTTGTTTTGGGGTTAAGACTTGGTTTTGGGGTTGAGATTACACTTAAGACTGGGTTAAAACTGGGGTTAGGCGTGTAAGCGGTTATGGTAAGCCTCCAGAGAATAAGAATGAATGTAGGGCGGTACATTGTCCTCACAAGTACAGTAGTGCAGGTTTGTGTGTGTGCTGCAGGGGCACAGGGAAGGGCCCAGTCAGAGGAAACTGTAAAGCATATTAAGGCATAACCCAAGACCACTAAGAGGAGCTGAGTGAGTCTCCAAGCCGCAGGTGGCTCGGCTCAGTCGACCCCCCTCCCTCCTCCTCCTCCTCACTCACCCCTCACCCCCTCCATCCCCAGTGCTGGTCAGAGGGGCCGTACCTGACCGACCACATAAGTGGCTCGTTGATTTAACACAGGGCAGACTCCGGCCACTGTTAGCCCTGGCAGGCAGGCCCGGCGTCCTAAAGCTGTTAGCGCCACCGATCAGCCGCAGCTTGGCCCTCATGTGGTTTCATGTGGCGGCTGAAGGAGGGCCGGGTGGCCTGCGCACGGAGGGCCCAACGGTGGGGCAGATGAGAAGGGTTGAATTTCACGATCCACCTATTGGAGGCGTCGTGTTCATGATGCTTCTAGGGTTCGAGGTTTTAGAGGTCTCTGAACAAGGGCAGATAGCTGAGGCTTGCGCTCATGTCTGTGGAGGGAGGGTGGGAGTTGGGGGGGGTATTTGGGACAGGGTGGATTTAGCCCAGTCAAAACAGACCGCAGCAGGGGAAGAGAGAGCGGTAGCAGCAGTGCCACATGAGGAGGGATACGGCTGGCAGAGAGGGGGCAAGGGGGCACAGAGAGAGGGGCATCACCTCCCCATCACCCCCACCCCCACCTCCCACCTGCCGGGCTGGGCGCTATATTTGCAGAGGCATTAAAGAGAACAGTGACTGCAGAGGAGGGAGGGACTAGATAATAATAAACGCCGTATATATATTTGTGTGTGTGTGTGTGTGTGTGTGTGTGTGTGTGTGTGTGGGTGGGTGGTTTCGATTTGATTGTCTTTTTGTTAAGAGAAGAAGAAGAAAAATAGAGAGCGCAACGTGTGAGTCTGTGCACGAACGCATTCTCATGTGCATCTGCAAGTGTCTCTGCTTGAAATAACTGTGCGTTAAGGTTGTCTCCCGTGTGTGTCTTTCAGCGTGTCACGGCTGAGGCGTCAGACTGGCCGCGCTACTTTTACACTGGCGCTGGGTGCTATAAAGTGACACTGTTTAATATAGGGCAGGAGGAATTTAGGGCTCCATTAAACTCGGCTACGCGGTGCTGAGAGGGAATTCACAGAATGACAGAAAATAAACTTCTGCAAAGGCTGATTTAAAAAAAAAGCATCTGAGTATGATTTCATGATGTACTAACTAGAGCCCCCTTCAGTGCGACCCCGTGGAGTCAGTGAACCTTTGATTTGGGCAAATGTAAGATGGCCGATTTGAAATCTGAACAGCTCATCCAGTTGCTCTGCAGAGAAAACAGATCCAGCTGATCGCAGTTAATAGAATAAGCATTTTATTTTATATATAGCACATTTATATTTTTCATTATATTGGTCTGAAGCGAGCTGTCACATCTGAGTTTTTTCAGTCCAGTTTAGTGTATTGAAAGACTCCTGGCCTCAAAATAGAAAATCACTCGCGAGATGAGATAAAGAGCCTCTCATATTTAAACAAGAAGCATATTCTAGGAGCGTTTGTGCAGTCAAAGCACAGGAACACACAGACTACCATTCAGACATTAGGGCCATAAAAATAATCAGATTCTTCTCTAACCACAAGGCACAACGTTATATCTGCTGTACGACGCTGAGAGGCAGAGCGGAGAGGCGCTTTCTGCCAAGGCATAAAACTAACAGCGTTTTTTGTTTTGTTTTGTTTTTTCATTACGAATTTAATCCTCAGAGACAGTTATATATCCCCAACACTGCTTTGATCCCACTTTTTTTTTTATCAGTGCCACACAACGTTGGCCCGAGCCGCACCTGGCCGCGCTGCGCTCACCTGTCCGCGGGCTGGCAGGCTGCGGGGGCCGGCCTGCTGCCTGCCTGCTGCCTGCTGCCTGCGCGGGGCTTTACGGGCTGTTTGCGCAGGGCCCTGCATTTGCATGGCTGCCAGCGGAGCCACGGCAGGAGCTGGCACCAGAGAAGGGGGGAGGAGGAGGAGGGCTTATTTAATGTTTACTGATCCAGTCGGGAGAACCTGACGGACAGGACTGCGGCGGCGCTTCGCCTGCGGCAACCTGACAAAGAGCACCGTGCCTTCTGAAAACAGTAGAGCAGCTAGACCGACACACTTGGGCACAACCGTGCACACTGTTGTATTTTCACATGCACCCCCCCTGCACACACACACACACACACACGCGCGCGTAAATGCACATAAACACACTCAGACGGACGTTTTGTTCCCGAACAGAAAGTAGGCTAAATGTTCAGCTAAGTATTTCTGTCTCCCTTGCTGCTGATTTCCTCACCACACATCCGGCATTCGTCATCATGCCTCCCCCCCCCCTCCATCATCTATCTGTCATACTATATTCTCAAACTGCTGCTGAGGCCAAACTGGAAGCACAACTGTTGCAACTGAAAACTCTCCCTCCGCTTCTGTCTGAGCTTCACCTTCAACAATGCGCCGCATCCGAGAGAGAGAGAGAGAGAGAGAGCACGCCGAGCCGCGGAGACAGAAGCGCGAATGACTAAAGTGTCGAGACCCTCCCAGTCCTCCGCGCCGCCGCTCACGCAAGGGTTATTCTCACCAATTAATCCCACGGCTGTATTTTTGGTGCTCTTCTCACTCCCTCACTTGTACATGACATCAGCCGCTGCTTATTTACCCACGGGGGAGGGGGGCGTTTGTATTTTTGTATCTCTTGACCTGAAATTAATCAATCAAAAAAAAAAAAAAGAAGAAGAAGAAGAAAGAAAGAAAAAGAAAAAAGAAAGATGAACTCACCGCAAGTCTAGCTAGGCCAGTGCGATAAAAAAGAGTTAGAAATATTTTAAGCTTGAGAAATGATGTTCAGAAATAATTTTCTGTGTGTGTGTGAGAGAGAGCAGAGGTCGCGTCTCCTTCTTTTTGAGCTTGACAAAAAAATTAGACTGAAAGCAACTGAGTGTGTGAACACGTCCATTAGACGTTTTCACTTCTTATGTTAGTGTGTGGAAACAAGGGCTCTGCAAACAGATATGGTGTAAAGAGCTAAAGATGCAGGGGCAAAAAAGGGGAAAAAATAGAGGATTGCTAAATAAAATTTGTGCATGAATGATTTCAAAACTGATGTGAGAAAAAATAGGTCAGTTTGTGAATATCTGAGGGGAGGTTCAACCCTGTGTGTGAAAATCAACACTCAAAAGTTCAAATCTGTGTGTGTGTGATGTTGAAGTCACAAAGAATAATTTCCCAGCTGAATCTGACTGGGCAATTTAGAAAGTTCATCTGTCTTAACTGGTTAGAAGTGCAGCTTAATGAGAACATGATTCTGACAGGTATTATTTATTCCATTTTTTAAATGAAAATCAAAATCCTTTCCATCCTGTTTGGTCAGATGTCTGTGGGTCGGAGGAGGTTGGAGGGACAGACAGGGGAGACAGTTGCTTGCTGCATGTGGTGAATGCAGAAGTTTGTTGTGTGGTGCCTCAGTGGGGTCAAAGTGCCAATTTGTCTGATGAGATGGGAACAATGATACACAGGAATACACCCACCACAATTATACGGTGTACATGCAATACCTGCATACATTCAGACAGAGCTCACACACCTTCCGACCCGGAGGCCCACGCATCCACCAAAATCGCACAAGTGCTGTCGTGTTTTGTTGCCTCTATTTGCTTGGCTGGGTGTGTTCGCACAGCTCCAGGAGGAGAATGATGGGCGTGGGGAGGTGGGGGGGTTGTCGGGGTGGTGGGGGTTGCATGTTGGAGTTGGCGGGTTGATTCTATTTGCATTTGGCACACAGACTGTACAAAGTATGCAAATAGACAAACAATGACATTTGCTGTGTTATTTTTCCTGTGATATTGCAGTCTCTCTGTAAAGTCAACAAAAAGATAGCATGAGTGTTGCTGCGTGTGCATTTGCGTGCACGGGTGCTCGGGCTCATACACCTGCCAGGTGCGTCCATCTCTTTAAGTCGGCCCTGCGGGCCACGCCCATGCTCCACAAATCACATGAAAGGCTCACCCTCGGTGCGAATTGCTCTCTCAAAGGCAACTTTGATGTTTGAAAATGGAGATGGGTGTCTTTGAAAGAAAAGGCCTACAGGTGTATCAGTGCCAGGGGAGGGGAAAAACTGTGGCATGTCTAATGCTGGGTGCTTTCCTGACTGTTAATGGCTCACCATGACTCCCAGATGTATAACCTGGAGACATAGAGGCCTAGACAATGACACTCACACACACACAAATGTAGCCTCTGTCAAACTCATGACCATTAAATTTATGATTTGGTGGACAAAACAGTCTTCCCCAATACCACTGACAGACTGAGGGGAACAGATAAGGGGAGATTTTATGTCTTCCTAGGAGAAATGACACTCTGTGGCGTCTGCAGTGACCGGAGGCCGTCGTCTGTGGCGTCCTCTTCCCCGGGGTCACTCCAGGCGCGTCATACTTGGCCTCAGTGATTAGAAGTAGAGCAAATATTGGCCGACTGATAAATCCACTGGAATGCAGCAGTGTATGGCAAATAGGTTTGGACTGATTTCAGACAGGAACTTGTGTGTTGGGACAAACATTCACCACATTCTGAGGTCTGAGGCTTGTGATGGGTGGTGGATGAGGACAGTTTCCTCCGGTAGTCATGCAAGATGTCACACACCACTGTTAATTATTTTGTAAGACGTTTTTATGTGTTTTTATGTTGGATATAAATGAATGCAGGACTGTTGCTGTCAGAGTCATTGCCGCGTGATACGAAAGACATGAAAGCATCTGTAATATAATCAAATTTTGTTGTGGGAGGGTAAATAAAGGACTGAGATGGAAGCTCTTTGACCACTTTTGCCACCTTAACCACATCTAGAAGCTTTGAGGCCAACTCCCTTTGAGGGCTACACACACACACACACACACACACAGCTGTTGGTAATCCTACTTAGGCTTTTGTACTTAGGCTTTCCTGTGAAAGCAGAGCTAATTAGTCAAAATACCTCAACTAAACAGAGATATAAACAAAGAAAATATATCCATTAGTCTATTACTGCCACTTTTCTTCTCCCCTTGATGCTTCTGTTTGCTCTTCGGCATGTTGCAGCAGCGTCAGTGCACAAGTTTCTGCTAAAACAGGAAAAAAGAAGAACATTGTCTAACGTTTTGAAACGGCACGATGTCTCCTCCTCAGGCCAGTTGATGACTGTCGGAGGCACGCACAATGGCCCTGGGGTGAAACGCCCTCTCTTTTCCACTCAGACACAAATTTCCCCCCTGTATTTGCTGACGTCAGATAGAAGAGCAGGACGCGCTGAGATCTACCGAATTATTTAGAGGCCCAAGACAGCGCTGTTAATTCATTCTGATGATGCAAGTGGCGGACGTTTTCTCAGAATCACTGACAACTTCGGCCAACGTCGCTACTCTGTCTCTCCCACCTCCTCCCTTCACACTCCCCTCTAAACTCACCAGCCAAGCGTCTTTCCTGTTTACCCACCTATGAAGGGAAGTAAAATGCCCACTCTGTGTGTGCTCACTCTTCCTTATTTACACTGACCCATACAGGAGGGAGCCATTACGACCTTTCAGCCGTAATTCAATAAAAGTTCCGTTCTGCATTTAGAAAAATAAATGGCCCATGAGTGGAGGAATATTTTCTCCCCCGCTGCATTATGACAATAAACCGTTTTCTGTGTTGGGGCAGCGGGCATGGAGGCGGGGCAGGGGTGTGTGGTGATGATGGGGTGGGGGGGGTTTGTGGGAAGAAGGCACCTGCTGGTTACTGGAAAAGACGCTGTGTACCACCACCCTGCGGTTTGTGATATTTATTTCTTCAGGCCTTAATGGTTAGGAACAGTGAGCAAATAATAGGTGTAGCAAGATCTTTCTTTTGCTTCCAGGAGCGGAGAAGGTTGTAATCCTCTGGGTAAACACAGAGGGAAGCCTTGGCTCTTCAAAATAGACTGGAAACATCACAGAAAGGGAGAGGTCAGTCACTGTAACCTCAGCACAACTGCAACAGTCCACTAACATAATCACATCATCAGAGAAGGCACTTAAAGGGAAGTATGTGCTTGCCTACACAGTGGAAAATTCACACATTTTGAATTTCACACATTTACTTTGCCCCCCCCCCCTGGAATATGAATTGTCATTCTGTGGAACTGTGTGTGTGTGTGTGTTGTGTGTGTGTTTAGGGGCAAATGCATGCCTGTTGCACATTATTCTGTGTTAGCTGGTATGCACGGAGGTGTGAACGCGAAGCCGTTTGACACATCTGCTGGCGTTGCATTGATGTATGTGACAGCGGCAGCTTGCTTTCCTTTCCCACAGCCTTGCGAGGCCCCCTCCTTTCCCCCAGCACCTCGCTGCTTAGTACAACCTGACTACCATGTAGACACAAACATGCGCACATATACGCACACACACAACAACCCTATTCACCATTAGAGCTAAAATAACACACTCGGTGTAGTTTATTCCTTTAATATGATCTGTCACCAGAGCCAAATAGGTTCTCTGTGCTTGAAAAGGCTAAAGCAGCAGCAGTACTAGGAAATCTACGAAGTCTGCAGGCAAGCAGCCAAAAAGGCCTGAAAAACAGCCCCACTCATATCAACCCCAACACGCCTCAACGCCTCAACAACAGTTACACACACACGCACACACACACACGGTAAGGAACAGTGGGACAAAAGAGGGATGATTGCTCTCAACATGCTACGGGCCTTGCTGTATTGTTAGAGAATCCGGATGCATTGGGCCTTATTTTGGCACCCCTTCACTCTCTTTGCCTGTTTCAACCTGCCTCGCTGTAGGGCTGTCCTTGTGTGGCACTGCTTCTGTTCTATACACACACACACATACACTCGCGCACACACACACCCACACACAAATAGACACACTCAAAGAGCTTTATCCCCTTATCAGAAAAGGAAGGCTGCGCTCTTTGCTCAAACAGCCTCATGAAGCAACTTCCGCTGTGAGCAGCTTGTTTTCAGGCCTGCGAGGGGGATTTTCACACTGCTGATGTCCCCAGAGAGAGGCTGATGCATCTGCCTGAGAGACCAGACGATCCCCCAGCTGTGGTCAGTGAGGTCGAACTACAGATAAAAACTCTTGCTGACCTCCTCCTGAAAGCTTAGATGGAAATAATTTCTACAAAACACCCCTTACTACCGCATTTAGTTAGTTTAGTTAGTTAGTTTATGACAGAGACTTCAACTCACACCTAGTTTATGTCCAGAAAAATAAATAGTCTGAGCATTCAATCCATGTAATGATATGGTCATAAAACTTGCATTCATTCTGAAAGTGTTACAAGAGTGTTATGTAAATTATTATAAAGTCGTGTAATGTCTGTGTGTGGCTAACGTCGACTCATTTAGGCCCAGACGAGACAGCCACAATCACCAGCCAAGGGTAAAACCCACATCCTTCAGGGTCAGCCTCAAAACAAGAACTTTGATTCGTCCCACTGTAAATACCCAACTGTGTGATTGGTGGCCTTGGGAAACACGGTGCCAGATACACTGCTGCCGAGATGCTTTTTGAGCCACGCTGCGGTGCCAGTAATAGACCAAAAAGGGAAGTGTCAGAAAGAAGCGGCGGAAAGAAGCAGGGTGGGAACGAAAACGTAGGGGGTTCAGGTCTGCTAGAGAGGAGGAAGAGGAAGACAGGTGTACAAGACTTTGCTCAACAGATGTTGAAACGTCCTCAGTGTCTGTTGAGGGCAAACGGAAGTTCGCTCGCAGGCAAGTAGGCCTCCCTGCAACATATGTTCAACTGTCGCCCCACATCACGCTGTGGGGGTTTCAAAAGTGAGATAAGGATGCTGCATTTCTGTTCGCCTCTTTTCAACGCTGAACTTTCATTATAATAACACACACAGCATGGGTTTACCTTACCAAAGAGAAAAGTAAAGATGCACTTTAAGTTGTGGCACTACTTACTGACTCATCAACACAAAAAAAGAAACCTGTTCAAGCATGTTATAACCTGCAGAAGAATATTAAAAGTCAGATGCCGTCACAGTAGCCTTCATAGTAAAATCACAAATGCTTCTTTGCATGTAATCCTATAGCATACTTACATAGACTCTACAGTCCTACAATACATACAATACAATACCTGCACTCCAAATCAATTCTAGTCTGTTATCAGGGGCCTATCAAGTCCATTTATACGTTGAATACAAATATTTACACTTCAAATATATTCAGTGCAGACTTGGAGTGGGGCCAAAGCACGTATTGCCCTTTGCTGTCCAGATAGAGTTTCACTTTGTCCCTGAAAAAGCGCCCAGCCCTTTACTAAAAAGAGCTTGTGTTTAATGTGTCTCCCTTTGGACAGGAACATGTGTTTCCTTCTTTCAATGGAGACTGAGACAAACAGACAGAGAGAAAGAGAGGAGAAGTAGCGAAAAAGTGTGGGATGAAGGAGGTAAAACATGTCGTATTGGGTGATCACTTTAGGGTGTTTAAGGCCAGGCTGTCACCTCACTGAGCAAACATCGTCTCTGTGCGGGGCTGGTATAGGCTTTGTGGAGGGAATGCTGGGTAAGACTCGTTGGAGTTTGCCGTTCATGTGGTTGGGTGTTAGAGAACCAGTTGTAATCATATGAGAAATAACTTCACACTCTTTACATCACTTGAAGCTGCCTGTGTGCGCTTCAAAGCATGAGTGCAAAAAAGAGCAAAGCAACATCTCGAGTTATTCTGCAACGAAGATAAAACACTATCAGGAAATTAAAAAAAACACACACACACACACACACACAGGCACAAATGCACACACACACAAGCACAAAACAAAGCAGTGCTGAGAACGGCACACCCATTTCTCACTTCAAAACACAGCCCTCGCCTTTCAGTACATCGTTAATACCAGACATTTTATATCAAGCGTTTTATTTGTTCTTCATAGACTTCCATAATGCTTTCAGATGATGCGACCGCTACTCTGAGAGGAGGCTAGTAAATCTACAACCTTTAGCATCCATTTTGGCTCTGGGTGCGTATTGAGCACTGCTGTTTAGGCCTCATGTGTGCACTGGCCCCCATCTCCCAGCTCTATCTTGTGGTTATGATATCATAGAGAGAAAAACAAGGGCATTCTCTCCTAAGTGCACCCTGACACATAAAATATTCATCCGACCACAGAAACCCCTCTGAAATGGGGATAGTGTGGAGAGTCGGCACCCCTCTGGCCCTCGGACCTGCAGAGTAGAAGTCAAATGTTGGCGGTCGGAGCAGACACACTGTGGCTACAGGCGGGGTCAGCCGGCCAAAGAGAGCGCATTAACACGAGGTTTAAGTGGAAGACGCAGGTTGAGTCTCTCTGGTGCTAGAGTGAAGAGACAGGACTGATTAAGATCACCGTGAAAACACCACTTCCTTTCGACAGAGGGAAAAATACAGAGGTAAAAAGTTTAAAAGGGAGGCCGTGTTATGATTCATGCATTCGTGTTCATGCAGAATTGAATTAAAAGGGAGAAAAGTTGACTTTTTTTTGTAGCTACAGTTAAAAATCCAAATAAAGTGCCCTGAAAAAAACATGAGAGGACATGTGTGTGTGCGTGCTCCTGATTTTTATTTTTATAAGTATCCAAGAGACAAAGGCAGAGAGAAAAACAGAGGAGAAGGGGAAAAGAAAGTTCCGAGCCACCTCCCTGTTGATTAGCGGTGTTAACATCAACTGTGGGCCCCGGGTTAATGAGCTCC
The DNA here is from genome assembly GCA_023238725.1 of Scortum barcoo. Lineage (NCBI taxonomy): Eukaryota > Metazoa > Chordata > Actinopteri > Centrarchiformes > Terapontidae > Scortum > Scortum barcoo. The sequence goes on along the minus strand of CM041539.1, from coordinate 17,949,701 downwards.
AGGCCTCGTTTTAATGAAGCCTCCGCTCCTCCAAATATCACCCTCTCACAGCCCACTAAACCCCCTACTGGAAGCTCCGAACAGTGTGTCGCCAAGCACAAGTGTGCGTCTGCCAACTGGAAGTGGGCCACGAAATCCACGGCTAAGGCTCAAGTTTGTTTGTGTGTGTGTGTGTGTTTTGTGGGCAGCTGAATGATCACTTTCATCTCTAAAGAGCCAGCCAATTCAACTTAGACCACCACTTGGCCACAGAAAAACTGACCAATTATCATTTTTTTTCCTGCCGTCTGTCTTTTTTTCCAACCAGAGAGCGGCGGGATGTATCATTTCCCTGACCTCAGCCGTTTGAGGTGGTGTAAATCTCTTAATAACTACACAAGGACACATATAGGGGCTATATTTGGAGGGCTGCTTCCCCTGGCCGCCCCCGCTCTGGCCTGGAACAGACAGTAGCCACAGTGTCTATGTGGGTGATGGAGCCGGGACCTGGCGCTGTGTGTGTGTGTGTGTGTGTGTGTGTGTGTGTGAGCTGTAGAGAGAGAGAGAGAGAGAGAGAGAGAGAGAGAGAGAGAGAGAGAACACAGGCCTTCATTCCTTCCATCACAGTTTAAAGAGAAGGCAGACTGGCCACATACAAGTGTGAATAAAAAAGATATCATTGAGTGTGTGTGTGAGTGTGTGTGTGTGTGTGTGTGTCGGCATGTGTCCGTCCAGGATATGTTCCTGAGTAACGGCACGGAGCAAACTGGTGGGCCAGCGGGTGGAATCACACACACACACTGTCCTTTCCTTTGGCATCCAACGTCCTAATGCTCGGGAAAACAAACAGCTGGAGAGCAGCAACAGAACTGCTGTCTCTGCACAGACAGATTAGTCATGACTGAGTCTTTCACTGTCTCACACACAGTGATCAGTGGGTGTGAATAAAAAAGAAAAAAGTACCGAAATTCTGTGCTGCACTTTCACTTTTGACACCAGGGAATTTGATTTCGGTGCCTGGCTGCGTCCAGACATTGTGTCTGCGCATCAGTGCGCAGCTGTGTACCCTTTGTGCATCTGCACGCATGTGTGTTGGGGGTTGTCAATGCTAGATATTTCTATATAGTTCGTAAAGAGAGGATGGAGGGGAGGTGGTGGGCACAAACAAATGGACAGAGCGGTAAACGAGAGGAAACTTTACCCATGGGTCAGCCTCTGAGGGAAGATATATTGCCCATGGGTCAGTGGAGAGAAAGGACGGGCAAAATCCATATTGGTCCGTCTGCCTTGCCCCCTTTATATAGTGATAAAATATTCAAATCCAGCCATTACTTCACATTAGGCTACTCTGTAGAGATGCCAGGGAGAAAACCACAGAATATATACATGCTGGTTCACACACAGTTTTGGTGCATTGATAGTTACATTAAAATCTCTTCCTCCCATTAGAGGCATAGCCCTCATCCGGACTCACGTTGGACATTTAAGGTGTGTTCACATGTAGAGCATGAATGTGTGTGTATGTGAACATGTGCGTTTGTACATGTCTGTGTACATTTGTTTTGTTTTTTTTTACCATCTCCCTAAACAGGACATTAAAGTGATAAGGGCACTAAGTGTGTTGGTTAGTTTTCTCGGTCTGGATAAAAGAGATGCAGCAGATTTACTTCACTCAGTTAGAATTAATTCTCACCTCCTGCGTGCACACACACACTTGCACACACACATAGCCAGAGACCTATAAAAGCTTTCTTTCTCTTTCTTTTTTTCTGTCCGTTATGTTTAAGACTGATGACTATATGATCTGGTAGCCTTGCCTGGGTGTTTCCTTCTGACTAAGTGCTATGTCAGTCAGACCTGAATGTGTGTGTGTGTGCGTGCGTGTGTGGGTGTTTGTGAGAGGGCTGGTAAAGGGGGTGCAGATCTACTCACCATTTCTTGCTTTTTTTTATATATCAAGGTGACAAGATAATCATCAGTGAACTAACGTCAATTCATAGAAATGCCTCATGTAACAATTCAGAGTTTATTATTTCTTAGAGTTCAGGTTCAGGGAAAACAGCATTCCTCAGGCAATCATTTTCAACCACTGCTGTTATCTGTGTTATCTGCGGATGACGTGGCAGCAGGTGCAGCTTGGGTAACACTTAGTGTCTAGCCAATGTATTTCAAGGTCTGCTAACATTCTAATAATATTTTTGTATTTGGCAGCTGAAAACAGGGTGACAGTGTCTCTCGCTCCCCCTTTATATAATTTCATCCTGTGAGAGTGTTTGTGAATTACAATGGAGGATACTGATGGTCTTCACAGTCCAAGTCAATTTTACACTAATTACAGTTTAGACAGGCAAAGAGAAGGTTTTTTTTCGCCAGGGCATGTCAAAATGCCTAGCTCCATTAAGAAATTTGGAAGAGGGAAAGGTTTTCCAATAGTATTCTTGTTATTATTTTTGCTATTTTTGTACAACTCTGGAAATATAAAGTGCCATGTTGTGCCATTTTCCTGGTTGTGTAGGTGGTAAACTGGCAAGTCCTTGGTCTCTCTCTCACCCGTCCTCCTCATGTTGCTGTTTCAGGGCACAGAGTGAAGATAGAAGACCCCCAGAAGATGCAGTTCTCCGACAGGCTGTCAGAGATTGAGCGCTACCAGCGGAGTATGCGAATAGGCCCAGTGAACAATAACCCCCGCCCCATCCACCAAACCCACCTCAGCAGCGCCCCAGGTGAGGACCACTGATACATGCAACTACAAGCAACCAACACTCCCATACACAAGATCGCCACAAAGTCAGCTCACATTAGCCCCCATTACTTAGAGGTAAATAACTCCTTGGATAAAACAAACATATTTAGTTTTATTTGGCCTGAGGGTAAGTTATCTCTAACACAAATCGGTTATACACCAAGACACAACATGCCGCCTGCCCAGCATTAAACTAAGCCAAGAGCCCTTCATGTGCATTTCCTTTACGTTCCACTAATCTGGGAGCTGTTAGATGTTAGATGTTGGCCATCCGGGGGGAAGCTCGTGTCAGTTTTGTCCCCGGATGCCCTGCGTTGGTGGGGTCTGGGCCCAACAGCGTGCAGGGTTGAGTCTGTGGCCAGGTGGCATGGCGGGCGCTGCCAACCGAGCTTGGCCTGGGCGCTGAAGCTGGCCTCCGCACACCGCACACTACAGCCTCAGGAATGTAACAGCCGCCCGCTACCTTGGCAATCACGTCACTCTCAGACTGGTCGAATGTTCGGGGGCGGGGGGCGGAGAAGAGGGGGTGGGGACAGGGGTGAGTGTGTGTGTGTGTGTGGGGGGTGCTGAGACTCAGACTGAGGTGGTGCGATGGAGGGGAGGGTGTTGTTTCATGCATATGTGTGTGCGCTGTGGACAGATGCGTGGGTGATGGCAGGAGTAAGGATGAGTGTTCACTCTCTGTCATATGTCAGGACCTCTTTAACAGGATACCACGTCTGGGAGCTCGCAGACTAAACACACACACACACACACACACACACACTGGGCCCTCCTCTCCCACCCACTCTCTAGTTCTCATGCTAGCTAATGAATCTCATTACCTTTGTATCAGCATGTTGCTGTGTACAGGAGGGCATGTTTGGGAGCTCCGGGCCGTGTGTGAGTGGAACTCTATCTCTAACTCTATCAGTGTGTATCGCAGCCATACACCAGTGTTTGGCCTTGCGCGTAGCTTAGCCAGCGCTGAGTCACCAGTATGGGCCTATCTAACAGCTGACTGTGGAGAACACAGGGTCTTTTACCCTGCTCCCCTATGTCCTTACTTACTGTTGATATTGATTTGGTTCCCTTGCACAGCCTGTACCGCGGAGAAAACATGTCAGCCATTTTAGAAACACCGCCGACCGTTTATGCTGAAAATAAACACAGTGGAGCTTCAACACAATACACTCACTGTGATGATAATTTTCTGATGGTTTAGAGGCTGCCGTGAGCTCTGTAGGTTGTCTGCCAATAAAAAGCCCCCTGCAGCTAAGCTTATACTGGGAGCTTTAAGTTTCTGAGGGCTGACTTGAATACGAGGGTGGAGGGGTGAGGTGGGGGGTGCACTCTGTTCAACAGGGAGAGGTGTACAGACTTGGTCCAGACAGCAGACGAAGAGCAGCTCTTTGCTCTGCTCCCGTCTGCCTCGCACAGGATTAGGGCAGGAATTAGAGCGTCATAGGCTTGTCAGGCTTCAAAGAGCTCCGATGTTGCGACACACACATGTACAGTACATACGCGGCGAGCAGACACAACACATTAACATCAGTTGGAACTGTCAGAGAAGCTAAAGGCCTTGAGCTTCACGTTACAGCTGCCAGCGACCGGAGGCCGTCTATAAGAAATGTGTGCGAGTGAGACAGACGAGGGGAAGGGCTGTTAAAACCACACACCTTAATCTGTGGTATTACCATCATGACGGCATACCGCAGGGCAAGAGTGGTAAAATAATTAAATAACAGAGCAGAGGGCCTTTCTTCCCTCCCTCCTCGCCTATCTGCTGGAGTGTCTGAGCAGCCGGCTGGAAATGTATGTCGCGGCACACATCACACGGAGCGCTCCCGTATGTGTAGGAATCATGCACAGACAACAACACTGCAGTATTACAAGTGAAGCTCAAACAAAAATAGACTTGTTGTAATAAATCCCATTCAGAGACACAGGGAGGTGTTTACATATCAACAGCACACACGTCTCTGCTTTTGGCAGCCCCTGCCAGACTCTGTTGTATTTTGCAGATACTTTAAATCCCAGGGCCTGTTTGTTTGAGAATTGCCGGGTGATAGATCGCCCATCAACACGTTATAATTAAATGGATTCCCGTCTCGCTGTTACAAAAGATGTTTTCCATTATCCGGGGCTGGAACCTTGCGTTTTCCCCTTGAAGACGACTAAATAAGAAAATACAGTGTCATCTCCTCCTAAAGCCTCCTTGCTTCATTTTGTTGTCTGAGCAATGAAACACTGTCTCAGTTTTCTCGTCAACAGGACGTGTCTCCAGACATCTGCTCAATGCTACCCTGGATTCTTAAATCACACACACACACACATACAGACGATTGCACCACAGGCACATTGAAAATACAAAACACACATACACACGTAGACGATTCTGTGCAAATGTTGCAAGTTCTCCGCTAGTGCCCCAGACAGACAGGGTAATTAAGAGCTCATTACAGTACATGCAGTGACAGGATTCCTGTACGCTGGCAGACGCTGCATTCGCTGCTTGTTTTTGTTCTTCTGTGGCCACAGGTAAGCCTGGTAGACATGTGGAATGATTCTAAGCAAGGGCGGAGGGAGTGTGTGTATGTGTGTGTGTGTCTGTGTGTGTGTGGTTGAAAATGCGTGGTTCAACTAGTGCAGTCAAGCAAATCTGACACTCAGACAATCAAGTACTAAATTGTTATTCTGGTTTTCAAAACCTCAGGTGAGGTACATGTGTATACTATATGTGTCTGTGGGTGGCAGTTTTTCTCTTCCCCTGCTACAGACTGTAGTTCATCCTTTAACATCTAACCGTGACATTGCATATACGTATAATATATACACAGTTCTTTCCACTCTTAAGGAAAGCAAACAGAGGATAGAAAATTAGATTTTCCTCACGGTGCAAAGTGGAAAACAGATTCCAGTTTTACCATGTTCCATTTTAAATGCAGACAAAACTCAACAAGCCCCTGGCACAGCCTCTAACAGACAGCCGAGACGAAAGCGGCTCTTTTAACTTAAATGTGTTTTAACAGTAAGAGAGAGAGAGAGAAAAAAAGAAATATAGCAGCAATTTAATCATCCCCAAAAGAAGTCGTGGCACTTTTGAGGTGGTATCATTTAACATGTTATTTGTTCCAACACCTGTGTGTTCCCCTCTGAAGATGAATATCAGATACTAGCATAACGTTCCGCCATCAAGTCAAGTGCTCAGTGCTTTGATGAGGGCCCAAAAGTGTGTGTGTGTGTGTGTGTGTGTGTTTAAGTGTCTTTGTGAACGTGAGCGCTGGCCTGTCTGAATGTGTGACTTAAGTGGTGTTATTGATAAAAATGTCAGTAGAATTTAGCAGAAATAATTCATCACACATTTTAAAATAAGCATCTATGCGGCTAATTCTAATTAAAAAAGCAAACCTCATCCATTTTCTGCTAAGACACTTTTACAAATAAGACTTCCTCCTGTACAACTGGCACACATCTGCTGCAGCTGTGCTTTGGCCCTTCCTCTTCAGTACATTCAGGCTGTGGCCTCTGGGCCGGACTTGAGAAAGTCGTGTTTGATGGAGGACCAGCCCAATGCGACCGTGCCCCTCCCGCCTTGTCCACAGTGACCACACTGTTTACTTCCACATAAACAAGCTGGCTGGCCCCCCAGGTTCGAGGCGGCACTCTGCTACCGCCGCAGCCGAGAAGCTCACACTAATTCACACATCCAGAATGACATGATCAGCCAATTAGAAGCAAGAGCGAGACAGGAAATTAGCACCGTCAGGTAGCTGTGGTGTGGACTTTTGAGTATAGCCGTCACGCCAGTTGGGTTTCATGCTGATTTCTGCCAAACCCAAGCAGGAAGCTGGCCCTCTGAGGCCAACGCAACCAAAATGAGCAGGAATCTGGACCAGTCCTTTAGACATTCTGTTTTACTTCTGCACTCCACTATTTACATAATATGTCAATGGCCGCCACGGAGTTTATTTGTTATGGTGCCTGAAAGCTTCACTTGTGGTTACTCTCTTTTTGTGACCCTGAGATGAATAATTCAAACTGAAAATGTTTTTGTTCTTCAGCAAGAAAAAAAAAAGAATCTTTTGAAGCTGCCTCCTTGGTGAAAAAGAAAAAAAAAAAGGAAAGAAAAAGAGAAGTGAGAGCGAGTTGTTTTTTACCAGACTCAACTGTTTGTGTAAGTTATAATTTCACATCAGAGTCAGGCTGAGTTTTACATTTCAGCAATTACAGAAACTACATGTGTGCCATGAACAGTCTCTATTGAGTCTGGGGAGAGGAGAAGGGTGGGAGGATGATGAGCTCTCAAAGAGAACATAGGATTTTTCAGCCCATGTGTTTGTTTTTGCTCACGTTATAAGTGAGGGCTCAAAAGACATATCAAATGTCCCACATAGCTGAGCCAAGGCCGTGTTCCTCCCCTCTCTAACACGCTCTCTTTCTCTCTCCTTCCCTCGCTGGCGTCTTTCTTTCTCTCATGCTTGCGCTCTCACATTCTCTCCCCGTTGCGACGCCTAAGGCCTAAGCGAAACAGGAAGCCAGCACAAGGACCAGCATTCACTGTGTCTCAATGACACGCTTCATTACGGCAGGCGCATTACATGTCTCAGAGGCGTTGCTGGATCCGGAGTCACGAGGATGGATGCCATTTTGGCTCTAACGTCTCCTCAGCCACCCCTTTCATCTACACATGCACTTCAAAAGCAGCGCATGTGTTTATTTGTGTCCTCCCCAAAACTACACTGGCACCACCCCAGAGCTTCTTATTAGTGACGCAGTCGCTGCTTCTTCCCATTTCAGCCCCTGCCTTCCCAACGCCCCAGCTCCGCCCAGGGGGCTGGTCCTCTTATTAACAGGGGTAATCTGTGCCTCTGGTATTGACGTTGTCTGCTGGCCAATCAAAATATTTGAAGGAAATGTTTATTTTCTTGAGCGAATCGCACCAGCTGCTTGGAAGCCTTTCTGAATAAGGCCATTTATGTGTAAGAATTTGCCATTGTGAGGCATAGTGCAGGACCTCTCGGTGACTGAGTGCTGATTTGGGCCTTTGCAGAGGAAGTGGAGGAGCTCCAGGGGAAGCACAGATCTTACACATGCTGAGCCTAGTGCGGCTATAGGTGAACAGCCCAGTGCCACCCCCCTCTCTGCTTTTGGCATCCTTCTTAGTCCTAATTGCCACTACAGGAGGTTAGGAGTTTACTATATTGCGGTATCTCAACAGCGGAGGGGAGAGTCACAGCAATACCACATGGCTGACTGCTGCTGTCATTAAAAGTAGAGCACAACAAGAAAAAATGTGGTTATACAATATGTGGGTTTCTGTTTTTATGAAAATATTTATGTACATCTGAGGGAAAAAACATTTTTAACTATTTGTAACACTGCTCAGAGGCATGTGGACTAGACTTCTGTACGGCCGATGTGCAGAGGCTGCCGATGTCCACAGAGCTCCGTGCAAGATGTCTTGTAACAACTGCACCATCTCAGACCTAGAGCAAACAGCCCCTGTTTGTGTCAGCCCTCCTGCGGTGTGGCCATTGAGTGTGAAGCAGGGTCCCACGCGTTGGGCCAGTAGGTCCTTAACCCTACTTCGCTTCCTGACAGCTCAGCCCGGACAGGCTAGCGAGTGTCCTGCACTTCACAGGTCTCCGCTGCCCCTCCAGTGTCTAGTCTGAAAGGCCCAAAAATATCTCCCATGCACCCATCAAGCATGTTTTTCCATGGCTGGTCTCACTCTGGTGAGAAAACCACCCCTCCCCTTTCTAGTCTTCACTGCTCCATCAGCAGAGGCCAACCTGTGACAAGAAGACACATCTCCAAACCGCCAGATGTCAAGACAATTTTGACAAGTTTGTCATGAAGAGATTTTTGGATCACGCTTTAGATTTCTATGGCACAGGCAGTGACTTCCTCACCCCGTATGCATATACAACCCACACATTTCTCTGCGTTCCACAAGACTTTGCATTCCTGCACGAACACTGATTCCTCCACTGACTCTTTTCTAATGAGCAGATCCCAGTGTTAACCTATTTTTCATATTGTGTGTTACACCAGCCCTGTGGCAGGAGCAAATGGACACCCCGACTCTGAAGACATGCAAGGTGGAGGAGGACCTCAGACCATGGCCAGGTGAGATACTGCAATGTCCTCTTTTCTAACTATTTACTACACCACGATGCTTTCTGCTCCTCTTTCAAGCCTTCTTTAAAACTTTTCCTTACATAAATCTGGGCTTGCTAGGTTGCACCCCAAATTTCATGTGAATCTGAGGAATGTGTGCATACATGCTTATCTGTGGTCTTGATTGTGTTAATGAGAAAATTGCCGTCAAGGGTGTTTGTTGCTGAGATATAATTATAATGTTTTGCCCAATCAACAAGCAGTATGAGTGTGAGATCACTAGTAAGCAATGGCCTTAATTACTAAGTGTGAAAAAACAGGCTTGAAAAATAGAGGAGGTAATTGAGGTACTTTGTTCTGCCAAAAGAGCTCAGACCTTTCAAATGGTATATCTTTAAGAACATCTCAGAGCAAACTGCAGATTTCCAAACTAATTTATTTTAATTGGTGAACACAGCTTCTCAAATTGAGACAAACACTACTGAAGAGGAGAAGCGGGAAAAGGCGGGCATAACACAGGGTGTGTCATTCACTTGTGACAATTTTGGAGTGTGTTTCGTTTTGCCCGTAGGGCCCTACTACACCCCAGTACATTCCTAGGACGCCACCACCCTGCCTGTCTTCTTCTTCTTCTTCTTCTTCTTCCTTCCCTCCCACTCCCTCTTTCTTTCATTTGTTTCTTGGCAATTTGGATCTCTGCTGCTGTCTCACAGCCCCCTCAGTCTCCTGTCCGTCCCCTACCCAGAAACCACCACACCACACCAGACGTGCTGAGTCATCCACTCACACTATGATGAGGACACACACACACACACGCACACACACAAGAATAAAAAGACTTTTAGGTCTTGCTCACTGGTCTTGCTTTTACAATTCAGCAGCCATAGCACAATGCCTGAGTATCAAGACTGCAGAATTACATATTTATGTATGCTGTTGCTTGTGAAATGCATGCAGAGAAAGACATTCACAGTGAAAATTGTGGTTGGCAGTGATGAGTGTAGATATGTGAAAGCATATGTTTAAGACCTTGCAGCCTACACTTGAAAAGTCAAGACACCGAGACAGGAAAGAAAATGTTACACTGTGTAATAAATGACAATGCTACTTGCATTCACACACCTTTATCCTTACAATAACAGTATGCATGGTCGAGGGTGAGCAAAACACACATCACACCAGCGGCTTCACAAGGATATATCACATCTCTCACAGAGGAGAATTTACTTAACAAACAAACATATTAATCATGTCACCTTGTTTGCTGATGCATTAGGAAAATCTCAGGTTTTTTGTAATCACAGTCTTCCTTTGCCCCTGCTTGTATTGCATGTCCCAAGTTGGGGACATGCAAAATCCTCTGTGCTCACATGAGAAAGTGCCTAACATGGATGAGGCTTTGGGGCTGTTGACCGTGGTGCCACAGAACAGAGGTGATTATCATTTGCATCCGACATGATGCTCCGGCCCCAAAGCCTTGCTGCTTAAAAAAACACCTGGAGATCATTTGTGTTCATTTGGGTCTCCTATTCTTTGTTGGCAGCTCTGCCCTGGCATTATGTTGCTTTGTCATCATCACCCTGTTATCAACAACGACTGCTCATCCTCATGGCATCCACTGTTCAAACCACCCAAACCAGTCAGTATATCAAAGAGAAAGCTCTCTACTTCTGAAAGTTGAGTTGCGGTGCAGCAGCACTTCTTCGGGGGTGATATAAGGGGAGAAGATTAAGAAACAGTCTCGCTGCAGAGCCCGGCGTGTCTTAAACGTGTAGTGTAGCTGGACGAGCCTGGGGTTTTTCTCTCTCCCTTTCCCTTCCCTCCACTTATTTGCCTGAGACACCATTCCCGGGGCGCTGGCCGTCACAGTTTGCATCAAGCCTGAGTAAACATTTCACAGGTGAGCGCCTGGATTTGCATGTCCCCATCGCCAGGCCACCACATGCGGATACACAAGCACGCACACACACATAAGTCTGCGCGCAATTACACACACAGACATGACCGCCTCAAACTTGCCCTTATGTTAACAACCAAAATCAGTTTCTCCCATACACAAATGAGGCAAACCTCCCGTCATATCTGGGTTACACGCTTGACTGTGGACTAGTGGACTTCTTGAGTTAAGCACAAAAGAGGAGGAGGACTCCACCCTCGGTGTTGCAGAATTAAATAAGTGCGTGGCGCTTTGCTTCAAAGCTAGAGGAGGAAAGAGAGGGCTGGAACACTATGTTCTCTATAAAAACCCTGATTCCAAGCTACCCGCTTCATAGACTGGGAACATCACAGACAGCAGACTGTGCCAGCTAGCCCTCTGGGGTCCATCCCCTCTCCTGTCCCTGCAATTTAGTCAACACGTTTCAGATGAGCCTAATGGAGATCATGTGTGGTTTTGGGCCACAGAGGTTACAGGCAGCTACTACAAGGCTCAGTTAGGAAGACCCTCTCTGCCAAAGATACACCACGGTTACCACAGCCACAACAGCGCAGCCTGTACTTATACTGGGTGGGGGAGGGTGGGGATGCAGTAAGGTATGCAGCATGGTTAAGGAGGAAGAAAAGCAAAACTGCAGAACTTTGCCTCTTAGTGACAAAACATTTGTTCAGCCCTCTCCCCCAGAGGGAGCTACTGTGCTGTTGAGAGTTTAAGGTGGTAGCAGGCTCCTCCTGGCTCAGAGCCAAGAGCCTGATACTGCACAAGCCCATTAAGGTGTTGTGATAAGTGTCCAGTCCAGTTTCCCCTGACAGAACACAGGAGTCGATCCCCACCGCAGTTTAGCCAACACGTTTCCAGCGACTCCAATTAAATGGAGATCATGTGCGGGGTGGGCCACGGCAGCCCGGGCCATCAAGTCCCCGCTCCACACAGCCCCTCCCCAGCTTCCCCGGCTTCTTCAAAGCCTAAATTTAGCACAGACAGAGAGAGATGAAGGGACAGAGAGAGAGAGAAAGAGAGAGAGAAGAGAGCGAGAGAGAGAGAGAGCGAAGGCTTTTTGGGAGTCCAGTAGGAATTAGTGGGCCGACTCCACTTCACCCGAATCAACAGCAGCTGAAGGCTTGGATTTTCCTCGCGTGAAATCAGATATGCAGCCTGACTCCGGTGCCTGGTAGGCTCTGGAAAAAGAAACAGCCCCCCCACCACCACCAAACTCCCTCATCCCAAAAAGAAGAGGAAATTCAACAGCAGAAATCTGTTGTCGAAAAAAAAGTATAGCAGGGGCCATGGAAATTGCAAAGGAACAGATTTTTTGTAGCTGAAAATGGACCCAGTTCTCCAGACATAGGGAAAAGACATTTCAACAAGACTGTGGCACGCAAGTTTGGCATTCTCCCCCCTCAGGGCTGTGGCGTGCAAGCGCTTGCTACTTCACAAATACAAGCTCTCTTTTCTCTGCCATCCAAATCCACATTTTACACTTGCAGTCATGTGGGCACATTGGACCCATGAAAGCCACATGCGGACAAACAAATAACCATGGACTGAGGTGTGTGTGAGTGTACGTGTGTGTATACAAGCAGCAGGTGTGGATGGAGCATGCTGTATGTTGACATCAGGTATGAGGAACTCTCTCTTGTCATTGTGGCGTACTAGCAGGTTAAGGGCGTTTGCCGTTCCAGAGTATTTCGGCCTGGCTGCTGGCCACTGTGCTGTCTTCTATAATGTGCGCCATGATGCTCAGTTACAAAACATTTAAGACTCAACATGCCTGACTTGTCAGGTGAGAATTAATCTTTCACACCTTTGAGTAAGAATTATAATGCAGTGTATGTGAACAGCCACAATGCTTGCGTGTGATTTACCAGAAGAAATACAAACTGACCAAGAAATCAATAGGAAAGATAAACTACACACAGTACCATGATTTTATACTCATAAAACTGATTTAATACCATCAAACTTACATACTACATCAGAAAATGGAACATAATTGCCCCTGTACCAGGGTCCAAACCCAAATACCACAGTAGATGGCAGCAGGCAGCATGCAGAAGTCCAACACGTCTGCAGATCTGTGAATGGGTTCATATCCGAAGCTCAGGATGTAAGATCAGCCAATAATACTCCTCAGTTAAGTGCGAGGGGCAATGTGGTGTTTGACTTAAGGAAATAAGATGGTGACAGTAGTGGCCCCAAATCTCAGAGAAGCAAACTGCCAAGCGATATTTCTATTTCCCTTTTTCTCAGCTGAATAAATTAGAAAGTGTGCGGTGAAATTGTAGTCCGAACAGCTGGGCTCACGGTGCTCTGTTACCTGTGAGATTACACTTAGCAGTTAACTCTGACAGGTCCTGGACTGTGATACACATTAGTTTGGTGGATATTCACACAGAAACACCCTCTTTTTTTTCTTTGTTTCTCTTCCTTCCTTCCACTCTATCCTTTTTATTTTCCTTCCCTGTCTCTCTGTCTGTCTCCGATTGTGACCGTCTGCCTCTGTCGCCTAAGTATGATTTATGATGAGTTGCACAACAGAGCAACGAGCCGTCAGTGTTTATACAAAGCACCCCTCGGCACTGACAATGCCTCTTTTCATTGCTCGGAGAAAGACAGAATACTCTGCGTTGCTCTGCTTTTTTGAAGGAGTGGTTGGAGGGCCGCGGCGAGGGGGCCTTTTCATAACCTCAGTCTTGCGCACGGGGCTGTGGGATGATGTGCTGTCAGAGTTTGATGACTGTTATTAAGCAAAAAAATGTCTCAGTTCATTACTTTGAGCAAACATTTCCATAGACAGGCATATCACGAGAAATCTGAGCTCAAAATCGGGGGTTTGGGGAAGTTTGCAGTTTAGGAGACGGGGGTCGTGTTTTCTTAGAATAATAGAAAATGAGAAATCTCTGAGCCCCTTGTTTCATAAACACAACAGCAAGTTCTTATTCATGGCTTCATGTTTGTTGACTCTTTCCAAACTTTTGTTTCTTTGTCTCTGCCAACAGGGACTACAGAACTCTTCCAACAGAGGACCACCTTCCCGTCTCTGTCGCCACTGACTGACCCTCGCTTCTCAGACCCCCGCATGCACTACCCGGGGGCCTTCCCTTACTCCACCAACACCTCCAGCACTGGCATCAGCGGCCTTAGCATGTCAGCCTCCTCTAGATACCACACCTACCTGCCGCCCCCTTACTCAAACAACCAATCCCAGAACTTCCAGTCCAACTCCTACCTGTATTACGGCACAGGATCTGGGTCCTACCAGTTCTCCATGGTGGCACCGGGGAACACCGGGGGCGAGCGCTCCCCCACCCGTCTGCTCTCCTGCTCGGGGGCCACGGGCGCCGGAGGGACCAACAGCCTGATGAACCCGGGCCTGAGCAGCCAGAGCGAGAGCGTGGAGGCCGACGGCAGCCACAGCAACTCCCCCTCTTCCATGAGCGCCTCGGGCCGTTTGGATGAGTCCGTCTGGAGGCCATACTGACTGACAGACAGCTAGACAATCGGAGGGTGCGGGAGAAGTGAGGGAGGGAAAGTAAAGAGGATGATGAACAAAAAAAAAAAAAAGATGAACACTGAAAGAGAAAGAAAACTAACAAAAAAAGAGAAATGCTGCATGTTTGTCTTTTATTTCTCCGGCGGTCGCTTTGAAGACTTTCTGCGTTTTATTAAATCTCTCAAGACTTCCACAGATTTTGTACATTTTGAGTAAACTCCTGCACTGTGCTAAAACATGTACTCTTAAAGGACTCGAGAAGCCATATATGTTGAGATGATGTTCAGCTGAAACTGTAAATAGACCTGAGACATTTCAGGATCATTAATCAGGTGTAAACAGGTACTCATTAAGGACAGAAGACAGTGGCAGTATGATCAACCAGTACAGCTGATGAACTGAAAAACCACAGCAGGCATTCATCAAAAAAAAAAAAAAACTGACTGTTCAGACTGATCCAACTCACCTGGTAGGTGGAGAAGAGGATGTGTGCTCCAACATCCTTCAAAGGCATGGCTGCACTGCTGTAGCAATCGGTCCTTTTAAGCTTTAATTTCTGTAAGATTTGAATGTTGCAGAAATATTGTGTCAGTTGCGACATCTTCTGTTGCATCCAGGGCTGTTTCACATGCTCACAGTACTCATGCAGTACCTTATTGCCTAATTTATTATCCAAATGGACACATTGGCCTTTGGTGCTACGGCATGCGGCAGACGTTTCAACACAGACGCTGCGTCTCTGCGATTAAAGCATTTTATCTGTCAGGACTCACAAGTTGAAAAGAAATGAATTCTCCTCTGCTGTGTCATTATTGTATCCAGTTTCAACAGGACAATGGCTGATATTTTGAGGAATGTAAAAGGCTAACAGCCTTATTGGTTTCTTTTTCCTGCAGGAATATTTAAGTCCTGCTGTGTCTACTCTTCACTGTTTTCCTAAGGTTTCTAATTCAAGCCCTCACCTGAAATAAAAGTCCTAGTCTTGTATTTTTGAACTGGATGACACAGTTTACTTTTGATATTTATTTGAGCCAAATTGTGAGGAAATGTGCGCATATACCCAAAATCCTTAAGCATTTCTCTCTACCTTTCCTTTTTTATATATATATATACAGTATATATACCATATTTTGTTGTTAAGTATAAATTTGGAATTTGTGTAATATATTGCTACTAAATTATAAAAAAAAAACAAAACCTTTAATGTAATTATTTTGTCTTCCAATGTAGCTTTGATGCACTAAAAACTTTTATTCCTTATGAACCACGCCCAACAAATTCTGTTAGTGAGATGGTGTATCTAGAGCGGTGACCTTTTAAACTATTTCCAAATTGCCTTCCTGCGCTAAATAAGCCAGTCGCTTAATTTTTGCACTATGTTTGAACTTTCATTTCTCTTTTTTGGTTATGTATTTACAGATATCTGAAATTCTGCCAAATTAATTATTCAATATTCCTTCACATATATTTGCTGAACACACTTAAAGTGTCCTTTTAACAAATCCTTCATCAAGTAATTAATGATTTCATGATTAGACATACACACACACACACACACACACATTCCTGCACCACAGGTGTGTGTGCACATTCCCCATGTCCAGAGGGCCTTTTCCCCTACAGTTACATATGTGAGCCCTCGATCCCTGGAAGAGGAAGAGTGTGAGGATGAAGGGGAAGAAGGAGGAGGTGGGGTCAGAGTGGTATCTTCTTACCAACACCAAGGGCTGTTATGCAAAAAAAAAACCCTTCCCTTGTTGTGCACAGGTCCCTTTGTTCTGTATAATCAGTGAGTGCTTTGAAGCCTTTATGGGCCTGATTCAGCCTTTTCTGCTCTGATTTACTGATCATCAGTGGCACAGGCTCACAGCTCTGCCAATAATTCATACGCCTGCATAGATCGTTTGGGCATGAGCTGTGAAAAAAGCATTTACAGCAGCTATCAGGTGTCTAACGTCTACTAGAAGTCTTCCACGAGAAGGAAGCGTTCATGACTCTGGAGGATGGGTATTCAGTTGCTACAAATGTAAAATTTAATTTCAAAGTGAATAGTGATCCAAAGAGGCTTGCTTTTGTGGCTTAGGTAATAAAATAAGTTATGCAAGGTGTTTTGTAGATCTCAAATAAAGACCCTTGGCCTTATTCCTCTTTGTTAACAATCAGTAACAATGTCTCATTCCTATCTCCCTTTGATATCAAGGGAAAGCATGTTTCCCTGCTCTCTCCTCTGGAGCCTTTATACGATAGAGGACCTTACTCTATTATGGGCAAAAATCATGCAGCTAGAGAAACCACATGTGTACTCATATTTGTGTGGTTCCTTCAAAGAAAAACCAAAGATATTCACAACTGCCTGTAATACAGTCAGGATGGCAATGTTGGGAAAGATGCGTGGCAAATGAATCATGCCTTGACTGATCTCTAGTATCATTCTTTATGCAAAACTAGGAAGCCAAATTGTGCAAGTGAGTTGTATTTTATTGTATATCAGATTAAATAGCACAATGTTACTTTTTTTTTCTCTTTTGTTACAAGGTGCCCCTTTTCCTTTTCGTATACCAAAATGTTAATTCATCTTGCTCCTTTCATTTCTCTTTATGCTCAAAGCATGTACATCTGAAACTGATATGTTAATTTAAGAATCTCATCTATGTATGTAATGATATCATTAATGCTTCCATATTGAGTGCTTGTAAAGTTTGCAGATAATGTAGTTTTTAATCATTTTAATTAAAAAACATGTCTCAGTTTTGTCTTCACAGCTGCTTTTTATTTAATAAAAAAAAAAAAAGACACAAAAACACATTTTAATTGAAAGAACTCTGGGAGAGAGTTATGACAACACATTTTCCTTTCAGCTTAAAAAAGGCACCACCTGCCCTCTTGAGAAAATCTCTTTTAGGTTCAGTATTTACGGCCACATTCTTCGACATTATTCGCTTTACTATAAAAACAATTGCATACCATAAGAGTTCTCTAATTTTGAAACTCAATGCTCAAAAGTCTGCATCGTGAGCTCTTTTACGGTTGATCGGGGGGAGGTGTTGAGAGTGAAAATGTTAAACACGGAGGCATGGGGTATAATTCACCTCCAGAAAAACCCAGACAGCATCACATCAGCTGACAAACGAGCAGGACAAAAAAAAAAAACACCATAAAGGTTCGTGGGACCAAGTTTCATGCCAGCACATTCTGATCCAACAAACTGTGTTCCTCTAAAGCTTTTTCTGTAGCCTCATACAGTAAATGCCACACATGCCACTGCCTCCATCTCACAACCCTGGCGTCTCATTGGTGGTTCGTCCCCAGTAACCCCTCTTTTAATAATTATCCTCCTCTCTTCCATTAGTGAGACTCTCGCTGGCAATTACCAACACTTCTCGTGGGTTTGAAAATGCCTCGGCTGTCAGCGCGGTGGTACCCCGAGCGTAAATAAAGTGTAACTCAGGAATCCAACACCACCCTGGCAGCCTCCATGTTAGCGCGCGTCGGCAAGTTGTCACTTGTTAAAAACAATACAAGAGAAGTTTGGAATGTCGGCCGTCTTTTTTACCAGCTACGTGGTTGTTAATTTATGCGGCGCTGATGGCATCTGTTTGGCCCATTTGAAGCCGAGCCACAAGATTAAACACTCGAGATGCTACCTTGTGGGGTGGTCTGATTTCAGATGTCTCATGTGGTTAATCTGAAATACAATACCCACAGTTCCTCACTCTTAAACTAATGCCACCTGTTGATGTGCCATGAAAGGGCTTTCACTTCTGAATGCTTTGTTTTTCCTCTGCAAATTATTCACCCTTTTATTTTCCCTATTTATACTCTCCTGTATCTATACTCCTCGTCTCTTTTATCCTTTCTTCTTATTCAATTCTATCCTTTCTTTCTTTCTTTCTTTCTTTCTGTATGGCTTCTGCTGTGTCTGCGTCAGGCCTTCTATGGGGGCAGTGCTGGCAGGACAACAAAGCCTCAGGACGCACACACGCAGCCTTGATACACACTGCATTCAATTAACTCTGCGCGCTCAAAGCGTTTCCACACACGCACAAGGCACCAGCGCGCACACAATCCCCCGCTGACAGATCTCACGCCGCCCTCCGCCCAGACAGCCCGAGCTCCACTTCACAGCGCGAGCGTTATGACAGATCCGCGCCGTCTGAAAACATTCCCAACTATCTCCTCCAGGTCTCATCACGAGAGCCACTCTCTGCGCCTGATCCTCACCCGATCCCCCACCGCTCAGGAAGCACAAAGAGAAGATGATAAGCTTTCAATTAGGCCGGGCTCAGGGGAATTTTCCAGCTGTCTTCACACACTCTGTGAGACTCGGCCATCTCGTCCACATGTGGGGAGCAGAGGAGCTCTCATCTGGCTTCGTCTTTGTCATGGCCGCGCGCGAGCTGAGCTGCTTTTTTCATCTCGACTCTGTTCCCGCTACGCTGTTCTTCTTCCGAAAATTGTAACTCTCCAGGAAAGAGGGGAAACGTTTTCCTGGACAAGGCTGCACGTCTGGATGTAATTGTAGTCAAAAGGCATGATGAATTGGTTTATAAGACGACATAGAAAATTGCATTTTAAGTGGATGAAATATAAAGAGAACTGGGTGCATGATTGTGAACGTCACAGGGAAGAAAAACTAAAACAATGAGAATCATTGAAGAAAAAAAAAATCCTTTGTCGAATCGTTCGTGCTGATGGGGAACACAATGGCTTCTGATTTTTCTTGTAACAAAATGGAGCCTTGTCCCCCACACAACTTTATCTTCAATTATCAGAAATATGAGGAAGATTAAAGCACTACTTAAAATTCAAATGAGAGGCAAACAGAGAGAGATGCAGGAGACGGAGAAAAACAGACAGAGGGAGTGTTTTGGAAAGAGCACAGAATCGTTAAAACCCTCTCATTTCTCATGAGCACAGTATCCCGTGTCGCTTCTGCGGTACCTGCATACGAAACCCATTAGGGCCTCCTCTGCAGCCGCTGACCTCTCCTCCCCCCAAACCCGTGAGAAGGAGCAGGCTAGAACTGGCTTGGTTTGGGTGCCTGGTACATGACCAGAAGTCTATTTTCTAACCAGACTGGTGGTGGGAACAGAGGCTGCCGTCCAAAATCAGGGTTCCCACAGATTGACCGAGAAACACAGGGGCCAGGGGCTAAGAAACCGCGAGAGCTGTGATGCAACCGTTCTCACACTGAGGACTTCTGCTGCCTCGCAGACAGGGAGCGGGACATGGAGGGAGAGAGATGAAGAGAGAGAAAGAGGGTTCTCCCAGTTCAGAGGGATCCCAGTGAAGGTAGTTTCTCATCCATGTTTGGGCCTACAGAGACCGCTCTGTGTTACGATACACCAGGCAGCTCCCAGTTCCCACAGTGGAGCACTTCTCCATGGGGCTAGGACGCGGCTCCCGCTCGGACCCAGAGGATCACTGAAAGCTTGCGAGAGGCACTTGCAGAAACAGTCTCACTATCAGGTCGATCTTGAGAGCTGCTGCTATGACTTTAAGGTCACTATCATGTGAGAGAAAGAGTTTCTCTGCAACCTTTAAAGATCAGAAGTCAGATAATCTGAAAACTGTGGAACTGCTGTACATTTAGACCCTTCCTTTAGAAATACACCACTCTAAAATGTTTAAGATACATAAAACTGAAAAATCAATTGGCAGAAAATTTATTAACTGTTTAGATGATAGATTTATGGTAAAAAAAATAATTTTTGATAAAAATAAGAATACTTGACATAAGATAACAGAATAGTTTTATCCTTGAATATCAAGTTCACATGAAAATGTGTTTTCAAGAAATGTCTTTCTGTGAGGCAATTAAATACATTGGCAACAAACTGATTAAGATTGATTAGATTGATTAAAAAACAGAGAAAAGTATTTCTATTGGGAGTAAAAAACAATTTCTTATTTTTGCAACCCACAATTTTGGGAACATTTTTAATGAGATTTTCAGGGTGTGCGTTTGTCTGTAGAAACCATACAAAGAAAAGTACTCCGACTAACAAGGTAACAGTCATACAAAGAACAAAGACACATCCTGATAGTGCTGATAAGTAAAGGGCAAAGCTCTAAATGATCCACTGAACATGAGTCGCCGACTCATGCCTTCATAGGAAAAAACATAAATGAATCCAAAACCAGAAGACGGCCTTCACACATTTAAACACAAACCCACCAGACCACTGCATGGTGGACCTGCAGCCCAGACCATGGTTAGAGGGTGTTCTGGCGACGACCACAGGAGCTAACTGTCATTCAGATGACCTAATGACTTAGATGTAGATTCTTGTCATTGCATAATGACCGCAGCGTTCTGTGCCTAACCAATCTGGCCTTAATTTGATTAGTTAGTTAGGGAAAGAAAGTAGAGCATTTGATATGAGAGCACAATAACTTGTAGTGTTTTAGGAATGTTCGTTGACTGGAATAACGAAATGACATGCTTCTCAAAGTTTGATTTGGACATTGCATTTGCACTTCACAATTCAAGCAAAATATGTTTCTACTAAGAGAGAAGGGCAGCTTCCCAGAAACAATGCCAGTTGTTTCCCATACAGATTCATGAGAATTGACACTGGTCTTTTTTTTTCTATGTCTGTCCTTTTTTTTCTCACAGAGAAAATCTGAATAACGATCTGTACATGCGAACACTGCTTCCTCTATAAAACAGGAAATTAACACACACACACACACACACACAGCACAAACACCACACACTATAGCTCTCTGCCAGGCTCTCCCCCATCACGGTGGGGTCCTGTGTGGGGTGGGTGGAGCAAGCGGGCGAGAAGGGGAAACAGGGATCCCTGTGGACCAGGTCTCTGTTCACTTCCTGTTCAAGCAGGGGAACGAGAGAAATTGGCAGTTCACATACACACTTTCTATCTTTCTATCTGCCTTACTTTTTTCATCTGTGCACGCAAGTAGTAAAGGAAAATGAGGAAGATTGCTCAAGTCTGTTTTGGATGATGTGGGAACATGACTGGTCATTAAAAGCTGCTACGTCTTTTCCTCTCTTGTTCGCGCTATCCGCTTTGGAGACAGAAACATTGGATTAATGTCTGTCCTCAATTGTTTGTTGCTGTGTCTCTGACCCACTAAAATTCATGTGTCATTCTGGGAGTGACCACCAATGTAGTGACTAATATCCTTTCACCAGTGAGGGCTCGTGTGGCTGTAAAGAAATCAGTGAAAACCGCTGGAGCACCACAGACGTGCAGCCTCCTCTAACCCCATAAACTGTCAGACAGAGTGACAACATTAAAAACATCTTTCCCCTCATCCTCTCAAGTGTCACTAAACACAAGAGCTTCACAAAAATGGGCCTGTCTTCATCTTTCTTATATCATCAGTCTTCCCAGAACAGTCACTTTTATCGTTGTTGCCATTTTGGCACTTTGAACGTAAACACTGTCATCAGGACGATCGCAGCCGAGCCCGCATAAATCAAGCTGCCGCTGACACCCAATAAAGTGTCAACTATTGTTATTGTTAGACAGGTGAGGTGACTAAAAGCCATCGCTTTGGTGTTCCTGTCTCCAGTCTGCGCTGTGTATGTGTATGTGTGTGTGTGGCAGTATTACACACCCCCATGTCTGGCCGTGGCCGCCCCGCAGGCCTCTGCTAACCAGTTCCCATGGTTCCATAGTTCCACTATAGCGACTGTGCACTTCCTCAGGGGACACCTCCCACTCACTGGTTTGTTTTCATCCTTAATGGGAGATCATCTTACACTCTTTATGGTGTGTGTGCGTGTGAAGTAAACAGTTTGTGTATTGTGTGTGTGTGTGTGTGTGTGTTTTATTCTTTTCTGTGCATGCACCTGCACGGACAAAGGTGTATCATTGGGTATGAGTGAGTGTGTGTGTGTGTGTGTGTGTGTGTGTGTGTGTGTGTGTGTGAGTGAGAGAGAGAGAGAGAGGGAGAGAGAGTTTACACACATCCAGGCAGCCAAATATTGTATGTGCGTATATCTAGAGACACCAGACACCCTGATTTCTCCTCCTTTTGTTTTTGCCCATGAGGCAAAGAGGAAGATGAAGGACAAAATATATCTTTCGAGCGTCTGGAGAAGTCTGTTGGGGAGCACTCATATTTAGGAATAATTGCTTTTAAGTGCTGAAATATAACAGCCAAACGGCCTGTGGAACAAAGAGGGCTTGTGGGGGGATGGAAAAAGAAGCATTTACATTCAGGGCCTGGTAATGAGGGGGTTTTCCTGAGAGATGACAGCAAAGAGGAGGATCAGAGAGAGACGGAGGGGGAACGAGAGGTAAAACAGAGAGACTACATCAGATCAGGGGGTGGCAAATACAACACTGATCCCAGACAAGCTTTCTGGCTGTAAGGAAGGCCTCAGACTGGGACACACTCTTGCCAAAAGGATCATGCACACGCATACAAACACTTCATCCTCCCCCGGTTTGAAGCCTACAGGTGTTTGTGCTTTATGAGAAGCCCTATACTGCACCTCAGCAGGGGCTGCGGCGGCGGAGCGAGCCAAGGAGGATTTGGGCTCTCGGACGTCTTGGCGTATTCAGCCACATTATGAGGTGCGGCCTTCCTGGCAGGCCGCTCGCAGCAGGGCAACGGCAGACCTGAACGTAAACACAGTCCGTCCTTAAAAACCATCCATCAAATGGGTCCACCTGGGAGCAAATCCCATCAATCTCACTCACTGAGACGGACACAGAAACAGATTATTGAGGACACCAAAAGAAATCATATAGTTTTTTTGGTGGACGTTCGCTTGGTGAGGCATCCGGCTGCCTCCAGATGTGTTATTTAGATAAAGAAGATATTTACTGTTTGTATGCTAAATCACACTAAATCAAAATGAGATTTCTCCCTCTGTTTTCTGAGAAGCGCCATTCCACTTCGCTCCGTAGTCACCCTGTATTTTGCCAGAGTGGCCCTGCAGTTTTCTTTTTGTGGTTTTTGGAAATGCCCCCACTTTTCCGGCCCTGCTCCAATTTTCTTTAAATACAACCGTAATTGGTTTGATTTCCTACCTCCGGCCTGGCGGTGAGGAGGACGCTGTGGGGGAGTAACGAGCAGTGGTGGGAGCTAGTGCGGGCCAGGCAAAGGGGACCCAGCCCACAGCAGGCGATCTGCACGCTTGGGTGGCAATACAGTTTGGACTTTGGTGCCAGCACTGCTATTCCCTCGTTTAAAGGCTGTTTATGAGCTGATCCTGGAAACCCATCAGTGGAAAATGTTATAAATCAGCACAAAGACACACACCAACACACTCAACCACACAATATTCAGAAATGTAGTTTCTGATACCTGAATGTGTGCGAATTGTGAGTATGCACACGTAGCAACTCAAACTTTTCTCCTTTCGTCTCGCACACATCTATCACATCCCTGCCAACAAATCTTGCGACATTATCACAAAGGCATTCCAGCCTCCAAATCAAAACCAGTCTCTTACAAAAAGTCTTTTCTTTGTGATTTCTCTCACGGGCAGGCAGACAGAGAGGGGTGTGAGTGTGCCGCTCATCAGGCAGGCGTGAGTAATCAAAAAGGAAATAAGACGTAGCGTCTGGGAGAGGCCGAGCGGGTCCCCACTGATCTGCAGCCAGCTCATTGTTCTGGCCTTCTATTGTTTCCTGTGCAGTTGGCAGACCAGAGAGCAGTCAGCCGAAGAAGAAGCCAGCCTTGATCTGTTCTCGTCTTGGAGCAGCTCTGAGATCTGCCTGTGGTGGCACTGATGGCAAAATGTACCGTATATGGACAGAATATAGATGAAAGGATGTCAAGCTGATACATGGTATCAGACTGGATCTAGTCCAACAAGCTACTGACTGAGATTGAAATCTGCAGATTTCAAGCTAATTAATGGTCGTTGGAGGCTGAGAGTTTAGAACCCCCCCCACACACACACACACCTCCTGATGACTGAGCTGAGGCAGGCATGTGCACGTGGGGGAAACTGGATCTACTCATTGAAAAGTCTCAGTCTGGGGTAGAGGAGGTGTTGATTTTTACTGTAACCAGCAGCAACCCAGAGCAGACCTGTAATGGTGAGTCCGGGGCCAAATACAGCTTGTTGTTAATATAGGATGGAGAGACAGTACAGGAGTTTGTCTTCTTTATGATGGCTGGAAAAAAAACAGATGCACATCCAACCAAAGCAAGATCCCAGGGTATGCGGTCCAGCCGCAGGAGAAACGGACCCAGGAGGCTTCCGTAGCTCGAGCTCTGATGCAGAGAGAACACAGGGACGCTTCCAAAAATGGCACAAGCGCACACACACACAAAAGTTGCAGCCTTTCCCGGCAAGCGACTGTCATCTCGTTGGAAAAATATGGTAACCGATGCATTAAAGCTCAGGACTTTGAGGGATTGCAGGGACACAGTGGCATTAAAGACAGACAGAGCAGGGGGAAACACGTCACACAATATCCAGAAGGCAGAGGAGGTTGTTGGGCAAAATGGGTCAGTGCATACGCACATACACACGAACTGGTGAAAAAGAATCAAACAAACGCGATTTGGGCTCATGTATGAAATGCAGTTGGATATCTAAGTATATATGTGCATCTATGTGAGCATATTTGGGCATATCATGTCAACCCATACATGTATTAGATATGTGCAGCCTCTCTGCATATCAAAATGCCAGTGTGTGTGATATCAAAGCCAGCCGTACCCAATAATTACAGCGATTTGAAACAGTGTAGGCCACAGCGCCTTTCTCCACAAAAAGAAGGACCTTGTTCCTAATAAACAACTTTTATAAAAACAAGATGGCTTTAGAAGCAGAACCAGAAAGCAGCTCAAAAACAAAAAAAACCCTCCACAAAACCCAAAAGACTCTGCCTTTCATGGCAGTTGAGGCCTGCGGTTCTGTTGCCATATAACAGCAATGCACTTCTAACCCCAGTCCTATTGAGCCCCTTTCCCAGTATCGAGCCACAGGTCTCTCCTCGTTAAGTGAGCCGTACAAGCGTTCAGGACTCCTGGCACTTCTTCACATTAGTCAGTGTGAGACGGGGCTTTTTACTGCGCACAAGACCAGGGACACTGTGAGTTTACGGGGTGAGTGAGCCGCAGCTTTCACTGCTCAATCGAACAAATTCCCGAGAGTCTAAAAGCTAATCCGGCTCAGGGCTTTACCAAACACAGTGCAGCCAAAGGAGCGCTCAAAATGACGACAGTAAACCAGCCTTTTGGCTCCGCGATCTCGACTTGTGCGTTCCTGATGAGCTGACAGGCTGTAGACGTAACACTGACTGTCTTATTAATGCTTAAAGCGTTCTGACAGAGCCTTTTGTTACTTACTTAAACCACGCTGTCTGCAACAACCTAATGGAAGTCTAAAAGCCATTAGGCTAGAGGGCTTAGCCAACACAAACCATGTACGCAGGCAATGAAGGAGCAGCTAAGGGCAATCAATATATCTCCCCTCATTCTCCTCCTCCTCTTTTCCTCCTCCAGTGTTAAAGCTGAATGTCATAGCATCCTCCATGGCTGCTGGCGAGTAAAGGAGACACTTTGGTTTACATCAGAGTGAAGCCAGGGACGGAAGGCCAGCACCTGCAGCGTGGGCAGATCGGACACATCCGTCCGGCTGCGAGTCATTTGCCTTTTTTTCTCTAGGCCTCTCTGCTCAGTTTTTTCTACTGCACTCTACTGTCTGCCATCTTGGTTGCGCACTTCAGCCTCTTTCTGACAACTCTTTTAAGACGGCACAGACACAGAACAAAAGCCAAAAACAAAACAGAGACGAGCTTCACTGTCAGCGGTGGGGCAGGAGGGGGGGGGGACACGTGAGTGTAGTCTGTTGTCATATTACCACGGCGACATGGCAGGATGGAGCCAGTCGGGGCGGTTCTCTTTCGCAGGCCTGGCCTCCGCAGCGGCTGGCATGGAAAGAAAGCCAACGAGCTGGAGACTGATGGCAGAACCAAAACTTCAAAGGTCCTCCTCTCTCTACCTCTTTCTCTCTCTCCCCACGCGAGATGTGCTACATGGCTCCGAAAGGGAACCTGCTAGTTCACTTTAACACAAAGACATTCACACACACACTGTCTGTTATGCGCACACACACCTGGGATTATCAGTGCACCCAACAGACATTTCCTGATTCCTTTTAGAAGGAACAACAGGAGGATGGTTTGGCTATAAAAATATACATTCATACACATACACACACACACACATGCACAGGCACACAGAAACAGCAATAATTCGCCACATACCAGACAGATACTCACCTCAGGCATTGACACACTAACATAACATAAACTGCAAGGTAAATCTTCCTCTGTGTGGAGCTAAGGTGGGGGTGTGGCTGCTGACAGGGCAAAGTCTTTCATGTCTAATAGTTTTTCCGTCACAGACAAAATAAAACAGGGCACTATTGTAGTTTTATAAAGAGACTAAACAACCTGGACAAAAGCCCCCGGAGGCATGAAATACCTGACGTCACAAAGTGTCTTTCAAGTGCACAGCTGAGGAGGGACCATAGTTGCCCCTTTTTTCTCTTACATGAAAACACTTACTTTAAGACCCACATCTCTCCTTATCCCCCCACCCTCACACACTCACACAACCTCCCTCATGCTTCCTGTGAAAAAGTGCTGACCACGTAAAGGAGAACAACCCCTCGTGGGAGCGGCGGCTGCCAGCTTCCACAGTTCCCCCTCTTTCGGCCCACTGTGGCTGAGTACCCTCTAGTGGTCGTGGCGGCGAATGGCACTCCTCTCCTCCTTTTATTCGGCATCCTGGAACCCTCGCTGTGCCTCTTTCCCAGCCAACAGCCGCAGTTAACCGCAGCCCTGCCACAGGGTGTGACTGCAGGACCCAGATGGGGTGAGTGGCATGCAGGGGAAGGGGGTGAGGCAGCTTTTTGTGGGACGCCCAAGGGGGTCCACCACAGTCCCCTATCTCCCCACCACAGTAGCCACCGAGCCCTGGAGAGAGAAAGCCACCCCACCACATTTTAATGAGGGCTAAAATAAACAATGTGAGCACACAAAACCCACCCTGACTGGTTGACTGCGGGCACTGGAGTGGGGCAGATAAGCCGGGCTGTTACTCGGTGGTCTGTGAGCCGATGCCACAGTGAACTCCACGACAAACTCCACTTTATGGAAACGTTAGACCCTCACAGGGCTGAAAAATAATGAGTGGCAGGGTTTGTCGCTGAGGCAGTGTGCGCGCATTGGAAGGCGGCTTCTTGAGAAGGATAAGAGCTGAAGAAACAGCCCGAGGCTCTCCTTTTAATCAAAACTCGGCACCTTTGAACCTGTGGTTCAACTTCAACTAAAGGATCGCTACACCCAAATAACAAACAAACACACTTTCTCACTTATCTGTGATGGCATCGAGCCACGTCGATACTGCAGCTTTAGGTTTTTTTTTACCATGTTTCGAGATATCCATTTGAGATTTCTGCCCAATACAAAAGAAGAGAGGAATTATAAATATGCTGCTCAAAGAAGAATATTTTAGATACTTGCTACTTTAAAGTAAAATGTGATGCATACTAATCAATTCAACTACCCAGCAGTGAATAAAACTGTTAAAATGAACTCTGCCTGGACTGATCTTAATAATAAAATTCTACTCACTCATTTTAACATCACTGATAAGATGATATATAATAGTAGGACTCTTAGATTGGTTTCTTTCTGCAGTATACTTCAAAAAATATAAGTGAGTTGTGCGAACAATAAATAGGTACTTTTGCTCAAGGAACATTTTAAATATAAGATTTTTTACCTCTAATAGTAAATAAAAGTTCCTTGTGATTTGGGTGAAATGAACCTTAAACATACACCTCTCACAACATGTGGAACATTTATTCTAGCCATGACACCGGATAAACTGCCAAACTATTGTGATCCATTGCATCTGAAACCCATTTAGACACACCAAATATGTGGGAATATTCTCTAGTTTCATGCTTTCCCTCCAGTCTGCACCACTCTGAGCACACTGATGTGTGTTCACAGTATATATAGGCCTATTCATGAGTAACTGTATCTATATATATATATATATATATATATATATATATATATATATATATATATATATATATATATATATATATATATATATATATATATAAAATAACATCAGTGTTCACAACTATACATATATATAGCAGACAAAAAACCCTGCACTTCTGCCAGGAAAACACAAGATGATGGCTCAGTGACAGCTTGTACGAGTTGGACAACATTTGGCAGGAGGAAGAAACACCTTGTTGGGGGATCAACACACACTCTTGACGCAGACAGACGACGAGTACTTAGAGCTGACGCCAACATATTTTTTGAATAAAGGCCGACCCTGCTGATGATGTGAGGAACGGATAAAAAGTGGGGGGCACTGAGAGGTCTGTAGAACTGTAAATAACTTAACTTCACCCAACAACAACACCAGACTGTGTGTCTTGTGCCCGGCTGCTGTGTTTACACCCGCTGCTCACCCTGATTAAACACCCAGTGTGTCCCACCTGTGGCCATGTTACCACTTCATTTTCAGTATTAACGAATATGCTGCTCCACAGCAGTGTGTAATTCTAATAGCGTCTCTTTTCTAATCTTTTACAGGCCTCTCTCACCGGCCGACATCATGGCTTCTTCTCACGGGGAAAAGTCACACGAGTGGGCGGGTCTCCTGCCACCGAACCAGCACAGTGCAACACTGATACACTTCCGCTGTACACGTGAGAGGAGCACTGCTATTATTAATGATCTTAGTGCATTAACAACTCTCTCACACACACAGATACACACACACACACTGCGTTTAGACAGATGTTAAATTTTACTTAAAGGTGTGCCATGAAGCACATGACATCAGATATGTCTCCTCCTTAGAATTTTAATTAGCTGAGTGCGAATTGTCTGAATAATGGTTCTGAATGTAATCAGCACATGAATGAATTAATGATTACCAGGATAGAAGAGCAGGAAAAATATTTATGACACAAAAATTTTTTTTTTGACAAATGTTTCCTTAGTATGTGTATTTTTATTGTGAATTAGTAAATAGAATTAGTAGGGGGGGAACTTACTGTTGGTTTGAGCTGGTCATAATCCCTTAAGAAATGTGACAAATATGACTGGTAACACAGGTCACAGCTCGATGCTGCTTTGTTGTAAGGGGTCACAAAAAGTTGGGAACCACTGCCTTATCCTAATTTTATCTGACCTCCTTTATTTCCTTAAAGTTAAAGATATTTATCACTCACAAATTTGCACGCGTTCTTGAAATATTGTTTAACTCTTCTGAAACCACAATAGAGCATCAAGACTACTTGTTCATTATATTTTGGACTAATAATGAACTCGGAAAACCGGCAGTGAAACCAACACGGATCCTCTCCTTTAACTTAAACCTGCTGTGATTATCTATATAATATGCGTTTATGAGCAAATGAAACAATGAAAAGACATTTCACAACAAACTGGGAGAATCCCAATATTCATGCAGCCATGGACCTGCTCATGGGCCTTTGTGCTGTCAGTTAACAGACCAAACCAGACACAAAGCAAGCTATGTAGCCCCAAAGTGAGAGCGGGTTGTGCAGCCACATCAGATGTCAGGTGCACGGAGTCCATATGCAAAGAAGGTTTTTCACACATTGTAGGCCCAAAACCCAGTTGGGATATCACTGTGTACCCTTGAGCGAGCTACTTTACCAGTGTAAATATTTAGCCAGCTGTATAAATGGGTGTTGTGTAAAACCTGCAAACTGAATTGGCACTGCAGAGAAAGAGTCTGTGCCAAAGAGAAAAGGCTCTGCCGAGCTGCTGAGTAGTGAAAAACACACGGCTGATTGATTTACCTTTTAAAGCAAAGGCACGATGATAAACATGTGTACCATTTGGGAAGAAGTTGCGTGTGTGTTTTTTCTCCTCATCACGACAAAGAAAAATCCGAGAAAA
Source organism: Scortum barcoo (assembly GCA_023238725.1). NCBI lineage: Eukaryota > Metazoa > Chordata > Actinopteri > Centrarchiformes > Terapontidae > Scortum > Scortum barcoo. The sequence goes on along the minus strand of CM041539.1, from coordinate 17,919,531 downwards.
CAACTGTGACTGTAACCGCTGCATGTTCATGGCTTAGATGAGTTGTTGGCTCCCTCTCATGGTGTGTAATATAGCCCACACACGCGCACACAAACACACACACAGTCAACATGTTTGCGAAACAATACTCAGCCGCTCCTGGTCTCACCTTCATTACCCAATTACACTAATACACTCACCCTGCTTGTAATGAGCGTGTGGTCTGAATGATAGCCAGCCTTGTTGTGTCTTCTCTTACCTCACACAGACACACACACACACACACACACACACGTCTGTCTGTCTGCGTCTGGGTGAATTTCCTCCCTGTGAATTACAAGTAGAGCCTGTGTCTTGGTGTTCACCAGTAAGGGAGCAGAGAATGTGTGGGGCTGAAACACGACACTTTAATGATCTGGAGAGCATCCAAAAACTGTACGCCCCCACACCTTTTTTTTTTCCCCTTTTTCTTGCGAAACTTTGGCTGCAATCAGCCTCACAGAATAGACTTGTTTGTGCCTCGGAACAGTAGGGAATTGGCTGAAAAACATCATCAAGCTGACAGCCGGAGGGTGTCTTCAGGGGGAGGTGGAGCCCACAGTGGGTGGACACCCACATGAGACATTCCTTGGAGACGGAGAGCTGTAAACAAACATGCTTTGGCTCAGGGGTTCCCAAACTTTTCTGTATTTCTGTATCAGTGGCCTCCAGACAGATTAACTATTGAGTGTAGAGCAAGAAAACCCGACGTGAGACGTTTTCAATTAGGATGACAGGAAAGGAAAGCACCGCTTCTCAGAAACACTCCCTACATTCATGTTTCCTTTGATTTTATCTTGAAAGTGAAATAATAGCTACATTGAGGCTGTGTTTACTCTGCAGGTAAAAAAAACTGCCAAACAAATATTTTCCCCTGTAGACCTGAAACAGATCTGTTATTTTAAGACAGTGTGAACAAATCAAATGAAAGTACTTTGGTATTATAAGTTCTGGTTAAAGCCGATTTCATAATAGCTACTAAAATGGGCATAAGCCTGATTTGTGACAATGAAACCACAGTTTGAATAATTACATCATTTTTTATGTAACGTCTATGTCACTCCAGTGCAAATATTTTACATCAATAACACTGTTAGTTGAGGAGAGATCAACGATAGTAGGAACAATAGGAAAGCACAGGTGGAAACACAAAATACAGTTAATACTGACCAGTTTTAATTGTATTTTTGGCAGGAGTTTTTCCTACTGAGTTGAGGTTCATAGGACAGAGGGCGTCGTTTGCTTTACAGATTTTAAAGCCCCCTCAGGCAAATTGTGATTGCGATATTGGGCTATAGAAATATAGTTTTTCATCTCCTCAACTGTGGAGGGCCAAAATAGTGAGTTAGAACTAATATTGAGAATTGTTTTGTCAAACTGTTTAAAAAGTCAAGAAAGAACCTCAAAATAACTGTAAAAAGGTGAAAGACTGAGTAATAAGACACCCAATAAAATGCTGGGCTGTTCATGATGACTTGAAAGTAGCCCCTTTTCCACTGATATACTGTGCATTAACATCTTGGATATCACTATTTCACCCTTCTCCTTATATAAGAAGGGGTGAGTTTGCCCTGATTGTTATGAGATATTTGTATGACTATTAACAGTGATCTAAAACATGAAAGCAGTATTAGATTGAGGGCCAGAGCCAACCAAGAAAGATGCATAGTAACACTGAAAGTTTATACAAAAACACCAGTCAGAGTGCTAATAAGAAGTTTATTTCAATTCAGTCAATATTGTTAAAAAAAAAAGCTATGACATAGCTTGGATATTTTCTTTGTACACACTCATGTTGTAATGATGAGCTCTGGGAAAAAAAAAAAAAAAAAAAAACCCTTCCTGCAAAACATCCGCAGAGAGAAAACAAGTAAGGCAAAGAGGATGTGGTTTATCTAGAATTCAAATCCAAGCAGGCAAAAAAAATGGCCCATTTTCCTCAAAATTCTGATGAAATGTATACAATTTACACATTGAATTCTGAGCAATCAAAACAAATATTTACAATTCCTTTTTTTTTTTAATCAAATTTGTTTCATAACCAAAAAAAAAAAAAAAATTATGGCAAACAGGAGAAAACAAAAAGTTTTTTGCTTTATCCACACTAAAGCACTTTTGGAGCTATTGTATCGTAACGTACATTCACTACCTTAAAGATTAATCTACATACCAAAGAGAAATTCGACCAGGTATTCGTTTCTTTGCTACTCTCCTCCGTTCACTTTGTCATAAATATCTTTAGTTTCGCCTTTCCTGGCGCCTTGGCTGCACATTAGTGTCCTTCATTCTGTCCGCTCTAGAAAACAAAAAAATTGAGAGTTTGTGGTTTCTGTGGGGTTTTTTTTTTTTTTAAACTTCAAGTGTTCATGGCCGGAGTCGTCCTATCCACAGTGAGACCAGGATAATGTGCCCGTTTTTTGGTCTGCCACGTGTAACCCACACTACTGCTACAGTCAGCACGACCAGAGAGGACTTTCCTTCATGCTTCATAAGAGAATAAAGAGTCTGTGAGCTTTTTTGTGCTGCTCAGTGTTTAAGTGAACATTTTATATGGCAATGTGGTGATTAACAAAAAGGCCAGTCTGCGCATCTACACGTGCTTCGACATCTGTAAGCTACATATGGTTGAATATGTCTTAGACCTCAGGTTAGTTTGATCCTGAGTTGTTACCTCTGCAGCCAGTACATGAAATCCTACGAGCTGAAGCTACAAGACTTCTGCCTATTTGAGGCAATGAAGAAATCAGAGCATGGATACCAGGTAGCTTTACCTGCAGTTACAATTATTTTGATTTATTTTAAACAGCGCAACATTAAAATAAAGCATCTCTGATATGTCAACCACTCAGGTTTGGATTAGCTTCAGCTTCTACTTAAACCTGTCAAATACTTGAGCCAAAAAAAAAAACCACTGAAGCTTCAATACTGTTTATGATGCCTCTTAATAAGCCAAAAGACAGAAAGAAGAAAAAAAAAAAAGCTTCTCAGTGTTCATTTTATAGCAGTCCTAGAAAGAGCTATTTCAGTATTAAAACAGACAACAGGAAACGAACGAGAGCTTTGTGACCTGTCCCCTGCATGCAGAGAGAAGGTCAGCCTGAAGGTCACTTATCAGGGAGCGCATTTGACGAGGCTCCCGACACCGATAAGCACTGATACACATGTCTGGCTGCCTCTCCGACGCCTTGCCATCTCGCAGACAATCACCAGCAAATGAAAAACAAAAAGCAAATTAATGATGAAATGGTGGAACAACGGTGACCTTCGCTGAATCAACTAAAGAGGTCTTCGGAGAACGTAAAAAAACAAAACAAAAACAAGACATGCATCGCTTTAGATGAGGAGAGAAGGAAAAGAAGTCCAGAGTTTTTGTTTTTTTCTCTTTCTCGTGAATGAACGTGAATGAACGTGAGGGATGGATGGCGGAGGAGTTCGCGCGGACCGAGGAGCTCATTTGACGAGCCTCTTGGCCACGTCTCCGTAGGCGATCTCGATCTCCTTGTCGCTGGGGCAGGTGTTGGTGAACTCTTCGCGTGTGTAGGCGTTGTTCAGGTATTTCCAGATGGCGGTCATCTCTTTAGGGATGTCAAAGCCTCTGTACTTCTTGGCCACCACCTGAGAGGAAGGTACCAGAAGTTAGAGATCTCGCCAGCTCTTTTAGGAACTAAACGCTGCGTATTCAACCTTTGTGAAGCCCGGTGATGCAGTTCATACTGTGATGTCTTTGCATTACTTCAGAACTAATTAAATCTGACTGAAATCATCTGTCTAGAAATAACTCATCCTGAAAAGTTTCGCTAATAATGGAACAGTCGTTTTAGGCAGTTGTTAGTACTTTATCGTTAAATTCTTTCAAGCCGACAGTGTTATTTTCTTGATCTCTGTGGCCATTGTGAGAGACTTGATAACTGCGATTGAGGTGACAGAGATAGGCTCGGCAGAATTACTTAAAATAGTCTATACATTTAAAACATCAACTGTTACTACATTAACTGAGATAGAATCAAATCGTTAAAGTTGGAAAATGACCAATAACAGAGTCACTCTCCACCAGCCTCTTTCTTGCTTTTTATTTCTAGTAAATTTAGCAGAATTCATGGAAGAATGGGGAATTTACATTTTCAGAAATACTTGCTGTCCACTCACACAGGTGTTTTAATTTATTTTGCCTAATTTAAGTCCTTCTTGGGAGAATTTGCTTGACTGATATCTCTCTGATTCTCCTGTTGCTTTTGCTGCATGTGTTTGGGTGGGTTAAGTTCCACCTTTATTATTCTGATCAGTTCATGGAGGTGGCCTCTTATAATGACTTTGAAGGTCCTGCACACCTACACGAGTATTTCTACCTTGTTGGAAGAAGCTTAATTAGGTAGATAAAGAGAAAACTTCTATGGGGATGATCCATTGGTGTGTCACATTAATGCGATATCAGTTCAGTGCAACCCTCTCTTGCTCACTTTGACTATGTGCAGCTTGGGCAGCAGGTTACAGTCAGCCAGGGTCATTTCATCCCCATCCAAGAAGTTGCGGTTGGAGACCTTGACGTCTTCGATGCTGTTGTGGTCGATCTCATCGGGCAGCGGCGAGCGAAGATACTCGTCCAGCTTCTGCAGGGTCTTCAGAAGCCCGCGTTCCAGGGCTGTAACCAGATACCATATTATAAAAACTGCACTGACTTAAGTGTAATTATATTTATATTCAATGAGCAGTGTTAAATTATCATTCCTGAGGCCTTCCATTGCAGCTGCTATGCCCATATGCTGAACAACCACATGGGGGCAGCATTTCATCTAAAGGCAAGCCCTTGTACAATACAGGAAATGGGCCTATCATTAACAACTGTACAATCTAACACAATATACAACAACAGCAGTGTAATACAATGGCCTGCTGCTGTAAAACCAAAAATATCTTTGAGACGCTCGTTACCCACCACACATTTCAACAGCATTTGCTTGCACAGGTGTTACTCACCTATTATCCAGCTGTAGTTTATTCACTGACTGTTCATTGTATTGTTGGAAAATATGACATGAATGTTCAATTCAGTGGTTTAACAGCAGACTCGACCTGTTACTTTGGAGAGGACTTATCACTGAACCATGAGATTCAGCCTCAGAGTCTGTTGACACAGCCTTGGCTTTCACGTCCAGCTCACTGTGGTTCAATATTTTCCCAGGGTGGAGAACGGCCAACTAAAACATGATACAAAATCTTGGTATTTTGAGACTATCATAAACATCCTTCGAGGGGAAACAATTCCACAAATTGTTTCACCCAGGATGCACCAGAATCAATAGACCAAATATTTTTCATATTATTCCAATAATCTTATCTACTGTTTGTGATATGGCCGGTCTCTTGCAGCGAGGTCTGGGGTGCAGAAATCAGGAACAGGAGGGATGAGATAGTGAGCGTCAGTTTATTCTCAGGATAGCTGCTCTGTGTGATTTTCCAGAGAGCTCCACCAGGTGAGACGGGGAGTGTGTGGACAGCAGAACAAAAGCTCAGTGTTCCTCACGGAGGCTGACTGTAATCCACCAATCAGGCAGGGCTACGAGTGCAGCCTAGCAACCACTCACCCTACACAATTGGATGGTTTCTAGATTTGTGTGATTTGTGTGTGTGTGTGTGTGTGTGTGTGTGTGTGTGTGTGTGTGTGTGTGTGTGTGTGTGTGTGTGTGTGTGTGTAGAGAGAGAGAGAGAGAGAGAGAGAGTCAAACACAGATCCAGGAAACTTACCCTCGTTTGCGTCTGGTTTTGAGTTCTTAATGTACGCTGAGAACTTGGCAAAGATGTCCATGCCAGCTGTGTTTGACTCTGGGTGTCTTGCACCCAGCTTGATGTACCTGCATGCAAGCATACACAAGTAAACACATGTGTTTGAGTAATGTTTGCTAAAAACTACAGTGCCCAGCAGTTGTCGGATAATTACTAGAATTTTGGAAGATTAAGGTCTTCAGTAGGAGCACATGGACTTACAGCCGCAGGCTGAAGAAGTCAGAAAGTACCGAGTCTTTTGGCTTGATTTTATGACAATAAAAAAAACATACAAAATATAGGAGGCCTTATGCTTTATGAAAAACACTTCATTTAAACCCATGTAAGGCCTCGACCCTTCATTACATGCTAATAGAGCGCTTTAAAAATCCAACAGTGTGCTAAGTGTGTTCAGAGTTTAGGTGTGTCAGAGTGTTGCCACGTGGGTGAGAAAGAACTCACTTGGGTGGGCAGAGGACATCCTCAAGGAACTCCTCGATCTTGTTGACGTCAGTCTTGACCTCGCCGTTGAAGGTGATAAAGGGTGGGTGTGTGCCCGGGGCCAGGTTCTGGAGGTCTGCAGGCTTCCTGGAAGAGAAGTGGCTCAACTTAGGATGACTGAAGCAAACAGAACCACACCATGACACCAATTCATTTTTTAGTAATACTATTACTGAATAGTATATACAAAGTATCATTTACAGCTCTAATAATATAAACATATTAATTATATAATAACCATTATTTTTATCATTTTGATTAATCAATTACTTATTTGGTTAATAAAATGGCAAAAAATGTTGATCACTGAAGCTCAAAGATTAATGTGATGTTTTGTTTTGTCCACAACCAAAAGATATTCAGTTTACTGTCATAGGGGGCTAAAGAGAAAATATTCACATTGGTTTGCTCAAAAAGATTAATCTGTCATCAGAACACTTGGCAATGAATTTATTGGTTGACAACCAATTTATTAATCAACTAACTGCAGCTCTATGTGGTATAAACATATTGTGCATTTCTTTAATACTTGTGTGTCTGTATGGTTCAACAAGTTCATGAAACTGATGAACTTGCCATGGCTATTCCACAGCCTATTGCACTTTAAACCCTCCTCCTCCTCCTCAAGTGTGTGTCTCCATGAGAGTGTTTGTGTGTCCCTTTCTCCCTGCAGCCTTCAAACCAGCACATTTTGTACCAGATGTCTCTGGCAGGCAGATGACACTGACACATAAACAAAAATGACTTGTGAAATCCCCACAACCCAGAGGCTTAAATCATGTCAGTATTAAGACGACTTAACACACAGAGGTGTCTCAACAAGCCTAATAGATGTGTGTGAGCCAGCAGGCAGCACAAATCCCCTTTGATCTAATGTAAACTGGCAACAGCATCTCTTAAATGGTCACAATGGAGTCCATGTTTTAAGACAAGCCATCGAAGGGCGCAAAAAATGGGAAATGATCTCAGCTCTTTGGCATGCGAAGGGGAAGTGGCACCCAGCGATATCACTGAGGAGTGGGTAACAATCTGCCTTGAGGATCACAGGCTTTCATCATAGAAACTTTTATTACATATTAACAAAGTAGCCTTGACCCAAGACAGCGCAAACTCAGGGAGGATAAACATGTCGAACCTGTTGTAGTCACACGTGACATCCAGGTCGTTTAAATACCACAATAAAAGAGCCATAAATACGGCAAACATACGCCTTCTTTTGCAATCCATAGTCATTTTATGTTGACTCAAGATTACAGATACTGTATAGCATGGAAAAAGCAAGGCCTGAATCACTATGGAAGGAATAAAAAAATAAATAAATAAATAAAGCACCGAGCAGTCATTCCAGCTGAGTTGGAGTGACTGCCGAGTTGTTTGAGGAGCAGGGAGTAAACAGACACTGCTAAGTAGGCGGACATCCTCCATTGCCCTGTGCAGGATGTCAGCGAGCTCTGTTTTATGTTACGCGACCTCAGAAGGGGAAGATATATGCAAATATAGCCAAATCTATGCGTTTTGAATGTGCTGGCATGCATGAAAACCTAATGAGTAGTCTGGAAGAGGGAAGCGCAGTATCTATCAAGTACACCTCTGTTGTGTTTTTGTCGTCAAACAGTGTGTCGCAGAGGAGGAGTCGCCCCGTGAAGACCCAGCTGCCACGCGGATGAACCGCGCTGCCTCGGAACAAAACCGTCAGAGATCTTGTATCTCTGAGTCAAACACACATGGTGGAGAAAGACCGTATGAAAGCAGACGTCCATCTGACCGTGCCTGAAAATAATCTGGCACTTGCCTGCCCTGCCTTCTGCAAGTGGAAAAACATTTAGGGAGCATTTAGATGAATCATACACTCGAAAAACATAGTGGGTTTGGTAAAGAGCTTCTGGTGCTGGGATCCACATGTGAGAGCACGTTTGCTTGCAGCTGTGCGGGGAAAAAAAAAAAACTTAAAATGCAGTCAAAATTGCAGAGGATTGCCGTTTTCTGATTCCAGCGGTGAAAAATAACATGTTGCCCACCAAAATCCAGGCAGGAAGTGAGCGTTGAAGAGCCTTAAATAGCCTCTCCAGAGTCTTGTGTGTTTATTTTTCTCCGATTTTCTCCGGCCTGGGAAAGGGTCATGGGAAAACCAAATAAGCAGTGGGGAAGCAGCAAGCGTGTTAGAGGTGGAGCTGGATCAAAGCGTTACAGAGCCGGTAAGGCCTTTGTGGAAACGCCCAGACAAGCTGTAGGAGACTATCAAAGGAAGAAAAAGAGAGAGGTAATTTTTTTTTTTTTTATCCTGGTTTAGCAGCCAACGACAGGAGGAAAAGCAGCAGAAGAGGAAGATAAGGAAGAAAAGGGGGGAGAGAGAGAGAGAGCGTGTGTGTAATGGGAGCAGCTCTCACCTCTTGAGGTCCACTGTGGTGACATTGAAGACGACTCCTTTAAGCCACAGGATCATGAAGAGCCTCTGGGAGAAAGGGCAGTTCCCGATGCTCTCTCCATCGCTTCCCGCCTTAAATAAACAGACAGATACTAAAAGTTAAGAGTCAGAGTAGATTTACAATCAGAGATATGTTGCAGGTACCACCCTGAAGGTCAACTACTCCTTGAGTACACAAATGATGGCACCTGTTCCCATCTTATTAGGGAAACCATTAAGCAAAGGATGGAAATGTCACACGTTCAGTCATTGCAAATAAAAGAAAAAGAAAAAAAAAAGGCAGCAGAAAAACATCTGTAACAGTTTTCTGCCACTGATTATGCTGCTTATAGCTGAGAATGAAACGTCCCGGCAGTCTTAATAGAGATCACATTTCTGTTGAACAACATTTATGGCCCAGGGCGTTTTACTGCACTCACCCAGAGAGGGCCCGTTTCAGACAATGAGTCTTTCATTTACATTACAGGCTGCACTCTAAAAGACTTAAGTAGGAGGAAAAGAGTGGAGAGCCGACCCCCATTGTCTTAAACACTTCAACACACTTCCCCTCCTTTAATCTGCAGAACTACTGTCAAGGAGTAAGAGGAAACTTCTGTGATTAAGTGACTCGTGTGGCCTCATTGATTCCTCTTTCACCAGACTGCACAAACACAAGAGAGAGCGGCGGCAGCAGCGAGAATGGGATCAATGGAAGCGGCACGTGTCCCCCAAATTAACGATGAGCGGTCACCGTTCAGCACCGGATGGAAAACGAAGTTGGAGATGAGTTTCCAAATATTAAAACACCTCTTTGTTTCTTTTTTTTTTGTGGCAGAACCGACAAAAAACTCCATGGAGGATGAGAAACAGTATCAACAGCACTGATTTCTGTCACCCCATCACACACACACACAGCAGTAAACAGAGGGGCTATGGGAGGCTGCAAACTGTCAGAGATATCTCCTGTCTTCCAAACAAGCGTCCATCTCTTTGTCATGCGCTCCCCCTTCCTTCTCCCTCTCTCCACCTCTCTCTAACTCAAAACCATGTATGGTGGTTTGGATTCTACAGCATGAATAAGCATTTCATTTGAAATAACTTAAGCTTAGCCCGGTATCTTAATGAAATCTGCCGCGCTGACTGGCGCGGTAATTTCCAGTCAGTAATTTCTGCTCCAAGAAAACCCATTTCATTTTCAGTTAAACCACGCAGCGGCAAAACTCAGAGCCATCACTGTGAAACTGAAATCAGAAACTGTTCTCATTTGCTCCTTTTTACTCACAGTACTTTGAAAAAAAAAAAAAATCTTAAATTTTACTTCTTAAATTCACCAGAAATGTATCCAAATCTTGGCTAAGCAGCTGCGTGGATACCAAGCCTGTGGAGGTATGCGATTCTCCGGGGAAGGCAAGCCAAAAGAGAATGCACTATATTCATCTGTTCACAAAGAAAAGCATGGAGGTCATTCAAGTGTCTGCGCTCAGGAATGCACCTCCTCATTCAGAGTATTACTGTAACAGAGCTTCTATGAAACGGCTGAATATCGTTTAGTTTTTGTCTGTCACTTGCGTTTTCACATATGGTCCTTTTGGAAACGAAACAAACCCAATCGTCATCCTAAGACAGAAAAGAGACTCAGTTCTTTTTCATTCTTGTTGTCAGCTCATTTGAAAGAGGACTCCGGTCTCTTTCTGGTCCACTTCAGCTCCGAGAGACATAAATCTGTTACCGTACCTTCAGCACTGGTCACCACTTCCTCCTTTTTAGGGTTGGCACAGGCGTTTCCACACAGGATTCTACGCTTTCTCATTTTATCACATGTGGTTACGTTTTTTTTCTTTTGACGTCTTTATTTATACTTTCATTTGGCACTGTAGAAAACTGGAGGAAACCCAGAGCATTCTTTGCATAGTAAACAGTTACCATCTGCTATTGTATTTATCATGAAGAGCACATCAAAGGGTGAAATGAGCCTGGAGCGCTTAAATGAGCAGCAACGCAGACTTGAAGCGAACTGTACTCAAACAGGTTCGCTTCAGAAGGGTCTTAGGTCTTTATGAGTGCATATGCACATACATTCAGAAAATTCTGACTCATGACTCTGAGTTCATTTAGAGGGCTGAACAGGACCAAGTGCATCTGTCCTGCAGAGATGTAACACAAGAGACATACAATTCAGAGAGATTTTCAGATTTGATTAAAAAAAAAAAAAATTCAAATGTGAATGAGTAAATGAGTTTTAACCGTAACTCCTGTCTGAATTGAATATTTGTTAAATATCAGAATATCAGAGATGCAGGTTGTGAACACTTGTCAATGGTGGACTTTGTTCTTGAGTGCCCAGTCAGTCCAGCAGCTCCTCGCTGGTGCGGACAGGCCGGCTGCTGTTGTCCTCTGTGTGACGCCCAGTGGGATGGCTCTGTTTGATCTGCCTGCTGGCTCCCATTGTACAGCGGCTATTCGCTCACCCCCCACCACCACCTCTGAATTCAATATCTGAAAAGCCTGGATTAGATCACTGCCTTTGTTCAGCAAATGAAAGTCCCCTTTTCACCTTACATGATTCAATTCTAAAATGAAGCTTCGCCCATGAAGTGTTGGAGCTATTGTGGCTCATGGCCCATCGCCAGACTACGTTAGCATTAGCTGATCCTTCGGGGATCTAAAAGGGATGATTACTCCATTTTCCCCACAGGGCTACACCTACAGAGAACCATTCAGGGTTGGATCAAGGGTGGCAGTGCAGCACAGCAACTGTTCCCATGGCGATGGCCAGACACGTATGACATGGAAAGCAGAGCACACAGTTTTGAGGGGGTGATTATCAATTCACAGGTAAACCGTCTGAAGTGAGTCCCCTCTCTGGGAGGGACAAACATGTGAGCCGCAGGATGTAATGTGATTTGTAAATCAAAAGAGGTTTACTGTCCTTCATCACAGTGAGCTGCTTTTAAGCCGAGTTCACTGGAGTTCTGTGTCTCAAGTGGCCAAGAAGAAGGCCACGGCAGCTGAGAAAGACATTTCACACTTTTCTTTCTCTCTCTCCTACCCTCTGGAGTCTGCAGCAGAGCAGACTGCAGCTCTCTGCCAAGCACACTGACAGCAGGCATCTGCTGCAGAGAGAGAGAAAGAGGGGAGAGAGAGAGAGGGAGAGTAGCATTACTGGAAAACAGAGAGGCAATTAGGGATCATACTTTTTAATGAACATGAAGGAGAACAAGCGGTAATGGGTGCTCTAAGCGGGACGAGGAGAAAAGACAGCAAGCTTCAGAGGCTGTGTGCTGTTTGGCACGCTGCTTGTTTCTTCCTCCTCCTCCTCCTCCTCCTCCTACTCCCCTCCTCTTTATCCCTCTCCCCTTATCCTGGGCCCCTGTGTGGAGTCAGAGGGGGTTGGGCGTTTGGGGAGGAGGGAGAAACTATTCCAGAAATGTCCTGTTACTCCCGCCGAAGACGGCGCTTTGTTTGGTTTACGTGATGATGCTGTTGTAGCTGCGTTTCCACTGCCTGTGACACAGAATCTGCTGCGCTGTTCGAGGAGGGCTGTCCTACATTTGACTCGGGCGAGGTAGTCTTCAGCAATAATTGTGCTGAATAACATCTCGCAGTGGCAGTCTCAGAGATTAACCTCAGTGGATGGTGAAAATGAGAAATTAAAACTAGATTTGTATGTGAAGCCTGAAACAGGTTTTAAGAGTTAAGACACCGCTCTAAACCTCCACCCTGCTAACACTTTCCAGAGTGACGCTATTGTAGTGTGACATTCAGAAAAGGGCTTGTGGAGAACCTTCTACACAGCAACAACACAAAGCACTTTCTGTTTGTGGAGTTTTAGGCACGTCACCAGTGAGCAAGAGGGGGGAAAAAACAGCCCAATAAAACACACAAGTGAAGCAAGAAATGTGTTTGAATGGGCCCTTATAAGGTAAGGCACACTGGTTGAAAAAGACATTTTCCAAGAAGCAAACCAGCGCTTCGATTCCAAACACGAGCAGCATTCACAGGAACACTGAGCGGTGGCCGGCGTGTAGCCTGCTATTCAGCCTCCTGTGCCGAAAATGACTCGCATCTAGCAGACGCTCGCACCATCTTTCACAGGGAGCCGAGCAGAGATTTCCCCTGGTGTGAAACGGGCTATAATAACGTCTGGGCCACAGAGGCAGCAACAGCTGACTACTGCTAACAGACTCTCGAGCTTTATTTAGGGCTCAATGGATAGACCGTGAGTCAACAGATGCCTGTTTATTTAATGCCAAACACAAACACACACACACGCAGCTGCCCAGTGGAGGGTGTGAGTCATGCTCCAGTCGGATGTTATCTAGGAGTCTGTGTCCAGGACAGCATGGCCCCGCAGCACAATGGGGCCTCAGTCAGCAAGGGGGCCAGCGGTGTCTTTAAAATACTTTTTCTTCTCAAACACACACACACACACACACACACACACACACACACACACACACACACACACACACACACACACACACAGAGAGTGAGGTCATACCTCTTTATCACTTCCCCTGTGACTATGCTAACTTAACACCCCAGGAGTAATGCTGATGATGCTCGGCCTTATCTAATGAGCTTCAACATAATGTGGTCATGTACGCACTTTAAAGTATGCTCACTTTAAACAGGCTAAAGGGCATCCTCATTAAGTCCCAGCCCATAACATTTTACGAGCGGACACGTAAAACGCAAGAGCTGTTCACCTCAACCTCCTTCACTCTCACTGAGTTTCTGACATTTCTACTATATCTAAGTATTTGTGCTTTACAGTTACAGTGGTCAGCATTCAAGGACAATGGATTCTGTTGAGGCTGGGCACAGTCCTCCCAGTCTCTGCTCACAGTCTAATTTTAGTAACGCAGAGGCCTGTGCCCTCCTCTCCCCTCCCCAACACACTTCATACTCTAAATTGGGTGGGCTGCTCACCAAGTTCAAGCCACACTTTGACCGAATAAGGAACTGACGATGTAACTAGCGCTGCAGCTTTCCTCCTCCTGCTCTGACACACAGCAGGAATGTCCGTTTTGAGAGTGGCCAGTCATGGTAATGTCATGGCAACGCCTCTCCCCATCTGCTGGACAAGTATGCGGGCTGGGCTGAGGATGGGACCGTGACTGGACTGAAGAGCTGAACCCAAAGCTGGCTGTTACTCAGCCCCTGACGATCTTAGTCGACTTTGCTGAACTGCGGTGGGTTAAGAGAAGAAGTTCATGATCCATGAGCTCTATCATAGGTCCTGTTCAGAAGGCTGGTCAGCTCCAGAGCAGCAGCCCCACACCCGAATAATGATGCCTTAATCAAAGATCAGGGTCTTCAAAGTAATCGTTATCAAGTACAGATTGTCTAAGCAATACACTGCAGGCCTCTACTTTAGACTTTAGAGGATTTCAGGACTGCGACAAAGCAACCAGGCTAAAGATGAATTGTTTGAATAGGGCTAACAAACAGCTGAACAATAATAATAATAATAATAATAAAATAAAATAATTCTTAACTGTTCTAATAACCAATCATTTAAGTCATTCTTCAAAATAAACTTAAACAACCATGTTTTTTTTTATACCAAACACTTATTTTTTTACAAAAGAGGCCAAACTTTCAATGTATTCACTGTAAACACAAGCAGAATTTCAGAAACCTGTACAATTAAACTCATACTCATGTAGGGTTATACAGTAATGAGTAAAGAAGACAACAAATTCATCCAGGCATCTGATACTCGGTCCATCGGTCTTTACCAAGAATTTATTGAGATTTTGTTTCTTGTCTGATGCCCGGCCTGGGTGGGTAACGAGAGCTGAGTCCCTGAGTCTGACCACAGTCAGAGAGATGAGTGTGCAGACGAATCAGATCCTACTGGAACATTGAAACGCCATCACATCCTTGGTGTGGCTCTGACTCAGGCTGACATCACTCAGTGGAAACCTCCAGACTTCCAGTCAGACATAAGCCCTCTGTGCTGGAGCACACGAGCGCTGTCTAAGAACCGCCGTTTTCTGTGGAAAGTTGGAGGCTGAAGTCTAAAAGAGGCTTACTGCATCACCATGCAACGGCAATGATGTAAGCTAAATCAACAATGTGATGACTACTGTCTTTAGACTTGGTGCAGAAGAGATAAGACGGATCAGGTTTATGGAGAAAGGGGATGAGTGTTTAGTGATGAGTAACACAGGTCCAAAATGATGGAAAAACAAACAGACAGCCATGTGGGAGATCAGCGTAAACCAACAATCATCCTCACTCTGTCTGTTGTTTCAACTGTGTAACATAAACAGCGTGCTGCATGCTGTAGTCTGCACCAGCCCAACTCTACGCCCACATTCATGGACCCCAGGCTGATGACTGGGGCAGACTCACAAAACCCACACTTTTCTCATCCTCCCAGTTTTCTTCTTACATTTACATGAGAAACATCATGGAGAACTAGCCTCCAATAGTCTATCAAAAGCATCTAAAACATCTCAAATGTCTTATTTTGAACCTAAATGAACCCTGCAGCAATACCTCCAGGACAACTGTCTAGACAGCTGTGTAACCACTCTTTGGCACCGACACAATGCCAGCATGCTATCGAAACGTGCCAGATACGCATGGCAGCAGAAGCCTTCACCACGGCCACACAAGCACCGGCCTCATCAGTGATTCTGAGCAGTGCAGACACTGCGTCTCTCCCTTCTCTTTTCCTCTGGCCACCTGCCAGTTGCGTCCACTCTGACCTGCAGTCCAGCCGCCTTTCAGCGCCAGTCCGGAATATGCTGCCTGACTTTTCACATCATAAAGGTCAAACATGCAAAACGCTTGAGCTCACGCACAAGCCTTTGAAGTTTGCGTGTGCCTAGACTGTATATTTATGCATCATATCACAACATTCATAATATTTCAAATGTCATATCAAACGAGTATTGAAATATTTTCCTTTACTGTAAAAATATATATTGAATTAGTCACAATGTAAATACAACAGTCTATAAGATACAGATAAATTATTACTCTTTTCATTTCAAGTATAATCTAAGAATATGAAGTTATTATTATAATCTAATAAATCACCAATTTTAGGCCTTACTGAGCAGCCCTGATTTGTACCTTAACATTAAGGAGTTTAGCACTCCATTAGCCTTTTTCTGTCACGGTTAGACGGATGTTTGGACACACGCTGTGACACACTGTGCACCTTGATTGAGTGATGATGAGTCAGGAAAGATGTTCCTGTCATCCTATCCTCCACATTCAGGCACTGCACTTCGGGTTATATGCAATTCAGTAGGCTCTGCTATGAAGAACACACCACGTGAAACACAAGCAGACTGGATCATGTTAAGGCTGATTGAGTTACATGTGCAGATTCTCCTCATTTAAGGGGGTCACACACCTCTTTGGATGGCGAAGACGGCGCGGCAGAGAGTCAGAGGCTCGTTTCCCCTCTGTATCCTGATCTGGTTAGGTTATAATGGCTGCAATAGCCTGTGCGGCCATATTAGATAACGAGCGAAACACACCAAACCGTGAACTAACAAGATTCCCTGTGAGGAGGAAGTCTTCAAAGTCTCTGATCCATGCTGCTCTCCGGTGGCCTCACTTCCTGTTCTTGAGCTCATAGGAGAAATGCCTCATTAACTGTTGGCTTCCTGGTCGGGCAGCGCAAATGAGACAAGCACTTCCTCCTCTTTGATAGGCTGAACTACGCTTTTCCTCAGTATATTAATATATATTGGCCCAACGTGACTGTATTTATTCAGACACAATCAGCAGCGATCCAGCCCACGCAGGACACGGGCAATATGCTCTCACATAAAAATGCAAAGATTGATTGGAAAACCTCTCAACAAAACTGGCTTAATAACACACACACACACACACACTGCCAGATCGATGAGGCCAGAGTGCAGAATCAGTCAACCGGACCGTAACAATGAAATCGCTCTGACGGGCCAGGTGCTGCAAAAGCAAATTCACGGTGCACAAACAGCTCACTGCAACAGCGCAGCACAGTAACAGGCCATTAATTTTTGTCCCCTGCCTCATGATCCTGACTGCAGAATTGCTATACGGTTGTCAAACATTAACTGCTCTATTGATTTTCCTATTAAAAAAAAAAAAAAAAAAAACTGCACTCAGTTGCCTAGAACACAATCCAATGGGGAGAAGAAAGGTTTATTGTGAGCTGAAAAAATATAAACCATGGGCAAATTATGGCTGAAATTTTGGCCATTTAAAGTCTTAACTGTATGATTAACCATCCAACCAGGGTTACCTTAGGATCAACTGAGCACTGGTAAAAAAAAAAAAAAAAAGCTATAACAGTCACACTGCAACAGCACTGAGTAGAGGATCATAACTGCTGAAAAAGGTCAGTGTTTCCATAAAACAGCGCACCACAAGGCATAAGTCTGATTGTCACATGCTGCAACTGATACCAGAATATGACACGAGCAGCTCTCTTTCGAATAAACTTCAAAAGGGCCTGCTAAGAGTTTTTGGTGTGACACGAGCCATAATGTATTTCCTCGTGTCCACAGAGGAGAAACTTAAACCTCTGAGATGCGTTTTACATCACGAAAACGTTGACCCTGACCAACCCTTGAGGAGGAGGTGCTGCTTTTTCGGGACCGTTCTTTCTCTGGCGTGTTGCAGGTTCCCATGGGACTGTGCTGAGCGACGTACACAAAACACAGACAGGCTCCCGTGCCACCCAGACTCAGAAGCACTTGGCCTCCATAACTGGCTCTGCTGGCAGGAGAATGGAGGTCTGGAGGAAGCAGAAGGCCTCGCAACCAGCGGCGCGACCTTGGCACGCTTGCAGCTGAGAGGCTCATACGCGAGCAGGGATAAAGCCCGTCTGTTTCTCTTGACTCATCTATATTCTGTTCACTGTCTTACAGTCAGGTCATACGCTGGTGAATCACTAGCATGCCTGGGTTGATTCAGAACCGCGTTGTAAAGCTGTGAAAATCTGAATGAAAACATTACCTATTTTTAATGATTTAATAAGGAGAATTATGTGCATTAACAGCGAATGTGCTTCGCTATCGACGCAAGACAGCCGCCTGAGTGATGTGTCTTTCTTTAAAGAAAATCCCCTCGGGCCTCAGTTTTAGAAGAAGAGCAAAGCTTTCAAATACTTAAACAATAATTCTACATAATTATATGCAGCTGCACTTTTTCATCTCTCATGTCAGAGTACTACATTCTCCAACTATCACAGAGCATAAATACATCAGATTTAGGGTTTCATATTACCACTTTAACCATGTGATGTGTGGAAGTGCCAAGCGAAACAGACATGGGTGGATGCTGGGGAGTCACCCTCTACAGCACAGACGACTAACTCATGTGTGAAAAAAAAAAAAAAAAAGAGAAAGAAAAAAAAGAATATCTAATCTTCTGCACTGTGAGGAGGTCAAGGGTCCGTCCTCCCTCATAGAAAGTCATTAAATCCTGTGCACTTGCAGAGCAAGCAATATAAAATGACAATGACAAACTTCATGTCCACGCCCATAATGTGTTCCCATAGCATTGTGACAGCTGTTGCTATCAACACCGCAGGCAGAAAAGTTGCAAGATCATCAGAGTTTCTCTGAACTGGGACAGTCAGCTACTTTTAATGAGCAAACAGGGTTGTGACTGCTCAATCTATCCAGACACAGTGTTCATGTCCTGGGGAGGCATAATTAGTCAGCTTTGATATGTGGCAGTGCCCTAACAGATCTGACACTGCTGTGTGTGAGGAGAGCGCACACACACACACACAGTTGGTTATCAGCTGATCCCAGAGGCCCGGTTTGCAGCAGTGTGCCTATAGCAACCTCCCCGCCTGCCATTGTCTCCCATGACTGTGTTTAACACAGTGCAGTGAGAACAACAGCATCAATAATGGATGTGGACATATCAGACGCTGGTACATAACAGAGCTGCGCTATACAGGCGAAAGGCAGCCTCGCACACAAACACACACATCGGGAAAACACACAATGGAAGAAAGTTCAGTACACCACGATCCACGCACGGTCTGAGGCGGGAGGTGCTGAGAGGGGAAGAGCCGGCCACACATGTAAACCTTCCAGGCCTGGGGATGATGTAACCTCTCCTGAAGGTTGTGAGACGTGGTTAAAGGGAAACGGTGCCGGCCAGTTCGTTTCCATCCATTCTGCCTCAGAGACTGAAGGGGTCTGCTGCTCAGCCTCTTCAATGCCTCACTATAAAAGGCTGCTCTTTAAAAGGACTCAACAGGAACAATGTAAGTAGGGCCGAGTTTGTTGCATTTCTACTGAATCTGGAAAACTTTTAGAAGTCACCCAAGTTCACGGCTACTGCAGCTAAAGAGGACAGGCCCGAGCTAGCAGTCCCCCTCCAGTTACAAATGCACAATTTGATTAAATTTGAATGAAGCAGATTTGCAGATAATCCTCCATTTTACTAGGCTTACCACGATAAACTACTCTCATGTCACATTTACTGACTCTCTCTTTGTAAAAAAAAAAGGCAGCAACACTGACTGTTAAGTGTTTGCTCTGACGCCCTCCTGCACCATCACCCACACTCACAGTCAACTCAGGACCCTCCCTCTCCACGGTCCCCTTGTCCCAGCACCCCCCCCCCCCCCCTTTTTTTTCCTTCTTCTCCTCCTCTGCCATTTTCCCGCCCTGCAAAGCAGCAGGCTGAAGAAAAGAAAAACAGCCATTCACGACCCACCGCCACCATCATGCACGGCTACAGTTTCAGGGGCGGAGATGGACAGATAGGAGTAATAAAAAAAGATAAGAGAAAAAAAAAAGGGATGATCACCTAAAGAGCACCCATAAAAAAGGCAACACAACTTTAAATAACACCACAGCAACAACACACACACTGTACGCCTCAATTGTCTTTCACACTCCTGCTGCAGTTTTTAGTGAGGTGGACTCAGAAATCTGTCAGTCACAGCAGCAAACTTTCACAGATGGTTGAGAGATGACAGATCAACAAACAAACACACACACACACTTCCAACACGGTGCATCACTTTGGGGGGGATGTGTGTCTCTTACAAAGCAAATGTTGGCTGTGCTGTGATGGAGCTTTTGTTCACGATTTAGCGGGCAGTTTTGCAGCATGGCAGCCCCCCCACACCACCACCACCACCCTCTCTGTATGGAGGAGAGGAGGAGGAGGAGGAGAGGGGGGGAGGGGCTGTATCCGCCCTGCCTGTGTCACTGCAGGGCTCCACATGGCCTCAGCACCGGAGGAAAAAACGAAAATTACAAACTTAAACCCGCTCAGAAAAAGGTTTCCGTCAAGCCAAACACCGAGGGGGGGTTTTAAGATGAACACAGCCAACATTGCACCCCCCTCTTCCTCCTCCAGGCTGAAACAGCGTCCATCCCCACAATGCCCTCCCTCCGTCGGGGGGCTCAAACTTGTCTTACCTTGACGAACAGCTCGATAACGGGCTCGGTGTCCGCCTTCACTCCGTTCTGCGGGACCGACAGCGACATGCTTGCTTGCTTGCTTTCTTTTTCTTTTTCTAACCCCCCAAAGTTTGCCGCACAAAGATGAGTTTATTCTCGATACCACGCCCGACTCGGCTCGGTCCTCTTCTCCACCTCTTTTCTTCTCTTTTCCCGCACTGGAGGCGCCTTTTTCTCTCTTTCTTTCTTTCTTTCTTTCTCTGTCTGTCTGTCTGTGTGTGTGAGTTGGAGCTGGAGGAGCTACAGACACATCGTTGGACCGGGAGCCTGTCTGTCTGTCTGTCTGTCTGCTGATGGTGCTGGTGGTGTTTGAGGACGGGAGGGAAGAAGAAGCGACGGGAATATTTAAAGCTGTGATGTCATCTGAAACGCAAACAGGGAAAAATGTGGGAGGGTCCTAAAAGGAGGAGGAGGATGGAGCAGAGAGATACTGCTGCTCACTGCTCCTGGACAGCTTTTTTTTCTTAATAAAATCCCCAAAGTCTCCATTTTCTCCGTCCCTCTATTGTTTTATAATACATTTGTGTGAGCGTTTTTATTTGTGTCCTCTTGTTTCAGTCACATTGAGCCTGGCTGTCGTGATTAACGCCGTCAGTGATGAGCTGACACTTGTGGAGGAAGACAGCAGCATATCTGGTCTTGGTGACTGGGGTGATAATTTTACTGTATCCAAGGAAAGGGAAGTTTAACTGATTGCCAGGACACAATATCTGCAGGTGGAGTGGGTCACTCATGTCTCATTTAAATGAGGCAAAATACACATTTTTGCATATCTATTATATATTTTGTATTAATTTCTATATTGGATTATATATTAATTTATTCTATAACTTTCTTATACTATTTTCTGTTGATATATCAAAAATTGTCATTTTTACTTGTGGGATTTTATTTATACATATTTCAAGCATTAAGTGCCAGTGACTCGTATATTTCAAGGGTAACTGTGAATATGACCAGAATATCATCAGTTGTAGACCTATGGTGTGGCTTAAATCCAAACCCTCTCCTTCATTCACCTAAATTAATTTCATTTGTCTTGACAGAGCTAAAACATCTAAAACAAAAAAGACATGGTTTTAGGAAAGCACACATCCTATAAAAAGTTTTTAATTCTGAAAGGATGACAGGATGACAAGAGCCAGGGATACTAAATACAAACCATATCGCAGTCCCACAGATTAGCTTGGGGCAAGAGTGTCAACACAAGATCGCATTATCAATCCATTTGGAAAAAATTAAAGCATACTCCGTTATCACATCAGGTAATTTTAGTCTTGAACCAAGACCATTTCAAAGTCAGAAAAAAACAGCAGGTTAAACAATGCCAACACCTCTATTCAAGTTACAATATGGGACAAGACATTCAGCCTCCAACATTTCACACAGCTGTGCGACGTATCCACTAAAATAAAAGGCAAGAGTAACAGTCTGTTACTGTATGTTGGTTTTTCTCTACACTCCATAAGGTCAGTGGTTCATGCACATCAGAGACAATCACTGCACATGCAATCATTTCTCAATGGAATCTACTGTAGGCTATTTTAAACCTGCCCAATTCAAACTTCAGAGCATAAACCGTTTCCCTGCTTAACAATTTAAAATTATGGACAACACAAGCTTCTTTACACTTTAGATAATACACTAATTGACAAATCAAGCTCTTAATGAAACACACCCTCAGAATGTACCAAACCAGTAAAAAGAAAACAAAAAAAGAGACTCAAGATTGAACAATTTGTACATTCTAAAGCTGAACCAGGTTGATGACAAACATCAAGAGTGAGTGGAAAATTCAAAAGTGAGAAAGGCCCGTGTTTTCAGGACATCTGTGACGGAGACAGCTGGGCCTTCCTCATGGAGCGCAGGGCCTTCTCCCTTAGATGCTTCTCCAAGTCGTCCAGGCTGTCCTCTACTTCACTGTCTGATTCCTAAAAAGACAAAAAGCATAAATTATGCGTCTCAATATAACCACCTAGGAACAAATACATAAAGCTGGTGCACGGCAAATAACAAAATGATATCCGCTGTTTATAAGTTCCCTGTTGAGAAGGCCTTGGGAGCTATAATTACAGAAACAGACTTTGCCTTTCTCGACTCTCCGTCTTCCTCCACACCCTGGTTTTCTTGTCCATCTCCAGTGGCAGTGACACCGCTCTTCTCCTTCTTATGCTTCTTGTGCTTCTTGTGCTTCTTCTCCTTCTTGTGTTTCTTTTCCTTCTTCTTTTTCTTTTTCTTTCCACTTCCGTCCACATCAGAATTCTGCAACAAAACAGATTTTTATGAGAACAAAAGTGCTACTTTTTTTTAAAAACTATGTAGAGACCCTCTTTTGGGTTTTGGAAAGCATTCAAGGACTCTCAGCATTAAAGGTGTTTGAGAGACATGATGACATGTATGCATTTTTAATATTAAGAGTAAAGTTCACAACTGTATACTTCAAACTTAGTGAAGGAATTATGGAGGTTTCTGCATGACTATGAGCCATCTACATACTTTCACTTCATCTTCCATATACAAAGTCCCAATTTAAACTTTCACCCGTTGACTGTTTTTATTACTAACAACCTAATGTGCATATATTAAGCCCATTACGGACAACCACAGTAGTCAATAAGCTGACATGACAAACCTTGCTTGGGGACTGACTGCCAGAACCACTGCTGGCCTTTTTGGCTGGTGGTGGAGACACGCTGGCTGAACGAGACGGTGAGGGCGAGGCAGACGCAGGGGCTGGATGTTTCAGGGACACAGGTGGAGGGGAAACAGATCTAGATCTGGAGGATGCTCTTCTCATAGGCTGGGGACTCGGAGATGGTCTGTGGAGAGGACAATGGGTGACATTCAGGAGGATGATTGCACAAAATAGAGTGTACAAGAAGCTAAAAGTATATTATTCATAACTGTAATGGAGATTAATGCTAGTCGGTCTTGATTACCTCTGGTTGTTGCGTGGCTCAGGTGTGCGTGACACTCTGCGGATGGGTTTGCCGCTGTGTGAAGGAGATTGCTGTCTTCTCTGGTTAGATGGAGATGTACTGAAGGTTTCAAAACGCCCCTGAGGACTGGGCGAACCTCTAACAGTGCGGCTGGCTGCTGCAACGGGGGATCGTGTCTCCCTGCTTGGCCTGACAGAAGGCAACATGGGGCTCCTCCTGTATCTGGGTGGAGATGAGGAGGATGGAGGCGTGCGTCTCCTTTGAGCAGGAGAACTTCTGCGCTTGGGGGACCTGGAGGGACGTCGCTTGGCTGGTGGAGAAGAGCGTTTTGCAGGAGAGCTAGACATTCTCCTCTTCTGCGGGGGCAGAGGTGAGGGGCTGTAGCGACGCTGGATAGGGGGAGAATATCGTCTGGGGGATGGAGAGCGACGACGAGGAGGTGGGGAAGGAGACCTGGGAAGCACAAAATTCAACTTTCAAAAACCTTTTTGAATTGTTAATTATTAATATACAAATGATATCTGTAGAGATAAAATGATGATGCCCGTACCTTCGTCTAGGAGGAGAGGGAGACCTGCGACGTCGTGGGGGAGACGGGGAGCGGCGTCTGCGAGCAGGAGACGGAGAACGTCTTTTCCTGAAGGAGTACAAATACAATACAAAACTACATATGAACAACACGGTCAACTTGGATTTTCATCAAATCAAGTTACATAACTCAGACATAAAAATCAGCTGTCGGACCTCGGAGAGGCATCCCTGTGTCGCCTCCGTGGGGAGGGTGTACGGCTGCGTCTCTTCCTGACGTCACCGTTTTTGGCGCCTGGCCCCGCTGTCGGCCTTTTTGGCCCCTCATCTTCTGAGGATGAAGACCCTGTATCTGAAACCAAACAGACAGAGGACATCAACCACTGCTTTTATTGGGGCCTTATCTGTATGCGGTGAGGAAAACACACCAAGGTTGGGGTTAGGGCACAGCTTCAAAAGTCCATGAGACGATGAGTGCAAGATGACATGGACAGAGTCTTGGTTAGAGAGAGAGGAGTTGGGTATGGGGGAGGACAGAACGGGGATAAAAACGCTTATAACCTGAGGACGACTGCCGATTCTGCCTGCGATACTGACGTCGCTGCTGCACCGAATCTGCTGTTGCCCCTTTCTCATTTTTATCCTCCTCTGAAATGTAGAGCATTGAGTGTCCCATCAGTGTTAACAAAACCAGTGAAACAGACTACCATGGAAAAGTTAGAGATAATACAGAAAAATTATTTATTTCCCTGTGGCTTGAGTTTTCATTAAGTTTCAACGTGGCGTGTAGAGTGCAATGTGACCATATATTTTTGTCCACTGTTTGTCGTGGTACCCTAACTGGGATCAGTACACAATTATGACACAGAATCAACGCAGGTGGGAGCGCTGTGATGATGTCTATGAGCATAGATTTACTCAATACTTTCAATACGTTTAATTTAACAAAAAACTTGGTACTAGGCCAAACGTGGTTTTGAGGTTGAAATAGGATTTTTACACAAGCCAACAAAGGGTAGACCTGGCTTGTAGTGCATTTTCACAAATAACCCTTTCCTTCTCATTGGCACAATGACTGAACTTGTGCAAGATGTGATGGGACATTGTATCCACCAACAATAACTTAACAAAGCTTAGTTGCAATTACACTAAACAACATCTACAATCATGCCCCTTGCTGCATAAAACCGGGGCAAACGGACTGGGCAAAAAGTGTCCATTTCTCACAAGTAGAAGTGGCTGGACACTCCAAATGACCGGTCATCACCATTTGAGTGGTGATGTACCATTACAGCTCTTTAAAGAGACATAATTTAAGGCTTACCTGACTCAGACCCCTCAGAAGGTCTGGGCTTGGCATTATCAGATGGAGAGTCATTCCTTCCTCCTGGTTTTCGCTTTAAACCTGAGAAACAAAGTACCAAGAATTTTAGATGCACTAAATTAATCATAATTTGAGCATCACAACATTTTAAATAAAAAAAATTCAATTACTAAGACACAGCAGGAAGTGAAAGTGTCATCTAAGTCTGAGACAATGATGTAATAATTGAAGAAGAGCAATGAAAGAATACTAAAGATCATACCAGATGATCTGGCAGGTGATGCAGAGCCTCTCCCTCTTCTAGCCCGTGGAGATGGTGATCGTCTGTCCTTCCCTGCGGGGCTGATGGAGGTGTCAGGATGATGGGCCTGGTTTCGGGGCGGCGTGTTGGATATTCTTTTCATTGCTTTTTTTGGCGAGCGAGAGCCAGAGGAGCTGCTGCCAGAGGATGAAGCAGAGCGAGAGCGCCGCCTGCAGGACATAAACACATTAACAACATTAAGAGTTCATTCTTGAAAGGAAATCGCGTTTCCAATGTTGTCTGTGTGGCCAAGATTTGCTTTACACGCTCATGTGGCGGCCAGTAAAACACTAAAATGGTAAAAACAGTAAGATGTCTATAAGACCTAACAATTGTTCCTTTAACCACTCGGCTGCACTCACTGACCTGCGGACGGGCGAGCGGCGATGTCTGTGTCTTGAGGCAGGGGGGCCACGTCTGGGGGGGCTCCTTCGACGAGGAGACATTCGCCTCCTGGGACTCTGTCTCCTACGGGGGGAGTAAGACCTGAAACCGGGAAGAAAGGAGGAGTTTATAAAGCTTGGAACTTTTGATTTTTTCACAAGACTGGATAGGACACTTAAAGAATTATATTATATAGAATTATATTCTCAGGCACATTCTCTCTCTGTACTGTGTGCAGGTATAATTACAATTATTTATTTTAGATTTTTATTCTAAATCTTATTTTCTTTTTTTTTTTTTTATCTTATTCTATGTCTTGCATTTCCTACTATTTATTTTCCACTGTGTGTCTCACTGCTGTTATAGACCGAATTTCCCCACTGTGGGACTACTAAAGGAAATCTGAATCTGAAGAACCAAAAGACACTATAAAAGTTAAATCGGTACTGTAAGAAATTACCTTGAACGGGAGCGGCGCCTGCGAGAGCGGGAATGGGAACGTGAACGGTGGTGAGGTCTTTCCCTCCTGCTGTCCTTCTCCCTTTCACGGGACCTGGGCCTTTCCTCTTTCTTTTGAACCTTCTCTGGCGAAGGTTCTTTGACTTCGGTCACTGAGTCTGCTTTCACCACCTCAACAACTGTGTCACTATAGAGCAGAAAAACAAAATGTATAACTAAATGTTACCCTTCAGGTTATTATTTTTTAAATATAAAAACAAGAGACACTACCATACTATGTGTTTCCAAACTAGAGTAAAATAATTATGGGTCAATATTACTTTTGTTTTTGATCTAGCACAGTGTCCACAAACTGGCCCCTTCAAATTAGCCACGAATGAAAGAACTAATGTGGAAGAAATCTGGACACAAATGAAACTGAAGTGGAATTCAGAAAGTGGAATAAAACACACAAGCTATTATGCAGTGGACATGACATGTTAGGAAAAGGTAGCAAGACTAAATTAAAACAAGTTAAGTATTCCACAAACCAAGTGGAAGACGTTTCTTGGTTGACTGGTTCTGGCATGGCTCCACCCGATTCTTCTGGCTCCACAAGCTGCTCCAAAGGTTTCATGGGCAACTGCATCAGGGGTGGAGGGGGTGAACTGCCACCAACTGGACTGGGTTTGCGTCTTGGGGAGCGTGAGGCGCTACGTTTCCTTTCCCGCTTCACGGGCGACCTTCGCCGTGGTGATGGTGACCTCGTCTTCCGCCTGGAAAGAGAAGAGAGAACAAGAGAATTGTTTTTTAGCATCTGTGATTTAAAAAAAAAAACAAATCCAACTTCTGTTTTTTCTTACCTCCTTGGGCTCTTTGACTGGGCTCTCTCTCTGATGTCCTTTTCCTTCTTGTCCTCATCCACCTTCTTCAGAGAAGCTAACTTCTCCTGTTCAATCTAGTGAAAACGGAAGAAAGCAGGACCAAACATATCACTATGACCAACAAAATATGCACCATCACACAGTGTTCATAGTCTGTTATCTCAGGTGTCAAATACTATTTTCAATGTTATTTTAACT
Organism: Scortum barcoo; assembly: GCA_023238725.1. Lineage (NCBI taxonomy): Eukaryota > Metazoa > Chordata > Actinopteri > Centrarchiformes > Terapontidae > Scortum > Scortum barcoo. The sequence goes on along the minus strand of CM041539.1, from coordinate 17,892,399 downwards.
GTATGTGGTTCTTAGGACATGACATTCACCCGTGTTTCACCTGAAACAGACTTTGCAGACTCATTTGCACCAGTCTCTTTCCTGTTGCCTGTTCTACGTGAAAATCCATTCTCACTGTCAACAACCACAGACCAACTTTCTACAGCTTATAGTGTTTCTGCCTCAGTTTACCTCGGGGAGAAGCTCACCTGTCTCTGTTTAATTTCCTCTTTCTTCTGTTCCAGAAAAGCAGAGGGGATGCCAGCAATGTTCTCCTGGGCACTCAGCAGCAGGGGCCACAGGTCCTTCATGAACTCCCGGGCATTCTTCCCGTTCAGGAAGCCCGTCAGGTTGATCTGCATCATCTTGCTATCCGGGTGCTGCAACACACACACGAAGGGGGGAGAGAAAAGACCATATGGCCATTGAAACAACGGAAGGTAAAACATCAGGGGGAGGTAGGATCCCACAAATGGGACTGCCTACCTTCTAGCCTTGACTAAACTATACCTGTGACTATGCAGTTAACCATACTAAAACATGGAAGACACTGACTAGAATATTTAACAGCCCTGGGTCCAATACTTGACTCAATAACCTATCCAAATAAAAGTGTGATTGATTTAAATCGTACTCACAAACTCAAACTGAGAATGCGAGCTAGCTGAGGGGAGACATATCTACAGATAAAAAAGCTGCATGCAATACTGCCGTTAAAGCCATTTCTGATTACCAAGATACACAATCTACCAAAAAAAAAAAAAAAAGTTTTGTCATTATTTGAATGTACTCAGTTTTACCCCCACTAAACATTTCTGTGTCCCTGCCCACCCCCTTTCCCCCGGTCTCCCCACAGTCTACACTTCAGGAGTTAAACAAATAGCCACAATACAGAGTGCATTAAAACCCAACACTGCAAGTACAGTTCCGGTGTCTTCAGTGAGTCCCGTGGGATCAGTGGGCACGGAGCTCCCTTGGCTTGCTTCCGCCTCCCTACTGCTTGAGACTCAACCACCTTGAGCTTAATGTTATATCATTTATCTAAATTGCAAGAGACGAACAAGCAATAATGAGTACACAGTCACACAAAAAAAGGAGTTTTATTTCAACAACTGATAAAATTATTGAGAGATACCGTAATCTCAAATCAATGACCCTCTCTTACCATTATGCAACAGTGTCCTTTAAACTTAGCTTTAACAGCCCACCCCACCCACCAAAAGCTATGGCAAGCAAAAGATTAAATGAAAAGATAAAAAAAAATATGTGCAATGCCGCTATCATATATACTATGATTAAATAAATACACATGTGGTTTTTAACATATTAGGAAGGCTCACTATAAAGGCTTATATTTATATATGGAAAAATCTGCACTGAAGTATACTATGGAATGGGATCCTAGTAATTGTCTAATGAAGGATACAGTGTGTAAATTACATGGGGTGTTAACTCCCTTTTACCTTTGTTCTTATCTCCAAAAGTAAGCCTGTGCAATGGAAACTACCCATTACCCAGACATCCAAGTGGGTTGACATATCAGTGGGCTACACGGTATGATATAAAGGCAAAGTCTACAACATAATATATTTATTTATTTACTCATTAAATTATTTAAAGAACATGCACAATTTAGCTTTCAAAGATGAAATACATCAGTGGGGCTCAGCGATACAGCTCTACTGGCAGAAACTATTTTGTTAAAGAGGTCAAGAAAAATGACCACTACAGATATTCCAATGACGTTCCAGTTTATTTGAACTAATAATTAATACCAAACTGAAAAGAATTGTTTCTTATGTCAGAAAATCTCAAGTCTGTTGGGCATCTGACCACATGCAGCTGAGACTCTGGGTGTGGTCAGAGGTTTACCAGACGTCTTACAGAATCACAGCTGAAAATCTTTTTTTCTTTTTTTTCTGACCTCCAGTGGTTTTGGTTTTGGTTCTCAACTTTCCACAGTATTGTAAAAATACACCTGGAGTGCATCTCAGACACTGTCACATCACTGTAGGGTGTGGTTACAAGTGCGCCAGAAAACACACACCCAACAGAGGTGTAAAAGTCTTGAAACCTTCAATCAAAGGTGGTCAGCGACAATACTTTTCAGCTTGCTGTTGAAATACTCTTCAGGTTACTCTTTAAGAAATGTAAAGAGGGAGATCAATTTCTCTTAACAATAGCCTGGGGAAAATGGCTAAACTCACTCACTTTTAAAAGACATCTGCGCAGTTAAATCAAATCACTGCAAATACCTACGGAGAATATGATCATGGCATTGTTCAGGTGTGTCTTTCACTGACATGACATTGGTGATCCCTGCATATAACTCACCTCAAACCACACACTGCATCATGAAGGGAGAGTTGGGCTCAGTGACTTTGGGCTCAGGAGAGAGCTAATTAGGTGTTGGTGCTATACTTCTGATGCAAGGTATAACATCCATATTGGTTCAGGCCTTTTAAATCATAAATCACATCAACATTAGAAGACTGCTGAATAAAGGCACTTTGTCACATAACAGCAAAACATGGTTATGTCATTATAAATCAGTTTTTACACCAATTAGTTACTTTACCCATTCAATTTGTCTAGGATGTGCAATTACTCGCTTATATCCCTTCTTACTGACTAAGCAATGCCCTCAAATTTATGACAGTCTTGAACAACAAACAAAAAATAAAGATAATAAAAGACATTACCTTCTCCTCAAGCTGGTTAAATATGAACTCTATGACGACGTCATCCTCGAACCCCAGAATCTCTGTCACTCGCTGAGTAATCCAAGGTTTGATGACTTCTAGGTTCACTTTGGTCATGTCCACCTATGGAAATAAAAACAAGCAATCAACAGCACTCAGTAAAATATATGGAATCTATAGCATCCTTGTATACTAGCATTTATTACGGTGAAATAAATGTGGGTAAAAATGTACAATACAAAAAAAAGTTTTCAAATGTCAATTTTTTTTTGTGAATTTTAATTTATTGGGTGTGCTAAGCCTTAATCAGTAGTTGGAAGAGATGGACAGCTTAGACGAGGAAAATTAAAAGAGAGAAAGGAGACCCGCTAAAATGAACGAGGGAGAATGTGAATAACTGGAAGAGTCAAGAAACTAAAATGGACCGTTAAACAGACTGTTTTCTGTTGCTGTTTTCAGACCTGGTGGGCTGAGAAGCATCTGACTTTATTTAAAAACAGTGACTAAATTGGACCTACATCATGCTCTCTGTCAGTGTTATGACACTGAAAAATTGGAAAGGTGAGTCCTACCTGTGCCTGTGTGTTGCTACTGAATATCACTGAGGAACTACATTGCTCAGTGGAAGAATAACTATTTATTTTCCATAAATTATTTTATTTTAAGTTGCTGTGTGTTTATTTTATAAAAACTTGCCTGGTATACGTAGTAACCATTTAATAAAAGCAATAAGCGGCAAGAACCCATGGTTGTTTTATCGCTGAACTAAACTTGGTTGATCTTGTACCTTCTTGTCCAGACATTCTGCAAATTTCAGCTGCTTCAGCAGTTTCTTCTGCTTGTTGCTGAAACGGTTGTCTTGCTCCGCACTTGTACCCTGATGGGAAAAAATAAATCAACAATCAAATCTTTGTTGGCTTGTTTAATGTAACTTAATCTTTATTTAACTTCGTCACATCTTCACGCAGGCTTGAAACATGTCTCGCACATGACTTAGTTGAGCTGCACAACTACTTCTTTGGCATACACCCATCGTTAAACATTGTACTCATCATAGCGGTGATATTAACCTACCTAAAGTAAACAGCTGCAGTAAATTTAGATAGCCATGCTGCTCGTGTTACCTCATGCTGTCCTATTAAAAGTTTAGTTAACGTTAGCTCACGCAGCCACAGCACCATGTTAATTCTCCACCGTCAAACTGAGTCACACGAGCTAACGTATGCTAAGCTAACATTTAGCCAGCTTAAGCCTCGTAGGCTCACTAATGGGCTAACATTAGCCACCGACAGCTGCGCCGATATGGACAGAATAACAGAAGTCACATTAGTGTCGTTACTGCAAACATATTTAGATGCACTTCAGTTGGCTAACGTTCACGCAGTAGTGGTCGTGACTACTTCACGGAGACAGAAACGATGCACCGCCCGGACGCCATCTTTAGCCAAGGCTAGCAAATTAGCAGTAGCTTGGTTGGCTCGTCTATTTCCTGCAACTGTGTTCCGCTTTAAATTCACGTAAAAAGGCTATTATGTGTGATAGTGCAATATAAAGTTACACAAGGCCGTAAAGAGGCACAAATTACTTTAGACGACAACTAAATAAACAACTAAGCAGAAACACGATTCATGCCGAAATTCAAGCTCGTTTGCGACCAGTTAATAGACGAAGCCCTGACCATCCCGTCCCTGCCTGTATGGCCCTCCGCATATCGCATATTAATGTTACAAACAAGGCTCATATCACCATGCAACTTAACAGGATACAGAAAAATACAGAGGTAAGTTTGAAGAGCTTACGCGGAAGAATCCCGCGTCCATTATCAGAGAAAATTGATATTATCAGGCGCTGATGAGAAAGACGTGTGAGGCTCCGGCGAAATGTTTAGAGTGGAACCGGATGAAGGGTGCGCCTCTACAGGAAGTAACAAGAACTGCACTTACTGTAAAGACTGGAGAGAGATAAACCCTGAACTATTCATTAATACACTGCTCAAAAAAATAAAGGGAACACTTAAACAACACAATGTAACTCCAAGTCAGTCACACTTCCTGTGAAATCAAACTGTCCACTTAGGAAGCAACACTGATTGACAATCAATTTCACATGCTGTTGTGCAAATGGAATAGACAACAGGTGGAAATTATAGGCAATTAGCAAGACACCCCCAATAAAGGAGTGGTTCTGCAGGTGGTGATCCACAGACCACTTCTCAGTTCCTGTATGCTTTCTGGCTGATGTTTTGGTCACTTTTGAATTTTTCACTTTTCACTCTAGTGGTAGCATGAGACGGAGTCTACAACCCACACAAGTGGCTCAGGTAGTGCAGCTCATCCAGGATGGCACATCAATGCGAGCTGTGGCAAGAAGGTTTGCTGTGTCTGTCAGCGTAGTGTCCAGAGCATGGAGGCGCTACCAGGAGACAGGCCAGTACATCAGGAGACGTGGAGGAGGCCGTAGGAGGGCAACAACCCAGCAGCAGGACCGCTACCTCCGCCTTTGTGCAAGGAGGAACAGGAGGAGCACTGCCAGAGCCCTGCAAAATGACCTCCAGCAGGCCACAAATGTGCATGTGTCTGCTCAAACGGTCAGAAACAGACTCCATGAGGGTGGTATGAGGGCCCGACGTCCACAGGTGGGGGTTGTGCTTACAGCCCAACACCGTGCAGGACGTTTGGCATTTGCCAGAGAACACCAAGATTGGCAAATTCACCACTGGCGCCCTGTGCTCTTCACAGATGAAAGCAGGTTCACACTGAGCACATGTGACAGACGTGACAGAGTCTGGAGACGCCGTGGAGAACGTTCTGCTGCCTGCAACATCCTCCAGCATGACCGGTTTGGCAGTGGGTCAGTAATGGTGTGGGGTGGCATTTCTTTGGGGGGCCAAACAGCCCTCCATGTGCTCGCCAGAGGTAGTCCTGACTGCCATTAGGTACCGAGATGAGATCCTCAGACCCCTTGTGAGACCATATGCTGGTGTGCGGTTGGCCCTGGGTTCCTCCTAATGCAAGACAATGCTAGACCTCATGTGGCTGGAGTGTGTCAGCAGTTCCTGCAAGACGAAGGCATTGATGCTATGGACTGGCCAGCGCCCGTTCCCCAGACCTGCAATCCAATTGAGCACATCTGGGACATCATGTCTCGCTCCATCCACCAACGCCACGTTGCACCACAGACTGTCCAGGAGTTGGCGGATGCTTTAGTCCAGGTCTGGGAGGAGATCCCTCAGGAGACCATCCGCCACCTCATCAGGAGCATGCCCAGGCGTTGTAGGGAGGTCATACAGGCACGTGGAGGCCACACACACTACTGAGCCTCATTTTGACTTGTTTTAAGGACATTACATCAAAGTTGGATCAGCCTGTAGTGTGTTTTTCCACTTTAATTTTGAGTGTGACTCCAAATCCAGACCTCCATGGGTTAATAAATTTGATTTCCATTGATTTTTGTGTGATTTTTGTTGTCAGCACATTCAACTATGTAAAGAACAAAGTATTTAATAAGAATATTTCATTCATTCAGATCTAGGATGTTATTTCATTCATTCAGTCTAGTTTTTTTTTTTTTTTTTTTTTTTTTTGAGCAGTGTACAATACAACAGTGGAAAGTTTAGCAAAATGTACTTAAATTAATCTAGTTTCATCAGGTAATGTGCATTTTTCAGCATGCCACCTTCCTAACTTATAGCATCACATCTCATATCATGGGTTTGTAATTATTAAATATCTTGTTTTGTCCACAACCCAAACATTCAGTTTCCTTTCATAGGGGACTAAAGAAACCAGAAAATATTCACATTTGAGTGGCTGAAATTAGAGAATTCGGACACTTTTTCTAAATAGATTTCTTGGTTATCAAAATTATTAGCAATTAACTTAATAATTGACAACTAATTGATTAATCGATTAATCATTGTGGCTCTTATCTGATGGGTTTGTTGAATCGATAACAATGCCTCATACTTTGAGAAACAGTGATCAACCAATAAAGCCAAAGGTGATGTCCTCAAATATCTTATGTCCACAACCCAGAGCTATTCAATTTGCTGTCATAAAGGACTAAAGAAACCAGAAAATATGTGTTTTTATGTAGAAAAAGAAATATTTGCAAGAACTTATTTGGAGTAAAAAGTATTATAATTCTCTCTGAACCAGTCGAGTTGAGTAGAAGATTCGAGTAACTTAAAATGGAAATACTCACATAAGTATCTCAAAATACCTACCATAATCAGTACTATAACATCATCATGGTCCAGTCAGTAGTAAAAAGTACTTTACATTTGAGTACTTGAGTAAGTCCAAAAATTCACAATAATCAGCGTAGTTTGCATTTTTATTATTCAAGGTCTGACTCAAAGTACACTGCATTTTTATACATTGTTTTAAAAAGTAATCTACAGTAAATAAGGCTTCATTTGTTATTGGTACTCATTCATAACCAAAATCACACCGCTGGAAAAAAAAGTAAAATAAAGGCTTCCTGCTAGGATACCACAGCAAGTGTAGTGGGGTAGTGTACAGTGTGTGATTTTAACTTGATTTATTATAAAAGACTGCCTTTAAAAACAGCCAGAATACATGAGTCATTACAGTCCAGAGTTAACTGAGCCAGCCGTTCCAGATGATCCTGGAATCAAAGTGTACAACAGATTTGTTACTCTAAATGCGCAACTGGTCCATATTGTATTAGACATTTCAATAGACACTGTAACAGACTGTTGTGTCCATGGATCGACTGACATGACATTTGTAAATCTCTAAAGTTTAGGAAGTACTTTTCTGTTTCATCTGAGGCAACATATCCATGTGTAAAGTGATGCTTTTACCATGATAACAATTAAAAACAACAAAGATGAAGAGAAGGTATGACAGTATGTGATTCCCTGAAAAAGACTGCATTTGGGTGTCCCGTGTATATTGAGCGACTGAGGATTCCTTCTTCACAAAGTCCCTGGATCATTGCTGTATTGTTCCAGAGTAACAGAGGATAATGGTGGACAACTTGTGAAAGTGAAAGGAAGTGTAGTGTCAGTAAATGCAGGCTGAGGAAAAAGGTCGGGGGGAGGGCATTGGTCAGTCCTCACGGAGCAGGTTTCGCTAGCTGACTGCTAAGCCCTCGTTTGTCCTCTTGTCTCGAATGGAGCGCAGCATGTCTGACACCAGCTCTTCAAGCCCGAAGGCTGGTGCCCAGCCCCAGTCCCTTCTGGCATTGAAATCATCAAACCTCACAGGCCAGCTGTCTGCTATAAAGTAATGAGCAAGTTGACCACATTACTTCAATCACATCCGGGTTCATTAAAGATACAAATATCAGTCTTACCAATAACACAAGACAAAACTTAAAGTAAAAACTTGTAACTTTCAGGTTGATCCAAGAAAACAGCTTAAAACCTTACAGGATCTGTTTGTTTTTGCCATGAAGAAAAAAAATTTGGACTTTTAATCAAGGTACTCAAAATACTACTGTAATTTGTCAATGTTAGAATACAGTACCAATGCATGAGAAAATCAGATTTCATCAAAATCTTTCACTTCACAAGTGTTAAGTCATACCGATGGTCTGGCGGACAGAGTCGGGATTATAGGTGACCTTGAGGTGAGGGAGATGCTTGCGGATTTCCTGGGCCACCTCTTCTGGAGTGAAGCTCATGGCAGCAATGTTGTAGGTACGCAGGGACAGCTGGCACTCTGGAGCCTGCATGAACTCTACTGTGGCACGGTGGCAATCAGAGATATGCATCATGGGAAGACGGGTGTCGGGACGCAGGTAACACTCATGGTGACCTGTGCTAAGGGCATCGTGGAAGATTTGAACGGCATAGTCTGTGGAGACAGAGGTTCAGAATGTTTAGTCCATAACATCAAGCCGATTATACTGAATCCATGTGCGGATATGCAGGTGTGAAGTGATGCAATACCTGTTGTTCCTCCTCCAGGAGGTGTGTTGACTGATATCACACCTGGGTAACGTAAGCAGCGGAAGTCCAGACCATATTTATGATGGAGATACTAAAGAAAAAAATGGAAAGAACATTGAGAAAAACACAAAATCCTTCAAATTTATGTAGCAGAATAAGTGTCACATGTGTATGTGTGTGCATTTTAAGACTGCTTCAAGATGGATCCACCTCCCCCATCAGTTCTCCGTGCACTTTGGACACGCCATAGATGGTTCGAGGTCTTTGCACGCAGAGGTCAGGGGCTGGATCACGTGGAGACGAGGGGCCAAATGCTCCAATGGTGCTGGGGACAAAGAGGCGCAGGCAGTTCTCTAGAGCCAAGTCCAGCACATTATGAAGACCTAGATGGATGGCAGAACATCAATGTGGAGTTTAAACATGATAATCCCTAAAAAGGGTGGCGCGTGGAAATGGCGTGTGTGTATTCAGCAGACCTGTGATGTTGATCTTGCGTGCCAAAGCCACGTTAGCCTCACCCACAGCACTGAGCAGGGCACTGTAGTGGACCAGCCAAGTAATACGATTATTTACAATCAGCTCTCTCAGAAGTTTGTAGTCCAGCACATCAGCGTACACAAATGGGCCTAATGGGAAAGGAGAAGAAGGTGGAGAGATCAATGAAAAGAAAACTAATGATTTGATGAGCTGTACATTCTGCTGAATGTAGAACATGCAAAATGAAAATAAATGAATCTAGTTTTGCATACCACTGCTGAAAACATGAGGTGGAGGCTTCTTGATGTCTGACAGGATGACATTTTCTGTACCATACTGTTTCCTGGACATTAAAACAGATATGATGACGTTCAAATTTCAAACATTTTGACAAACTTCAATGTCTCTAGAACTTCTACATGTTTTACCTCAGTATCTGTGCAAGTCCCACACCTAACTGCCCGAGACCACCTGCAGACAGGGACAAAGTTTCATATTTTATCCGTCCAGAGAAAACAACACGGTGTTTGGAGTTTGGTATGAAAATGAAATCAATGTTTTTGGTGCACCACGCTTGAGCTTTTTGTTTGTTCCAAAGCTTTATCCTGGGACAAAAAGTGACAGCAGCCTATTATTCTCCACACAGTCATTCATTGGCTCTTTCATGTCACCAGCACTGTCTACACGCACCTTATTGTGACAAAATGGGGTCCCACTGCTGGCCCACAGTGAAAACAACTCGAACAGAAAGAAATTATCACACATGCATCTGTAGTATTTTCCTCACTGATGCCACAATATGAATTCATACTAAGAACTCTTATATTTCATTGAAATCATATGAAACATTTCTCTCACCTTGCTTAAAAGGTGCCCTTCAGCAAGGCACTCAAACCCTATTGTAACTGGTCTGTGCCAATAGTACAAAACAGCAGCTGCACAGTGAAAGTGGTAGAAAACAATGGCAGCTTCCCAGGTTCAGTGTTTGGGTAGCTGTGGAAAAGTCCATTTTGTCCAGAATAACTAACTGTCAGGAGGTAGCTACTGTGAGCTCATCGCCGAAGAAAACTTGTATTACCTGTGATGAGGACCCGGGGGTTTTCCTGAGGAGGTGGGGGGCTGCAGGTCTCCTGGCTGTTCCACCTGCTCATCTGCCTGGGCGAACAGGTGCGACCAGGCAGACTCCGTGCCTTGCTGAGACAACCTCGGCACAACATCCCCCGCACAGCCGCACTGGGCACAAAGACCCGCACAGCCGGTTGTGCGTACAGCAACAGTCCTTGAGAAAAGTTAAATTGAGCTTAACACTACTAACGCTGAGTTTTTGGTAACGATCAGTGGAGCATTTATAAGCTGTGTTAAAATAACATCACAGACACAAACCGAACCTAAAAAGGACACAGAAAAAAGGTTTTACCTGTGTGCTGACAAAACCAGACAGGTGATTCTTGGTCCAAAACCAGATGATGCAACTTAATAATTCCCAAAATACTCCTCTAAACTAAATTACAAAACAAGAGCTGACCAGACAGTTTTTGAGGCATTTTAGAATGAAAAGATTACCATCTAATCGGTCACCATTTCACTTCACCCAGTAACCACTGGATAAATAAGCAGGTGTAGTAAGTCATGCTGGGTTATGTGGTTCTTGTCCCCTTTGTCTAATCACCAGGGCTTGTGGCTCTTGACTGAACAGGACTACAGTCTCCAGCTTGCAAAGCTCCGTATGTGCAAACATGCTGACTTGCTGTCCACAGGGATTTGTATTGTGAAGAGTGTTTAGCTCAGCTTAACAGGACCGGGAGGTGTGTCAGTTATAGCTCTATTGATCATATTTGAGAGTGATTATGTGTGAGAAAATAATGAACCCAGTACAGTTGTGCAAAACAGAGAAAATACGACACCTCAAATGACAGCAACAATAAACTTTTTTCTATTATATATATATTTTTATGAAAGAATAAAAAAATGACTGTACATTAAAACACAGCAGGAATTATGAAACTGCACACTAAAATAATGTTCCTCATATTGGGGCTTCACTTGTCCGTGTACTGAGCGGGCATCAGCCGAGTGCCAGCTTCCCCCACTCCATGACCATGTTCCTTATTTCCTCCTGAGCCTCTTCAAGGTGACGAGTCTGCGGGGTCCACCTCAGGAAAAAGCCTTTGGATCAGATATGGGGTTGAGTTAGCGCCAACACTTAAATGAAATTCATCACCATCAGATTACAACACTACATCATAACACTAAATGACGAAAGCATCCTGATCACATCAGAGGCGACAATACCGAGTGAGCATCACGGCTGACACTAAACAGCAGATCAACTATGAACACACAGGCCAATCAAAGCTTACCTTTCCAAAGCTGCAGGGACTGAGGGTGGACTGAGGGCCAGATTGCTAGTTCAGTGGGCTCATACAAGGGGTTGGAGTAGTAGTCTCTCTCGTGGGGCCTCAGCAGGGCCCAGAACAAACAGTGGGTCTTCTCCGGCACTCCTTGAGCACACCTGAGAGGGAAGAGTGAGGTGGACGGTAAGTGACACCTGTGGATGAATGTATTAAGATAAAGATGTCTCAGCTAGCGATTCCCCACGCCGATTCCCGACTGACCTCTCCTGATGGCTGTTACACAGGAAGGTGCCGTAGTCTGACGCGTAGGCCTCAGTCGCCAGCCTCAGGAGCAGCGACTCGGAGAAGCCCAGTGCCAGGGGGAACTGACGCCACAGCTGCCACACACAGTCCAGAAGAAGCAGGAAGACTGGGGACTCCTGCTGGAGACGGGCGTGGGAGTAGGCTGAGTGGGCACATCGCTGCTGGAATGGGTGTCCTGCCTTGAGAGAAAATTGAAACTTTCTGTAAAATGAGTCCTAATTTTGACCCCTAAAGTTCTGACAAACACCGAAGTGTAGGCAGAACTGTTTGAGGAGGGAAACATTTAGAAGTCCCCTGGGTCAAAAGATGAACATAAGCAAGTTTTACTGAATCCATGACATGACAAATGAAGAACACTGAAAATGTTTTTTTTCCCTCAAGGATTTCCTGTTAGGGGTAGAATATAGAGCAATATCCTTTCTACCGAGAGATTTAGTCATAACCACATGTGAGATTGTGCTTGAAATAGCAAAGCTGCAAATTCAATATGCTCTCAGTTTGGACTGTTTTTTGAGATGATTCCTTTTAGCATGAAGCTAAAAATCAAGCTTTATCTAACATGACATAAAAAATCATCTATGTTGTTCTTAATTAATAAGAAACTCTCAATTTTCTGTAACCAATACAAACCAATAGGAAAAACGGTCCAAAGTAGGGCACTGTGTATCTCAAAGACACTATTTGTTATGAGGATGAAATGACCCTGTGCTACAGATATGGAAGGCCTCTATTTTTAAAGTCTTTGCAAATGATACATTTTAGCATTTTCTAATCTTTCAACACGTACACTCACCTGAACCCACTCCCTTTCCAGCAGAGCCAAGAAGCCCTCTAGCGTGCGGCAGGACGGGTCCATGATGAGCTGAGCCAGAGTGCTGATGAGCAAAGTGGAGTCCATCCCTTCAGAGCCATGGACCAGGACAGAATGACCGTCCCTGAATACAACCAAAAGAAATACAACAGACCTGTTTCAGGTGATGCAAGCTGCATGCGCTAAATGTATTCTACAGATTAAAGGAATCACATATTATTCTCGTGCTATTCAGTCATTATAATGTGGGATTTTCCTGTCCTCCCAGGAAACGAAAAAAACAATCTTTAAAAAGTGTTATTTGCATACAGCTCTGCACACAGTTTGCAGTTTAACAAAAAAGAGATAAGTCCACACCACCTGTAACCCCACCACAGATACACACCATAGTTCCTACCTCTCTACACACTCTGCCAGCAGGCCAGCAGTTGACAGAGCAGTTTGGACGTGGGACAGCCACTTTGAATTCTCAAGCTTACTGAGCCAACGGTCCATATTATGTGTCTCGTCACCACAGGCGTCCACCAGTTTAATTAGGCTCTCCTGCAGCACTTTACCCCTGTATACACACATGAAGAAAGTGAGGGAGGTTAATTTGATGGGGCAGATTAGCGACATAAAATGGTAAACAGCATCCATTCCCACTAAACACTTTTCACCTCTCCATCTGTCTGTGCAGCCTCTTCCAGCTGCTATAACACGCCTTGGACTCGAACCCTCCGGACGTCATCCGGGCCTGCAGCGCCTGCTGGCTGGAACGCGTGTCAATGATGTAACCTTTGTCTGAGCCCTCAATCACAGCCTGGAGGAGCTGCTCGTCTTCCCTGCAGCGCTTCCTATTGGCTCCCGTCAGCGGCTGACTGCTGCGCACGATTACCTGAAAAGTGTTCGGTTTAATTCGTTTTGTTGTTTGTGTGTGTGAGTAGAGCGCCGGCAGCGGAGGTTCAGAAAAAGTGCCCTCACCATGCTGTTCTTCTTGTGGTAGTAGCAGAGGACAGGGAAGCGTCCTCCCTGTCTGAATTTGGCCACCTTCTTTAGTGTGTCGTCGTCCATGTTCTTGGGGACGATGACGGCAGGAGGGTAAGAGGGACACACCAAGTAGTCCCTGTTCACAGTGCTCAGTCTCCACCTATCATGCTGCAGACAGTGAAGGAAGAAGAATAGGGAGGTCAGACACAGTGGCACATGCCTTATGACTGAAAAATAAAAATAAAAAACAGAACAAATGTTCACAGTTGGGAAATTCTTTACTTCAACACCACTTATAATAATTGTTCACTTGTTTGTCACTTCATATAGATGTAGAAAAGGCCAAACCTAAAACACCAAAACTACTGCATAGGAAGCTATTCTGTAATGCCAACATGTTCTTTAAGCTAAAATTTTCCCCTGAAAAACCCATCTGGAATAGTTTGAAATTTAAGGAAATACACTTGCATGTTTTTCTTACTGAGAATTACAGGAGAAGGGCGACACCACTCTTATGTCTGTACAATAAATGTGACGCTTGGAGCAGTTCGCTTAACTTATAAGCGAATAACAACAACAATAATAATAATAACAATAATAATAACAATAATAATAATAATAATAATAACTGGAAATAGAGGGAAACAGCTAAACAGCATGGCTCCAGGAAGCCACTACTGCCCGCAAGGACACAGACAAACACACAACCTGATACAAAGTGTAGTAAACTTTACTGGTAATACTTGATTTTTAACCTCTGGATGGAGTCAGGCTAGCTGTTTCCCCCTGCTGTCATTCTTTATGTTAACCTAATTGAAGTGGCTGCCAGCTGTGGGTCCTTATTTAACAGACAGATGTGAGGGTGATATCAATACTTTCATCCAACTCTCGTCAAGACAGCAATCAACGCGTTTCTCAAAATGTCAAACCATTCCATTTAGATTCCATTTGACAAACCTCAACCACAGAAGACCTTTTTTTCCTGAACAACTGCGAATTGCTACAGTTTACAATTTGCATTTGGCATCGACGGCACAGAGCAGCCCAGCTCCAGTGGAAGTAAGTGGAGTGAGCAGGATGGATGTGCACAGCCCTGACTAGTTTCTTCTGGGTAAAGTTCAGTCACCAGGGCAGCGTGATGAAAACTACAGATATCCTACATGTTCTGGGAACATTGTGCATAAAAAAAAACGCACGCAACAATGCTGCCCTCGGGGTTCACCCGTCACCATAGCAATAGTCGCCGTTCCCGGAGGAGTGTGTCTGTCTATTCGGCATGGATTCAAGCTGTGTGCAGCACATTCTGGAGTAAAGGAAAAACAAATGAAAGCTAAGCAACAGGGATATCCTGGATATTGACCCTTGCATTCAGTGTCCCTGGTATTTTCCTGTCATGTGGTTGGCTGATCACTGTTGGGATAAGTTGCCTGCGAGACTGCAAGCATGGATGTGCTTTGGGCATGTGGAATAGGATTCTGATGATGCCAGTTCTGATTTTGATTACATTCCTGCTCGGCAGAAACAGGCTTTCAAGATACAGACTTTGATATGTTGCTTACCAGCTCCTTCATTTGGCTGTAGTGTTTTTCAGGGGATAAGAGACCCCACTGGTCCTGCAGGCTGTGGTCAGAAGGCCTGAAAAAGAAAGGATACATCTCCGACACACTGTCCAGACTGGACAGGGTCTAGAGAAAGAGAGTGTTACCTGATGGAAAGCACAGACGAGGGCGTGGAGGAAACAGTAAGAAAGACAGGATGTCTGATTCCTATCGTACAGCAGAAAAACAAAAGTACAGGGTTTCAGGTTTTCTAAGATTATTTCATGTCTCATTGTACCTCAATAGAGTGTGCGATGTTGAGACACTGCTCCATGCCCGGGATGTCGAGCTGGAGCACACGCAGATCTTTGCACTTGATGGTAATCGTCCCAGAAGACCCAGACATCCTACACACACACACACACACACACATAAACACACACATACCACTATGACTCTCAAGCAAGCTGAAACAATGTATACGCTCCCCCCTCCAACACCCCCACCCTCCCCCACGATCTGACAAAAGCAGTGCAGAGAATTTTACTTGCAGCAGTAAAGGAAAGCAAACCCAGCCGGCTGGGCGTGTGTGTGTGTGTGTGTGTGTGTGTGTGGGAGCAGGTTTTTCCATGCTGACAAATGGGTGTGCAACTCCTACTTTCTGTTGCTGTTCAGAGACATGCCAGGTAGTTTTTGGAGATGCTTAGGCATTTCACGAAGCCAAGGAGAAGCTGTTAGTGTGGCAAGCAACTCACGACATTTTGTGTGTGTGTGTGTATGTGTGTGCGAGGGTGGTGGGTAAAAGAGAGCTGTTGCAATGCTGTTAGCACATGTCCTATTTCAGCACCATGGGCAATGAGAGCAGCACAAACACTGGCGACACAGATGATGTCCAACCTTTCACCGCGGCCTGCATTAGAGAAGAGGCCGGAGTAGGCCGAAAGGTTTTCCACGCTGGTTAAAAAACATTTGAGGGACAATGGAATTAGACACTGGAGCATTCAGAAGAGACAGCTTTGGTGTTGATTAGTCATGTTGATTAGTGTGGTTACTTGTTTGACCATGACAAAGTTTGTAACTTGTAAAAGATCCACACACGCCTTGAAGACATCATTAAGGCCATCAGGGCTTTGGAGACAAGTGAAGGCAAATGTGTTTATTATCCTGTTGTTTCAGTACTGTCATCTTCATTTCCCTCAGCTCAGTAAGATGAATGATGATCGAACATGTTCTGCCCCCTCACCTTTTCTCAATGGCATCGATGTTCCTGAGGAGCAGCAGCACCTGCCGGGAGCTGCCCTCCTCCCTGTTCGAGAACAGCAGGTGGTGGCCGGTGATGCACAGGGTGCCTCGGCTCGGCGGGTGCAGCGGCTGCCGGAGGACGACATCCTCCACGTTGGCGGTCTTGATGTGCTCAGAGAACTCCATCAGCTCCGGAACCCGAAAGAAAAAAAAAAGAAAAAAAAAATCACAAGCCCCTTTGTTGCTGAACTTCACCACCGCACAAGTGGCTCCGAATCACTTCCCAGGCCCCTCTTGACTGAGGCTCCCTCCTCTCCGTCCGCCCGGCTCTGCACTTGCGCTGTTTGTTCGCAGATAAGGTGTCTATAAATAGAGTCAGTCATTTTCTTTTTTCTTTTTTCTTTCTCTTTCTGACGGCGACACCTTCCTCGCTTTGCACAGGTGGCTGCGCACGCGACGGGCCCCGGGGACCAAGATGTGCTGCTCGAGGCGACTGTGAAGACGGAAGTGCACATTTCCTGAGAAAGGGCAACACTGAGATGTGTCACACATCGCTGCAAAAAAGTTTGCACACAGCAGCAGGGGTGTAGATGGGGTGCGGGTGGGGGTAGTGATGGGTGTTATATGATAAATGTCCACTAGATGGCAGCATACTCAAAGGTAGGAAGCTGGTCTTGGACTTGACTCTCAGCTCAGTGCAACGGTGGGAGAAGTATTTGAGTTTTTTCTGCAGCACAGGTGATAATACAACAGAGTAAAAGTATTCAATCACAAGTGTAGAGTTTGCATTCAATTGCTTTGTGGTCTGCAGCAAGTATCACTCCTGCAGAATTCTCCTTTAAAGTGTTATACTCTTATTTTCAGGTTATTAATACGTTACTGTCTTACTAATGTACAAGAGTGCAGTCTTTTAATTACATTTACATTTAACTTATATTTTATACTGTTTGTTTAGTACTTTATGCATCATAGGCTTTGGCTAGGTTTTGTAAGTTGATCAGTTTTGTATGAAACATGTTTATCCACCTGATAATGATAAATAGAAATAAATAGAGATAAAGGCACCCCTTTGAAAAAAACTATAATATTTCTCTCTGGAATATAGAAATTTAGTGCACCACAGTGACGGAATGTAATCCATATTTACTATTGTATTATCCCTAAGTATTATTTTGAGGTAGTTAAATTGAATATTTATATATTATGCTACTTCATTTCCATCATATATTTAAGAGGGAAATGTCTTGTTTTACTCTACTACATGTACTTGACAGCTGTTGTTTATTACTTTGCTGAGCGCAGAAATTACACACAAAACACATGACAGGCTTCTAAAATACAAATCATTATAAAATGTAAAGTATAATACTTATGTAAAGTACAAGTGACTTAAAGTTGCAGTGTTCTTTCCACAGCCAAATCTGAGATCAAAATAATAAAAAGAAGCAGAGTGACGCCAGAATAACAGCACAAAATCACTTTTACTTTGAAATTCATATGTATATCTTTATCTTGTGTTTTCTGTGAGGGTGTGACTAAGTGTTCCCTGGACTTTGCTGGCTTCCTTACAGGAGAAATTAAAAAAACCACAGTCCTCCAGCCTGTGTGTCCTTCGCGGGATGGGCGGTCACTGCCTCCTATCTCCCTATAAAAGAGGAGAGGACCTGTTGCGCTCTGATCGCTGCCAGTCCAGGGAGAGAGCTGCACACGGACACAGCTTTAAAAAAAAAACATTCATCACCGCTCCGATGGATTTCAAAGCGTTTGGAGAGGAGTCCTCCGAGGGCGACGCGGAGGACCTGGACAGCGTGAAGGCGCTGACGGAGAAGCTGAAGCTGCAGACGCGCAGGCCGTCCTATCTGGAGTGGCAGGAGCGGGTCCAGAGCCGACCGTGGACGGAGGGCGGCTCGGCAGACGGGCCGGGCTCTGTGGGAGAAACCCTCTCCGTGCCTGCCACCGTGAGAAGCGAGAGCTCCGAGCTGGTGGTGCGCAACATCTGCGGCTTTGACACCATCGATGATGCTTTGGAGTTTCTGAGAAAAGAGCTGGTGAGTGACTGCTGATTTACCCAAAGATCTAGTGGAGTGAAAAGTCAGATAATGTCACAGAGAGTTGACAGCTTTAGCCCTTTTAAGATTCCCTGAGTTCCCTGCCTGTTGTGTGATATAGGTGTCTGTCTTCCTCCTTCAGCCCTCAGGTAGATAGTTGCCTCCTCAGGTGTTAGTGATCTGCTCTGCATGAATGCCTGACTTAAAGGGTTGGTAAAACAACAGGATGTCTGTTTTCTCAAAGTCTCAGGCTGCAGCCCGTACACCCTGCATGCCAGTGCTCCACACACTCTGATGAGAGGATGAAAACTGTGATAAGAGCCATCCTAATCGCAGCCTCACTCACTTTCTCTCCCCACCCCTGTTCCCTCTGCTCAGAGGGAGATGCAGGTCCAGGACAACCGCCTGGCCCGCCAGCTGATCCGGCTGCGCGGGGAGATCCACCGGCTCAAAGTGGAGCAGGTGTGCGACCGCCACAAGGAGATGCTGGACGACGCCACGTACGAGCTGGAGGAGTGCGGCGAGGAGTCGGACCTGCTGTGTGATATCCCCATGAAGGCCGCCTTCGCTCTGTCCACACCGCTCAAACACCTGGGCCTCACCAAGATGAACATCAACTCCAGACGGTTCTCGCTGTGTTAAAGCCTCCACCTTTTTTTCCAGTGTTACTGAGGACGTTCCCATCATTCCCCTCTGTGTTTGTGTGCTACTGAGTAGGTTTATTTCTTGCTGGGGGATGGTTTGGTGAGAAAATGAAGTGAAGATTTGCTGCCAGCATTTGGTGCCCTGGGTGGAAATGAAAATGACTCGTGGATGAGCACCTCGGCTTGACAGGCATGAGGAAGCCTCAGTGTACAGACCTGTAGGGGCACACGCCCTTAATACAGACACACCTTCCTGCTGGACGGACTTGAAGCTGTTCGACTGCTGACTGTTTGCACAGTGTAGCGTTAATCAAAGCAGATATGAAGACTCAGACCTTGACTGAAATGTAAAGACAGATAGGGAATAGGCATCATGTTCACTATCTTAGTCTCAGTGTTTGTATAGTAAGTTTCACATCTGCTAAAGAAGTTACGGGGAGGGAAGTATTGATTTCCCAAAAGACAGTCATTGCAGTAAAAAGAGGGTCACTTCAGAATGGAAAACAGTGTCTTTTCAGACAGGTAGACATCTCAGGTTACTTTACATCAGTGGTTCCCAACCGAGGAGTGAGGACCCAGACAAATAGTTGCAAGATAAATCTGAGAGGTCATGAGGTGATTGAAAGAGGCAGAGAAAAAACAGATTGTCCTGTAATCTTTTTCTGTTTTTCTAGAAAACCTCTCAATAATTGAACCTCTTCAGACCACCCCCTGAACAAACTGGTGACATCCAGGAATGAGGGATTCATTCTGAGAGGTCACAAGACAAAATGGGTTGGGAACCACTGCTTTATATTACCAGCAGTTTTGCTTTTTGAGGACTCAGACTGTAATAAATGTGTGAGTGTGGCATATCCGGTCCAGTCTGGTGTAAATGTTCCACAACACTTTGCAGTCTTTCGATACAGCCTCCCCCGTGGGTGCCGTCCCTGCTACCAGAATCCTCAAAGGAAGCGAGAGGTCACACTCCAGCATTTTTACACCTCTTCTTCACAAACCAAAAATATCTTCACAGCCCTTCGCCAGTGCAGTGATGGGACCCAGGAGGCCGTCGCTAATGCATTTTATTTTCCATTGCCATGTCCAGATGCTGCAGAGCACAGACTGGAAACTATATATGGCTGGACAGTGACCAAGTGTATGTTGTTGCTTAGTGGGCCATATAGGGCAAGTTAAATTGTTTATATTAAAGCTTAATATTATTAGTAACAGTCGGCAGGAGGAATAAATAATTTTTATTGTGTTTATATTTGACATCAGTTGTAACTGTGTTAAATGTAAAAAAAAAACTATTAGCATTTTTGTCATTTTATACAGATTGTTAAATCGTGCTACTGTAATATAAATGTACATAGCAAATGAGTATAAATGCAAAATGCCTTAAAATGTAAATATCTATTTTCTCTTAAAGTATTAAAGGAACTTTATCATGTCTATGCCACTGGTAAATGGTATTTTATTTCAAACACTGGTTATGACATGGTTGGGACGGGTACTCTGGACTGGTTCTGTGCATTATCAGTCTTATCTAGGCTAAATGTCACCACATGCTCTGCTAAACCAATCCCCCGTCATCCACTCCGTCTTAAAGCCATCCGGCACAATATTCTCTTCTTTCCCTTTCCGCGAGACATTCATGACCTGGTGTTGTATTCAAACATATGAATGGGGCCCTAGAGGGATGTGCAGAGCCATAGACATTGTTGGATGTAATTAGTCGAACAAGAAACCAAATATACCTTGTCAGAGCGCAGCGGCTGTGTGACATGAGAGCACAACTAGGACTGCTGAAATGATCATAATGCGGCATATTTCGGGACACGGATGACCTGGAACACCATCATGTGTGACGTTAGCCCTCGACAGTGGAAAAATATCATATGGAAAATGCACAGGGGCTGAGGTATTGCACCTTTGGGCCCTTCTTCTGCAGTGAATGCTTTTTCAGTAAAGCTCTGCAGACTTGGGTTTCTCATGCCATTCAGCTCTGCCCTGCAGATAGTTTCCCTCGACTTTTTCCCTAGTTCATACCACATGTCACCATGCAAGCAGAGGCCGATGTTATTATAAAGCATATAGCTTATTTAGAAGCGCATTTTAGAAAAGCTAAATGCCATTTGAACAAAAAAAGACTGTACCTAAGCGTGTGTAAGTAAGCGTCAGGAGCAAAAACAAAAGTAGCGCACGTTCACATGAAGGGGGCCAGCACCTGCATTGTGAAGCAGGAGGTCGGAGGGTTGGAAAACTTTCTTCGTATTGATTGTATCTCTGTTTGTCTGCGTAACAGAATGTGATTTCCAACCACATTTGGAAGTAGTGACAACCGCGGTGAGGGGAGAACTAGGAATACCCTTAAGGGCTCATCAGGCCTGCCCAAAGCCGATCTCCTAAGATGGTGGGACTCTTTTAATTAAGTACCAGTTCAGCCACGGTATTTTTTCATCATGATGTTGTGAGGCATTTATTTCTGACAAGATACAGAGAGAGATAGAGTGCTGTGGATGTGCTTGTTCATTTTTTTTTACTTTCCTTTTTGAAATCATCTCTGCAACACATATATCAGAATTAAACTGCCTCACGCACCCTCCATGATTTACACTAGTAAAACAGTGTAAAACACTAAAACAGTGAGTTCAGGTGGTTTCATCGCAAGTGACACTTAATCTATGCTGTGGCAGTCTTCTAAGCACATATTTCTGTGCGCTTCCTGTAATGTTTGGCCTGACTTCCTGCCAGTGCACGCTCTGTAGCAGCAGCCGTTCGCCACAAGAGAAGAGATGTAGCCCACAGCAGTGTTGTCTGAAAGGCAGCAAACGCGATGGTGCAGGCTGAGAGTCTGTTAGCAGTCGGAGAGACGTGTTAATTCATGTCTCCTCTTACGGCTAAATGTGACCGTGGCCTGGCCCACATTCAACAGAGCCTTGGTGAACATAATGATTCATGATTCAAGGGGGTCATCCACTGACTGACTCTTTTTTTTTCTGTAAAATGTAAAATGTCACAGATTTTATTTTACTTTTTCAGGTTTGATTTGGTTGTAAAAAAAAAACAAGGCCAAAACCTACATTAAAATGGTCGCCGGCCACAAACAGGACAGACAAAAACCACATGTGATTGACAAAAATAACCTTGTTGTCTCCTTGTCTTAAACTCTGAAACCACTTCACAAGAACTACAGCGGTCCTAAATCAACAAAATGCTCTTTTGCGAGGCCTAACTGTAAATATGAGGAGTAATCAAAACACTCCTACGATGAATCAGATGCTATTTAAAATCCTCTGTGCCATTAAAATAGTCTCTTGCAGGGTGAGGTCTTTTGAATAACTCTGGACCACCAACTCAGCCCATCAGCAGTGGTGTTCCTCACCTGAAAGGTCACCGCCTCACAGATGTTACACACAAAAGCAGAACAAAAATACAGACATATAACCTCCCCCCTGTCTCACAGGCTACCATACCCTCCTTTTTCAACTGTATTGGAACATTTACATCGTGGCTCCCACTTTGGGAAAGGTGCCTATCCTGACCCCTTTACTACGGAGCCTTTAACGTTCCCCCCCTGCTCGCGCACAGCTGCACGGCAAAGCACCTGTTAGAAGCCTGCAGAGCAACCCTCAACCTTTCAACGACAGGAAACTCTCTGGGTCGCTCTCCTCCACACCTCTAAGATGTGTGTGAGCATACATCAGCACTCCTAGCTCAGAGTTAGTTATAATAAGAGAGGCGGATGATGACATCTTCACACCCTGGCTCCAGTGCTGAAAAGCTCCCTTATTGCTAAATAAGCTCTTTTAAAACAATAACTGTTTGATAAGGAGTATCTCTATGGCGGCACTTGAAATCTGATATTATTGGACGCGTGAAGAGACGTTTCATATTTCAAAAGGTAAGCTTTCAAACTTGTGATTCGGTCAGTGTCACATTTGTAGGTTTCGAACATGGAGAAGGAAAAGACTGCGACTACATTTGTAACAAATGTTGTCATTTCCTTGTAATCCTTAAATGTGTTATATAAAATATGCTCTGTAAGTGAGAGGTTGTTTCAAGTTGATAGAGGGTTTCCTGTTTTGACATTTTCATATAATATACTGTACTTATAAATGCCTTGTAAAAAGGCATATAGAGAAAAATAACAGCCACACCCAGAAATAACAGCCAATTAGCTAAAATACACATTTTATTTCTGTGATTTTACATAAAGGTTAGTAGAAAAACACATTAAGACAACATTTGTGTCATCGTCGCTGATGATAAAAATCACTATTTACAAAGACAATGGGGCCACATAAGAACAATAAGGTGCTTTGTAACTGTAATGAAATATGAAATATATGAGTCTCATGGATCCACTTTATAAGATTATTATTAAAATCAATCATACTTCAGGCATTTTTGTGTTTTTAAATTCAAAGCTGTCACACGCAAACATTTCTAGTTAGTTATGTTAGATATAATGTAGGTGGTGATGACTGCATGGAAACAAAATTGAATGTAGACTGATTAGTGTGAAACTGGTGCAACATCAAGAAAATCTACATAAAAATGTCATTTCTAACCTTGTTGTTTCTTGGTTTACTTGGTTTCTTGGTTTAATGCTGGTGAATTAAGCCAGATAACTTAGGTCAGTCTTATGTCTACATACCCATAATACTTTGCAAACAATAACAGTAATCAGTATTTGCTTGGAAGGGCCTTCAGTTGAAGTTCATAAATAGAAGAGGGTAGCCCCTCAATGGAAAATGCTGACTTTGTTTGTGTGACTCCCTGAGTGCTGGCCAGTGTGCGTAGGAGTGCTGATAATTCAGAAAAAAAAAAGCTTCTTCATACAACGGTGATCCCCGGGGTCCCAGTACAGTGGTGTGTTGACATTGCCGGGTCAGGCCTCTCCAGATTTTTCTCATGGCTCCTGAGCCTTTGGGACAGACGGCTGCTGCGATTAGCCCACTGACCCTGTTTCATGAGAGGTCCAGTAGGAGCCAAGTGAGCTTGAGAAAGCCTGTTTGTACAGAGCGCCAGTGTAAATGCAATACAGAACACGTGCAGACGTTGGATTATACAAGATTAGTATTTGTACAGTTTTGCAAAGCCTGCTATTCAAGTCTGAATTAGAATTAGAGCATGTAAAGGCCTG
This sequence comes from Scortum barcoo, assembly GCA_023238725.1. Lineage (NCBI taxonomy): Eukaryota > Metazoa > Chordata > Actinopteri > Centrarchiformes > Terapontidae > Scortum > Scortum barcoo. Next base: position 17,868,281 of record CM041539.1, on the reverse strand, counting down.
ACATTTGCAGGCGAAAGAGGTAGTCACATTTTAGCTGTTTGTGACAGGCCTGGATGAAATTTTGCTTGACTGTGGCGTGTGTGTATGTTCATATGGTGGAAAAAAAGTATAAAACGGAAGCTTTTACAGGTGTTAGGCTCTTAGTTTCCAGCCTGATTCATCACTGAGCCTCCATTTTGAGGCGAGGCCCTCGCCCACATCCGATTAAAGAAATCTCTGGAAATGAAAACATTTCATGTCTTTTCTGACAAAAGGGTTAGTTATGTCTTGTGTTTTTAATGTTTATTTTATGTATTTGATTTGACATTTATTTGTGGACGCCTGTGAAAGGCTGACCGAAGAGAAAATACTTTTTATCAAAGTAATTATTAAAAAAGAATTAAAAAGAAGTTTTTTGATGCCATAATATACCCCCTGAAAAAAAAAACTTTCACCTCTAAATTGCAGAAAAAATGGGATGTAACTGCAGTTCAGACTATTCAGATAGCGACTGGATCGAGAACTTGGATGAAATCTGTGAACACTGCAACTGTCCGATAGCTCCCCAGTCATGCAATCCGGTAAGTTTCCTATGTACATTTTTGCACAGTGTAGTGCATGAATGAGTGTCTGTGTGTAAGTGAGTTTGACATGAATGGGTTTTGGTTGTTTGTGTGGCTTAACGGCTTATGAATGACCACTTGGACAACACATAAGCTGACTGCAGTTGAGTGCAAGAGCAAGTGTGAATATCACATGGACTCCCACAGTTCATTTCATGTTGTGTAAATTATGTAACCTTTACCAAGAAAGTCATAGAGTTCCATCAGCACTTGCATGTTTGAGTCCAAAAAAGTTTTATAACTTGCGTAAAAAATAACTTGCAAAGGAAGTTGTCTTTTGTGTGTGTGATTAAATGGGAGCCTAATTATTCTCTGAATGTTGTTTGTTTCCTCTCCATGAGGTAGATGTCCCAATAGATTAGAAATAAAGGAGAAAAACACCTGTGCGTGCCACAATACATCGAGACATTTTGTCTGGGAGAAAAAGTTCTGATGATTTACTGACGGGATCCATGTTATAAACCAGAGATGTACATAGCTTTTACTGCAAGTGTGACATGTGGTTTTCGTATCACATGAAATCGCCAATGTTCGACGGAAAACTGAACTTAAAACACAAATGTAACCTTGTTTTTCCTCTCACCAGTACACAGACCAGCTGATTCTATACCCATCACAGCACTCACCTCCTACGTCTCCTTTACCAGGTGATGAGATCTTTTTCCATGTGTATCAGTTTGTGTGTGTTAAAAGTATCTACAGGTACATTTCTCACCTGTGTGCATGTGTCACTAATGTGTTAAATGGTGGGTCAAGTCAAGAACAATGTACAAAGCCCTTTCAATGGGGTAAAAAAAGTGCAACATAGAAGATCCCTCATCCGAGATGATGGGCATGCAATAGATAAAGTATTTATAGTATTCATCAAAGAGAAGCAGCAAAGCAAAATCATGAAAAATCAGAATGTCAGTTTTATATCAAAGTATTAACATATAATATCAAGTAAATATTAAGGGTATGATAAATTTAGAAGTTTCAGACATGGTGTCTAAGTATTATTGAAAGTGAACTTGAATACATATGGAAATACTATAGAAAAAAATTGACATTGGAAATTTCCAAAATATTATTTTTTGCCTTTATGTCCAATTAAATTAAATTTCCATCACGTTTTCCATTTTTCTTGCTGGTTCCATGACAGCATATTTCCCATTTCTGTTATTGCTTTATTGATAATATGTCTAAAATGACAATATTATGGAATACTGGATACATGGCTAATCTGCAAAATTTGTTTATCTTATTATCATTGGTTTCTGAATTCAGTTACACTTCTAACGCTAAAGAAAGCCGATTAGTGACATTTGCTGCCACCGGGGCTTCATAACCCCCCCGTATACCGTATAATTTTCCTTGACTTGCTGTGTTAGAAAAACAACAACAAAAAACCCCAAAGCAAGTGTAATTTGTTGTAGCTCCTTTTGGTGTTAAATTCACTTGCTCTCGTGAAAAACAAATTTCTGACAGGAAAGTCCACTGGAAATGTTTACTTATTAAAAGATAGAAGTGATTTTAGAATGATTAAAAGATTTTGTTCACGTCACCATTTGTCATTAATATCAACACCAAGAACATTTATTTTATTCTATTTTAACAATCAAATGTGTGAGTAAAAACTGTACCCAATGTATCCTATCATGGTTTACTGAACTAAAACTTATGATGTTCCTTTTGCAGACAATATTGTACTGGCCATCTACAATTATGAACCCAAGCATGACGGCGACCTGGGCTTTGACAAGGGCGACAAGCTCAAGATCATCAACAAGTAAGTTGCTGATCAACGTGAGGTGAAGCTTGTTAAAAAGAATTTGTATACTATCCACTCACCTCCGCAGCACCCGGAACTTCATTCAAGCAGGTCGGACCACCATGCACACAGCATGATAACCCCATGCATCCTTAACCAGCTGTGTTAACTATCATTTACAGCTCCGTGGACCTTCACGGTGACATCGTGATCTAAGGCATAGATCGTGTATATATTACATTCACCTCCTCGACCAGGGACTTGTTGCGCATCAGCCCCCCTTCGTTCTTGTCTGTTTCCTGTCTCTATCTCCACTTACCTTAGTGAATTAAGGTCAAAAATGTGAAAAACATTTTGTCACATGATTACATTGAGCATTTGAAAACGGAAACCGGTACTCCTCTAACACATATGAATACAGGAAATAAAGATACATGTCTTCACAGATCTACAGAGCATTCGTTCAGTTATAAAAATACTAAATACTGTTCTATAAATATTAAAAGCTAAAGAGACTGGGCTTATTTGGTTTGTCAACCAAACTCTAATGGAGTTTTATTCAATTCAATCAACGCTGCAGTTATCATTGAGGTCATAAGGCTGAGTGCTCTGTAACATCTGTGGACTTTTTGTGGGGTTACGATAACATGAAGAGGAGTTTACATTCTACAATAATGCACACATAAACTCAGTAATATTTTTCAGACTACATTAAGCTTTTTCAAAATCTCTCAACACATCATATTAAATGGCACCAGACAATAATGTAGGAAGATAAAATTTACAAAGATAGAAAATCAGAAATCAGGTAATAGTGAGTTGGGTTAGTGACTGTGACGTGAATTTAAACTGTCGATCTTATAGAAAATCTGAAAATATTTAGATTTTGGAAAGAAGTATTCCTGCTTAACTGCAAAGGTGCAACAAGCTATGTACAAAGTGGTGAATATAGTATATAGCTTGAAGTGAACATGTCTCTATTCTCTGTAGTCTCTCTTGTCTCTTCTGCTGATATGTAAGACGAGACATTTCCCCACTTACTAAATGTGATGCGGTTCATTTCGTGCAGGCATCATTTACAAGAAAGGGACCCTTTTGCCTGTGGAGGGGGGCAAAATGAAACTGCTTTCTGAACATGCTCCCATTCATCCTAAAAAGTCTAGACTGCTGTGAGGCATTGCAGATATGTAAACTCACTCGCAGCTTTATTGCTGTCTCTTTTGACTCCCAGGGATGATCCAGAGTGGTATTTGGCAGAGTCGCTCACCACAGGCCAGCGAGGCTACATCCCACACAACTTTGTCGCAATGACCACAATGGAGACTGAACCGTACGTCATACAGGAAACACACTGATGCTGCACTCAGCACCATCTCATGTAATGCATGCTGTGTCCCTGAGGGAAGGGAAGTGGTTAGCTGAAAGCGTGAAGCATACTGTGTGTTTGTGCTGCAGGTGGTTCTTTAAGAACATTTCTAGAAACGAAGCTATGAGGCTCCTCCTCGCTCCTGGGAATACGCAGGGCTCCTTCCTGATTCGAGAGAGTGAGACAACCCCAGGTGAAGTTACCTTTTTTTGTCATCAGAGCACTGACTCATACACTGTCTTATCAAAGTTTCTATTTTGCAAGGTGGTTTCTCTCTCTGTATCTGAGTGTGGCCTCCCACTCTTACGTTTCCTTAAAGATGCTACATGCAGCAATTTTTAAACATCAGCATTTTCGTCATACAAGTGAGATAATGCACAAAATGGCTGTTATCCTCTGTATCATCCTGTTACTACTGGCAGTGCTTCCAAAATAACAGCCATTTCCCACAAACCCCCCATCCTGCTCCATCTGTTTGATTTCAGTTTTGCTTCACTGCTGACAGTTTCTTTTTACTCCACTGTGTTGGAAAACAATATTTTATGTATCATAAAGCTGTCAAGAGGACCAAAATCTTGTCAGCTGCATAATAAGATCAGTGTTAAGGCTGGTGGAGCTTTCTCCTGCACTCTTCTCTATCTAGACTAATAACTGAAATGACTCTAGTACTGATGTAGTGATGTTTAAATGCTACACACATATGGGATGCAAGGTTTGACCTAATTTGATTGGTGTGTCTTCTGTATCTTAGGTGAAATTTTCATCATTTCACATTAGACTATGCTTTGTCTGTGTTCCAGGGTCATACTCCTTATCAGTCAGGGACTTTGACCACAACACTGGCGAAGGAGTCAAGCACTACAGAATCCGCAACATGGACAACGGCGGCTTCTACATCACAGCCAAGATATCCTTTAACTCGCTGAAGGAGCTCGTCCAGCATTACACGCGTACGTACAGCCTCTCGAGAGGGGTCAATCACGACTATTTTACAATTACTGTGGTGCGGGGTGGCTCTTCACCTGAACAATTTCAAACTCGTCTCCCGTCTCCGTTATCAGGTGATGCAGATGGACTATGCACAAAGCTAGTGAAGCCGTGCCAGTCGAGGGCACCGCAGAAGCCCTGGTGGCAGGATGAGTGGGAGATTCCCCGCGAGTCCCTGAAGCTGGAGCGCAGACTCGGAGCGGGACAGTTTGGAGAGGTCTGGATGGGTGAGTCCTAAGTCGAATTCAATCATTCAAGTGTTGTTTTGCACATTGGAGTTTGAACCATTTTGCACAGATACATCACATGTGCAAAGCCCAGTTGCTCAATCATCTTGTGGGTTTGCCTGTCTGCTGGAAAGCCTTTAGCAAGGAGTTTTTCTGCAGTGTATGCAGATCAGTTTCCTCAGTGCAGTCTTAATTGTAGGCTTGTGTGAGCTGGTTAACTGGAGACTGATGAATGAGGGATTATCTTTCTTATGCAACGTCACTCAAACTACGTAAATCTACCTTGCCAATGAGCTCATGGATCACGACAAATTGTCTCTTAACAATACTTCCATGGACATCTATTGTCATTGTAGAGAGTAGTAAGTTAAACAAGAGGGCTAAATGTTTTGATCACAAGGGTATCTGTTGAAATAATCTGTGCCACAACCCCCTTATTATTCAGTTTGGACGGGTATGTTCCCCTCTGTTTTCCATCCACATTTGCCGACATAATCCAACATCCCAAACGGAGCTAAACATTACCAACCATGGAACTTGTTCTCATTTCACAACCACTCTTTATTTACAATATCTTCTTGCATGTAGCCTGGGCACTGAATTTGTTTCTCTGTCCTCATGCAAACATTGGTTCAGGGCCAAACTTGAATAATGGGAGTGTCACTTGTTTATTCTTTTTAGTTAACATGAAAATATGTGATAGCCATCCCTTATAGCGAGAAGATTTCCATTGCAGATAAGAGAGACGGAGGAATGCTTTGAATAGTGCCTCTGATTTGTTCACAGCATTGCTAGGCTTCATGCATAGTGCAAGATAAAACTGGTCGGACATGGGTCCGGTTGACACGATGCATAGGACTGTTAGTGTACCAGAGCTGGAATGAGATCTTGTTTGTAAGAGAGTCATGTGGAACACTTATTAGTTTAGCACATATTTGATCACAGCTCATGACATAACCACTACAAGCTCAGATAAAAGCTCCTGTGGTTTACTTCACATTAAACAGAAAACATTCCTTTAGTCATGCTAGCAGCATAACTAGATATTGTCATGACATTTTGTTCATTTCTGGAAGATGCAGCTTAATAACTCTTAACTACTTAACTAACTTAGTAACAGTTCCCTGACTTCTATTAAAACAACAACAGGAAGTTGACTTTTTTGTTTTTGAGTGAGATAGTTCACCAGCTATTGGTTGGATCGCCATTAAAATTGGTACAGATGTTCATGGTACACTCCAGTGACGTTGGGTGTCCTGTGACTCTTCCTATGGTGCCACCAGCACCAATCAAGTTTTGATTCATCCAGTAAAATATCTCAACATCTACATGACTGATTGGCACTAAATTTGGTCTTGATATTCGTGGCTCCCAGACAGGAAATCCTACTGATGTCTGTGATCCCCTGACTGTTCCTCCAAGGTCAAAATTCAAAGTAGTCCAATACTTTGGTTTGTGACTTTATACCTACACAACTAATGACATTCCCCATTAGCCTCAGCTGTACATCTGTATGTTAGCACTGTAATCGTGAGCGTATTAACATTCTGATGTTGACATTTAACTAAATACGGCCTCAAAGGGCTGCTGTCGACTCTTAGTCATGTTTTAATCACTGCCTTTCAGAAAACCAGGGATGTAAATGTATATTTTCAGGTGTCTACAATAACGACAGGAAGGTGGCAATTAAGAACCTGAAGATGGGTACAATGTCGGTGGAAGCCTTCCTGGCAGAGGCCAACATGATGAAGAACTTGCAGCATCCACGCCTCGTCCGCCTCTTCGCCGTCGTTACCCAGGAGCCAATCTACATCGTTACAGAGTACATGGAAAATGGTGGGTAGAAATACTTCATGTCATCAATGCAAATGTCTCAGACTTGGCTCACTCTTTTTATACAGCAACTCCTGTGCACTCCTTATCTTATCTTGTTACTTAAGACACTTTATAGTTGTATTTGTATTTCTTATTCTCTTATTTTTACTGTTCAGACAATTTTTATTATTTATTATTGTTAGTATTTTTTTCCTGTACTTTGGCACAACAATTTCCTTTGCGATCAATAAAGTACTTCGTATTCGTATTCATATCACAGCCTGGGGCAATTTACTGATAACGCCAATAATTAAGAGGGAATTCCAGATATCTGAAGAGAAAGCATCAAAAAAAAAGAAAAACTTGATCCCCGGGTATTTCCATGAACTGAATGCTCATTTGTAGATAAATTAAAAAGAATTCCTCCTGTAATCACACCCGGCCCTTCCAGTTAGGTTTAGTCACCCAAAATACGTTCGAGCCTGTCTGAGACGGTCATTTCCTTAATCGCCTGCTCTGTTACCAGAACACCAAAGACGGTGTCATCGCGCAAACTCTGTGCCTGGAGCAAAAACAAAAAAAAGTGGTTTATAGTCTGTGCCGTGTCAGAGACGTTCAAGATCAAACATGTTGATCTGTTATCGGTGTCAGAGCACGCACTCGAACAATAGAGTGGGCCGCTCTGTGTGTTTCACTCCTCTCATGAGACACGGTGTTTTCAGATGTGTGCCCTACTCCAGTGACACCGTTGAATTAAGTGAACACCTTTTGATCACACAGCTGCCCTCCCTATGTGTTTGTGTTTGATATGAGATGAAAGGCACATTAGTGGATTTATATGGTATAATCATCACCTGTGATTGCAAGAGTGTGGGCGAAGCTAAATAAGGGAGCTAAGTCATGAGCCTCACCTCCCAAAGCATGCTGCCCTGTTGAAGTGGCCTGTCCTTCTGATAGGCTATTTTCAGCTTCTCCTCATGACCCTCCCGTATTTGCGTTCTGCGCTAAAATATTTCCAAGCAAACATGAACTTTCCCTTCTTTTCCGGATCCCTCCAGACAGGTTACTGGTGTTTACTTGCTGAGAGGAAGTCTCTCCTGGCTGATCTGAGACAAGGTGGGGGGGGGTGTTAAAATAAGGAGGGTGATTCCCAGAGTTATTGTTCACCACTGATGAGGCATGGCTGCTTTCCAGAGTTTGTGTTACGCACATGCATCCACAGACATTCACAAACACACGTCATGATGTGGCGGCCATGAACAAACATTAACAGGCAGTTTATTGAGATCTTCCTCTTTTTTTCCCCTCCTGTCTTACATAACAAAGTACTTGTGAAGTACTAAACTGGATTACTGCTTTAAATAACTGTCCATATTACAAGCTCTACGCCCAGTTACAGTTCACGATGCCCAAATGTCACCTGTAAGCAACCCAGTATCTGTTTCACTTAAACCTCAAGAGCCTTTGTAATTCTTTTTAACTGGGAGGAACAATAATAAAATGCAGAGAGATGTTGTCACAAACACAGCAGCAGCCTTACAGCTGGACTGAATGTGCCTTTGTATAGTCTTGTATGTGTGGCCTGTAAACCACCAGCAGTGGCTCTACATGAGCCTGCCTCTTTGTCTGCGATCGACGTGTGGACAGGACACAATTGTCGCCTCTGTTGTCAAGAGAAAAGGATGGCTTGGAGTTCCCGTCTTTTCAATTTGTCCATTTTTTTTCTTTTATTATTGAAGACAACAAAGATGGAAAATAACAGGCGTGTCATCCCAGCTTCCCTTTGTGACCTTGACAAAGAGAGCTGCTCTGGCTCTCAGACTTCAAAAGCACGCTTCCGGACTTAAGCAGAAGAGCAAAGGCCTCCTCTTTCTTGGCACAGTCATTCCTCTTAAAACATTTCCTTTGGTCTGACTTGGTTGGCTGGTGTGCCGAGGTATTGTTCTGTGTTAATCAAACTCAACACAAAGTCATCTGTCAGAGACTATGCATCAACTTGACTGATGCTCTGTGCACTTCCTGACGGTGTTGTGTTCCCTGATTTCAACTGCTATTCTGGTCCAACTCTGTCTATTTATGTCTGTAGGGAATCATGATGTTTTTGGACAAAGAACACATCATTAGTCTTCTAGACAAAGCACGACTGTTTTACAATTTTTTAAAATGATTACGCTTCTAATGTTGTTAAATGTCCATGCTGTAGTAAATGTAGCTGTAATATACAGGATGTAACACTGGTGGTAACACACAGTTATTTATTTGTAGAAGTAGGTTGCCCCAGTCCACCTGTTGAGACTGACATGATTCATGAGATAGCAGCGTGTTAATAAAAAACAACAAATGTGCTTTTCTGAGGAGACGTAACTTGAATGTCATTTTTACAGGGAGCCTTGTGGATTACCTAAAAACAACGGAGGGAAGCAGTTTGCCCATCAACACTCTGATAGACATGGCATCTCAGGCAAGACATCTCTTTTTACTCTCTAACTCTGCACTCCTTTTACTTGGGGCCCCTTTCATTTAATTTGCCACTTCCCATTCTCTCAGCATGATCATCATAGACAGGAAACTGGCCACTGGTTATGATGAGGCTCACATTCAACACTAATCTAGTAATAACAGAGGTAGCTTTAATGGGCGTGTGCGCACTGGATCTTTTATGTACTTGCGAAGGTGCCGACTCAGCTTAACTGCCATAATCACAGCACGGTGACCAAACCTGAAACCGAATGTAGGATGCCGATTTTCCACTTGATTTCTCTAAATCTGCCTCGCTTGTCTTTCATCAACGTTTAGTAAGCCATACCATTTAAAGCCTGACAAATTACTATTCAGTTAAGCCAGATGATTGAGCATGTTTGGCGCAGACTGTGTGTTAAAGTGATAGAAATGGTAGGTGCGCTCGTATCTGTGGGTTAAATATGAAGGTACAGCAAGGAGACCGGTAGCTTAGCTTGGTACAAAGACTAGAAACAGGGGTAAGCACTTAGCTTGGCTCTGTCCAAAGGTAACAATATCAACTTGTCAGTTCCTGAGTGAAAAAATTAAAGTTGTGGTTTTATGAAGTGCTAAGTGCCAGACGGCTTCTTGGCTGCTGCTGAAGGAACAGTGACTTCCTTCGAGTCTTATTGTCACTGAGAGCTCTCCAGCGTAGTAGCTCTCCTGCAAGTTTAAAACAAACATTTAAACAAATGAGATGTAATGTCTTAATTAGTCAGCTTTAGACGTGCTAGTAGGTAGATTGTTTGTACCTCCAAACACTCAAAAGATTAAACTAAACGGCTACACTAGCTTCATTTTCTGCGTACAGACGCGAGGGCGGCATCAATCTTCTTATCTAACTCTCGGCAACAAAGTGAGTAAGAGTACTTCCCAAAATGTAAAACTCTAAAGCTTGCCCACATCTATTTCTTGAAATGTCACATGTGAGTGAAGGAACTTTGGCTTACATGAACTGTGGGTGTGGGAATGGAACACTCGACCACAGGAGGATAGACAGTTTCAAAGTCTAACAAAAGAAAAGATCCTTCATCCGGAGTAGGCAAATTCTCAGACGCCTTAGAGCCTGGCACAGAGAAGTGGAGTTTATAGAGAGCTTTGTGGTGAACATATTTTACAGAGAAAAAAATGCTTTCAGCTCAGTCGTCATGTGCCGATAGCGTTTGCGTTTGCGGTAAAAGTGCTACGGAAGTAACTCTAACCATCATGTAATGGACCATAAAAACTCAAGTGATTAATGATGCTCTTGCCTTAAAAGTGAGTGTACATGGATGTAATCAGAAGAGCGTGAGATTTGACTCATATGAATGTCAGATACAGGAGACTGAAGCAGATACGTCATTCAATGAATGCAAAATAATGGTTTACCATTCTTGATCGAATGCATACCGCAATCAAATGAATGGAATGGAGAGTAAAGAGGTGTTAAGCTCCCTGAGTGGGAGGTCATGATGACCACAGAGGTTTTTGACATACACAGACATATGTATACATCTCATGTCTCTGACAAGACACCCAGGGCCAATTGGATCTATGTGATAGATTCTTATGTCTGAAATATGCACCACAGACCCAGCAAAATGTAAGATGCATCAGATATGTGAACACAACTGGTGGTGAATTCTGTGGAAATCATTAGCATTTTCTTGATTTCTATCCCTCTATACATTAGGTGTTAGCATCTATTTCCCTCTGATGTCAGGGCATGAGGAAATTAGTCATGTAGTATTCGATTGAATCAGACACACACAGTAACTGAAATAATCACCCAGTTTGTGGTGAAGTGGGGGAATGTCTGCAGCTCTGAGTATCAGGAAGTGGAGCAAGCACAGCTGTGTACCTCGGTGGAGTATGTGGGTGAAGTAGAGAGATAAAGGGTATAAGGAACTGACCTGGGGAAGTGGTAAACTCCCTGGTCTGGAAATGCCTCTGTTCATCTGTCCAACACACATAAATATTACACAACAGTAAAAGCCACACACTCTAATGTCTCATGCTTGACCAACGTACACACAGGCTTCATCTGATGATGTGCTGTCCCCTGCAGGTGGCTGACGGCATGGCCTTCATTGAGCAGCAAAATTACATTCATCGAGACCTGAGAGCAGCCAATATTCTGGTGTCTCACGAACTCATCTGTAAGATTGCAGACTTTGGACTGGCAAGACTGATTGAGGACAATGAATACACAGCAAGAGAGGGTAACCTTGTAGAGATCACTTATATCACTTTTTTTTCTTTTCAAGCCCATGGGTACTTTTTCAGGCTAAATTATGTGTCTTATAGAATATTATTTGTTTTGTTATAAGGTTTGAGTGCATTTAGCATGGACGGATTTTAAATGGAATCACAAAAATTAAAGTGTGATGAAAATCTGTGCCATAGCTTCACCACATTTTTGTGGAGAGATAAAGTTTCCTCTTGTGTTCATAGGTGCAAAGTTCCCCATCAAATGGACTGCCCCAGAAGCGATTAACTATGGCACTTTTTCCATAAAATCAGATGTGTGGTCCTTCGGGATCCTCTTGACAGAAATAGTGACATACGGACGGATACCCTACCCAGGTAAATACTCACTGCAGTCATACCAGTCCATCACAAAATAATTTTATAATACCACCAGATCACAAGTCTAGTATGGATTACAACTGCAATATCACTTACCTGTTTCCTTTATTTTACCTGTTGTCCAGGCATGTCCAACCCAGAGGTAATCCAGAACCTGGAGCAAGGCTACAGAATGCCAAAACCAGAAAACTGTTCAAACGAGCTTTATGGCGTCATGTGTCTGTGCTGGAAAGAAAGCCCGGAGGACAGGCCCACCTTTGAGCACCTGAGGAACGTTCTGGAGGACTTCTTCACTTCCACAGAGCGGCAGTACCAGGAATAACCCTGATGGGGCAGAGAGACATACAGACAGACGATAAATATATTCAAACTAAAAGCACTGCCTGTGAAGGTGGCTGCCGGATTTTTTGTTTTGTTTGTTGAAGAGTACATGCCTCTGTTTTAATATAAAACTGAGATTTTCCAAATAAGACTATTTAGTTTCTGCATCAATCTTATTCTGAAGTGGCTTCTTAGACATGATACAATCACACGTGGAACTGTGGACCTGAAACTCTTGTAACAGCTGGATCACTGCAGAGCCATCAGCAGAAAGGACGGTGGTCTCTGTGCTGCTTGAATAAACTGGGAACTGTTGGGTGTAGCTCAATAAGTTAGCTGCACATTATTAAGATGTAAATATTATGAAACTGCTTCAGCTGTGTTTTACCTCTACAGTTTAATAAATGTTTTCTATTTGTCTCACTTACTGTAAAAAAAGCTTTTTTTGTAATGTTTGTAATGTTACATTGAAGCACTAAAGCAGAACCCATCACGACTCACTTCATCTAATATGAAACACCAGCAAGAGCTTACTCCTTTATACATTTCATACCATACAGAAAAGCTCAAAAGTTTTATATGAGCATTTAGGTAATTTTTCATCTAATTAAATCATACTGCATTCTCGGCACGAAAGCTTTGATCTAATGTTGCCATCATATTTTGTAAATATATCAAAAAGCATGACCACCACTCAAAAGATGCATTTGATATCATGCACACAGTCTTTTAGTTATACCGAGAAGCAGCGGTGAAGTATAGCAAAGTACTGGACCACATGGTTGAGACACCTTTTACGACACTACAGTATAATTATTTGATGACTAGAGTTACTTATTTATTCTAAGATTTTAAACATTTTAAACTTATAAACATATTAAACATTATGCATTTCCATAGGTTAAACAACCAAGGAGTATATAAAGTGAGTAAATATAGCTTCTCCTCGCATGCATACATCAGTTATCATAACCCAAAATATATTAATATTATCATTAATAATAATAATAATAATAATAATAATAATAATAATAATAATAATAATACAGGGACTATTTTTCCTTATCACTTAAAGCACATTTACTTGTAATGTGGTTTTTACATTGTGGTAATGCTTTAAATAATTAAGGGACATAAATACTTGTTGCTTCGTAGCTGAGCAGGCAGTACAGCTGTTTAAAAAAAAAAGGTTAAAAAAGTGAAAATATCATTAACTTTGACACGGAGCCCCACAGAGGCTGGAGCTGTGTCGCCCCCTGTCGGCCGCAGCAGACGTCACACTCTCATTGATTGGCCCGGAGACGAACTGTCCGCCTCTTGTCGCTGCTGTCTCCTGCGGTGTGCGGTGAAACGCCAGCCAAAAAAAAAAGAAGAAAAAAAGCAAAAAAAGAAAGCAGGCGGTAAAATGGCGCTGACTTCGCAAGGAACAAAGAAAAAAGTTTGCTACTACTATGACGGTGAGTACCCGTGTGCCCGTAGTTTCCTCAGCAGCGGGTGAAATCCGCCACTTTAGCTCAGACAAAGCTCCCAGTTTGTTTCACCTCCTGCTAACCTGGCACGCTAGCTAACCGAGCTAGCAACAGTCGCAGGCGGCGCTCATCTTCTCAGCCTTACACAGACCCTCTAAATCCACACAGACCGCCACTAATGCGCTAATAATGTCTGCTGGGCTTCAATTAAAGCTCTGGTTTCTATTAAAACGCAGTGCCGCGCGTTTCTCCGCCACATTGGGGCACTTTTAACTTGATTAGTTAACGCAACTAGCCGCGGAGCTAACAAAGGGGGATATGAGTAGTAGTTCATTGTCGCCGCAATTAACGCCGACACGGAGCTAACATTGAAATGGCTCGGCTCGGCGCGGCGCCTTCCCGTGCAAAGGGCTGAAGAAATACAGTTTTTAGGTGGACATTAATGGCATCGTTTAGCAAAGCGGGTCCCCTGCATGTGTAACGGGGTAGTTTTGAACAGTTGAGGCGATTTGATTAGGATATTTCTGCAGCCATAACTGACCTGCGTGATGGTGGTGTTGAGTCCCTTTCATTAAGTTCTCCTATCTTCTCAGTGCACCCTGAACTCCACTGAACCTTAATATATCAACAGTGTTCAGCTCATGCTTGCATTTGTGTGTTTTTTTTGCAGCTGAGTTTAACTAATAATCAATCCAACTTGGTGTGTTTTTGTTTGTGTGCATTTCAGGTGATGTTGGGAATTATTACTACGGACAGGGGCACCCCATGAAGCCCCACCGAATCCGCATGACTCACAACCTGTTGCTCAACTATGGCCTCTACCGAAAGATGGAGATATATGTATGTGAAATGACCGCAACAGGTGCTTCTACTAGCTTTTTCCCTTGTGTGTGTGCACGCGTGCCGGAGTTTATTTGTCCTCTCTCTTGTTTCAGCGTCCGCACAAAGCCAGCGGGGAGGAGATGACCAAGTATCACAGTGACGATTACATCAAGTTCCTGCGCTCGATCCGGCCGGACAACATGTCAGAGTACAGCAAACAAATGCAGAGATGTGAGTTTGCTGAGAGATGCGGTCCGTGTCAATACAGTAAACTGAATGTACGGACATGAAGCAGTGTTATGAGTATTTCTCTGCTGTTGCTTTGCAGTTAATGTGGGAGAGGACTGTCCGGTGTTTGATGGTTTATTTGAGTTCTGCCAGCTCTCAGGAGGAGGCTCTGTTGGTGAGTTGTTTTTTTTTTTTTTCCTTTCTTTAAATATTGCTCAAAAAACATACAGTGTTGGACAGAAGTCACGTCATTGTTGCTCCAGTAATCTGTCAAGTTCAGCATAAGCAAGCTGTTGATTTCTCGTCCTCCTCTCTGTGTTCCAGCCGGCGCGGTGAAGCTGAACAAACAGCAGACAGACATTGCGATCAACTGGGCTGGAGGCCTACACCACGCAAAGAAGTCTGAGGCCTCAGGGTTTTGTTACGTCAACGACATCGTGCTGGCTATTCTGGAGTTGTTGAAGTGAGTAGAAAAGCCCTCAGATCACAGCTACTGAAGTACATGTTTGTTTTGCATTAGTGAGTGATACTCTGGATGGTTGATCAGATGTCTCTTTTGAAAACTGATGGTAAATTTAGTGTCCAGTTGTTCTCCTAATCAAGTGTGTGTTTTCAGAAAGACTTGTAAATGTATAATTTTAGAAGACTTTCAAAGACCACAAGATGTTTTTTGTATAGGTTGGAGACTTCAAGGATCTCTCTCCTCTTTTCAGATATCACCAGAGAGTTCTGTACATAGATATTGACATCCATCATGGGGACGGTGTGGAGGAGGCTTTCTACACCACAGACCGTGTTATGACCGTTTCCTTCCATAAGTATGGAGAGTACTTCCCTGGCACCGGCGACCTGAGAGTAAGTTCTGAAATGATTTGACAGAGTTATATAGTTACAGTCACAGAGTGAGCTGACATATGACTTGTTCTCTGTAGGACATCGGTGCTGGGAAGGGTAAATATTATGCTGTGAATTACCCACTGAGGGACGGGATTGACGATGAGTCATACGAAGCCATATTCAAACCCGTGAGTAAATAATCGTGTTGACTGTGATGCTTTCAAAGCTCAGATCTCCTTTGATGTAAAGATACATTTGAGAGAGTGGATGTTGTTGTTTCCATAGATCATGGCCAAGGTGATGGAGATGTACCAACCCAGTGCCGTGGTTCTGCAGTGTGGAGCCGACTCTCTGTCAGGAGACAGGCTCGGTTGCTTTAACCTCACCATTAAAGGTAAGTTTACGAAGTGTCTGTCTCCAGATGACACTGTAAGTGAAGAGGTCCTCTGTCTTGAAAAAGTTGAACTGAGAAACAAAATTATCTCTCACATTATTTTTTCATCCTTTTCGCTCAGGCCATGCCAAGTGTGTGGAGTACATGAAGAGTTTCAACCTGCCACTGCTAATGTTGGGTGGAGGAGGCTACACCATCCGTAATGTGGCTCGCTGCTGGACGTATGAGACTGCTGTCGCCCTCGATACCTCCATCCCCAACGGTAAATAAAAACAGTACACAATCTATCAGATCATTACATATTGATTAAATGAAAGATAAATCTGTTAACTGATCCTTTACCATCATCAGTAAACTAAACATCCACTTCATTTAGCAATTAAAATATATTCTACAGTTAGTTAAATATGAAGCAAAGTCAATAGAATACCATTTTAACTTTTGTAACTTAGTTCTTTGACTTAGTAACATTAGTTTGCAAGCTTAATATTTATTAATGGATGATTAATAACTGAAATGTTCACTCTGCCCATCAGAGCTTCCATACAACGATTACTTTGAGTACTTTGGACCAGACTTCAAGCTGCACATCAGCCCCTCCAACATGACCAATCAGAACACCAACGACTACCTGGAGAAGATCAAGTGAGCACATGAACTTTTTTGGTTTTTTTGAATATGTGGTATGAACTGTCAAGTTGCATCCTGTGTTGTACAGCATCAGAATCGTTATTCAGTAGAGTCAGCAACAAACAAGATGCTTTCACTTATTTCTTGTATTGTGATTAAAACGTAGAGCACTTGGTGCAGGTACAGTTTTTTTTGTTTGTTTGTTTTTTCTTCTGTGATTCCATCCTTGCTGGTGGTCCATATATTGAAGCTGAATTTTGTCTTCCAGGCAGCGCTTGTTTGAGAACTTGCGTATGCTGCCCCACGCCCCAGGAGTCCAGATGCAGGCTATCCCTGAGGATGCTGTGCAGGAGGACAGTGGAGATGAGGAGGAGGATGACCCCAACAAGCGCATCTCCAGTAAGACCCTCTCTGACGCAATTTCCTTCTACATTCACACCAGATCTCCATTTTTTTGCAGCTAAGCCTCCAAAACTGCAGAGTTGTGTTTTAATTTTACTCCGTCCTCTGTTAATGTTCAGTCCGTGCTCATGACAAGAGGATAGCGTGTGAGGAGGAGTTTTCCGACTCTGAGGATGAAGGTGAAGGAGGCCGCAGAAACGCTGCCAACTTCAAGAAAGTTAAGAGAGCCAAAACTGAAGGGGAGAAAGAGGGAGAAGAAAAGGAGAAGAAAGGTGAGGAGGAAACAAAAGGTATCTATTCATTTTTTTTTTTTTTCTCATCTCACCCTGCTTACGTCATTTTCGAAACATGAGATTATTTTGGACTTCCTGAGTTAACATTTTAAGTCAGTGTCCTGTATAATACGGAGGTTGTGTTATTATGGTGACTGTGAATTTTTTTGTTCTTTTGTTTTCTAGAAGTAAAAGAAGAAGAGAAGGTGCCAGAGGAGGAGAAAATGGACACATCAAAGTGAGAAAACACTTCGCACACTCGATTACCGTGTTGTCCAGAAAGTGGCTAGTTGGGAGCGTTAATCATTTCCTAACTCTGGGTCCTTTAGGCCGAAAGAGGAGTCCAAGACACCTTGAAGTCCTCCACAGCCACACAATGCCAATGCAGCCCATCAGAACGGATCTTCGAGCAAGATTTTTTTTGGGATAAATCATCTTTCCAGGCTGCTGCTGTGGAAATCATGAAGGACTGATACCTTTGTAATGAGACCCCACTCCCTTAAGATGGGACCGATTTAAAACATAATTTTCTAGGACACCTTTTCAACTTTGCTGTTTATTGACAGAAGTCAGTCAGTGTTTTTGAGTATTGTTTTTGTATGCTTTCTCATTTTTTTTTTATCCTTAATCTTTTTATGCTATGATGTTTGCTTTTCTCCAGTGAAGCAACTCTGTAAAAAATGGCTTAGTACATGTATGCTTTTATATATCTGATGGATTTAATTTATTTAAATCATAGATATTTTGGCTACTCTGTTTTGTCTTTCAGTCCCACTTTTGTCATGTGTATTTGAATATGTAGTTGAAGCATGTTTATACAATAGATCTTTTTCTGTAATAATTTTGTGTCACTGGTTTTGCCTGCTAATGTCACCAAGAGCAGTGAAGAGGGTTGTATATACCTGAATGCCTTTTCCATGTCACGGTTTAAGTAAATTACAGTCTTATATTTTAGGATGTAATTTAGCATGTGTCATTAACTGACACTCATCGTCTTTGGCTCATTTCTGGGACTCCAGCCTCACAGTGTAGAAAATGTTTGAGTCCTCTCAAGTGTTTGCCAGTGTCAGGCTTAGATTCCACTGAAATCCGGGCTTGAACATCACATCAGTGTACAGTATAGTACTCGGTGTTAAATGAGACATGTCAGAATTCATCTGTTGTATATATTTGTATTTTGAAAACATGAATGTCATTTAAATCTGACAGACCCCAGTGTGTGTTGACCACACTTTTAACACCAATAAAAACTTCCCTAAAAGGTTACGTAGCTTTGTTCTGTTAAGTTCAGAGTTTTTCTAAATAAGATTATTTTATAAACTGTTGTCGTGAAATAAGTGACAACTACATTTTAAAAAGAAGATAATTTTAATGTCAACATACAGGTGACAGGTATGTTCTTTCGAGACAGTACACAAACAAAATCTGATGATTTCAGAGGCAGTATTATCAAAAATAAATGCTCCTTTTGACACAGGAAAATGACATGCTTTGTTGGCCCACAAATGTCCTCAGTTTAACAACAAACATAACAGACGCACTCAGTACAACTTCACATATGAAGTTGTGTTTTCTCCGCTCGAGGCCAGCAGTTTGTAACCTATCTCATTAGGTTCAGCTGCCTCAGAGCCATTCACTCTGCTCCACTGCAGTGTCCCCGTCCAGCAGTTCATCCTGCTCTGTGGGCTCAGCTGCAGCATCGGCCTCTAGGTCTCCTGCTGGAGGTGGTGATGGAGTTTCAGCAGGCTTCTGGATACGCAAATGACATTTAGTGAATTGGGCATTCATTAAAGGAAGGTCACATCCAGGACTTAGCAAATATATTCTGTTCTATTATTCAAATGTATAATGTGTAATGTATGTATTCAAATAGTATTTGCAATTAAAATATCGTAAATATCAGATGACTGTCAACACCTACAATCTCAAAGGAAAACTAAAAAAAAAAAAACTAGAAAACATTCTGACAAACCTTCACTTTAATTATTTATTATTTAAACTTTAAATTAAGTTTTTTTCAGACACACAGTAGTAGTGTGGGTACCCTTAAGATATGGTGATGTTTATGCATGTAAATTGGCCAATGACATCCATATTTACAGCGACGATAAAAAAAAACCCAATCAATTTACACACCTAGATATTAATAAAAAGGACTTTTAAAATACAGACTGACCTTTTGTTATATCAGACAAACACACACACGAAGTTCACAATACTGTTGGAAATGCAATTTACATACATTATTTCAACATGTTCAGGGTTAAATGACCATAACGTTGGCTGGGAAAAGACTGTGCCCGTAATACTTGTCTGTATTACAGGTGTTTCTCAATACCTAATACCATTGCAATACTGATATCAAATCTGTATTTTTTAAAAGCATTAGCGAGGACCAGGAGTTGATAAATCCAGTGAGGATGAGTAAACTGAGCCACCGTTTATGATGTGCACTTTTCAGTTCACCACTTTGATTTCGCTTTCAAGATCAGACTATGTGATGGTGCACTGAGACAGCATGAGGGACACAGTTACCACACTGCTCTGTCGCAGTTTGCCTCGTCAGCGGGTCCAAACCCCTGGCTTCTATTTGTCTGTATTAAATTCAATGTCAGGTCAGTTACGTTTTTTTTATATTGCTGCTCTGCTACTATTAAGTCTTATATTAAAATGATAAAATTATCCAATAAATGAACATAAGCGATACTTATTAGTTAATAATTCATTTGTTTTTTAAAGACACGTGCAAATCAAACAGTTCATAGTGCATAGTTTTTCATTCTGAATAACAATGTCACACTCAGGCAGGAAAAGTGCTGATTTATTCTCCTGAAGCAAATCAAGGTTACAATACAGCGTTAGTCCCTTTCGGCACTCACACACAGTTCAGAAAAAAAACACTGCCTTTGACGCAGTTCTAGCGGAGTCAGTGATCTGACAGAAAACTTACCCTCCTAGCCTGGACTGGCCT
Source organism: Scortum barcoo (assembly GCA_023238725.1). Lineage (NCBI taxonomy): Eukaryota > Metazoa > Chordata > Actinopteri > Centrarchiformes > Terapontidae > Scortum > Scortum barcoo. The sequence goes on along the minus strand of CM041539.1, from coordinate 17,848,121 downwards.
CTTCCTGCACGGACAGAGGTAGAGGAATGAAGTGCAGACGGCAAAGCAGCGGAAGGAGAACACCATTTCCACCACGGACATGAAGATGAGAGGCACCCACAGGATGATTGTGGTCCCCTGCTCGCCGAAAACAGACCACAACACACAATTCTGATCAATAAACACTCAATATTCAAACTGCTGGTGGATAAATACTCATATTCAGCCAAACCTTAATGCGGGTGGGGTCAAAGGGGCATTCAGTGAAGCCGGAGGAGCCGACGTCCTCATCAGAGAAGATGCAGTATGTTTGCAGGCCCCATTTTTTGATCGTGGTGGCTTTCACCATAGACAATGACAAGCCCACGGTGGAGGCAACTGCCAAGAGGCCCGCCACGAAGCTGAAGACCAGCAAGACCCACTGCTGCAGAGACAACACCACAGGAGAGTGTCAGTTAGTGAAGACACAACCTTTAATCTAGCATGTGGAAACCATCCCCCCTACCCCCACAAAAGATAACATTCTTTTCAATGTCATGTAGACGTACAGTAAGGGGGAAGTGCTGTGGGAACATGGACTGAAAATCACACGTGATTCCATATCCAATATTTGAATGAACTCTATGTTTATGAACCTATTTTAAAAGTCATCATCTCCTGTATCTCCACACACTTGACTCAATGGAAAACAAAGGGCGAGTTCTGACAGGAGCCAGCAAATGACAGACATGTGTGTGCTGAATGAAGGCAGGAGAAGCTACACCCAGAGAGAGAGAGAGAGAGTGTTTACCAGGATCCTGTTTTTCTTGTTTTTGGACAGCACAATGGCCGTTATTCCAGGGATGATTCCCTAAAGGGCACGAGAAGTGTAGTAAAAAAAAAAATACAGGTCATTCATCAGAGATAGAGGATACAATATAAATGATTAATGATTAAGCATTCCCAGTTTGGTGAAGCAAAACCAGTATTAATGTCATTCTTAATTCACACGTCCGACCACTTACCACTAAGCCTGCCACAATGGCTATGACATTAGAGATAGCATACACCATGGTGCGGGCCTGAGAGTGCACGTAGATGTGCCTGAGCACGGCGCCGTGCACCAGCGCTCCGAGAAGGAAGTTGATATGGCCCACCAGCACCAGCCCCAGCCCCATCTTCATCAGGGCTTTGTTGTCCTTGAGGTTGGCACAGCATACTCCTACAGGAAGAAGATATTTGGACATCTTAGCTTGACCTCTGCCAAAACGAAATAAAAGATAATAATTCATTACATTGTTTGTTTAACAGGCCGTACAGTCAGACTGAGGAATGTGACTCTAATCCCATATTAGAGTGTGTAAATATATATCAGCTGTGCATGCATCAGTGTGTGCTGTTAAGAGAAACCAACATAGCACACAAGATGAAGTGCAGCGCAGTGAGAACTTGTGAGACCTGACTTCATGGCAGTCTTGTGGTTTCAGCAAAGCCAGTAAAGGAAGCGGGCCGGTGGTTAGCACGACGTGACAACTCCTGAGAATAAGGCAGTCACCACAACCCCCCCCCTCCGCCGACGCCTGCAGAGATGGCTGAAGATGTCACCCACTGCAGAGCGCTGCAACTATGGTGACAATTGAGAGAAGGGGTCTGAGGGAGGGACTGTGTCGCACGGTTTTGTTTGTGCCTCTGAGGAAAAACGTCAAACACCCACCAGTGAAGGCCGTGTAAGCCCCTCCTGAGCCAAACAGGACAAAGCTTTGGGTGGGGTCTTCAAAGGTGCTCACCACCACATTAACCTGGCCTGACGGGTCAGAGAGAGACACATAGCCTTTAGCTGGCTGCTGTGGAAAAGCTCAGTGTTTTTGGTCATAATATTGTTACTCTAACGTGAGCTGCCATTCCTGTGTGCATGATCTCATACTGTTACTGTGATGAACCCTAAAAAAAAACACTTCACAGTATTTACATATTGACATTATTATATTACATAGTGACTTTGGAGACACCTTAACATCTCATGTGCCACTATGACATCATACAGTTACAAAAGGAGAGCATGTATCTCACATTCTTTAGGCTCAATACTGATGATATGAATGTACACTTTGGGATCCATATTACAGCTATGGATCTTTATCAACAGGCCATAACAATGATTCCTAAATAAGTCTATGCAACAACTTCCCAAAAACTTTGACTTGTATTTTTAGGTGAAAATCTGAACAAAATAGAGCACCAATGTAAGGCTTAACATCGCTGTTAGTTGAAAAGTGTTTCATTCATGTAAATAAAAATAAAATAAACTTCCAGACACCGGAAAAATGTAAGTTAACTAAGTCTCCTCTCCTTTTACTCCGTTAACAACTTGGCAAACCACGCCTTAAAAAACCTTCCGCGCGCTACATAACTTCATGTGCTGTGAAACACGCAGGAAAGTCAACTTACCTAAATTCCCCATGCTGGATCTTATGTCCCCTTAGATCATATTAGAATAAAAGTTACGTTACAGTCATTTCTGACGGCTTTGTAACTCTTGCTGGGTCGCTCTCTTCCTCTCCTGCCGTTCACCTGCGGAGACGCCTCACCTGGCTTCCGCCTACCTGTGCGTAAGCCCCGCCCCCACGTGCTGTGAGAGGGAAAACTCCCACCCCTCTCTGTTATCTGTGGACTAGACTGACTATACATGCTTAAAATGGTATTTTTAAAAAAGATAGCAAGAAATCTGCTGTTACGAAATAAAAAGAAGAAATATGACATCATACTGTGTTACTCTGAAGCAGGGTGGTGATCAGTGAAACTTCTGGTGAATCACTGTTTTGCTTCCCAAAGGGAGCCCAGTCATCTCTAAAAAATGTCAACTTAGCATGAGCTCAGGAAAATAGCCAGTTTTCACCACTGTGACAATTAATTTTCCAGATAATCCAAGGAGGGAGTTCAAATATTTTATTTACCTTTAGGAGAATTAAGGAATTCAAATTCAAATAACCTAAATTGGACATACATGGTTTTCACTAGCCAAGAAGGGTTTTTAGAAGTGTAATCTGAAAAGTAACTAAAGCTGTCATACAAGTGCAGTGGAGTAAAAAGTACAATATTTGCCCCTGAGATGTAGTGGAGTATAATTACATAAGTTACATAAAATGGAAATACTCAAGCAACAATCAAGTTACTTTTCCACCACTGGGACATGTAAATGTCACCTGACTCCCACATGAATAAAATTAGTAGAAAAAATAAAAAAAAACAAAAGTATAAAGTACACAATCTTTTCCTTAAAGAATATAATAACAGCACGACACCATCAAATATCATAAAAAAATGTAATCCTTCATCATCTGTGACTTAGATTTTCTTTAAGTGAATGATGCTGCTAATAATGCAGGAGGTGAAGACTGAGTTTTTTACTTAGGATACAATTCTCCTGAACTATTTGCAGTCAGGAATTTAAATAAAGCTACATTTCTGGCTGCATCATTACCTGTCAGCCCTGTTAACTTAATTGTTGGCAGCTGTCCCCCCTGCTGCTGCACCTTATTAATGACACCCCTGAGACAGGAGAGGAATCTCTGGTTCACCCGCTTTGGTGTTTGCGATGGGGACACTGGAGGTGTTTCTTTGTGTGTTTGTTGGGCATTTTGTCGCTGTTCAGTCAGTGATAAATGAGCAGGATGCCACGTTTCCCCGGGATTTTCCAGGTTTTTTCGGAAACATGGTGCCTTTCCCATTCGAAAGACAGTTTTTCACCCCATTTGACACCATCTTCAGCTCCTGGCGAACGCCGACACCTGACTTTCACATGCTTGCTGAATTGCCGCCCATCATGCACATACCCAAAGTAGAGGTCTTCTGTAATGAATCTAAGCTGACTGTGCTGGTGGATAAGAGATCCAACGGGTTCATATTGACTGGAGAGGAGATGCAGTTGGGGGACAGCTGCTATAGCAACAGAGAGCTGCCACACCAATTTGTCTTCACGTACAGCTTAGACGAGTGTGGAACTGCACGTGTGGTGAGTTAACCTGCTTATTCACCAATGATGTTAATTCCACAGCTTTGTTAAGATTTTCTGAGACCGAACTCTTACAGATGCAGAGTGGCGTGGAGGTGTACACCAATTCACTCCACCTGAACCTCAGAAAACCTCCGTCCACCTGGTGGCATACTCCATCCACAGTGCCCATCTCCTGTATCCCAAAGAGGTGCATCTATTGAGTAAATGAAACATTTTGGAAGTGGTCATTAATACCTTTTTATTAAAGGGGAATGCATGTCTTTTCAGGTCATCTGACAACCCACACTACTTTATCTCGCCGCCACTTCCTGAGAAAAGCAAGACCTTTAACATCAAAGCCATGAATCGTGAGTTATAACAGGAGTCCATACATATGGTGCCATGCTGGATTATCATTTGTAGAGACACTGTTGGAACGGTTTGTTTTTGTTCTGCAGCATCCTGGACCAGCTCCGCAGAGTCTAATGTCTATAAAAGAGGCCAGGTTGTCAACCTTCAGGTCTCTGCCAAAACAAGGCCTGAGCAGCAGCTTTTCATCCAGTCCTGTTTTGTCTCAGTGTCTCCTGAGCCTCAGACCAACCCCAGGCATGCAGTCATAATGAATAAAGGGTAAGCAGCCAGTCATGAATTGAGCGTCGCATTCGTCCATGATGCTCTAATCACCAATAATGTTGCTCTCTGCCAGGTGCACAGCCCCGCTGGGTTCGCAGCATGCTGTTGTACAATTCGTAGCCTCAAACAGAACGGATGTGGTTAATTTTGTCTTCAACACATCTTATCTAATTTCTGAGGTGAGTTTTTTTTTTTATTTAAATAAATGAATGTTCCTGTTCACCTGTATGACCTTGTGAACTCTTCTTCTCTTTGCAGCTGTATATCCATTGCAGTGTCCTCATTTCAGATCAGGGGGTCACCTCTGGCTCCAAGTCCTGCAATTACAATGTGTTCCAGTCGAGGTATATAATATACACACTAACCTGTATTGTTGTTGGGGTTTTTTTTTTTTTTCATAACTTTATGAGGTTTTTCTGTTTCAGATGGGAGGACCTAAGTGGAACTGAAGAGGTGTGCGAGTGCTGCAGCTCAAAGTGTAAAAGCCTGTCAGTCAAACACCTTTCTGAAGGTCAATTTGTGTTTTTCCCCATAAGGTGCAACAGTAAATGGACTTTCTAGTCTCTAACTCAACAGTGACTCAGTAAACGTGTCATTTCAGGTGCCAAGGCGATAGTCAGCATTGGCCCCTTAATCATTGTGGACAAAACTCTAGAGAGGAGTCCTGAGCAATCTCTCCCTGAACCACAAGAAACCTCCAGCGCTCCTGCTGGAGACTCCATGCAGTCTGATGGAGCAGCTACAGGACAGATGATATTTTCTGGTACTTCTCTATCGAGAAATGAGTTCTCCTCTCCCCCTCAGGGTGTAGTGATTGTGAGTCAGGACCCAGTTGCCAGACTGACCCTCTGGTTACCTGGAAAGATGCAAGATGCTGGAAATGGCAAGAGTTCTGGTTCAGAGTCTGAAGACAACTTGACAGTTCAGTTAAAGGCAAGCGACACAGAATCAAAGGACCTTACTGAGCTGCAACCTTCAGCCACAGATCAGATGTCTTTGAGTACACGCACAAATGAGGTCGGAGATCAAAATGCAGATGAACAAAAACGTGAAGCTGAGTCAGATTTGAATTTTCTTACGTTGGTCAGTGGATGGGTAATTCCTCCACATCTGGAAGAGGCAGCAATTGCAGAAGAATCCCAAAGAAAAATGCGGTTTGGACGATCTGAAATATTTGGCACAGAGGCTTCACGAGAGGCTGACATCCCTCTAGAGGCCCAAATGAGTGTAAATGTCCCAAACCAGAATGACTTGAACCACATGAGAGACCAGCTGGCTCAGAGACAGGGAGATGCAGCTGTGATGCCTCAAGATGGAACAAACAATCCCAGACCAATACTTCGCTCAAAAATTGAGTTTTCCAAAGGCATGGACGGGTCGCAGAGGCTGAGTTATGAAGAGGAAGTGGTGAGACAACAGGACAGAAAAGGGGAGCCCACACAGAAGGGGCTGCGCTCAACTTTCTTGGATCTGTTGAGGTAACTAATCTTAAGTGTTTCCAGTTTGTTTTGTCAATATGTGCCATGCATGTGAATAATTCGTTTCTCTTATCTGCAGGAGGATGGACAAAGCAGAATAATGGCAGCAACACATTTAACTGCACTGAATAAACGTACTGGGCAATAATCTAGTGGTTTTATTTTTTATTTTTTCCTTTAACATTGTGCTGCCTGCCTTAATAACTAGAAAGCATGAAATATTGTAGTACTTCATGAACTATCAGGAATATATTAGATTATAGATTAATAGTATCTATTGCAGCAGGTAATGCAATAACTATATTAATCCAGCAAGGTCAGACACTTTCTAACTCTAATCAGGATTTAGATTAATTCACTTATTATTCTTCCATTTACACATGCAGGAGATATTAACTCCAACATTAGTTTAAGTACTACTACATAAATAGTTTTTTTTTTTTTTTTATTTATTAGTATTATGAATTCATAGTAATTCTCTTCCACTTATAAAGTTTTCTTCATACTAAATGTCATCCTAGTGTTTTTCTTTCTGCAACAACCCTCAGTAAATCCCATTTTCCTCCCGTATTCCCACCCAGATGTCGCTGTGGGGAGCTGGGCTCTGTAGTTGGGGGCAGTACGGTGTGCGCTCTCCCTTTTACACCCACTGCATGCTCACGGTGTTTTCCTTTTTTTTTTTTTTTTCCTCTCCATGTTTGACCCTGGCCACTATTTCCTCCGCGCCGCCGCCGCTCTCTATAAAGTGCCCACGCTTCTCCTCACGCAGTCTCTTTCCCCGGCCACAAAACCACCGTGAGTGTCCAACTCACTGTTCCTGAAGAACTTTTAAAATAAAAATAACATAAAAAATATAAAATCCACAAAATCTTCATAAAAAACAGGCACCTTTTAAAAATACTTAAAGAAATACAAACATTTAAAAAAAATAGCAAAAAATTTAAATACAAAAACAGAAAAGAGGAGGCCTCGGGCTTTTACCCGAAGTTGGCGTCTTTAAAGGAGGAAATACTTAAAGACATCGATTTTTTTTTTTTTTTTTTTTTAAAGACCTTTTTTTTTCCAGCTTTGGCATTTTTCTCAACGAGCCTCGGCTCAGAGCTGTCAGGTCCGCGTTAGGTGAGAGCCGAGGCGCAGGTCGGAGCCGGGACACGCTTCACGCCGGCGTCTCTTCTTACTCTCCGTTTCTCCCGGGAGGCTTTTGAGGGGAAGCTCTGCCTTCATTTCTTCCGTCAAGTCCGAGATATGAACACGGCGACGGGGAGTTATCCGATGGCTTCTCTCTACGTTGGCGACCTGCACCCCGACATCACGGAGGCGATGCTCTACGAGAAATTCAGCCCCGCCGGACCGGTGCTCTCCATCCGGGTGTGCAGGGACATGATCACCCGCCGGTCCCTGGGATACGCTTACGTGAACTTCTCGCAGCCCGCGGACGGTAAGAGAGGAGAGGAGAGGAGAGGAGGAACATGTGCTGCAGCTTGTTACTTGCATGCGGCTTTAATTTGAACAGGGAGGTAAAGCGCGCATCCTTCAGTGCGCTGACAATGTCACCACATGCTTTCAATGTCAACCCCAAACGTGCACACACCTAATCTAAACCTAATCTAAAAAATCAGGAGGACACTGGGAGTGAGTGCAAAGTGCTGGACTCTCTGGTTTTTGGGATTTTTTTTCTTAATAATCACAGAGCAGCTCTTCTTGGAGCACTCATTGACCCACATAAGCCTGCCCCACTTCTTGTACACTCCTGATATATGTCAGCTCCACAGTTAAAGCCCTGGCACACATGCAGAGTTTGACTTCTGCTTAAAAGTTGACAGAAAAGTCTTTTTTTTTAAGCCCATTTGTTACTGCACCACACAGGCGAATATAAACTCCCCTTTCTTGTTTGCAAAATTGACCCATTTCTGCTCCTATTTAAAGGGCCACTGAGTGAAATAAATTCCCATTGCCTTCCGCTGCTACACTCACCGAAAGCATGAAAAGGGACAAGCACAGCTGAACGATAACCCCTGCGCTGCCTGCTCAACGTGTGCATTGTCTGGAACGTGCAATAATATCAAATACTAGATCCTGTTTCTGTTTGGATTTAATCCCATTTTCATTTTTGAACTGGTCACGGCTTAGCTGAATCAAGTAGTTGCTTCATCTGCCATATTTTACCCACTTAAGCTGCTTGCAGACTGTTAATCTATTGGTGCCTCATGCCTGAAGTGAATATCTGAACAAGTATCAGGAGGCTTTTCCTTTTCCAGTCGACGGTATCACATTCAAATCCTTGAGCAATAGTAGCAGGTGTTGTGGTTGTCTGTGGAGGCCTGCTGATACTGTTTGTATTGTGTGTACTGTTTTTTTTTTTTCGTATCAACGTTAAACACCTGTCACAATTTATCTGCACTTGAGTCAGTTACCAAAAGCTGTAGTAATGATAGGTCACAGCTGGCTCACTTCCAGGAAGGTAGTATCACCCACTTGAGTAAATGTAATAAGAGCCACAAGTGAGAAGACACCATTTGTTATTGAAGGTGTGGACATGGGGGATGGTAGCTGTGGGGTATTTACATGGAGTCCTAGCACGCGCGTGTGGGGCAATAGCTTGTAAAATGCATACCACCAAAAATATACCTGAGCAGGATTGTAACCAGTCAGTACGTGTGATTTCAAGTAAGGCGGTATTCAAAGGTCTGTAATCAGCGTTGGACACAGCTGTATGTGTAAACACAAGACCTGGTGTTGCTCATTGTTGAGCATTCTTGTTTAATGTGGCTCTTCCCCATCAATGGTAGAGAATGCTCTACTCACACCCCATGCCAGCACATACCTCTCAGGACCTCTCTCTAAATATAGAAGGTCTGTCTGAGCAGCCCAAAATTTGCCTGCACGTAATGCTTTTAAGTTCCTAACGTGACAGGAGTGGTGAACAATCGCAAGTAATTCAGTGTGAGGTCATGCAGCGCTGTTTTATTCTAAATGACATAGGAATAATTACCGTGAATGACATTAGACATATAGATGCAAAGACTTGGGCCTTTTTTTAAAACTAAGATTCCCACTCTGAACCTTCCAGAAGTCCACATGTTTGACAGCGATCGCACACCTTCTCTGAGAACACGGCCTGTGAAGTACAATTGTGAGCCAAACTGCTGATGCCAGCAGACGCAAGGCAGCTCCGTTTTGTTTACCAGACACTTTTAGCTGGAAAGCCTGGCCTGTGTGTGTGTGTGTGTGTGTGTTACTGTGGAGTGACTGAACAAAAGGATGTTTGGCATGTGTGCCCATATGGGAGCCTATATGAGAGTTAAAGCACAGAGAGAGAAATGGTGTAAACTGAACCTTGGAGATAAAACTGGGCTGAAAGACGACAGACTGATTCTAGCGAACGAAGAGTGAAACCTTTTTTGACTTAACACGACAACGTAAGCCCGTTTTTGTTGTCTGACGGCCTGCTGCTGCTACTGCTGCTGGCCTAGGTGGGACGTGGCCCAGCAGCATGTGGTGAGCTGGAGAAGGGGGCCATGTGCTCCCAGCTCACCCGCTGCAGCTGCCCCCAACACTTGTCCCAGCTGCCTGTAGAGAGCTAGCCGGCCACATGGTCAATTGCAGTATCTGAACCATGTTGCATGTGCTTTGTAAGTGGGTGGGCAGCAGGGAATCTCAGTGGCAAGGACAAACAGTTTTAATCCACTTCAGACAGTGTTGTGTTTGTGTCTTATGCATTACGACAGCTGCTAACGACAGCTCCCTGTGTGGAAGTGCCATAGTACACGTCATATCTCTGCATGCATACTAGTGACTGATATGTTCTCACACTCATGGCTCCATGTAAACAACCACCCATGACCCCCACTCACCTCACCCCCACCTCTCTGCCCCTCCCCCCTCCAGCTGAGAGAGCCCTGGACACCATGAACTTTGACGTGGTGAAAGGGAAGCCAATCAGAATCATGTGGTCCCAAAGAGACCCCTCCCTCAGGAAGTCTGGAGTGGGCAACGTGTTCATCAAGAACCTCGACAAGTCCATTGACAACAAAGCCCTGTACGACACCTTCTCGGCGTTTGGAAACATCCTCTCCTGCAAGGTACAGCTGTCGTAAACGTGGCTGAGGGAGTTTAACACAGACACTTTGTTTCTAGCACAACTGAAGACTAAGTCACATTATTGCACCACTCCTACATTTATTAGCTTTCTTGCAGAGAGTTAGATGAGAAGAACGTTGCCACTCTCACATCTGATATTATTAATCTATGGCCAGCAGCTGGTAAGCTTTCCTTAGCATAAAGAGTGGAAACAAGGGAAACAAAGGTAACAAAGTACACATCACAGCACGTCTAAAGATCACTAATTAACACGCTATGATTATGTCTTATTAAAGTGGCAAACCTGAAGTGTAAAACCGTGAAAACTGAATTGTAAAACAAGGGATTAAACCAAAACAACTGTAAAACCACTGAAGTGTTGCCGTTACTCTTTGGTTTTTGCACCAATTAACATGAAGAGGATAAGTGTGTTAATTTGGTCAGAGCTGGGCTATCTGTTCTAAGTGGCTCCATGAGCTCCACCAAAACAGGTATGAGAGTGGAATTGATTTTCTCATCTATCTCAGCATGAAAGCAAATATCGTGAAATGCTGCTTTCAATTTAAGAAACTGATGCTTCTCTATTGGATGCACATTTACCCAAACATCTCCCTCTGCTGACAGGTGGTGTGTGATGAAAATGGCTCCAAGGGCTACGCCTTTGTCCACTTTGAGACTCAGGATGCTGCTGATCGCGCCATCGAGAAGATGAACGGCATGCTTCTGAATGACCGCAAGGTGTGAGTGTCTGATCATCTAGGAACCTGGGGACGAAGGGGTGTTTATGTTGGTAGCGTTTTGGGGGGGGGAAGAGGAGTTTAGCTTGAACTTCAAAATGACTGTGATAGTATATTGCAAGTTATCATGACACTAAAAGTTAAAAGGCGCAGGATTATTGAGCCTGTGGTGATAATGGTAACAGCCTCTGTGTAACAAACTGTGTTATATTTTGTGTCGTAATGTATAAACCTGACCTGTCTGTTCTACACGTGTGTTGAGTGAACTGACGTTTCGTGTCTTTTTTTCAGTTGGTGCATTTGCGTGTGAATAATCTAAACTAATAAGCTCATCTCCCACTACCTCCAGTCTGAAGATAACCTCTAAACTGACAGATAACAAACTAAAAACTCTGACCTACTCTTATCTTTCCTACCAGACGCATTTTCCGTTGCCTCATTTGTCCATTCGCTGGTCACCCGTCTTGGAGTGTTAGTGTGTGTGTTTGTATGACAACGCTTGTGTGTTTTAGTGATGGATCGAATGCAGGAATGCAATACTGGATGGCGGAAGGAGAGAGGTCGTCATAGCAAGGTATATAAGATCATTTGGTCCTCCTCAGCTTTCCTTTGTACTGTGAGACTCTGTTCCTCCATCCCTCTCCATCCACCTCCTCATCAACTTTTGGACCAAGAGTTAAGATGGTTGTCACTGTGTTGTCTAGCATGCCGACATATCTTGCCTGCCTCTGGTGATATTAACAGCAGTTGGATGGTGTTTTTTTTTTTTTTTTTTTTTAATTCCTTACCCCAGGAATGATGAGTCACGTGATGAAATGAAATGTAGTTGTGAATTTGTTTTGTGGATGTTGTCCCTGTTTTTTTCGTAGAAGAATGAACTCTCTTTTACTCACCGTGCTTGCGTGGTCAGGTCTTCCTCCATCATTGCGGAACTTTCTGTCCTCGGAAACCCGGATCAAGATTTTTTTTTTTTTTTTTTTTTAGATTGGGGAAAAAAAGGAAAAAAGCAAAACAAAAGAGACGGATCCTGGTTTGCTTTTTAGCCTCTGCTAGGACTGTTTTAAAAGAGTGTGTGTTGCTGCTCTCCCTCCATCTCCAGGTTTGTGGGCCGTTTCAAATCTCGCAAGGAACGGGAGGCCGAACTTGGCGCCAAAGCAAAGGAGTTTACCAATGTCTACATCAAGAACTTTGGGGATGATATGGATGATGAGCGGCTGAAGGAGCTTTTTGACAAATACGGTAAAGCTGGGGTTTGATTCATGGGTGTTACTGGAAACTATAAAGTGATCTAGTTCTGCTGCCTCATATCCACTTCTCTGACCTTGAACCTCTGCAGGTAAAACACTCAGCGTGAAGGTGATGACAGACCCCACTGGCAAATCCAGAGGCTTTGGATTCGTTAGCTACGAGAAGCATGAGGATGCTAACAAGGTACTTTGACCTCATGGAAATATATCAAGTGAGTCTTTATCTGTCATCCCCTCTTATCATTATGGCTCCTTCCAAAAGGCTGTAGAAGACATGAATGGCACCGAGCTCAACGGAAAGACTGTGTTTGTAGGCCGGGCTCAGAAGAAGATGGAGCGGCAGGCGGAGCTGAAGAGGAAGTTTGAGCTGCTGAAACAAGAAAGGATCAGTCGTTATCAGGTCCGTAGGAATTAAGCCCTTAATGGACTAATCAATCTTAAATTTCACTCCATTAATCTCTACGCTGCTACGTGTGCATCATGACTGTCTGTCTTTGGTTTCAGGGTGTTAATCTTTACATTAAGAACCTGGATGACACCATAGACGACGAGAAGCTGCGTAAGGAGTTCTCTCCATTCGGATCTATAACAAGTGCTAAGGTGAGAACGATCAGATGTGTGTTGCAATATTAGAGAAAAGATAATGCATTATTGGAATATACATAAAGCATAACAGCAGGAAAATATTGTATGTTTGAAGTTACCCTGACACAATCTGTTTACATTTCAGGTGATGCTGGAGGAGGGTCGCTCCAAAGGCTTTGGCTTTGTCTGCTTCTCCTCCCCTGAAGAGGCCACCAAGGCCGTGACTGAGATGAACGGACGTATCGTTGGCTCCAAACCTCTCTACGTGGCTCTCGCTCAGCGCAAAGAGGAGCGCAAAGCCCACCTCACCAACCAGTACATGCAGCGCATCGCGGGCATGAGGGCCATGCCAGCTAACGCCATCATCAACCAGTTCCAGCCCACCAGTGGGTACTTCATGCCAGCCGTGCCACAAGTGAGAGAATCAGAAGATACAATCTGTATAATCTATCTATAATCTAAATGTTTAAAATAAATGGATCACATGACAGTGTGTGATGTGAAAAGGGTCACTCCTTGTGACAAACCCTTAGATATTTATCACTTGACTCTACAATCCCTCAGCTCTACGAAGCCTTTAAAATGAGCATTTTAAATAAGCAATTGTTTGCTAACATGTTTGGCACATCAGTTTTAAAGGTGAAGATAAGCCGGTGTTGTGTTTACAGCCGCAAGTGGAAAAAGAAGTCAATCAGTGCAGTTTTAAGATACATTTAAATTTAAGATGGCAAGAAATATGTAATGATAGGCAAACCTCTGATACTTTGGTTTCCTCTTTGTTTCAGCTAAAATGCCACAGATTAAAAAGGTAGTTGAATCAGCGGTTTCAGAAGAGAATGATTTTAATAGCATAAAATGATATTTATACCCACCAGGCCCAGAATAGGACTACATACTATGCACCCAATCAGTTGGCTCAAATGCGACCCAACCCCAGATGGCAGCAACAAGGTGGCAGAGGTCAAGGTGAGCATGTTGCTCTATCCTTTGGACAATTTAGATATTTAAAATTATTTTAAAGCAAATAGATTTTGTTTCTCATTGCTTTTCTTTCTGCTTCGCTCTCTCCCAGGTGGCTTCCAGGGGATACCCAGCTCACTGCGTCAGCCAGGACCCCGTGCCAACCTGAGACACATGACTCCTAATAGCGGCACGCAGGGTCCACGAGGTGTGTTCACCAATAATAGCTCGCCAAAATGATTACGATCAACTCACTGACTCTTATTTTAGCGTTTCACTGACACTACATGTACAGTAGAGGTTATTAAGACACTGTTTATATTCGCCTCCATTCTTCTCCCCTCTGCTAGCTGCTGGCCAGGCGATGGCCCCTCGTCCTTCAATGGGAGTCCCTGGTCCCCGTGCCATGCCTCCTTACAAATATGCCACTGGTGTCCGTAACCCCAACCCCCAGGTGGTGCAACCTATTGCCTTACAGCAGGTATGGATGAAACACCAATCACTCCACCTCCTGTCATATCAAGCCCCCCCAAACCTATAAATCATTTTCCTTTCTATATTCTTCTTCGTCTTCTTCTTCCCCTCCCAGGCTCAGCCAGCTGTTCACGTTCAGGGCCAGGAGCCACTCACGGCCTCCATGCTGGCTGCTGCGCCCCCTCAGGAGCAGAAACAGATGCTAGGTATAAATCAGTTTTATAATGAATGAACTGTGATGCTGTCTTTATTAGGTTAATTTTATTCTCCATATTTCCAAACAGGTGAGCGTCTTTTCCCACTGATTCAGGCCATGCATGCCAACCTGGCAGGAAAGATCACTGGCATGCTGCTGGAGATTGACAACTCCGAGCTTCTACACATGCTGGAGTCTCATGAATCTCTGCGTTCAAAGGTATTTACATTGTCACTCTTTGAAATGTCTGTTACCTAAACTCTACACTGTGTCATCATTCATGTTTAATGGTATGTTTGCACAGGTGGAAGAAGCTGTCGCCGTGCTACAAGCCCACCAGGCAAAGAAGGATGCCACTCAGAAAGTGGGCAGCATGGCTACTACTGCTGCTGCTGCCACATCCTGAAGACTGCGTGTGGTACGAAAAAAAATGTCAACCAAGCTATTCATACTTGTTGATTTGGTCATACATAATGTAAGTTTTGTGGTACTAATGAAAAGTATGTGTTGTTTCAGGGCACAGAACAATGAGCAGAGATGGGGAGAGACACACTACACTGACTCCAAACACCTGATTCCACTGAACAATTATGCAAAAACAATGAAAAAAAAGAAAATGTAATTTTAAAAATACACTTAAACATTTTGAAAAATGTTACAGTTCATAATTTTCTAGTTCTGTAATACTAATACTGCATACCAACAGCAGTAATGCAAATGAATCTTGAATGAAGGCCCACCCTATTTAGTGGCAAAGGAGAGAAACGTTTTTTTTCTAAAAGGAAAATGAGCCTTGTTCTTTTTCTTTGCTTGAAAGTTTTATGTTTGATTTGAAATGATGGACTCCTCCATCCTATCATGTTATCATGGGTGTGTGGTATTCTCAATAAAGGGATGATATATCAAGGTTGTGTTATTTTAATGCTTGCAGGTACCCTGTTTCATGCAGTTTCATGTGTATAGGGGGATATCTAACACACACTTACCTCATCAAATGTGCATCACAGGAAACCAGAGCAGGGTGAGGTGCAGAATAATCGAGGTTCTGCAGGAGTATCATGTTTTGGCTAAAGGTGTGTTCCCTCTTTGGGGAGATGATTGATCAAAGTAATATGTGAAGAGAAAACATTAAATTTGTTATTTAAAAGTGATTTTTTTCCACTGAAAATGAGACAGGGAAAGTTGTTTTTTTTTTTTTTTTGCCATGAAATCACAATAAAGTATCTGGACAAGAAGTCGCAACTACAGAAGCACGTTTGCATGGTTTGATATGAAGCTCTGAAAGTTATGAATCTTTCAATGCATTTAATTTTGTACATAAGAACAATGTAATGTTGCAATAAAAATATAATTTTATAGGTGTGAACTTAATGTTTAAACTGTCATTTTTAAGTTACACTATGTTGGCTAATAGGAGATGTGTAGCCAAATCTAAATGTCCTATTTTGGAATCCTTTGGAATCCCTTGAAATCTACTACAGAAATGTGATGATTGATGATATCCAGTATATTACAAGGTTATGTGGTGCTGTGTCTGACAAACAGATGGTTGTCAGGAAGGATGAGTGGAGTCCGAATTGGGGTTCTACAATGTGCCCCATTGAGTTAAGGGCCAAATAAAAAGGCAAAAACACAAATGGCAGAAGCACACTGTTAACATGGAGGATTACATATAACTTGAGACATTATAGCTGCATGAGGAAGCTCCCCATGGTACTGATAATGAGTGAAATACTTTGAATTAAGTGCCTTTTAAATAATTTCTCTTGGTCTTGGTCAACCGAAATATAGTACAAAAAGCCAGAAAGATTTTTCACACACTGGACATCCAAAGGCTGTCTTTATTAATGATCTGTATGCACTGGTAATTAATTATCCATAATTAAAGTCATTAGTTACAACTTATTAACTGTTTAAAAAGGTGACTTTTTCAAAACTGGTACCTAAAATATTCTTTAGCTGCACATAAAAGTCCACTTTTAAACAGAGAGAGCAACATACAGTGTGACAATATGTAATTTATCAGATTTTTTCACATATTCAGACATTTTGACTTGATGTAGCAGGAAAAGCACAGGTGTTACTCATAACATGAAGCATGGCTTTGTTCTGTTCAAGTGTCCCACAAAGAATGAAATGACAGTGAGTCACAGTTATATTAGTAAGTTATATTAGTGACACCTGTGTTTTCCCAGTATGTCAAAATGTCTCCTGTCCTAAATGGAATTCAACCATCATTCATTTTAGTAATTACAACTGTGCCTATAAATTACACAGCTACCTTTCTCTTTGTCCAGAGTTGAACCCTGCTACTTCCTTTGAAAAAAAAGAACTCTTAAATGATGAGAAAGCAGATGTAGACTTACAGTATTGGAGTATTAGTATTAGTAGTAAAAGAGATTGTGAAAGATGAATTGGCATAAAGTGTCATTCTCACTTATACTGAGGATGTAGTGGCAGTTTATAAAGTGTAAAATATTAAATATGGTCATATTAAACATGAAACAGGAGTGATAACAGCTTTAGAGGTATTTCTCCTGCAGGTGGCGCTGGAGGTGACGTGTTCAAAGGGAGGCGGGCCTTCAGGCTCTCTCCACCAATGACGAGCCGCTGAGGTCAAAGTTGAAGGGTTAAATCAAATATGGCGGCTAACAAACGAGTGCTGTATGTCGGTGAGTTCATGTTACTTTACATACAAATACTTCAAAGTTAAGTTGTTTCATTAAATGCAGGGCACGTACTAAGGATGTAACTTTATACACAATAATATCTTGTATGTATTAAGGGCACATAATATGGAAAAGGCTCCGATACGTCAAAGATTTAGCCGGTAAAACTTGAAAGCAACCTAAAAACAACAAAATCAGGTTTATTGTCAAGTAGATTTCCACATAAAAGAATGTGACTTGATATGTTGATGTGAAAATATAAGCATAGTAAGTAGAAAACTATAAGAAAGGTTTAAAGCAAGTCTTGTAAGTCTGAAGTATGAATTAAATATGAAACAGACAATATTTTATAGCAGACAGTAGTATAAAATATTGAAGTAATTAAGACTGTGTAATATGACTGTTAATTAAATAACTGTAGAAAAATGTTTTCCTTGGATGTGGAAAAATTCACAGTATAAAGGTTAAAGAGTATTTTTATGGGAACCTCACTGTTTTCTAAACTTACCACAGTTACACCAACACCATGAATAAAGTGAGTCAGGTCAACCTGTGTAATTAAGTTGTTACACTGAATAAATTACATGAAACAAATAATAAAAATACTTAGTCTTAGAAACTCTGGACTTTATTAGGAGTCTTGAACACAGCACGGAAAGTCCTTCTTCATGGTCATATTTTAACTATTGGCTGTAAGCGTGGGTTGGTCTCAGTGTCAGGTGTGTTTCTATCAGGTGGCCTGGCAGAGGAGGTGGACGAGAAGGTGTTACACGCAGCTTTTATTCCCTTTGGAGACATCACAGACATCCAGATACCTTTAGACTATGAAACAGGTAAGTCCACAACAGGTCTGCTTTGTGAGTAACTGTTTCTGTGGGAGATATGAATATTAAAATGTAATAATGTGTCTTGTGCTCTGTTTTCAGAAAAGCACAGAGGATTTGCCTTCATTGAGTTTGAATTGGCGGAGGTAGGTAGTCCTTAATACATACTTATGGCTGCAATATTCTGATATTAAACCAATAAAGATAATGCTGTTTTTCTTTTGTGGGGGGATCTTCATCAATTAACATCAGAAATTGAATAAATCACAGTAGGCTTCATTCAGTTCAAGTGATGTCAGGTAAGTTTATTAATAGAGCACATTTAAAAACAACAAACACGCTTCACAGAGAAATTAAAATAAGAACGAATACAAAAAAATAAAAGGAATTAGAAGGCATTAAAAACAGTGATAACATCTTAACACAAACAACAAATGAAGAGTGTGGTCAGGTGTGTTTTAATGACAGTTGAGCGGTTAAGGAAAAAAGATGGGTCTTTAAATGGGTATTTAGAGTAAGGTAAATGGTAATCTGGCAGGTGAATTCAGTGTTAACATGGTTGGTTATTGACACATAGTGGGACTTTCATGATAAATATTTCTGTGCTCATTACTTATTCATGCTTTTTGTCTTCTGTAGGATGCTGCAGCAGCTATCGATAACATGGTAAGTGGATCACATCGCTGCACATTCATGTCAGGGAATTTTAAATATTTTTGTCACACAATCATTCAGGGTATAATCATATTGAAAAAGTGTGACCGTTAGCTCCTTTAATCATGCATTTTTATGAATATAAAACATAATGTTAACTACCGTGGTGACTTTGAGTAATAAAAGAAGTAATAAAAGAAGTACAAAAATGGTCGTAGTTTTATTCTTAGTTGTGATTTTACCCGGACGGTCCAAAAAAAACGAGCTTCCTGTTTTAATGTTTTTATTTTTCTCTGCTAGAACGAGTCTGAGCTTTTCGGACGGACTATCCGGGTGAACACCGCTAAGCCCATGAGAATCAAAGAAGGGTCTTCTCGACCAGGTGACTGATGAAACCTGTTTATAGATGCCGTTGCTTGGACAGTAAGTGAAATCCTTGGATCTGACTTTTTTCTGCTTTTCCTTCAGTGTGGTCGGATGATGACTGGCTGAAGAAGTTCTCTGGAAAGACCACAGAGGAGGCTGAGGCAGAGGCAGCAGGCGGAGAAACGACCAACACTGCAACACAAGAGGTCAGGCGGCTTTCTTTCTATAGTTTGTTAGTGCCTCTGACTACTGTGTTAAGATGGTGACAAAAGTGTGATTTGTTTTTGCAGGGTGAGCCCCCAGCTAAAAAAGGCAGAGTTAACCCTCAGGTCTACATGGACATCAAGATTGGAAACAAACCAGCAGGGAGACTTCGCTTCCTCCTTCGGGCTGACATTGTTCCCATGACAGCAGGTGTGTATGCTGCATGCTGTTGGGTTTTCATCATTGCATCCTTGTCAGTATACAGTTGCAAGAAAAAGTATGTGAGCCCTTTGGAATTACCTGGTTTTCTGCATAAATTGGTCGTAAAATGTGTTCTGATCTTCATCCTAAGTCACAACAATAGACAAACACAGTCTGCTTAAATTAATACCACACAAACAATTATGTTTTCGTGTTTTTATTAAACACCATGTAAACATTCACAGTGCAGGGTGGAAAAAGTATGTGAACCCTTGGATTTAATAACTGGTTGACCCTCCTTTGGCAGCAATAACCTCAACCAAACGTTTCCTATAGTTGCATATCAGACCTGCACAGCGATCAGGAGGAGTTTTGGACCGTTCCTCTTCACAAAACTGTTTCCGTTCAGCAATATTCTTACGATGTCTGGTGTGAATCGCTCTCTTGAGGTCCTGCCACAGCATTTCAATCGGGTTGAGGTCAGGACTCTGACTGGGCCACTCCAGAAGGCGTATTTTCTTCTGTTGTTGATTTACTTCTGTGCTTTGAGTCGTTGTCCTGTTGCATCACCCATCTTCTGTTGGGCTTCAGTTGGTGGACAGATGGCCTTAAGTTCTGCTGCAAAATGTCTTGATAAACTTGGGAATTCATTTTTCCATCGATGATAGCAATCTGTCCAGGCCCTGAGGCAGCAAAGCAGCCCTTAAACCATGATGCCCCGTCCACCATAACTTCACAGTTGGGATGAGGTTTTGATGTTGGTGTGCTGTGCCTTTTTTTCCTCCATACATAGTGTTGTGTGTTCCTTACAAACAACTCAACTGTGGTTTCATCGGCCCACAGAATATTTTACCAGTAGTGCTGTGGAACATCCAGGTGTTCTTTTGCAAACTTCAAACGTGCAGCGATATTTTTTGTGGACAGCAGTGGCTTTCCTCCGTGGTGTCCTCCCATGAACTCCATTCTTGTTTGGGGTCTTGCGTATTGTAGATTCGTCAACATAGATGTTGGCATGTGCCAGAGATTTCTGTAAGTCATCAGTTGACACTCTAGGTTTCTTCTTCACCTCATTGAGCATTCTACGCTGTGCTCTTGCAGTCATCTTTACAGGATGGCCACTCCTAGGGAGAGTAGCAATAGTGCTAAGTTTTCTCCATTTATAGACAATCTGTCTTACCGTGGACTGATGAACATCAAGGCTTTTAGAGATACTTTTGTAACCCTTCCCAGCTTTATGCAAGTCAACAATTCTTAATCATAGGTCTTCTGAGAGCTCTTTTGTGCGAAGCATGGTTCACCTCAGGCAGTGCTTCTTGAGAATATCAAATTCAAAACTGGTGTGTGTTTTTTATAAGGTTGGCTGACACCTGACTCCAGTTACCTCTTGGAGAAGTGATTAGCCTAGGGGTTCACATACTTTTTCCACCCTGCACTGTGAATGTTTACATGTTCAATGTTCAATAAAAACACGAAAACTGGAGTTTGTATGGTATTAGTTTAAGCAGACTGTGTTTGTCTATTGTTGTGACTTGGATGAAGATCAGAACACATTTTATGACCAATTTATGCAGAAATCCAGGTAATTCCAAAGGGTTCACATACTTTTTCTTGCAACTGTATATACTGTAGCCGCACAGTGTTGAGTTTGCATGTGTAAATAATTTAAAAAGACTTAAAGGATTTCTATGGGAGTAAAACAAAAGCACAGTTTTCTAATTATGTCATCTTCAAACAAACTGTTACATCTTTTTTTTTTTTACGTCTCATCTAGAGAATTTTCGCTGCTTGTGCACGCATGAGAAGGGCTTTGGCTTTAAGGGCAGCAGCTTCCATCGCATCATCCCTCAGTTTATGTGCCAAGGAGGGGACTTCACCAACCACAACGGCACCGGCGGCAAGTCCATCTACGGCCGGAAGTTTGATGATGAAAACTTTGTCCTCAAGCACACCGCTCCAGGTGAGGACTTCTGTAGCTCTCTCAGAGTGTGCGTTAGGAGTTTATGGTCTCTCTGTGAGTGAATTTCAAATGCAAGGGTATAACTGGCCAACCTTGTCCTCTCATGCTCACAGGGCAGCTCTCCATGGCCAACTCTGGACCAAACTCTAACGGCTCTCAGTTCTTCATCACCACCGACAAAACGGACTGGCTGGACGGCAAACACGTGGTGTTTGGAGACCTCGTGGAGGGGATGGATGTGCTGCGTGCGATGGAGGTAAGGGATGAAAGGGTTGACAGACTAAAAAATAATTTAAAAATTTTTAAAGGGTTATTTCAGTGATAATAAAAGCAAAAAAGCACTCTCATTAACAAACCCCCATTGTGCTCTTTAACTGTATACATCATTATTTGCTTCTCACTTATTGTGCCACATGTAAATAAAGCATGCACACTTACGACATAAGCCAGAAGAAGCCAGTGGTTTACCAAAGGAGATTTTAACGCTATGATTTATTTTTAGAGATCAAATGTAAAAACTTCAGTAACTAATTTTGATTTTAGTTGCAAAAATAAAAAATAACATTTGTTAGAAGATAATTTTTTTTTTCATACTCTCCACAGATGTTATCTAGATCCTAATTAGACCCATAAATGTAAAACCCCAACATCTCCCTATGCTATATGGATGTTAGTTGGTCATGTTGTAAAAAATAAAACTTGAACATTTCAATAAAAGTAACTGCTGCATCTTTTATGTCTGTGTCCTCTCCTCAGGCTCAGGGGACAAAGGAGGGCAAGCCGAAGCAGAAAGTCATCATCTCTGACTGTGGAGAATATGTGTGAATAAAAGAAGTGTGTGTGTGTGTCTGTGGAGGCAGTGTCTGTTCATGGGATTTTGTACTTTGAGCTCACATCATCTGCCATGTAAATATTTCAATAAACACCATTTTTTTTAAATAAAGATATATGTTGATTGTCGAATCAAACTCTTTATAGTTGCATAAAGTTTATAGGGCTCATTTTCTTTGTTATTTTACAGCTTTATTTTTAGTCAGTAATGTATTAAACGGTGTGCCAAGGCTTTATAAGGAAATGAGCATTCAATTTAGCAAACTCTACAAATGATTTGCAATGATAAACGGTAAAATATTCTTTTCCTGGTATATCTTCATACGTGCTAAATGGCTTTCACGCAGACAATGAAGTGATCGCGCACGGCGAGCCTGTTTGGCCGCATGTTGCGTCACTTCTACAAGCGTTGAAAAAGTTGAAAAATACCTGTTGGAGCTGCCACGCCTGCCACGCCTGAGCAGGACGAGTGGAAAGAAGACATGGCAGGCGAGCAGCTCCACCTCCTCCACACCCGTCCTGTTGAGAAACGCTGAGATTCTCGTCGCAGCGCCTCATCCCGAGCCTGCTCCTCCGCTCCGACACTGAACCGCGACAACAGCGTTAAAACTGTGAGTATGCAAAGTGATATGTGAAGATCGGGACAGGATACTAACGCAAACGTTTTTGTTTTTTGTTTTTTTTTATTCACCCGATTTAGTACTTTTTCAGACGTGGAGGTTTTGGATACGCGTAATTGCGCACGGAGCGTACAAACCCGAGAGGCTGTGGTTTTCTGAAGTGAATGGCTCATTTGCGTAACAGTTTGTGTGTTTGTGTCTTTGTGCAGCGGCGAATTTAAAAGCTTCTTATATAACAAGACCTTTTCTCGTTTAGTAAAAGTTTATAGGCATTTTTATTGTCCTCACTTTGCTCTTATGTCTTTTATGTTCTTCCCTGAAGGAGTTGTTGACACATGAATTCATGTGTTACTGCTCTGGTTGCCTCTTTGTTGTCTTCCTCTGTATCTGTGGCATGCCTGTGTCTTCTCCTTGTCTCGGGCTGCTAAACAGGCCTACCTGAGTTTCGTCTGTTCTATTTTGGCTGAAAAGAGCTTCCTCTGTCTTCCATCAGCAGGGAGAGACGACAGACTGTGAACAAAGCTCGTCATGAACTGGGCATTCCTCCAGGGCCTCCTCAGTGGGGTGAACAAGTACTCCACAGCCTTCGGCCGAGTGTGGCTCTCCATCGTTTTCCTCTTCAGGGTCATGGTGTTTGTGGTGGCGGCGGAGAAGGTGTGGGGCGACGAGCAGAAAGACTTTCAATGCAACACGGCTCAGCCCGGGTGCCACAACGTCTGCTACGACCACTTCTTCCCTGTCTCCCACGTCCGGCTGTGGGCCCTGCAGCTCATCTTCGTCACCTGCCCCTCTCTCCTGGTGGTGATGCACGTAGCCTACAGGGAGGACAGGGAGCGGAAAAACAAGCTGAAGTACGGTGAACACTGCCGCAGTATCTACCAGAACACCGGCAAGAAGCGCGGCGGCCTGTGGTGGACCTACATCCTTACTCTGGTCTTCAAAATAGCTGTGGACGCCATCTTCGTCTACCTGCTTTACTACATCTACGAGGGCTACGACTTCCCCTCGCTCATCAAGTGCGAGCAGAAGCCCTGCCCCAACAAGGTGGACTGCTTCATCGCTCGGCCCACCGAGAAACGCATCTTCACCCTCTTCATGGTGGTCACGAGCCTGGTCTGCATCCTCCTCTCCATTTTGGAAATCGTCTACCTGATTTGCAAACGCTGCCACGAATATCTCACCCCAGTCCATCACTCTCGCCACGTCATGTCCAACACGATGTCCAGTAGGAGCACCTTGATGGAGTCAAACACCCTCAAGATGACAACCAAAACCACCCCAGACATACCTGCCCCTTCGTACAGTGTAGTCGCATCTTGAGATTCAGAGAACAAAAGCAGAGACTTGAATGTAAAACAAAGACATGAGAAAGAAAATAATTCTCTTCTCTACAGGCACTTCCTGAAAAGACTTGTTAGTAGACATTTGTCTGCTCAGACACTAAACTGCAACGGAGGCAGTTCCTTACTATTTCCGAGTTCACTAAAAGACTTATGTGTCATTGATCTGGAATATGCTCATCGTTGTGGGGTCACAGTATTTACAGAGATATATTTTTTTTGTTGTTTTTTACAGATGAACCTCTAACCTATAACCCTTTCAAAGAAAAAGAGAGCCTGATCTAGCCTCAATACCAATTCCATGAGTCACTGTGTGGTTTGGAGAGTATGGTTTTACAAACACATGTGGTTTTCTGTGTAAGATTTTCCCTCTGCTTGGAGCCCAGCCTCTGAGTGTTGAGCTCAAGTCATACTGTGTCTTTACCCCTCACTTGTATGATCTGACTCACTGTGAATACTTTACATAATTTATCGAAAGTTTTTTTAAAATTTTTTTTAATGTTTTTTAAAGATTGTGCTGCCGTTCATGTTAACTCCACTCTTCCCGCCTGTTTACACTGCTCTCTGTATACAGGCTGAGGAGAGCAGCGAAGTCGAGATGCAGTGTTGTAAACACAGTTGTTAATAATATCAGGATGTGCATATTTCACATGCATAGGTGTTAATATTATTTTTCATTAAAGATCATTTTAATGTTTTGAAAATGTGTTTTTTTTTCATAAGATTTAGGAAGGTGGTTTAGAGAGGACCATTCTGTAGCTGTAACAGTTACACAAAATGTAAAAGTCTTAGAAGGGAATATAAACTAAACAACAATATAAACCAGGCATTTGTTGACTCTGTGGTTTGACAAAGATCTCAGACTTTCTTTCTTCTTCCACTTTTTCCATGTGTGCCATAAAGCCCCCCCTCCCCATCAGGGCGCAGATTGCTCTGTTGCTTGGAGCAGCACCCTTGTTGTTTAGACTGATTGGTACTTTACAAAGGGCAGAGAAGGAGTCTCCCAATCTTGTTTGATTTATCCGTGCTGGCGGAAGTGGACCCACCCAGCGGAGGAATTTGACGGTCCGTGCAACCTCTAAATTGATGTTTCCAGTATTTACACTGAAATCTGTGATGGGGGGGGGGATGTAGTGAGAAGAGAGACATTCTACATGTAGTATTGAGCCAAGCAGATATTTCTAGTTTTTTTTTCTGCTGGAATTTTTTAGATATCTGCCCCTGAAACATGCGCTGCCACCTCAGCACCACAGGGGAGAATAAATATAGTGTGCGCTGCCCAGAGCAATAAAGAACGACACTTAAAAAGCTCAAACAAAGCAAAGCGCTTTTCCACAAACAATGAACGGATCATCTGCAGGCACCGCTGTTAACAGATTTCATCGGAGCCATTAATGTCCTTCTCGGCAGACAGTAGTTCCGACGACATTTATTAACAAGTGAGGTCTGTGGATTATCACAGTAACTAGGACACTGTTTCAGGAAAGACAAGTTGCTGCTGGAAAGCCGTTTTTCACTTCCACAATATTGGGTTGGCAACACGGATGTCATGGATGGATTTCTTAATTCTGAGCAAATGAAACCAAAAATATCTGAATGGTGAGGTGCCACAAGGAGGGAGTGGAGAAATGCATTGTTTTGAGGTTCAAAGGGGTTATTGCCAGCCCATCCATATACAAGCATACTTAAGGAATGACATGTCCTTTCACTTGGCCAATAGTTGCACAATCAACTGGCTGAAGGAGTGAATTATCCTTTTTAGACTGGCCTCTGTCAGGATCTAAGCTTTCAAGTGTTAATTCAATTACTATACAGTAGAGTGTTTAAACTACTGGCTGTGAATAAATAAGAAAGCCTCAATGTGTGCACTTCTCTTTGCCTGTTTTCTATTTGTAAAGACTGGGTGGTTCTGTAAATGAGCCAACAATAAGATCCTCCCAGCTCTTTTGGGGTAGGATTTGTCTCCATTTACGTCGCTTTTTCTGCTCCCTTGAACATTTCCTTCCTCTCGTGCTACCAGCGGTGAAAAGCAATGCTTTTGTCCCGTTGTGTCGGTCAGTCTTGTTGAGGCTTGTCGCAGCTGGCAGAGGTTGAGTCACGGGGTGCATTCCTCCGAGGTGTTCTCCTGCAGTGCCTGGACCAGTTCTTCATCTGGAGCCAGATGAGACTTGTTAGAAATCTTGACGCCAAGGCGGTTGTTGTCTGCTGGGCTGCTCCAAAAAGTTGTGAGTGCAGATGTTGCATTCACGTGCTCGAGCTTTACGCTGTGGACAACTTTTCTGAAAAGCACAGCTGCAGTTCGTATTTGTTATGATGCTCTGAGAGTTTTATCTCGCAGCTGCAATACGAAGTGTTTCGTTTAGAGAGGCCAGCGGTGTGACATCTCTTTATAGTGTTACTTTTCCCTCTTGGCAGTTCACAGATTCAGCCTTTTATATCATTTAAAAAAGTGTTTATTATTCACACACAGATGAGTGTATGAGCCCAATGTGTAACTACTTCTAAAAGCATTCAATGTTGTTGTTGATTTAAGAACTTATGGGTATCCATGTTTTAGCCAGGTATCATCTCAGTTCCTAATCTCATTCTTTTTTTTTAGTAAAAAAAATAAATTGCTATCTGGTTCTAAGTTTATGAGCTGTGTCAGATCAACAGCTCCTCTATCATACCTCTTTAAATTACAGGTACAACTGACATTGCTCCGGAAAGATTTTTGGAGAATGCTTCTTTATCTTCTCAGAAACTCTGGGACTTGGTTTTGAGAGAGAAAAACACCTATTGATGTTCTGTAATTGTACTGAACAATACAAATAAATCTGACTTGAGACTGCTGATATATGAGCATGTCTTTATGTAATGCAAACACCGGATTCTGCAAGACGTGGCAAGCTCTGGCACTCTGAGTGAGCTGGTCTTTGATATTCCTTACAGTGTGTGAGGATTTAAACTTGTCTGTAGATGCTTCTAATGATGGGCTTTTTACCCTACACAATGGAGACAGTATCGCAGTTTGACTGGAAAGGCTCGTCTGTGAGGTGTATAGAAGAAGAAGTCTGGTTGTGGAAGTAGGCAGAGTGGAGAGGCCACAGCTGGTCATCTGATAAAGAGAATGAGCTTAAAAGCGTGAGTTCATGAATTGTGACAGTGTCATCTGAGTACGGCATGTTCTGAAAAGGAATAAAGGACACACACTACACCGGTTTGGCGGTCTTGTGGGTGTAGCTTGAAAGAGTAGGAAAAACACTGAAGGACACAAACGACACAGGAACAAGGAAATTGAATATTTTTTCCGGCTCTGTGATAACTAATTTACTAATGTAACGAACTCTAACACTCAACCTTCCTTGCCGGGCACTATTGCAACAAAAAGAGACTGCACAACAACAAAAATTCACCTCAGGGTGTGCCTGCTTACATATAGTGAATGAAGTACTCAGAAACACGTTGGGACAGGGAGACAATCCTGTTCCTGGAAACATGGAACATCAAAACATTGAGTGTAAATATGATGTCTTCAACTTTCAAATCTGCACAGGCAGGCTCTTAGAGGAAGCTTTGCCCCATTTAACCCTTTATGAAAGGATGCAGTCTCTCGCATACAATGTGACTCGCCCTGCTCTGGTCTGTGCTGTATGTAGGGACATAATGAACATATATGTTTTTTTGTGAAATAAAACTAAACTCACTTTCGTTTCAGTTTGCTGCAGACTTTTACAAAGACCCCCTTTGGTGGTGCCAATCACAGACCTGAACCATGTGTGGTGTCAGATCACCAAGCTTGTGATAGGTAACCTGCTCCCAGACCTAACTGCTCGTGTGTAAAGTCATCTCCAAATGCTATTCAAAGTATCTGAGGATGGTACAACTGTTATGCAAAAATAAAGTTTTTTTGGCCAGCCCACGCAGAGAGCTGTGAGGGGGAGAAACAGAGAGAGAGAGAGAGAGAGGAACATCTGGGGCTGCTCCATTCCTTCTTTAACCACACCCACAGGCGCATTTCCCAACACTGCGCGCCTCTACCTGTCGAGAGGAGCCAAATCTGTGCCTTAAAGGACCAAAACGACTTTAAAACGACGAGCAAATCCACCGGGAATACACGTAACTGCGAGTCTTTCAACTCACGATGGACTAACGCTTCTTGTGGTGAGTGGACAGACAGACAGACAGACAGACAGACTGTGATGTGACTTCTGACGTGATGAGTTACGCTTCAAAAAGTGTTGGCTCTTTGGCTTTTAAACAGCACCGTATGAGCCGGTAATTCACCACAGATAGTTGGACGTGACCAGCATGTTTTAGAGCTGAGCCCATCACGAAAAAAATCACCCAGCCTGTGCGTAAAAGGCTGGTTTATTGTTGGACTCATGTATATTTAAGCCACTGACGTCTGTTTTCTTCTATATTAATAGACACTCAGCAGAAGGCTGAGAGATTTTCCTTTCTTTGTTCAATAAGTATGTGCATAAACGTTAAATAAAATACGTTAAAGTACGTTAAAGTAAAATATACTGTTTCTTCTATACGTATATAAAATCTGGGTGTGTTCATAACGTTGGTCCAACTCGTTTCTTTCAGGAACAGTTTGGCTCGAGGCCTACTCCTGGCTGTGTCATTGTTAAATAAATAATGAGACTTGTGGGGGGGGTGTTTACATGAAATTAGCTTTAGAAGACCGATTACAGCTTTTTAAAAGTCAGAATTAAAGGTTGTTTGATGTGAAAGCCACCATGAGTGGTCGAGACGCCGATAGGACAGACATGTTCACAGAGTTCACAGAGTGAAAGCGGAACATTCAGCAGACAGTGAGAAAACGTTCACTCATTCTTCATTCTGCCACTTCCAGGTTTGAAGATAAACTTCCACCAGAAAACGAAGAAATCCAGAGGAGACGTATCTGACTGCCAGCCAAAGACATGGACTGGAAGACCTTCCAAGCCCTCCTCAGTGGGGTGAACAAATACTCCACGGCGTTCGGGCGGGTATGGCTGTCCGTGGTGTTTGTGTTCAGGGTGATGGTGTACGTGGTGGCTGCGGAGAGAGTGTGGGGCGACGAGCAGAAGGACTTTGACTGCAACACCAAGCAACCCGGCTGCGCCAACGTCTGCTACGACTACTTCTTTCCCATCTCCCACATCCGCCTGTGGGCCCTGCAGCTCATCTTCGTCACCTGCCCATCCTTGATGGTGGTTATGCACGTGGCGTATCGCAACGACCGTGAGCGCAAGTATAGGGCCAAGAATGGCGACGACACCAAGCTGTACAACAACACGGGGAAGAAGCTGGGTGGCCTGTGGTGGACGTATCTGATCAGCCTCTTTGTGAAGACGGGCATCGAGGTTGCCTTCCTCTACATCCTCCACCGCGTCTACGACAGCTTCTACCTGCCGAGACTCGTCAAATGCGAGGTGTTGCCTTGCCCCAACCAGGTGGACTGCTACATCGGCCACCCCACTGAGAAGAAGGTGTTCACCTACTTCATGGTCGGAGCTTCGGCCCTCTGCATCGTCCTGAACATCTGCGAGATCATTTATCTCATCTCCAAACGCATCGCACAGTGCATAAAAAAGATGAAGAGGCACAACCGCAATGTGGTCGTCCATCATAAAGACTACAACGACGACCCCTTTAACAACTTCAACCCAGAGTTGAGGCTCACCCTGAAGGAGAAGCCTCCATCCTTCAAGTCCGCGTGCAAACCTTCATTCAGGCCGTCTGGACTCAAACTCGAAGAGAGGATACGGGCCTCTGCTCCTAATTTGTCCACTGCCTCGTGATTGGAAAAAAAACAAAATCAGGCTGAAGATCAAGAGATCGGCAGCGCTCGGGCTCGGTCCCAATGCCAAAACAGAAAAACAAACTCAGCTCTATGAGCCAAACTACAGTATGTGTCAGACCCTGGAAGTTGAGTCATCTGTACTGGATTCATCCTGTGGGCCCCTGTGTCCACATCTAAGACTCTTTTCAAGCACATGAACTTCGGTTTCCACGTCAACATCCACAATATTTACAAGTCAGCTAGAGCCAAATTGATTTGTTAATGATGTGTGAGTCTCTGTTTTTGAATACAATAAAGGTTGGTGTGCCTTTTCAGCTTCTCCCCTTTGCCCATATTAGAACATTCCAGCAAGTTTCTCTGTCTTTCTTGTGATTGGAGTTTTGACACAGGAGGGGAAGGAAAAGAAAACGCTACACACAAGAAGGCAGGACACACCTGGCGGAGGTACTCACCCTCCCTGCCACTGCCAGTGTCTACAGTGGTGTGACAGGGCGTCCTGTTGTCAGTGGCTGTAAGATACACATTTCAGTGATCTCTTTTCTTTTATTGAACTGTGTGGGCACTCCAAAGTCATTAAGTTATGGCTGAGTTTTACTTGAATGTTTGCTAACTGGCCTAAAAAAAGAGTTGTTTTTTTTTGTTTTTTCTTACTGCATCCATTTTCTCATAAGATTTATTACAAAATGCATTTATCATTGGTATATTTCTTTATCTAAAGACTCGGTGGGCATATTCTTGGTCTCAGGTTTATGCTGCATAGCCACCTGCTGTACATAGACTGCCTTGTGTTTTGACACGCTGGTACACAAACTCGCCTCATCCAGGACCACTGTTGATTTAAATAAGGCAAAAGGAATGCTGCTGTTTAATTCTGTATGGATAGAGCTGGAGCACAGTGGAGGAGGTGGGAAGAACAAACAGAACTATTACACTGCTTTGAGTCCCTAATCGTCCACTGTGGAAATCAGGAAATCAAATTTTTGTGTGTCCGCAATATAAATATATTAAATTTATTAAATGATTGTCTCTGTTTGATGTTTCATCGGTGAAGGCTGATTATTGATATCTCATGTTAATTTTACTGGAATACTTTCAGATTTATACACACTTGTGCAGATAATCTTAAACACGTTGGACAAACCATCTAAGCACTTGGTTTAAACACATTTTTCTCACACGATACAGTCCGAACATTATCATTTAAGGTGCAGAATTTTTCCATTGCTGCTGACTCATAATGACGTTTTTACACTAACCGTGACCAGGTTGCATGCCAACTAGAATATACCTATTTGTTGTGAGTCATAACGACATCCTATTTTCCTGTCTTGATACGTGCACATGCGACACAGATGTTTCAGGTGTTGGGGACACTCTTGTAAGTGGGTGTAAGAATCTCAGTCTGCCTGTCAGACTTGTCAGTCAGGTTCTTAGGAGGTGCGGCAAAGAAAATCGTTTTTGTTTATTCTGACTCATTTCTGCAATACAAACTGCAAAATCACTATGGAGATTGTAAAACATTAGCTCTTATTTTATTTGACGCCTCATATGGCTTTAAATCCATTTTGTTCTGCAATATCTGTGGAACTGATGTTAAGTGCAAAAGTGACACACACACACACAAAGAATCACACATGCTGCTTTAAACTATGATCCAGAGGCTGTAAATTCATCACAATGTGACACTATTCCTTAATGAAATTGTTTATTCTTAAAACTCAGTCTAGTTGAATATGTACATGAAATAAATATTTAAACTAGAAATCCCACATATTGAAAAATAAAATAATGTTTAAATCAGTGGAATACAGCATGATGATATCTTACAGTACAATGCCATAAAGACTCCAAAGATTTCCATAGATGCTCCCTATATCATTAATTCATTCCAAGACAGTGATCACTGCATACAGAGAATGATATGATTCAAAACAACACTTCTGTCTGTCCTGACATCAACAGTGAGTTTATCCGCCCCCCAGACATTTTTACTGGTTCAGTTATTATTAGAAACAAAGCCTGTGCTTCACTTTGGCTCACCCACTGTCCAGAAAGTAATGTAAGCACATTAAAGACTCGGTGAAAGTGAAGGCATGGCTTTTGATAGGTAGGATCTGTATGACTAGACTGACTTTACATAAGGCACTGTTCCAGCTACGCTATCATGTAGTGAATATGTCATCATATTTTATCTTAAACAGAAGGATGGGCCAGTACCAACCAAATATTACATAATATTCTAATACCGGTACACTGCTGTAGAGTGCAGTCTGTGAAAGAGCCCAAGAAGGTTTGGGCTTTCATCTACAGTTTGCAGGTCGCTTGTGCCACTTTGGAGTTGGTCCTTCTGTTGAGGGTTCGACAGATGTAAGCTCCAGCATCCATCAGCTTTGAGAGATCCACTCCCTGAAAGGAGGACAAAAAGGGTCACACTTGAGGGGGCTCGCAATGTACAAGACAGACTAAATTATAATATGATGGATTGAACATTCTGCAAAGTTTGGTGCATTTAACTCATGAAAGAGTGTTTATGACACATAAGAAAAAAAGATTATAACTTCTACTTTAAAAGAATTAGAAGACAGGGGAGGTCAAAGGGAGACAAAATGTGACTTCTTACCGTTTGAATCCCAAGTCCATGCAGCATATATACTACATCTTCAGTAGCAACATTCCCAGAAGCCCCCTGGGCATAGGGACAGCCGCCCAGTCCAGCTACTGACGAGTCTACCACACTGATTCCCATCTGCAAAACAAAGGACATTTTTATCGTGACAGATATAGATATATAAATAACAGATATTATAACAGCATGGACTATTACACTATATGCTTGAATGAAGACATGTTCAGATTGGAACTAAAATAACCAGAACCAAGTCTGACCTGTAAGGCTACAAGGATGTTAGCCAGGGCCTGGCCATAGGTATCGTGGCAGTGTACGGCCAAGGCATTAACTGGCACCTCTCGGGTCACTGCCTCCAGCATTTCAGTCATGCTACCTGGAGTCCCCACTCCAATAGTGTCACCGAGGGAGATCTCATAGCAGCCCATGGAGTACAGACGCTTAGCTACCTGCAACACAGAGATAAAGCTTGAACTGGTTGCACAGGAGGCAGTGCTTATGTTGTGTTTTTTTTCTATCAAGTGAGAACTCACATGTGCAACTTTTTCAGGTGCCACCTTGCCCTCATACGGACATCCAAGAACACATGATACATAACTGCAGCGAGAAGAAACACAGATGAAACTCATCATAACCAGAGCCACCCTGTAATTCCAATGATTTATACATTTGTTGACAGTCGAGAGTGAGCCAGCACTCCTACCCTCTAACCGGCACGCCGGCCTCTTTTGCTGCTTTCATAACCTCGTCGAAGCGCTGTAAACTCTCGTCCACAGAGCAATTTATGTTCTTCTTGCTGAACAGCTCAGATGCAGCACCAAATATGGCTACCTCTGATGCTCCGGCCTTCACCTGTAGCAAGTGAGAGCAAGGAAAAGGCATTTTTTCATTAGAAACATTTAGACACATCATCCACAGTATAAGAAGCTGAATGTACAGCGAGTGTGTAGCTATTGGAGAAAGTGTGTTGGAGTATGATGCCTGACACTCACAGCCGCCTGGAACCCCTTAAGGTTGGGGGTGAGGACCGGGTAAGACACTCCAGCTCTCCTATTGATCCCCTTCATCACCTCCACCTGGTCTGCCATCTAAATGGACAGCAAGGACAGAAACCAATCAGCGCTGACACACACACACATGCCTTCCACTCCTGTGCGCTGTCATTTCAGCACTGCCATGAGCAGGGTGTGCCAGCACTGTCCGTATTAAATTCAAACTCACCTGGGGAACCCATTTTGGAGACACAAAGCTGGTGGCCTCAATGACGGGCAGCCCCGACGCTGACAACATGTCAATCAGGTGAATCTTTGTCTCTGTTGGAACGATGGTCTGAGAGTGGGAGCAGTGAAGGAAAACAGATGAGAAAAACTTGAAAGACACAAACACATTACAGAGATTGTTTGACCTGGTTACACAACACAAGAGCCCCCCACCTGCCTCAGTACAACACTCATGGTTAAAAAACACAGTTCTCCATCACAGACTGAGGCTGTACGAGCTGCTGTGTCAATAAATTCACTTATTGTTTTATTACCTTTTCATTCTGTAGGCCATCTCTGGGTCCCACCTCCACTATCTTCACCTTTTCAGGGAGAGGTTGGCCTGCTCTTACACCAGCCTACACAGACACATTTAAACAGGTGGAAAGAAGACAGTAGAGTTACTTTAAATGACTGACCTGCCAAACCTGATAAAAAAGCTAACTAATGATTACCCAGGTGACCAAATGTAAGCAGTCAGCCCTAAAGGACGCTAACAAAGAGTTGACCCGCACTAAAGCGCTGAACTTGGACGGTACAACCTGCTGGAGGATAAAAGCTTAAGAAAACTCACTGCTTTGATCTTTGCTGAGGAGCTAAACGCCAGAAAATGTTGACCCATCGCTGAACTTAAAGTGCTTCTGTTGACAAGCCTCATCACGGCCGCCATGTTGGACCAGCCTCCGTTCTGACGTCACTTCTTTCTCGGCAGAGACTGAGAGCTCGCGGTTGATAAAAGCCCCGCGAGGGCGCCATCTTGAGGCCGGAGATTGATATTGAAAAATGATTTTAGAGTCCCTTTATCAAAGATATTTGTTTAAATTATACGTGCATTAACATATGAGTGGGACCAGTAAAGGTAGGGAAATACATTTAAAGTTCTGCATACATTCCCCACTTTATGTGTTTTCACTTTGTTGTTTGCTGCTGCCTTTTATTAAATCAAATTATCCTTTTCTTAGACTGCACTGCTACTTTAATTTCTTATACTTTATTCCTGTCCTTCTCTATTTTATAGTCTATTTTAGCTTGTTGCTCATTTTACATTCTAAATATTAATTTTAATTGTATTTGAGTGTCCTTTTTCTACAGTATGATTCTTTTGCACTGTGTCTAAATTCGTTTGGTGTCTTTTTCTCAGCTCAGATGAATGCTTTGCTCACGTTGTTGTCTGTTCTTATCGTAGAAATGTATCCTGTACTGCCTGCAGCTTCAGGTTCCTTGAGGTTCACATCAGCGAGGACCTGACCTGGACTCAAAACACTGTTTTCATCACAAAGTCAACCAGACAGCAGCTCCTTCTTCCTGTGCAGGCTGCAGAGGCTCAACATGGACTCAAGGATACTCTGCAGCCCCTACAGGTGCAGGTGCACCATAGAGAGCATCCTGACTGGCTGCAACACCACCTGGTACAGCAGCTGCACCGCCCTCAACCGTAAGGCTCTACAGAGGGTGGTGAAGACTGCCCAGCCAGCCATCACCATGACGGAGTTGCCATCCACTGTTTCTACTTAGTTACACATGTTATTTAGTTTTATATTTGCATTTTAGGTTTTACTTGATTACTATTATTTTATCATTTATTTTTAGTTTTATATGTATTTTAGACAAAAAAGACATGGAAGCAGGAATGTATAAAAATATCTTTAATGTGTCAAAAAGTAAAAAAACACAACAACAAATAAATTATAATTGGCTTTATATCATAGTGCATATCATAATCAAACATAATCATAAAAATCACTGCAACATGAGACACTGGGGAAAAAAGTTCTGCTCTTGACTGTCCCTAAAGGGAGTAGGGAAATGGCAGTCTTTATTCTGTCCTTGTCACTCTGTTTTACTCAAATACCAGCAGAGAGTCCCAAAAATGTGTCCTTCCATGCATATGAAACAAATCATATCTTTGAAAGAGTTATCATATAACTATAACTGGAGCAAAGGAATCACTGAATATGCATGCTTTGGATACTGCATATTTTTATGAAGCTTAACAAAAAGCATTCCATCTTGTCACAAAAGTCAACAATCTCACTGAAAGTTAAGATTAGCCAGATGCATTTAACTAATAGACAACTAATATTCCATAAATGTGTGTATGTACATCAGTGGAGCACATATTTTATGCATAAATTCTCTTGCATGGCTTTAGCACACACGCGCAGTCAATATTTGTGCATGCGTCTGCACACACATGCACTTTGGTTCCATTTCACTGCAGCTCCTCGTCGCTGTCGTCCACCTGCTGGATAATGAGATCAGCCCCCGAGTCTTCGGCCAGGTCGTCGTCGTCTGTCACCATCCAGCTCCTTTTGGCATCCCCCTCCTCCTCTCCGTCCACCCCCAGCAACAGAGCAGGCTCCGCGTTGTTCCCCTCTAGACTGTCCATGGGGATGTCGTCACAGCCCACTTCCTGGATGCACGCGGTGCACATGCGGTAGCGTCTTGTGCCTTCACACACCACGTGCCCTGTGTCCTCCGTCACCTGACATTTGCATTTCCTGCACACCAGCTTCCTGGCTTGATGAATCTGAGACAGACAAGAAAGAAAAAAATGTGTGAACAGAGATAAACAAGAAAGTGCTAGTTTTGTTACTGTTGCTGTTCCTGTGGCTGTGCTGGGTGTGAGTAGGTGGCTGTGAACACTGATACACATGAAAAAACAATGCATCTTTTGTTTTTCAGTCCCATGGTGCAGCCTGGAGTGTAAGCTTTATCACTATTTCTCTCTCTGAAGCTGTTACATTAATAATGAATGACAGAACTTGATATCAGTTTAGATTTCACCTCCTGGTCGTGATTAAACCTACCGTCTCAAAATGGCTTCGCAGATGCTCCAGGCGAGTGAAGCGTTTATTGCAGGCCTGACAGGGGTACGGCCTCTCCCCGGTGTGGCAGCGCAAGTGGCGCTTCAGGTCCGCCTTCCTCTTCACTGTGTGTGTGCAGAAGGGGCATTTGAAGCGCATAATGGGGTTGGAGTCTGCAAAGAAGAATGAAAACTGTTCAGAGCTTTGGCTGTTCTGCTTATTTCCTGGCTCTCACTATTCCTGGCTTCTCTTGAGGGTTACACTCACCCCAGTCTGCTTAAGATGAATATATGTTATTTCTTTTCTCGCTTCTCTAAAGGTAAAAGAACTATTGATTTTCCATTTTCTCACATACAGTCTAACTCACCTTTATTAAAGTGTCCAATAACACCTACAATGGGTGGGAGAGTGGCGTACAGCTCCTCTGCCTTTTCTGCCTTTTGTGTCCTTGCCTCCTGGATGTCCAGGTCTTCATGCTGGTTGGAGCGAGTGCTGTTGGGTGCTTTCCTTTTGGTCCCCCCTTTACCTCGCCGGCGTTCCGATCCAGGCAAGGTGTACAGGGGGTCCTGAGGGTCCTGCAGGTCCTCTGCCTCTGTATGGAGCTCATCGGCAGGGCTGCTTGGGTTAGTCTTCAGAACTGAGGCTGATGCCTCGTGGTCTGAGTCTTTCCCCATAAAGGCAGACTGGGATCTGGAGTTGTCCCGGGTCCAGAGGGCCGGTGGTGGGCTGACAGAACAGGGGCCTTGCTGCTGCTGCTCTAAGGTCTCTTCTCCTGCTGCACTGGTGAAACTGCAGGTCTCGGACAAGCTGAGGCAGCGGTCACTGTCTTCATCTTTCACACTGATGTCCAAGGAGGACTTGATGAAGTTCTTGCAGTAGTTGATGACATTGTTCATCTGCAAGTAGCTGGCTGCAGACATCACTTCAATCACATTGTGACTGGACAGATCCAGCTGGCCGGAGTAGATGAAATCCAGGATGACGGTGAAGGTCTCGGGGCTGAAGACGTCGAAGGTGGCGTTGACGGATTCGGACAGTCCGTCGGGCCCCTGGGACAGCAGCATGCGGAAGTAGCCGCTGCTGGCGAACAAGACGTTGCGGTGGGCCCTGAAGAGCTGGCCCTCCACCAGCACGCTGCAGTCACAGAAGAGCTCCTGGCGGCGCTGCTGGTTGAGCTGCTTCAGCAGGTTGCTTTGGTGAGCCACTGTGATGTCAGCCGTGTTGAACCACCTCTGAGGCTGCCTGTAGGAGACAACACGACACAACTGACACTGTGCACGGAGCAGACCATGGACACCTCATTACAGAAACTGAGACACTTCCATGGTCGAGAATTAACAAGCAAAGGATCTACACACAGAGCCTGTGTGCACACATAATGTTTAATATGAGGACACATATGGAGTGTGATTCGTGTGACATCTGACCTCATGACTGCCAGCTTAACTTGCTAAATGCTTATGCTACAGACCCCAAATATTAACTGCAGGCCACATAGCACACACAGCAGTGACACCCCATTCATGTAGCTGTCAATTATCCCCTGCCTTTGTCTCTGCACTGGACCATGTCCAGCTCCGCAGACGGCCCGCCCCCAGCGGACTCCATCCTGCACTGCGATTGGCTGTGCGAGCCTTCAATCCAAATCTTCCTCTAATGGGCTACACCCGACTCCAGTCAGAGAGCATCGGGTGACAAAACCCCTGTAATCATCCCTGAGGAGAGCCGAGGCGCGCACGAAATCTGCGATGTAACAAACGCGTCAGGCTGATGGGGAGAGAGAATAAAAGCCTGCAGGCGGACATCTCATCCAAAAGAGAGAGAGGGGGAGAAAAAAATGTCGCAACCCCATTTGCAGAATACTTCTTTCACAGTAACCTACATGGCCATCCTCATGTCACACTCTGAATTAACACGCACTCATTTTTTTTAATTACGCGGCGCCGGCTGACAGGCTCCACAGCGCCCGATAACCCACGGCGCAACGCCCGCCCGCAACACTCTCCAGCCCCCCCTCGCCTCATTTGTCGCACCGAACCAAAGTCTCACATCTTCCCCTCTTATCCGATCATTCAGACGTCGGTCGACCTACTAAAAAACACGACACGAGAGTGCTGCAGTCCTGCAAGAGAAAAGCGGGCAGCGGCGCACCGGAGCAGCCCAGCCTGTCCTGGAGCGACGCCCACTTCAGGCTCCAGACCAGCACACAATGGGGAGAAAAATAGACCCAAAACCTCCGGCAACTGAGCGCGCCGAGAGCTGACACACAAATACGCACCGCACCGGGGAGAAGACGCGCTAATACGCCCGTTTTCATCCTCCACACCGCCCCCTCCTCCTCCTCCTCCCTTCACTTCTCGCCGGAGGTCCGGAGCGCGGCGAGCAGCGGGGAGGAATTTGCCTGCTGCCCGAACCCAGCGACTCTTCCCCAGGCGTGAGGTGTCGGAAGGACCCGCTTACGCCCCACGCCGTGATAACCCCTTACAAAAAAAAATCCATCGATACTCACTGGTGACTTGATTCACCCGGCGCCCGGTAGAGTCTACTCGCCCCCAAGTCTGCCACCATATCCATTTTTAATTTCTGCTGCCTTTTTTTTTATTCTTTGGCTCTTTTTTTCTCGTCCAGGGTCCACAGTCAGGCACTTCCTGCTCAGCCCTAAAGACCGAAACCCGGTTAGAGCGACTGGAGCACTGTGCTGACGTGGGTGTTTATTAACTGGGTGCCCGAGGGTTCAAGGAGCCATTTAAAGCCCTAGTGCCCCGTTTAAACTGCACTGTATGGACACATGAGTCAGATCGAACACAGAATAACCCAGCTTTATAAAAGTCTGTCTGTGGTCCCCTCTGCTGACATGAAGCACTGACAGCTTTCTTTAATCTGCCCTGCCATCTCTGTGGTATTCCTCCAGGCAATGTAATATGGCTCACCTCATCATATCTGCATGTGAGAGGGGGTTCTCTCACCAGAATATTTTAAAGGTTTTCCTGTGGGTTTGTTTTACCCCAAAGTATTTTTCATTTCATCTGTAGTCAAACACTGTCACAGTCCATCTCCCTTAATTACGCCTCATTTCAAAATGATTTGGAAACAGTTTCACAATGGGGTGGAAATGTAAGCTTCTGCAGTAAGAAAATTAATTTATTCTTTCATCGTTATGGCTCACAGATCAATACATTAATAGAGAAAATATGCATTGTTAAGCTGGAACAGCAACACAGAGAAAACAGACAAGACGTTTAAAACATTGGTTTTTAAAGAAGCTATTAATATAGGACAAAAAGGTAATTAAACATGACAAAACGTAAAGCTTTCGGCTCCTCTCGAGGTCTCCTCATGTGTTTGTGTGATATGCAAAAATGAGGAAGTCGATGGTTCACTTTGGCCCAGTGATTTAGAGGAAGGGGTGTTAATGACAACAAGAGGCTGGAGTTGCATCAGGAGGCTGTACCATTGGAGAAACCGGTGGGGTTCATGGACTGCCAGCGCCACAGATCCTCACCTACACAGGTACAAAAAACATGTAACAGGATATTATCAGGATATGTTTGTCAAACAAAAGAAAACTCTATAAAATACAAGTACATTTTTTTAAAAGCAATCGGATGATGCTGAAAAAAACCCAGTTCATAGCGTGGCTGTCCTTACACATTCTTTCCAGCGTGAATTCGGCCTTCCAGCCAAGTTCCTTCTCAGCTAGCTGAGGGTCAGCGTAGCAGGATGCTATGTCTCCTCCCCTGCGTGGTGCGACTTTGTATGCAATCTGTGTAGAGGAAGCGTTAAGTTAAAGCTTACTTTACAGAAAAAGGAGGATGCACCTTCATAATCAGTGTCAGCTTGGCCATCCGGAAACTCAGAGGACAACCTGAGGCAGTGTGGTCACTGCTCTAAGCCACTTCAGCTCCTCATAGAAGACACAATCTCTGACCAAAAAGACAATTTACTTTAGAGGAAACAGCTCTTCTGTCACTCACCTCTCTCCCTGATGCCTTCTCCATGGCTTTCACCATCTGGAGCACAGAGTAGCCTGTCCCTGTTCCCAGGTTGTAAACCTACAGACACAGTAACACAGCACTCCCATAAATACCTCAATTAGGTATGCATGTGAATGCACAATGAACCATAAATGACTGAAATTGTGTTTTAAAAATGCTTTTGTTTTTGTTCTTTTCTCAAACCACCTTACAGCCGCAGTCCTCCTTCAGCTTCTTCAGAGCTGCTATGTGTCCCTTTGCCAGATCCACGACATGGATATAATCTCGCACACCTGGCAAGAGAAAGAAAACCTTGTTTACATGAATCAACATCAATAAAGGTGTGATATGACGGTTTTCTTGTTGAAAAGACTACCACAATCACTCAGTTAAAGGTCTTCTTCGGTACCTGTCCCATCAGGTGTGTCATAGTCATTCCCAAATACACTCAGGCACTTTCTCCTCCCAATGGCAACCTATGATGGGGATAAATTAATGCAGCAATGTCAAATCAACTGATCCAATGACAACACAACATGCTGTGGATTAGGCAGACAGCTCATGTACCTGAGCGACGTATGGCAGCAGGTTGTTGGGGATGCCCTGAGGGTCCTCTCCTATCAGGCCAGAGGAATGAGCTCCAATTGGGTTGAAATAACGGAGCAACACTGCATTCCAGTCCTGCTCACACAGAGGCAACAGTGAGACACCATACGTGTGTGTGTGTGTGTGCATCTGTGAAAGCCCTTCTACTCCCTGATCAGTACCTTCTCAGCTTTACAATGGTCACTGATCATCTCCTCGATGAAGTACTTGGTCTTGCCGTAAGGGTTGGTGCAGCCGCCCACGGGGTGCTGCTCGTCGATGGGAAGGCGCTGAGGGTCTCCGTACACCGTGGCCGAGCTGCTGAAGACCAGATTGTGCACCCTGTGAGCCTGCATCACCTGGGACACATGCAGATTCAAACAAACACGGCACACGCATACAGTCAGCGGCCGGTGAGATAGCAATCTAAAGCGCACACACGAACACGTACACATCTTGGGAGTAAACATAAACGCTGAGTCTGGCGGACACAGTGAGCTGCATGTAGTCAAAGTTAGGAAGGGTGCAGTGTTAGGATTACACAACTCAATCCAATGAATACACGCTGTCATGCGCACAGTGAAGATGAAGATTAGTATGAATAACTTCAAATGCAAATATACTGCACGGTGAAAATAGTTGGAACTGACCTCCAGCAGGTTCATGGAGGCGGTGAGGTTGACTCTGTAGTAGCGTAACGGCTGCTCCACTGACTCCCCAACAGCTTTCAGCCCAGCAAAGTGCATCACAGCACTGAAAGAATGCTGCAACACAGAGATATACTGTATGTAGTCATGTGTGATGGGTATGACCAATGCAGGGGGACTTCCTGCAGCTAATGTGCGCACAGAGCAGGATAGCATCATGTCACATAATGTATTTTACAGTGGTCCGCAGAAACATGTTGGTAAAAAAAAAAAAAAAAAAAGAAAAAAAAAAAGAAAAGAAAAAAGCCAGTAATTGTTTTATACACCAAATTTTATGCAACATTTTATTTCTGTTTTAAAAATGACAAAGTGTGACTGGTGTTCTGTCAATTGACTAATCAAGGGATTACGTCATTGCTCTGGTTCTATTAATATTAATAAATCAACTGTTTACATTTTCTGACCTTTTTGAAGAGTTTCTCCAAGCCAGGTTTGTCTAAAAGATCCAGTTCATGAAACTCAATGCTGGTGTCCAGGAACTTCTCTATCCTGCGTATGCTCTCTGGCACATTCCCCTCTCCTCCATTCACGGCAGGTTGTGGCACACACACACACACACGCACAATCACACACACGCAGAGTAATACCAGATATGAATATCACTGCATTAAAAACAAACGCACTACCAGATATGAATATCACTGCCATTAAAAACAAACGCACTTGGAGCAGCCACGTCCCTAAAGTCATTCATCAGCCTGTTTCCAATGAGGTTGCTTACCTCTCACAGCTAGCGTTACTGAAGTTATCTACCACGACTGGCTGGTAACCTGCTTCAATGAGCTCCCACCACACAGTGACTCCCGATGTAGCCCACCTTCTCTGCTCCACCTGTGACCAGCACCTTCTCTGCCATTCTCCAATCTGTCAGACACAACATACAATCCAGCACGCATGATCAACCATGCATTCAAAATCCTGCAGTGGTTTGTTCCATCCTGGTCGGCCTGCTGTGGTTCCTGGTTTTACAACATGAACGGATGACGTTCAAACTCCTGACCTGCTCTCTAAGAACAGGATATCCTTTTGTCTTCTGAGCACACCTGAGAGATTTGTTTGGCCCACTTGACAGATATGTGACCCACCCATATTGTCCCACGTCAGCAGATTCCAGTCTTAACCTGTCTAACCACCTAAAACAATTAGAGTGTCTGCGAGACAAAATGTCAGTAATCTCTGCTTTTCATTCTTGCAGGCTATTCTAATCTTTTGAGAGGGCTCATCTGTCTTCAGGTCACAGAATCTTTAAGTAAACCACAACTTCCTCGTACACTGTAATAAAGGTTGATGATTGAATTCACGGCACAGGCCACTAGTGAATGCTGAATTGGAACAGAAATTATTACAGCATATATAGAACTACAGGAAATCCAGGATACACCTTAAACACACTTCTAAACTTTCCCATGACACTTGTTTACTCTGTGTTGACACTTTTTTACTCTTGTTTATAAACTTTGGCTCATAATGAACTTTGGCCTATCAAATCAAAAGTTAAAATGTTTTTGTTCTATAGACGTGCTGAATCATTGTCACTTC
This sequence comes from Scortum barcoo, assembly GCA_023238725.1. Classification (NCBI taxonomy): domain Eukaryota; kingdom Metazoa; phylum Chordata; class Actinopteri; order Centrarchiformes; family Terapontidae; genus Scortum; species Scortum barcoo. Next base: position 17,804,840 of record CM041539.1, on the reverse strand, counting down.
TACTCAAGACTAAGTAACTCAAACTAAAGTCTGACTCAGTGAGCAGAAGTGTCAAAATAAGAGCCCCTGGCTGAATGATGTCAGAAGAAACACTTACTAAATGTCCCGATGAAAGTGTGAACTGTCGCTCGTAGTCTCTTGATACACCTGGTCAGGACAAGAAGGAGGGAGAGTGTGTGTGAGGACACAGTGAAGGCTTGTCTCCTGCAGACATTTCTTTACTTCCTGTGAAACGTAGAGATGAGTTAAGTTACCGGATGGCGTAAGGCTTCCGGTACGTGCGTCAAAATACAAGCACGGACGCTCCTAAATTCGCGCCACACAACGTTAAACTCACTTTAGGTTAAACTGTGACCTAAAGCCGCTCACTAATGAGTGATGTTACAGCGTGTCAAATAGCCACAACACCGGACAAATGCGTAAATCTTGGAATGATTCAGTATGTAGCTTTTATTTTGAAGTTTTAAACGGATCTACGCCGTGCATTATGGCGGCCTTCACGCTTCTCCGCCGTACTACGTGGGCGCCTCACAATGCCATGACGTCAGACAGCGCTCTAACAAAGCCACGCCCTCAGTCATTCACACAGGGAGGTGACTGTGCTGAGACGCACCTCTGGGCCCAGTCTGAGGCAAACCGGATTGCAGAGGAAAAGTGCCACGTTACTTAAGAAACCCAGGACTTTTACACACAGTCGAGCTTAATGCTGCAACACAAGGGCAGCTCAGTTAAACAACTTTTACCTTTTAAAACACTGTAAATGAAACATCAGAAAACAACATCTCCCCCATCAGTAATTGACTCAAATACAGACAGTGATAAATTAAAAAGGAAACACCTGAATGCTTGACCTCTACTGTGAGGAAATCTGGGGCCTCTGTTCTGCCATCGGGGCATTTTGCTTGGTATGGTTTCCACTTGTGCCCTCAGAGGGAGGGGTCACTGCAAATCACTGCAAATAAATACAAAGATGTTCTGAATGATCGCCTCTATCTTATGATGAAATTTGTCAACTCTGATAGAAGTGGTCTCTACATGATGACAGTGTCCCCATCCACAGGGCAGGAAGGGTCATTGAATTTTTTGATGAGCATAAACATGTTAATCATAAGCTATGGCCTTCACAGTCAACACATCTCAACCCAACTGAACACCTGGGAGATTTTGGAGTGACATGTTACGCAGCGCTCTCCACCATCATCATCAAAACACCAAATGGGGGAGTATCTTTCGGACTTGGAGAATCAATGCCAAGAGGCACTGAAGCTGTTCTGGTTGAATGTGGTCAACATCTCACAAGGACACTTTATGTTGATTTTCTTTGAATTTGTCATCTGTCTGTATTATCTTTCATGACATATTTACAATATAGTTGTGTACTCTCAAGTCCAGTTGGCACATGTACATAAGTAAATAACAGTGAGGGATGTGTGTGTGATCATTTTTATGATATACATTTTTATTATTGCTTACAGGCAGATAAAAATCGTGCCCCTCACTCACACTCTGGTGGTGACCAAGCCCGCCTCAGATATCTCCAAATAAATAAATCACCACTGGTTACCATGGACACACACATGAAAAGCATGTTAGAAATATAACATATAAATGTATTTATATTTTTAAGTATAAAGACGGGCCACAGATCAACCTTATCTAATACGTTCATAATGTGATATTATTATATCATTACATAAACAATATATGTATCATATTAAAACTAAGGTAGACTGAACACAGAAAAAAATCACTACATGCAAATATAAAATTTGTCATATTAATGGTGAATTAATCTGTGAATCTGCTGTGTGAAGATTAAGCCTTCCTGATTGGCCCCATATAATCTAGCAACGCGCCATAGAAGATCAATAACATTAGAAAGGCAGATTTCTAGAGAGTTAGATCTAATATGGAAATGTACTGTCATTATTGGCCTATTTCAATGGTGTAAAAGTGATGACTGTATGACTACTACACAAATATAGCTGAGGTAAGAATAGACTTAAAATTGTAGAACAAAGACAACACACACGCACACACACACACACACACACACACACACACACACACACACACACAGTATTCCTTATTCTGACAGGGCAAAACATAATACCTAAATCTGCACATTACTTTACACATAAGTTTTTCTTGTAATGATTCTCTTCCTTTCCCACACACTATATTCTTAATTTATAGAAAAATACTCATTGCCAACCTGCACAACAGAAATCATCATGAACTGATCAGAAAATGTTTCCAGACCCAGGAATTTCACACTCCTCCACTAGACAGAAAGAGAGCATTTGAAATGGAGTTGCATATTCTATTAACTTCAGATCCTCGTAAACTGACTAATGTATGTTAAATGTATATTGGGATCATTATGTTCACAGAGACAACTGTTGTTTTCTGTTATGTTTGTATGAAGTGTAGATTTAGCAGGATTCTTTTATATCCTGTACCATTTCTGAAGCCCGCTCGCCAGCCCTGCCCTGCCCAGAGACACTGGCACATGAAGAAAGGCAGCAGAATTGGGAGGAAAGAAAAATGAGACGAGTTGGATACCTTAGAGATGAAGTTTGCTCGCTTCATTCACGGCAAATGCAGTCTCTTTGATGGAAAGGACTTGGAGCTGATGAAGAAATCTCAAGGGGGGACACAAACTGGCAAAATACATCAGCAGGGGTACATGGTAAAAATAACAAAAACCAATCCAACCATTCAGGAGAGGACAGAGGAGGGGAGACAGAAGGAAACATTTAAAACTCAGAGGAGGAACAACATGTGACTCTCAGAGAACAGCAACAACCAGGACTGCCATCTCTTTTATTAATTTGATTCAGTTTGAAACCAGTTTCATTCTGGGTGAACTGTGTGCCTTCACGTTGCCCCATCAGGAAGAAATTTTCTTCTAACTTCTTGTGCCGATGCAGATCCGCAGCATGGCTCAGTTTCGAATGTGTGTCTGTATATGCATGAGTGTATGGCTCCACTCTTCCCTCGCGTTGCCACCCCAGCACCGTGGGTGGCTGCGGCTGTGGGAGGAAGGCGAGGGCTGCAGGGACTGCAACCAGCGCCTCTGCCCCCCAGTCCCCGACGACTGCCCTGCAGGTAGGGTGCAGGACGACTGTGGATGCTGTGAGCAGTGTGCCAACGTGGAGGGGCAGCAGTGTGATCCAGACGGGGCTCAGAAGTTCTACGGGCGCTGTGGAGAGGGCTTGGTCTGCCAGAGGAAAACGTCCAAGTTGGGACACAGGGCTGAGCCAGAGCCTACATGTGTGTGTCAGGAAAAGGGCTCTGTATGTGGCTCAGATGGGTGGACCTACCCAAATGTTTGCCAGATGAGAGAGGCTGCCAGCCGCCGTAACACAACCCTCAAACTCAAAGGGAGAGGACCTTGCTACTCTGGTTACTGCACTCTTTTTGTACAAATGTTATTAGACCAGGAAAGTTCATATTTTTAAGATTTTTAATGCACATCCTGATTTAAGGGGCTCTAGCATTAAACCCTGGGGTACTCCTTTTCTTCTGCTGCAGCTCCCCGTGTTCTTAGAGGCCCCAGAAACTTGTCCAACTACACCGGGAACGACATCGTGTTTGGCTGTGAGGTCGCAGCCTTCCCTCTTCCTAGCTTAACATGGAAGAAGACAGGGAACGACAATTTCCTCCCAGGAGATGATCCTCACATCTCTGTCCAGGTTTGATAAGAACTTTGGTTATTCAGCGTCTTCTCATAGAATTTCATTAATAGAGTAAGCTTTAACTGAACAAAGTGGGCCTTTGTCACAGTTTGCTGATCGCTTCACTGATTTTTTTAGTACTACTCAGCCTGTGGAAATAGTTGTATAATGTCTTCTATGGCTTTCTAAAGTCTTTAAAAAATAGCCATGATAATGTAATAATCATAATAATGATGTAAATCCAGATGGTGGATTTCTATTTTCCAAGCCTGAGCTGAAAAGAACACACTGTACACATATTCACTTTTTAATTGATTGCAATGGTATCACAATGCATGACAGTCATCTAAGACACATGATAATATCTGACTAAGTGAAAATGAATGCATACAGAAATGGTAAAACAAGTGTCCTGAAAGCAACAATTAATCATATATTTAACCTAGTCAATATTGGTGCTAGTGTATCAATAACGATCATAATAGTGCGATGATTTATATCACATTATCAAGTGCTTTCTTGTACTGCCCATGTTGCTGACAGAAGCCTAATGCATATATTTATACCTTTTGATTGGCTGATGTCCTCTGACATGATTTTTGTTCAGGCTCGAGGTGGTCCCCTGCGCTACACTGTCTCCACCTGGCTTCAGATAGAGGGCCTCCACATCTCCGATGCAGGGGTCTACTCTTGCATCTCCCACAATGCCGTGGGAGAAACGTCTGCATCAGCACAGCTCACAGTGTTTACACAGGGTGAGTCTCTGGGCATGCATACTGTAGACTGTAGACTGTGGGCAACAGTGAAGTGGATTGTTGGGCTAAAGCTGCAAACCAATTCCTTTATTTATTTAGTTGTTTTGAAGGACTCTGTGTATTCTTACCTGGAAATGTTCTTATCTGCTCTCCAGAAATGAAGGTGATGAAAGCCCACGCTGAGGAGGAACATGAGGAAGGCAGCAGTGGTGATGGAGATTACTCGGGATTAATTTAAACCAGTTTATGTGACCAGGCAATGAGGGACCTGAGGGCAAAAATCTTTTCGCTAACATAAATGCTCATCTTACACATTTAAAATGAACGCGTATAAAGCTTGTCAGTCTGTCAACTGCCTTGTTCTAAGAGGATTATCTATATCTTCATTATAATTAAGCATCACATATGCTTTTATTCACCCCTACTGTATCACTGAACACAAATAACTCTTGTTTATTGCTGTGTACAGTTTTCTAGATGTGTGTGATTATAATAAACTGAATAATAATAACGACCCCTTGAACAGTGGTTTACTCCTCTGAAGGAAAATGGACGGCGTATCACAAACCATACAGCCACCAAGAGAGCAAAAACAAGGGAGACTGTTGACTCATCTTCAAAACATTTCATTTGACCTAATTGATACAAATTACAAACACAGACCCAAGTCACCCCTAAAGTAATCACTTCCTCCTGCTTTCACCACTCCACCCAGAGTACAGTGCATTCGTTCACTGAGGAAAAAAAAAAGAGAAAAAAAGAGACGAGAGTGATGGATGGAGCGAGAGAGGGTGTGACCATCCGCAGGGTCTCCGTCTGATTCTCTTCATCTCTCTCCACCTGAGTGCCAGTTAATCCTCCCCTCATCCCCCGACTCCCAGCTGGATACACCGGCTCCTTCTGAATGGCAAGCTGCATTAGCGCCTAGGAACTTTCCCCCGCTGTCTGTTAGTCAAAGCTGATTGGAGATTACGGGCCTGCGGTGAAAACACAGCCCTCCATCTCATCTCAAAATCACTCTCCACCCCTTTCTCTCCTTTATCTCTCCTTCTTCTCTTCATTTCTTTATCTTCTTAATCCCAACTCACCTCCTTTTCAATGTCATCAACTTTTGCTTGCCACTACATTTTTTTTGCCCCCCCACTCAGTGCTCCTTTTTTGACAGCTGAATGACAAGAAAGATGAAGAGGAGGAAGAGGGTGAGAGAAAAAAAGAGCTTCCCCTCCTGAGTGGAGCCAGAATGATGTCATGGGGGCATTTGTCCTCCTGGTGTGGAGGCTTCCCTTCCCCTGCTAATTACCTTGTACAAACTCGAATCTGATATGGCGGATATGAGGCCCAAATACAATTATTGTGGGCTAACAAAGAGATATTGAGATTCAGGGAATGAGCGAGAGACTGCAAGTGAGATAGGAGAAGAGGCAGGCGCATGGCATGGCACGCATGCACACACACATGCAGCGGCCACGTGCGCGCACACACGCTCGCATACCCACCCACACACACACAAACACAACCACTTGTCCTTCCCCTCCATTCCCTCAGATAGGCTAATGTTATTACTGGGGTAATTATCCTCATTAGTGCCAGCAGCTGTAGAGAGCCCATTGCTTGCTGTTCAAACTCCACCTCAAACCTTTCTATCTTCCCATCCCTCTTTGTATTCCCGAGATCTCATTTAGAGACTTTGTCTCCATCCTTTGCATGCTAGGTGGAGGCGGTTGTAAAAATAGAGCCCCATCAAATATCTAATAAGCCGGAGTTACCCCTGTTTTCTAATCTGAGTCCATTTGGTGGATGTACTGTTCCGAAGCACTCCTACAAAGCTGCACTAGAGGACTGAACAGTGTGCAAAATTAGGAAGATTATTTCAAAATGGTTCAAATGCAAAGTATTTTTAAAACAGTACATTATCTTCTGTCACAAGACAAGAATACATTAACATGGAATACGTTGTTATTTTGATGGAAATTACAACTATTAGTTTTTTTCTTCATCTGTCTGCACCTTCAAGGCTTTCTGAGTTGAGTAATTGAACACAAGATGGCACTATTTAGCCAAATACTCACTTCAATTCTTTCTCGTGACTGTGCTTTTTCTTAAATGGCTAGATCTTTTGGCACTGCTGTCTCCTATCATCTGTTTTGTGTTTTTCTTATTTACATCCCTCTACAGAAAGATATTTTTCACAAAAGTAAATTAGTTGTCACAGTTCTCCCTCATCCTCAGATGCAGTGACACACTTTTCCATTGGGGTGGCTGTGGAGAGGTGAGAATAATAGTGTTTGCATAACTAAAGGTGCTGCCTGTTTATTTGTTCAAGGTTTATATGAAAGTACCCTGAAAAAAAAGATCCCCTTCATGCTATTTAACTTTCTGCTCTGTCTGCATCTTTACACACAAATTATGGGATCAACAACTGAAACAAGGCAGCTTTACACACAGCACCCCCCCACCCCACTCCTCCACTTGGTGAGATTGCCTTTTGTTTTATTGCCAGGGGCTGGTGCGGACAGTAGGTAACCTGTATACTGCTAAGCCCCGCATCAGGCGCTAAATGTCATGCATAGCCTGTTTTTATTGGCTGATATGGCCTGTTGTGCCCTTCTCCTTTTTCCTGGAAGCCATTGTTAAAAAGCTGGTTGTTAATGCTGCTGACCAGATGGGCTCCTTCTCCCCGCAGCTCTGACTGAGGGTGTTTACCATGCACTGGGCTGTGGATAACAGGTGAGACTGCTGCTGGCTTGTCAACCAATCAGAGAGCAGCAGATGTCTGGCCTCTGCCTGTAAACCTTTATTTGGCATTTGGGGCCTTATGGTAGTGGGCTTGATAATAACACTGAATCAAAGTGAATTCTGTTTTATATGTTTTTTAACACGAGGCTATTATGTGAAATGGTCATGCGAGCTATGACAGTCCCCACACACATCCACTCCATAGCAACTGCTATCAAGCCTCCCTGAGCTCCATATGCTGATTTTTTTTGGTAGAAAAAGGCTTTGGTTACATAAATTTAATTCCTCAGATGACAGACCACCTAGCTATTTAATTTTCCCTTTATAAAGTAAAGACATTATTTCCAGGGATGTTCCACGTCCCTTGTGTGACAAAATGTTTCCAGCATTAGCTGAGCAAACAGTGAACATTCCTTTCCCTTTCCGATGCAACCCATCTCGCATTACTGCAATTATCATGGCAACCGCAAAGGTAAGGCCGGGCCTGGGATTGTTGAGGAGCAGTCTTTGAATCAATCTGCCTTAATGGATGACCAGTGTCTAGCATGCATGTATGGATTAGTTTGGCTGCAGCACCTGTCCCTGTTCTGTCAACAGCAGATCAGGTTACTGGATACACATTCACCTGGCTGACACGGCTTCCTGTGATTGACAAAATGCCAGCCTTTGTTCTCTCACAATACTGATGCTGCGTGTAGAATTATGAAAGTCACAGTACAACAAACAGGTGATTTTAAAATGCTTTGGATTTACATGTAAATCATGTTGGCAAGGCTTTTTTTTGACCAATAAGAGTTCAAATAAATACCAGACAAAGCTCTCATTATATAAAAAGTCCAGTAGAACATGTCATATTTCCACAAACATCTGTCTTCTAATTTCAAGATCTGGCCCTAATGAGGCCTCTCAGGTTGATTATGGAGTTAAGCTGCCAGAGCGGCCCACTGAAGCGAGGCAGATGCTGGGCTTAACATCCTTCCAAGGACAGCTTGCGTTAACACCAGACCTGAACTGGGAGACAAAGCTCAGTGAAGAATGGGAAGAATACGCTCTCTGAACTTTGCTCCTGAGTATTGAGATTTAAAGATTCTATCATTTTCTAAGTATGAGCCTTTTCCATCTGATTTCTAGCCAGATATTGTTTACTATGCATATCTGGAGTCTTGTGATATTTAGAGGAGAACTGGGAAATTAGAGCAGCTGACAGGATATCAAGCATGTCCTCTTCACACAAGACAAGTTTTGATTTTCCTAATCATGGCAGCTATCTCCTCTGAGTTTCTCAGAGCACAATATGTGGAAAATCCCCTTAGATAGTTAGTTTCATTCGGAATTAAAAACCAAGGAAGCTGATCGTTTCAGAGCATCCAGCCAGCCCCACTGTACGCTCATGTGTAACCATTAACTGATGTTCAAACAAACGTCACCTAGCCTGTGCTTCCTAGAGGTAAACCTTTAATGCAGGGCTCCATCTGAGATCATTTCAGTCAGGACTCCAGACAGGGAGAGCTCCACTTTTTTCATCCAGCTGGCATAAGGCCTCCTCTGTGTGGCTTTATAGCCCTGGTGCTACTCCGAATTCACTGCCATCTCCATTATCCCTAATGATGAAACGATTAGCTAGTAACCGTTATGCTAACCACAAAGCTGGATGGGTGATGGATGGGCCAAGTGATAGACTCAGGCAGTTGGTTGGGGGGCTTTGTCCTGGATCCCCGACACCTTCTATCTTGTGATCCATCCAACCCCCAGATCCACCTCTGTTACCCCCACCAGCTGCCTCTGACCCCTCATCATAGCCCTGCCTCTGCTTGCCATGTGCTGGGAGTCAAAGGGTTAGGGTTAGGGTTCCCACCTATCGCTCATGAGAATGGAGCCCCACCATCTCCTGCCCCACGCACTAAATCACAATCAATCGCCTGGCAGACAGAGATGGATTGGGACAATCCACGACCCTGTAACTTTCAGGGAGGCCCCCACCCTCCAAGGGGCCGCTGTCACAGGCACATAATGGAGGTGATCCTCGGAAGAGTGGGCAGGTCAAGTCTGCGGCCCCTCGGAAGGAAGTTATCACAATGCAATGGAGGGAAATTCTTTTCTCTTTGGGAACAACAGTCACAATGTCTAACAGCATGTCTAACAGAAGGACGTGCGGTATAGAGAGGTTTGCTTTGATGCTAAAAAATGACTTTATAATAAAATTTTAATCTATCTATATGGAATTCAAGGCCCGCTTTTCTATGATGCAGAGAATATGTTCTTATAAGACGATATTGGTTCGTCTTCTAGGGCACATCGTATGGTGTTTTCTGCAACTCATCAAAACTTCATAATGGTCCATCTCCTAAATCAAATCAAAACATTTTGCCATGTAAAGGTTCAATATTAGATTTATACAGAAAACAGAACCATTTATATTTATGGGCTCTTGGAAAGGAGAGCTACAAAGCTAGGCACAGTGGGATAATTCAATTTTTTGCTAACCCAAGGTGATAGCGCTCTTTTTTTCATTTAGACATATGTCTTGCATCTCAACTGTTTGAGAACTGTTTCTTTAGCATGAACATTTCAGCAGATGATACATGCATGAATCAGGTCATGCCTCAGCGTGTCCGTTACAGATTAATTAAATGTTAGTCTGCCTGCCGAGCTAACTGTTAGCTAGCGAATTAGGTAAACTACCAATTATAACGTCACTGTCACTCGAAAAGCTTTTAACACTAACTTAATTTAAATAAAGTAACTGGGTCACCAAGCAGCATAATATGGAAAGTGTAGTCATGCAGAAACAGCTCTCGGAGTGTGCCATCTCTCGATTTTTATTTTAAGAAAGTAGCTGGGCTGTTATTGCTAACTAACATTGGTCAAACTGAAAATGAAGCTAATGAACCCTGCACACACCCTGTGTGTGGGTTGCCCTTCATTTTACTAATGCTGCATATATTATGTTAGTTAAGGTTATTAGACTGAGATGTATTCTGAAAATGCTGCTTAAAAACATACAATGAATGGCATTATAATTAACATAATGGACACTAATTCACTAACTGACCCTTTACAATGGTGTATTGTACCTCTTATGGGTGCCATATATATATATATATATATATATATATATATATATATATATATATATATATATATATATATACATACACACACACACACACACATATACCAAGGTATAGGATCTAAATACATTCTGAATTTGTGCCTTTTAAACCATCACATATGTATACTGCACATTTCTTCTGCACACTATTAATAAGCTGCCTTACATCCGTGTGTCTGCTTCAACCTGTTTCTCTCTACTCTCAAAATAATACAATCTTGACATTCTGCCTCACATCATCATGTGTATTTGAAGAGTTGCTGTCTAGTGCCTCCTGATTTACTCCACAACAGGCTGAGTGATTGCATCATTCACATGAACATTGACAACAAATATCATTCATACATGTAAAAGTCTCCGCGATGCCATAACAAGATGATTGGGAGTGAAAGATCTTATTCTGTATTCACTGCCAAGGGCTCAAGGAGGATCATTCACATGTAGATGTGTCCTTCTGGAAGTGCCTCAGCTATACAATTTCCATTTAGATAAGGTGTATACACAAATAAAGAAAGGACATTGGGTTCTTCATTTGATTAACTAATCATAGTCTTTGTAATTCCACTCGGGGACCTTGAAGGGCAGTGCTGGGCTGCACGCCCTGATTAGCCTATGCATGATTGCTGGTGCTGTGGCACAAATCAGTTCAAGTAACTCAACTCCATACACTACACAGTGGCTGTGATTAAACAGGCGATTAAGACATAGAGAGTTTCTTTCCGTTTAATCCCTTTTCCCATTGTCTAAACAGATAGCCACAGTATAGTCCCTGATCAACAATAACTGAACACCACAAGAATTGAAGTGAGAGGTGATTAGGGTCTTTAAAGCTCCCTGGAGTGTGGATGCAGGTTGTTTGTGATTAGCTCAAATTTAAAGGAACATTCTGTTCTTATTGCCTCTTGCTGGAGCGGGGAATTCATTATCTGATGCTTAAGCTGAGTGAGATACAAAAAAAAAACAAAAAAAAAAACACATACACACATAGCCCCAGGACACATATATAATCTTTAAGTGAGAACAGAATAATCCACATTTGTGGCACAGCACATGAGCAAGTGAGGAAGCTTCCGGTTCACAGCGTGTTGACAAACCAAACAAAACACTCCTCAACCTCACGACTCGAGTCTTAAAGTGCTTTAACCCTCTTCCCACTTCTCTGCTAGCCCTCTTCATGCTCTGCAGTGGTGTCTGTGTATCATCTGAAGGCCGTATAGAAACTCTACAGTCCCTCTCCATGACTGATCTCTTTTGATAAAGCTCATTATGCAAACTGCTCCCAACTCCCACCGCATAATTAGTGCTTAATTAATTTGAGTGAAATCTTTCATCTGTCTGTGTCCGGCCAGCTCCTTCCTTCCATTTACAACATGATATTAATTTCAGAGGGGGGACTGGTAGCCCAGCTGATGAAAAGCCTGATATAATTAATCAAGTACTGTATCTTTTTCCTTCATTTTTTGCAGGAATAATAATAAGTGTGATGAGCAGAGTCTGATTAACCCTATTATGCTCCCTAATTAGGGTGATCATTTAATAATCAAGGAAGCTGCACAATTATAGGAGAATGCAAATTATGCCATCTAATGAAGAGTGGGCAAATTCTGGGAATTCTTAGTTTGGAAAATGTGGCATTCCAAAGTCAAAGGCCAAGAAAACGTGGTTGTGTTAAGGTGCATATGTCAAGAGTTTACTTACCAGATTTTTCATATTTTGTCTTGTAAATTTCAATGGACAACAGTGAAAACATCAGCAGGACAAAACGACTAAAATATGTCACAAGCTAAGATGACATTTAACGGATAATTTGACACAGGATAAAAATGCTTATTCATCTTCTTACCCAGAGTTAGATGAGGAAAAATGTGCCACTTGCATGAATGTATGATAACTATGTAGGTGGAGCCAGCAGCACAAAGACTGGAAACAGGTAGCCTGGGTCAGTCCAAAGCTAACAAATACACCTAACAGCACCTCTAAAGCTCACTCATTAACAAGCAATATTTGGTTTGTTTAATCCATCCAAAACAGAAGTGTAAAAACAACAAGTCATGATTTTGCAGGGGGTTGTGTGCTGGACTATTTCTTGGCCTGGGTGAAGCCACCAGGTACCTCTGGACAGAGCCAGGCACTGCGTCCAGTCTTTATGCTAAGCTGAGCTAAACAGCTGCTGCATGGACATGAAAGTGGTAGTGATTTCCTTATCTAACTCTTGGCACACAAGAGCACATGTCTCTCCAAATGGAGAACCATTTTTGGAAAATTTCAAAATAAAACATTTGTAACACTGTAAAATAAAGTGGAAAAAAAAAACCTAATGTTAAAATACACAACTCATCTGAGAGTCAGAACGACTGTGAATGTTCATTATGTTGGCTCTCATCGCTCAGATGCTTAAAATCACCAACTTTTATTTCCCACTGGCCCTGTGTGTTTAATAAGCACTTAGAAGCAACTGCCACTGCGAAATCAAGGGCAGAAGTTCAGTACCATGGACAGCAACCAGTCTTTTCCTGAAAGATAAGCCTTTGTGGACAAGCCAGACCATCCACATTTGGAGCTATTGCTTAAAACACAGCATTGTGAATATGAATCAGGACAGTTATGTAGTTAACAGACATTTCTGCATGACTCTAATGCACGAGTAAGTGAGATAAGCTGATTAATAGTTTGAAGCTGTGAGAAAGATGACCACTGTGTAGCTCCATATGTCAATAGATAAAGGATATGGCCCATTAGGTCTGCCAGAGTCCATCTTTCATGCTCCTAGATGATACAGCTGCTGTCTACACTTTCATCAAGATAATGGTGACCTCATATATGGAAGTCTGTGAGCAATGGCCCTGATTTCATTTTTCTTACACAAAGTCATTATCAATATCATTACGATCTTCAGGGAGCCAGTGAGCAACAGAGGATGGACCCTTTTTTGTTGTTGACTTACACGAGAAATGCATTGCGCCCTAAGCCAAATGCCTGTCACTGAGATCCTTTATATGCTGGCTTCTCCTGCTACAGCGTGTGTGCCTCCTCCACTTCTTTGTATCTGCGAGGTGTGTGTGCGTGTCTACATGAATGTACCTCAATTTACTCCTCTTCACCCCCATAGTGCAGCTGTGCCTCAGAGGACTCTTGTGAAGTAATTGAATGAGCCGGGGCAGGGGGAAACCTGTGGCAGCGAATGTGGTGCCCGCTGGCCTTATTATCTGTAATACGGCAGCCTGCTCTGCCTGCGCTTTCTCATCCGCTCATGAATACAGAAATGAATGTGGTAGACGTCAGAGGTGAGCACAGAGGGGAGAAACAGGGCCAGAGCCGTTTTAATCAGCTCCCAGATAGAACAATCACTTTATCCACCTCCACAGCTCAGAGGTGAATTAGTGTTTAACATTCCAGGGCATGCTTTCTGACAGGGGACTCCACCCCAAACAACCAATGGACTGCGGAGATTATTGAGAGACACTCTGATGTTTTTGATGAGTAAATTAGAGCTAAACATGCCCCTGGGACTCTGGCAACTGATATGCAGGAAACCCTCTTTTTAATAAGGGGCTTTTTTTTTTTACAAAGAAAATAAAATCTGGTGTTGTCCCTTTGAAGCCTTTGTTCATATGTATGTGCACACACAACATTAGATATAACCAGTAAAAGCATCCATGGTTTTCCCTGAAGTCATTAGCAACCTTCTTGTCATTGTTGATGCAGCATTTCATAGTGATTCTGCAGTGAATTTGATCATAATCCCACTATCCCACTAACGATATATATATATATATGTATATATATATGTATATATATATATATATATATATGTGTGTGTGTGTGTGTGTGCATACAGAGAAATTACATAAAAGCCCAGAGACATCCGTCTTCGTGGAGTCATCAGCATCATTGTCAAAAGTACAGATGACATCAGGGACGTTCCCACTCAACACCAAGGTCCATTAGTCTTAAGCTCAGGGCTATACCACTTTACAGGGCTTTTCACAGTAACCTGGTCTCGTGGGCATCCTTCTAAAGTACACTCTAAAGTCTAGACAGTGACCTCTGTGTTGCTCTCATGGCCAAACAGGCAATTTTCCCATTGATCTTCTGGATGTTACAGTCTGACTTCCTTTTCTAGAGGCCCGCTACAAACCTTTTACTACTGTTGCTCTTTACAAGTACAGGCTGACTGCTGCTTCTTGCTGACTCCCCAGAGAGTGGCTGTGGATGGTTTCCAGGTCTTCCATGGGAAACCAGTGATTGGGGATCAACAACACGTGACCCAAATCAGCGACACATAGTTGACTTTGGTAACAATGAATAAATCCAGTTAAATCAAAATAATGTCAGAGAGCTCTGTCTTTATTGTTTTCTCTCTGAAAAAACAAACAAAATAGAGAAGATAACTTCCTGATCTGTTGTATTTTGATTCAACACTCATACATTTTTTGTAACTGAAACTGAAACTTCTCTTCTCTTTGGAAAAGACAGGAAAATGTTGTAAAGCAACACTGAGGATCATGCTGAGGGCTCAGGGCCCATGAATACCTTCATCGCTAACAATCCTGAAAGAGCAGAAATACAAATAGTGAAAGGACAGAAACATATTTGTCATATTATAGTTTACCTGTAGTGGAATAAAACTAATAAATACATGAGTATATTGCAGATTACTTCAGAAATGAGAGTATACACACTAACAAACAAGTCGATTAACAAACAAAACTGCAACAGAACAACTTAAGATAACAGAGCGGGACAGAGTGACTGAGCTGTTTTCCCTCTGTGGAACAGTTGAAATGTGTTTTAGACTTGCTCATATAGAACTGTATTTAAAAACCAATCGCTTCATTAAACTCTGGCACTTTTGTTCTACTGTGTCATTGTTCCCTTGTTGGTGCCTGCCTGCTCGCAGTTTCGGGGACAAAGGCTGCAGCCGAGGCTGTGCTGTGTCTTCAGCCAGCCTGATTAAATCTGGGTCCCTCGCTGGCTCTCTCCATGGTGCTGAAAGAGCCCTCTATCAGATTACAACCAGCCAGAATAGGACCTCGGCTAATCCATTACAATAATTGATTGACAATGCATTGAAGGTGGCCATGTAGTGAGCACCAATTACAGTCATGTCCTATTGCACTTTCCAATTGGCTTGGGTTGGCAACGCACATGGAGCCAATCATTCATCAGGGAGGAAAGTACGGGGCAGGGGTGGGGGGGTTCTGTACATTGGTGGTGAGAATAAAGGTAATCGAATCTTAGCGAAATAACCACACTGCTCCACAGCTCCCTTGGTAACTCAGTTAATGTTTGACCGAAACAAGCATGGTGCTGGGCCGGGCCTGCGAGGAGCTTTGAGAGCAGTGCTATGCATGCTGGAGGTGAACGCTCTGTCTGTTCTCAGCTTTAATGGTTCATCCTGTAGGTGGTGCAATGAAGTAAGAGCTGGACTCTGAGGCCAGAAGCTCAGAAACTGTTCACTCTCCAACTTGCTTACAGAGTTAAGGCCATCAACTGTCAGGCCTGTGGCAGTTTGGGATAATTTTAAAGAGACTATTTGCAGAAAACTGGACAAATTCAGGCCTGTTGTAAGTTTAAAAAAAATAATGCATCCTATAAAAGCAATTAAAACATTACTTATTCATATATTTGCACCTTTGAACATACAATCAGGCCAGTTACAGAGACAGCAGAGTCTATAGGCAGGAGGAAAATGAGAGCAACATTTCAGATCCCACAGCCTGCGATGGGGTGAGGAGGATGGAGCCGAGCCTGCCTTAAAGCAGCTGCAGCTGTATGCTAATGAGGCGCCTATGCTTCCCGTCCGCCAGGGCAGCACGCGCCACTGATCAAACACGCGCATGCGTCCGCGTGGCCAGGAACAGCACACCGGCCCACGCAGAAATGATCGCGGGGGGAAAGAGGAACTTGTTAAAATGCCATCAAAGCTTGTAGTCCCAACAAACCACGACTAATAGATGCGGACCGGAGGAACAACAAGTCACAGGGCGGGGGAGGCGAACGGCAGAAAGTTTGGATAACGTTTGGATTTAGTTGAAATATAAATTATTATTAGTCAGAGAAGCACAAAACAAAGCTCTATAATACTTGAAAGGTTTTAACAGAAAAACACTATTTTCTACTTTTAAAATACAGTAAATCACACTCAAACTTCACTGAATTACAGAAAAACGAAAAGTTTCTTCCTGGTTTTATCTCCGTCTCCAGAACAATTTGAAGCTCTCTGTTTCAGTTTGAGCCGATCTGTCATTTCACCCTGTCCGGGCTAAATAACGGTGAGCTCTGAGGCAGGTGAGAAGGCACGGGCACACAGAGGCCCATTGAAAGGGAGGCGCAGGCCTGCGGCTCAGCTCCGATTGTGTAATTATTTGACTTGGTCATACTGCAGCTTTATGCAAATGAGGGGAACAATGTACGACGATGGAGATTAATTCCTCCCTGGTCTGCACACTGAAAGGAAAAAGAATGCGCTCTCTGCCAAGTGGCGCACTGCAGACTACATTTAGCCATTATAACGAAAAAAAAAACACAATACATACACAATATACGAGGTATGCACAGAAACCATGGGGGAGCTGCGGAGGAAAATAGGCCACGTTTATTGGAGAAAGTTGTCTTTGTTAGCCAGAGAGCCGGCTGCGGGATCAGACTGTTTTATTAAAAGTCAGTTTTGTTCTAATAAATTATTACAGTGAAAAGACCCGTGCGACTTACTTTAATTTTGAGATTCAGTTCAATGCAAACTTAAATGCTGAAACTTAAACGCTTCGTTCAGCAGGCTGGGCCTGAAAACCCGCACATAACTGCGTCAACAACAGACAGCCACTCTGAGCTCTGGATATCTGCAGGTTTTTCTCTCCATCACAAGCCTCGGCTGCGGCCTTCTTTGTCTGGAGCCCTGATTCCGCCCAGCACGCGTCGAGCTGTGGGCCAGATTGGCCGTGAGTCCCGTTTCACAGTTAAGAGGTCAATTTGCCTTTCAAACGAAAAAAAAAAAAGACAGGGATATCCAAGCACGGGCAGACGTGGCCATTGTGCACAAAGACCAGAGGGCCTTCTTATTACTTATGTATGCAGCGAGATGTCTGATTTATATGTCGAGTTAAACTACCGAGACAGACACGTGCCTTAAAATAAAGAAACACTCCCTCCATGGTGTTTATTTATTTAAAATAAAGCTCTATAAAAAACTGGCTTATTTGGTTTGTTGGAGGGCCTGCGCAATGTGCGTAAAAGTCGTGCGTACAAGAGGCTGGGGCATGGATAGATAATAAACAACCGTGTGCAGGTTAAACTGAGAGAATCTGCTCCATTTGGTGAACTGCCTCCTTAAACGAGGCGGCGGCAGGGATGGAAAGAAACCGAGCTTTTGGTTTGTATTTAACCAGGCCTGTCTCATGCCCGTCTTAATTCTAAATTGTGCTGATTGTGGCAGTGATGGACATTTCCTTTTGGCAGCTCCGGGCCCCCCAGAGGAGAGCCACAAAGCCGTGGCACGTGTGCAGTTGTATGGGGGCCTATCAGACCGTAAAAAGAGGAGGGTCCCGGCGTGTGCCTCCGTCGGGGAGGGGCCGCGCGCACACATTAATGTAATAAACCGCCGGTACATCTGCTAAGCTATCTGCACATCCTCCAACGAAATCCACCAAACCCGGGCTCTGAGCCCTCCCACAATCAAATCCACTGGGATCTTGGTTTCATCCGATTGGTCGGGGATGCTGCAACAGGGGGGGCGAGAACAATAGCATCATTCCGGCATAAAAAGAGTGGAGCTATGCCTTGGAGACGAAAACATTTCAGCAACAGAAGGATCGATATACAGGGGAGATAAAGTCCCACAAGCTTCTAGTGTTGCCATATTTTTAACAAACCTGGATACTCGAGACTTCGCCCGCCTCCCCGAAGTGCCTTTCTGCTGTTACTCGCCAAGATGCCCAAAGGATTCCTGGTAAAACGGAACAAGAAATCCGCACATGTTTCCTACAGGACTCGGTCAGACGAAGATGACCCCCAGGAGCCACCCAGCCACGCTGCCTTGCCGAGTCAGGCGGACCCCTCCCCGCCGATGTCCGGGGCGTCCAGTCCGGAACGAGCCGCGGCGTCGCCGGATTTCGCGGCGGCCGAGGCGCCGGTGCCAAGGCTGGAGAAGCCGGCGCAGTTCGGAAACCCGGAGGCGGTGTGCCAAGCCCTCTACAGCCCCACCCGGCCCATCAGCAAGGAGCACGACAGGGGATATTTCGAGCGAAGTTTCAACCTGGGCTCGCCCATTTCCGCAGAGTCATTCCCGACACCTGCCTCCCTCTCCGGCCTGGACCACCTCCTGTACGCCCCGGTCGACCTGAAGATCGGCACCAGCAACAGCAGCCGCAGCGGAACCAGCAGCAGCAGCCTTCCGGCACCGAGCGGCAGAGCCGGGGCCAAGAGACCCGCGGCGGACGGCGCAGCGGAGCGCAAATCCAAACCCGCCTCCAAGAAACCCAAAGCCATTAGAAAACTCAACTTCGAGGACGAGGTGACCACTTCTCCCGTGCTCGGCCTCAAAATCAAAGAGGGGCCGGTGGAGATGAAGCCGAGGGCGCAGTCCTCCGGAGGGAACAAGCCCCTGGGGGAGTTCGTGTGCCAGCTGTGCAAGGAGGCGTACGCGGACCCCTTCTCTCTGGCCCAGCACAAGTGCTCCCGTATCGTCAGGGTCGAGTACCGCTGTCCCGAGTGCGACAAGATGTTCAGCTGCCCGGCCAACCTCGCCTCCCACCGCCGCTGGCACAAACCGCGGACCACCACCGGCGGCGGGGTACCGGCGCTGACACCCGCGCAGGGCGTCAAACCCGAGATGGCCAAAATGCCGCCACTGGGCGTCAAGTCAGCCTCCGACGAAGCCAAAGACATGAGCGACAGAGACACCCCGAGTCCAGGTCCGTCCGAGTCAGGCTCTGAAGACGGCTCGTACGACTGCCAGTTCTGCGGGAAGAGGTTCAAGCGGCAGGCATACCTAAGAAAACACATCATGGGACACCAGGCCCTGCAAAAGAAAGTGATGGAGGAGCACGGGTTTCAAACCAGCGACCGCGCGGCAGAGCAGGCTCCGGTGCCCTCCTCAGCATCCTCCTCCTCCTCATCAGCATCCTCCTCCTCCTCATCCTCATCCTCAGAGGAAGCCTCAAACCAAAGCCCTCTCAATCTGAGCCCGGTGGACTGCCTGCTGTGCCCGGTGTGCGGGGAGAGTTTCACCAGCAGGGCCGGCCAGGAGAGACACCTGCGCCTCATGCACTCCTCCCAGATTTACCCGTGCAAATACTGCCCCGCCACCCTGTACAGCTCGCCGGGGCTCACCAGGCACATAAACAAGTGCCACCCCTCGGAGAACAGGCAGGTGATCCTGCTCCAGATGCCGGTGCGCCCCGCCTGCTAGAGACAACGCAAAACTCGTGCCTTTGATGGGGGGGAATTAAAAAAAGAGAAAGAAAAAAAGTGGCTTTGGGGTTTAAAAAATAAAGAGTTTGTGATGCTCACTGCCATAACTTTAGGCCAATGAAAGGCAGGGCGGTTTGATGTTTAAGTGGTGTTTCATGAGGTGTCTTTTCCATGCCAATCAGTGATTGTTGAACGCTTCTCTCTATATTTGAACTACATATAGGCCTATTTTGAGATTTGCTTTCTCAAATTAGTTTATCATGGGACAGGTAAAAAAAAAAAAAAAAGATTACAAAACGTTAGTTTGACTGTTAAAGGGTATTTTTCTAGGACAGCACACGTGTTCAATGATAGCTTCTAGACCTAAGAAATGTCTTAAATTCTCAGAAATCCCTCTTTATCTCTCTCTCTCTCCCCATCAAAGCCTTTTTTTCCTCCATTCACCGACCGTGATTGCATCCATCACTGTAGCTTTACGCTATGTTTGTGAATGACAGGACTGAGGGGAAGAAGAAGAGTGACTGAAGCATTCCCTGTTTAGTAGAGCCACAAATGCCTTTAGTATACAAATAAGCCTAGTCATAGCCTACATACACATCCAAATCCCGCTGTATAACTGCCTTAAAAAAAGTCAACATAGACTGTTTTAATTTTGAATGCTGGCACATATTTTATTATTATTGTTATTATTATTATTATTATTATTATTGAAGATGGTTGCAATATTTTTCATCATATGTTTATTTATTTATTTATTCTAATTATTTTATGTAACTTATTGTTGTGTTTGATGTGATCTTTTCTCTGTGAATCGTTCTGGCAGTTTACATGTCGTATAGCCAAATTTTTTTCTTTTACTTTTTAATTTATTATTTTTTTGTTTGTTTTGTTCTTTTGGGTCAAATTTTACAGTATGAGTTGTGATAACTGTCGTGGGTCGGGTTTTAATCTTCAATCTCCACAGCTCTTGTAAAAAGAAAAAAAAAAGGAAAAAAACGTAAAGCTCTTACCTTAGATGCAATCTTTTTTAAGGACAAGTTATTTTTCTTAAATGTTGGCTTTTATAGCGCTTTGATTGTATGTGTATATCGTTGTTGTCTATCGAAATAAAAAAAAATATTTTCAAAAGGACACGAGTTTGGTTTCTCTTCTTTAAGACAGGAACTTAATTTCTTAACGAAAAATCACCATATTTCCAGGAAGGAAGTTTTTTTTTTTTTTTTTTATTAGTGCCATTAAAGAGTTTAGAGAAGTTCGTGAAGTTTTGAAGTGCTTGTTGATGGTTTTGGTCCTCCGTGACATTTCTCTAATTGTTTCTCTTTAGTGGAGTCCTGCACTGAAATGATCTTCCACGATGACATGAAAATGACACAGAGGAGATTTACTTACAAATATGAACCGGAAAAAATAGTCCTCTGATTCTGAATTCTTTGAAATAATTACCCTGCTAATTAAAACATTTTAAAAAAGCTTTCAAAATGACATCTACACTAAAAAAATAATTCTTTACACTTCATTTATGTGTTTATTATTTTGAAGTACTGCATTTTTTGAAGTACTGCATGGAATTAAGCCCTTATTTCATAAATTAAACGCAGACACATTTTCTGTCTCTGCCACACTTTAAATGCTGCGTTTACGGCCGATCAGGAGCTTTAAATCGGGTTCCCAAAGTTGGGTCCGCGGCCCTCCCGGGGCTGCCAAGCGATACAGATAATAGTATAATTTCACACCCTAAAAGTTTGAACAGTCACAAGATTCAAAAGCCTGTAACTTCTCATTTCTCCTCAACACCACCCCTCTCACATCGGGCCGCACTCCCAAACGGTGCGAATCTATTTAGTCCTCCTGAACAGGGAAAAGAAAAACCTCAGGAGCCCCCTCGGACAAACCTTTACCTCCGATCCCCCGTTTATCAGACTGATCCGCTGTAAATCACTGCTGCAGAGGCTCAATAGACGCCGCTTCGCTGCCATGGAGGAGCACTTAGGGCCTAATCATAAATTCCCTCCTTAATACCATGTCAGGACGTGACAGGGGGACAAAGAGGTGGCGGATCAGAGCTCACCTCTGGAGCTGTAAAACATCTGTCTGCTCGGGAAGACTCATGCGGCTCGATTTTTGTTGTTTTTTTTTCTCTGCTGATTTAGGACCCATGGGGGCTCAGTTGGCTTCATATCTGACCTCCAGGACCCGTGAAGCATTAAGTCAGCTGTAATTTAACAGGCAGCCTCCATACTGTGTCACCTCAGACTCACAGACACACACTGTCAGCGTGGAGATAACCTCAGAGCATCATCCCTGCTGCTAAAACTCACTTAATCTGTTATAAGGATGGCAAAAAAATAAAAGAAACTTTTAACTCTTGGGGCTCTATTTTTGTTCATTAACAATCTGCAGCTGTTCAAGGCCCAAAAAGAATAACACAAACTTTTTTTTTTAAATGAGTGTCACTCCCCCAAAGGCATCAGTGATAATACATCAAGACCGAGACATCTGAAGTGTGAAAATAGACCGCAGCCAGCAGTGTAACACGTGAAATAATACAATCTGGTCGTAATCGCTGAGCATGTCGGCCTGTGAGGGGCTGGGACATCCAGCTCCTGCCTGTTGTAAACCACCTCATGATGGAGGCAAACAGTCGGGTGAAAATGAGGTAACATTAGGCTGCTTTCTCTCACACACACAGTTTTAAGGCTCCAATTACAGTCAAGTGCTTTTCTTGCGTCTTTATGTGACCCAGGCGAGGCAGGGCACCCGTAGGTGCTGCAACCATTGCACCTGTACCTCCTCTGGTGAGGCTCCATTGTGCTGGCCTCCCCTAAGCAGGGCTGAGCAGCAGGGGAGACAGATGGGAGGAGGGTCAGGTTACCCCTGCTGCTGCTGCTGCTGCTGCTAGCACTGCCGAGCCGGGGTCAGAAAGCCCATGGTAACACCACCACCATCATGTCAGCACACACATGCACACACACACCGAGAGACACATTAAACACACACCCACCACTCCACCAAATCTGAGGTTACACAATTAGCTGGGGTGTTTCTGAGAGGGCGAATAACGACAAAGATTCATAGAATTTCAAATTGATTTAATGAAATGTTTAAATTTTCACATTTCTAATAAAGATAGCAGGACTTCGGTCGTTAAAAACAGTTTGATATGTTGACAGGTAATGATGAAATCTTCAAGCTTTTTTTTTTCCTCTTTCTCTTATACAAAGATTATATTACAGGCATTAATATATTTATGTTCAGGAGGCGTGGAGGCCCTCAAATTTTGACACAAATGTACAAGGATTTCTAAAACGAGAAGAAAAAGCAAAAACATACTAGAACTAACACTAGCTCATTTTCTTCACGTATATTAAGACACACAATCCTTATCTTGGTCCAAACTAACATCTCCAGCGACTAAGCCACCAAAGGGGGAGCACAGACCCCTTCAACAGTCATCATCTATAACCTACAATCTTTAGATCAGCATCCTGGGTGGTTCCTTCAAGTGGCTTTGAGTGGGAAAAGGATGGGGGGGGGATAAAAACCATAGATGCGATCCAGGCCTATGTATCTATACATTCTTCAAAACAAACAAAAGAAAAAAATCAATCCGTCCTGCTGTTTGGATTCCCCACTTCCTGCTGGAGGGGGCAGCGGACAAACAAAAAGGAGGCGCGATGTGAGAAAAGGAAGGAAAACGACAGCAGAGTGTTGGGGGGAAAGTAAGGCATAGTAGTGCAACAGATGGGGATAGTGTTGCAGCTTGGGTGGAGCCCTCAGAGGGTGTGTGTGTGTGTATGTGTGTGTGTGTGTGTGTGGGAAAAGGGAGGGGGGGGGGAGAACACCTGGCTACCATGACAACCGAGCGGGCAGGTTGGAGGAGTGAGAGCGCCGGACCGGCTGTTGCTAGGAGGGCTGTTAGAGTTCAGCTCTGGCATGCCACCTAAAGCCAGCCAGCCCACCAACCCCCACCCGCCTCTCACCCCTCCTGTGGCCTCAGGAGGCGACATGGGGAGAAGGATCATGGGAAAAGGCAAGGAGGAGTCGGTGCCACTCGATTCCATTCACAGATAAAGACGGAGCAGCACACTGCCTATAATCAAAGACTAAACAGAGAACCTCGCGATTCCAAGTCCATCTGTTGTTGTTGTTGTTTTTGTTGTGGGAAGCGCAAGACTCTGACCTTTAGAAACTCAGGGGAGGAAAACACTTTGGAGATGTGATGCAGGGTGGGTGGTGGATGCATGGTTTTCCTCACATGTTGAAGGAGAGAAACTGAAATGTGATTATGTGGACAGCAGGTGATGTGGGACAGCATCTTAAGGGGACAGACATTACACAGGCACTGTGAGAAGCTCCCTCAGAAACAAACACGCACACACACATTCACACTCACACACCAGTGCATGGAGTTAAGATTCACCTGAGGCTCTGGCGGTATTTTTTCCTCTAAACAGCACATGAATACAACTTGACAGCTAAATAACTCATCAAATAGTCCTTTCTATATACATCTATGCAAACAGACAAATAAAACTTAAAGCAATGTACATCCAAGAACAGAGAGAAACATTCAACACTAGTTAATCAATGACAGTGAGTGCAAAGAAAAATAAACAAAACAAAACCCGGGAATGTTGGAATGTCGATGCCTCGGCTTCACCGGATGGAGAAACCGATAGCAGAGGAAAGAGACAGGAGGGACTTATTCAATTACCGGACATGAGCCTATGTTAACGACATCAGAACACAATTACAAACGCAGTCTTTTCTCATTCCAGCAGAGTTGCATAAATCAAAGTGTGACACAATCCATCGGAATTCATTTAAAAAGGAAAATTAGAGTGATAAAAAAAAGAGAGCCCCAAAACAAAATTCTATTCAGCTCAAGTTAGAAAGACGCCATGGATTGTCCACTCCGGGTTCAAAACAATTAAAAAACAAAGCCTCTGACTGCATGTGCTACAGCGCAGAGAGTACAAATCATTGTGGGGAGGTGCTCCCCATGCATCAGTCTTTTCCCCCCTTCACTGTAGGGGTGGAGATGGTCCACGGACAACAAACTGGTGCTACCGAGCAGGACATCATCATCCTGTCACCGACTCAAGTGGTATCTTTGACACAGGAAGGTTGTGGCAGGTGCAGGAGGGGGTAAAAAAAAAAAAAAAAAAAAAAAAAAAGAAAAAAAAGAAGAAGAAGAAGAAAAAGGCAGACACGTTTATAAATGGATCCCAATCTCTTGTGCAGTTTTAACATGATGCCATTTACAGCTGTGTCATTCAGTGCTTCATCACGATAAGTGTTGAGATAGGTGAGATATAGTTCAGGGTAAAGCAGTCTCCCGTTCCCTTACTATAGTAAGAACTTGTTTCTCTAGTGCGTCACTAGAAAATGAGAATAAAAAGGACATTTTTGTCTTTTTCATCAGTCTTCCTATGTCACTGATTCTTAAGATGAAACCACCAGGATGAACATAAATAGCTTAGTCACATGTCCATCTCCAATAAGCAGTTAAACACCAAAACAAATGGAAATGTATCAACGAAAAATCAATGATTGCCACTTAAATTAAAAATTGCAATATGCTCCAGTTACATGACACAAAATAAAAACAGAAGAAAAAAAAAGACACAATATACGGCATAAACAAATGCGTTGCAGTCACGGCTGGGTGTGTGAGGTTCTTCGAGATTAAAGGCTGCACTCAGGGTTGAGGAGGGTGGGGAGGGGGAGCTCAGTTGGAGGATTTGCTTATAGCGCTGGCTGATCGGCGGAGTTTTCCGGAAACTCGATTCTTTGTGGCACGGGGCATTGTGGGAGAAACCTGGTCCACGGACTCCGTCGGTCCCGCGGCATTTCCGCTGTCCGTGCTCACGCTGCCGGTGAAGGAGCCTGGGAGAGAGATGGAGGGAGAGGTTGGAGACAAAGAGGGTGAGACAACGGCAGAGAGAGACGGAGCTGAACAGACGTGGCAGGGGTTCATTGAGAATTGTCGTGATTGCCGTTTCTCCCGGCATGCTTCGTCATGCACGTGGCTGCTCCCACAACCAAGATTGCCCCAGTTGACAGGATTTTCACCAACATTCACAAAACTTACAATGCAAACTGTAAAAAAAAAAAACGTTAAAAAAAAAAGTTAGAATTTGAGCTTGCTCTACCCCTGAAGTCATTAGAATAAAGATTTGTGAAAGCGAATGAAATATTTCAGAAATCACATGCCTCTTTCACATGCTGTAGAAAAGCAAAGCTTGTTAAAAGAGAAGCTGCCTTTCTTCCCTACGCAGTTTCTCCAGATGTTTAAAGGATAGCATATAAAAAATGAGAGGTAACCTTTGTAGCTACAGGCATAAAAAAAAGAAAAAAAGCATTCAGTTGTCAGTGTGATGGCAGAATGCTTTGAATGAAAATAAAATTACACATTATGCTCTTGTTGTGAACATGTGGAGCTTTCCCATTGTCAAACATTGTCCTTTTTTCAAAGAAACTTCACATCCATGATTACGGAATGGCAAATAGTAATAAGCTGGGAGGTGGGCATGAAATGCTGGTGAGGACAATCAAGTATTGTGAACGTTGCCCTGGACTTCCTCAATGTGTCCCTGACTGAAACCCAACCTTCCGCCTCGCCTCCGCCCCATGCCTCGAGTTTAAACAACTTTTCTGCTTTGTTGAGATGGCATCTGGTTGCCTATTTTCTTTCCTATCCTTTTATTTCCTGCCATTTTTTGGAGGCATCTCAAGTTGCAGCGGCTAAAAGGAATGGCAGATGGCTGGAGTAACAGACACTCAGCAGCACAGTGGACACCGGCAGCATCCAGGGCCGCGGCTGCGGCTCACTGGGAGAGGAGGGCTGGGCTGCATATGAAACATGGGGTGTGTATTGTGAAGAGCTAGAGGGGAGGTGGGGGGGGGTCCGAACATGCATTCTCAAATCTGCATATGAATATAGAAAAGGGACGGGCTTGGCTAAAAATGTGAGCTGGCTGTATGGACAGAACAAATCCTGCATTCCCGTATTCTTCGACTCATTCCTACAGTAAACACTTAGTTTTATAAACTAAGCTCCAGCTGCATGTGCTGTAAAGACACACGATAGACAGGAGGAAGGCAACCACCTATTAAAGCTAATATACACAGACAACAGTGTGGTACAGTTCACCACCCACTCAACAGACTTCCCTTTTCGTTTAGTGGCCATTAAAACATGCTGCACTAAACAGTCATCACTCCCACTGTGGCTCTTAATGACTGTGGTTGCATCGGTTTCTAAATGATCTTCACTGTATGGCCTTATGTAAGAATTAATTTTCATAGTAAGTTACTGAGTGAAAAAAAAAAATACAAATCCAGAAGAGGCTAATGTGTCATTCTTAACATCATTAAACCAGAGCATTTCCGCTCCTTGCTCAGCCCAAGCTGCCCCGCGATGAGGTTCGTTTCAGATGGAAAGAAGAAGGGAGAGGGAGAAAGAAAACAAAGAGGGTCTTTAAATGGCCCTGCTATGCCATTGGTCCCCTCTGCAGCAGTTCAAACAAGGCTTTAGATGACAAAGACGTCTTCCAGTGCGGCAGGTGTTAGTCTCAGAGTCTGCCCCAGGCGAACAGGCACACTCCAACAGGAGGAAATGAGGGGGGTGGAGGGATTGGAGAAAAAAAAAAGGAAAGAAAGAAAAGAGAGAAGTGTTTGCTGGGGGAAGAGATAAAGGCGCGCCACATGCAGAAGCGAGGGCCAGAAGTGTAGCCGTATTGTTCATGCTGCTACTTAGTTAGGTGCTAATTGTCCCCACCGTGCATCACTTTCAATTACCAGCCTGGCCTAAATAGTAGGACACCCCCCAAATAAACAGCCTGGTTTCTCTGTCCCCTTCCCTTTGTCAGAGCACTCAGTAAATAAAGCTTGGTTAGTACTGAATGTGAAAAGGAAGGGTAAAAAAAGGTGGGGGCAAACAGCCAGGATGAGTGAACGAACGAAGGGTAGGTAGTCCGCTGGACGGAAACGAGCTTCCGGTCTGACTCGGGGCTTACCTTCACCACATACAGTATTTGGACCGTTAAGAAGATATTTTTAATCTAAAAAGAGGGAGAAACAGAGTAGAGCATCATGTGAGAGAGCAGTGGACACACACACACACACACACACACCATACCACACACTGCAGCAGAACACAACACAACGCCTCTGAAAAGTCAGCGATCTGAGGGTTGGTCCGGGGGGGCATTCAGGCAGCTTGTGTGGCGTCCAAGTTAGTCGTCACTGGAAGGTTTTAAAAGTCAGACAATGTTAGCTGATTCGGGTGATAGGTTTGATCAACAAGTGCCATTTTTCTGAAGATACCATAACGTCTGATGGTGCCTGATAAACCTGCCCCATTCACAGATTTAAAAAATGAGACCATTTTGAAATCTGGAGTATGAATGGTGGGCAGTTCACATGGCAACAGCAGGCTGAGAAACATTTACCACCTGGGTTAACACTAGAGAGAGTTAGGGTGAGAGAGTAAAAGATGCTGGGGCACCTCGGAGGGTTGTGGGCGCTTTTAAGTTGTTTTACCCACCAGAGATCAGCAGCACTTTCTCATGTGCAGTTACCTGTTTTGAAAAAGTTTAGAGGACGAACACAAAATAACAAAACAATCAAAAATGAGCAAAGCGGTGCAGGTGGAACACAGCAAGGGCAGAGCACTGTGGATGGAGTCTACATGACAGGTGGACTAGCTCGTGCAGGAAAGCCATGGTGCTGGTCTAGAGTCGCAGGATGAGAGTGAGGTTGCATTCAGGATCATGGAGGATGAGGCTGTGGAGGATGCTGACAAAAGGGTAAAGAAATGGAGGAGGGCGCAGGTTAGACGCTTTACAGTAACACCGGTGGAACACTGCGGGGGCGCTTTATTCAGCGATCAGCATGCAGAAGCTGCACTCGAATTCGAGAGCAGCTTTTTCAAAAAAAAAAAAAAAAAAGGGCTAAATCGAGCGCTGACCCCCAGTTATTTGATGATGGTGTGGTTCACAGCGACCTAAACGAATGGCTGGGTGGATGTTGGTGGGCTGTGGCTGGGCGTCATGCCTAGTGTGGAGGAAGCAGGCAGAGTCTTACAGTCCAGTTTGGCCCAGGGGTACTCCATGTCCCAAACCATCCCCGGCCAACGCCTGCACGCTGTCATGGAGTATGGATGACATGTTAGTGGCAGCAATGGGAGCCAGAGCAGGACGGAACGGACAGACATATGGATGGACATACTCGTGTACAACCAAACACACGCAGACTTGCACACAACACACGCACGCACTCTCTCTCTCTCTCTCTCTCTCTCTCTCACTCTCTCTCACTCTCTCTCACACACACACACACACACACACACACACACACACACACACACACACAGAGAAACACATAAGGCATGGAGGGGAAGTAGCACATTTCAGATGGGTGAGAATGAGGAGCAGTGTCAGCCAGCCATCACTGCTACGCTGAAGCTTTGTGCTCGATGAGACACAGGATCAGGCATGATAGACCGCAGCCATAAAGGATACTTAAATGCATTAAATACACTGCTGTTCAAAAGTTTGGAATCACCAGAAAAAAACTGCCAGAAAAAGCTGAATTTGGTGCAGTCAGATGGCTGAGAGGACTATTCTGTCTTTTTTTCTATCTATCTTTATGATGGTTTTTAATGGTTTCAGTTTGCAGAAAGATCTCTTTACAAATAGATGTTAGTTTGGGCAGTGTTTTGTACACACAGCACACAACACTGTACAGTGGTTCGGCCAGACTGAAAAGGCAGAAAGAGGCAAACCTCTGAGCAACAGTTAAATAAAAACAAGAACTCAAGAGTGACTGGAAGCTTTGTATAAAAATCTGTGCAGATTTAAAGAGGAGCAAGGTCCTTTTTCAGTTTCAAGTGCACAATAACACCTATAACGAGTTGGAATTAACAGACTTGTTGCTCTGGCAAAGCTATTCTTAAAACTTCAACGTAGACACAGAAAGTTAGTCCGTGGTTAGAAGACTTGGACCTGGATCTCAAAATATCAGCTGAACAGTTTAAACCTGTTCGGTCTAACAACCGAGAAGACTGCAGACAGCTCAAAGAAAAACCCAGACAAAGAAAAGCCCAAAATATTTAGATGGTTCAATAATGACTGAGGGTCATTCACACTTCTCTAAACTGGAAAACACATTTAAATTGAAAGGTATTTGGGGGAAAAATACCTTTCTCCCCTGTAAGGCAACACAGCAGGGACATTAGCAAAATGGAGGTTTTAATCATTGAATTATTCTTCTGTTAGGGCCAAAGCTATTAAAGGTTAAATAATACATATGGTGTCTGAATTATATTTAAAGATGTTAAAACAGTCTGTTACTGTGGGAAAGAAATAAAATCAATATAACAAGTAATTCCAAACTTTTGAACAGTAATGTGGCCTAAAGCATTAAACACATATCTATGGTTTTTAAGTAAAGCAGCATTCACTTTATAAAAACAGCTGATAAAAATACATGAAAACAAACACAAACCACTGTGGGAGGCAGGAGTGGTTGCTTGTCAATCGATTGAAATCTGTTAAATTTTGTAAAATTCATTGATAAATCTTTGAAAACTCCACTAGAATTACAATAATGTTCTTATGCACATTTTATAAAGATAAAGCCACAAATGAACAAGGCACTATTTAACAGGTTACACAGCCCCTTCTTCAGAAGACTGCCAAACAAAGGCAGTATGTGAAATTACTCAACAGCACTATTACAGTCATTAACCTAACTGTGCTACAGTGCTGTATAGAGCAAGTCAATCCTGGATAAAACATGAATGGACAGGTGTGCGCACACACACACGCGCACACACAAACTATTAATCTATTAATCTATTTACGCGCATAGATTCCGGAGAAATACAAATTGCCGTTCAGAACGAGTTTCCGCAGCGGCGAGGGTGACACAACAGCCTCACTGACTTCATTATGTTATGGCCTCTCACATTAGCAACAGCATATATGTCCCATGCTGTGAAACATTATTCTCAAGCTTGGCTAACCTCCGTAACCTCTCTTTGTCCAGCCACGAAGAAACCCGTGATTGAAATAGTCCATAAAATCAACACAATTTTCTTCCTCTTCTTTGTTTTCGCCACCTCCCCCTCTTCTATATTCCTCTGTATCTGTACCACCCCTACACCCCCAGTCCATCCCATTAAACTAGTTTGGAGCTGGGGATGAGAGGAGACGACTAGAGGCCAATCTGGGGAGATTTTACACCTCTGACAGAGAGATGCACACACAGTATTGTAATGTGGCTGACCACCTCTTGCCTGCCTTCAACAGCCTGATTATCACACCTGCCATCTGAGAATCTGAAGGCCTACACGCACGCACACTGGAAATTCAGACATTTAATTCTCACATGCCGACATACAGGATAAAAATACTACATGTACTCTAAACCCTTAAAACACATAAGCGCCGACAGATTCGAAAATGACAAGACGGTGTGGTATTGTGGAGGGCTTTCCTTGTCAAAACAGAACGTGCGTTGGGATCCAATAGAGTGGAAAAGTGCAATCCTGTATTGATTTCAGTGCTGTTGCAGATCGATTAGAGCTGGTACAAGTAGGAAGAACAAGATAAGACACGTTTTCCATTCTATTCATCATAAACTGATAAGAGTGCTGTGCTGACATCCGCGAGCTGCTGTTTGTCAGTCGGATCGCTTAAGTGTTGGCGAATGAGCTCATGAGGACGCGCGTGCACACACTAAAAACACACATATGTACAAACATGCACTCACCAACCGCCATTTAACAAGGCTGCTTATATTCATAGGAAAGTAATTGCATGGAAAGATGCAGTTTGGGGAAAAAAAAAGAAGAAGAAATGAACAAAGTAGCATGAGGGGGCTTGAGGAAGTGGAGAAAGCAGAGTGTTTGAAGTCAGTCAGAGAGCGTGAAGAGCCGGGCCTGTCGTTTGATATTCATTAGCGGGCGTAGGCGTGGAAGAAGAGTGGAGAGAATGAGGGGGGTGGAGGAGGCCATGGAGGCAAACAGGTGTGTTGTGGTGGCCGAGGAGGAGAAACTTGTACAGAAAGAGAGGCAAGAAAGTAGCTGACGAAGAAGCGGGGTGGGGGGGGAAGAAGGCGTGAGAGGAGAATGCACAAATGTGATAGTGCAATAGTGGACAGAAAGCGGCAAAACAGATGAAGCGGAAAGAACATAAAGGACAGAAGCACAGTGTGGTTCATTTCTCACCTGTCCCACTCATTGGATAGCCAGGCGAGGGCGAGAAGACCTGCGAGGCAAAGTCTTCGAAGGTCATGACCTCTCTGTGGTTCTGAACAATGGCCTCCAGGTAAAGCGCCCGCTCCTCATAGCTGGTTAGCTCTTGTTAAGGAACAATCACAGAAAAACAAGGCAGAAAAGGTATAATTTGCTTTTTCCTGTATGATCCCATTTCAGAATGTCATCAAAACACCTGCCTGTGCATAACACAATTTGACAGTCAGGAGAGAATCACATTTTTTTTCAGTGTGGCTCTGCATATACATGTACTGTGAGTGTGAGCTGGGAGAGCAAGAAGCAGCTTCAACGGGCAGGGCAGCTCCACCATAAGCAACCCGGCCAGAAGCAAAGATGGAACAATCAGCCATGCCACACAGCCCCAAATGAGAAAGCAGTCTCCAAAATAATCATAAAAAAAGAGAAAGAACGAATACATCACTACTGGCGTGATGCTCCAAATCTCTCCTCTCCCCCCTCTCGTCCCTCTCTTCTCTCTAATAGAACCCCTGCTGCAGGCAGCATGTCTAGGACCACCCTCCCCGATGTGCTGCCTGCCACTTCTCCGTGCCATCAGGGGGAAAATTGGAGCCATTTGAAATTCAGAGTGACAAGCAGTGACTGGAGCCTGGGCAGCCAGCATGCAGGATGGATGGCCGGATTTGAAATGGGAAAGCTCAAATTAATAAATAAATATATAAGGCTGCAAAATGGCTGCCGGGTGAAACATTCTGATGGCCATTATCATATCATTATCATAGATATATGGTGCTAAGTCTGTTGTGGAATGGAGGCAAGTGCTGGATAAAATATGGTGCGGGAAACTATTGGAGTAAAAAGGTCTATGTGATGGCATAATGATAGTAAGCACAGGAGATTTAACTGCATGTGCGCGTGTTTGACAATGAGTCTGATTATTTTCACGGCTGTCTGTTGTGGCCATGTTTCCTTGATAGATGACACCCAACAAATTGCTTGACAAACACATGCATTCTCACCCTGACACACACACACACACACACACTAGGGTTGCTCAACATAGAGGCCTCTCCTCCCCCCTCGTCTCATTACGACTGCCAGGGTGGAGTGGCACCGGGCTGTTGCTGACGCCAACGCTGAACCAGGCTGAACTGAGATAGGCTGGACTGGGCCGAGAGGCTCTGGTCTGGGTTAGATAGATAGGACGAGACAGTGACTGGGCAGGTGGCCTGCTGTGGGCACATGCCGCCACAGCAGAGGCCAAGGCAGCCATGACCAATGGCTTTGAGGGAACCGTGGCAAAGCGGGGGTGACGGGCACCTGGGCAGCCGGGAGGCACCAGAGAGTACGATGGCCAAGCTGCTCACAGGGACCAACAGAGATGGACAGAGGGCAGGATAAGACAAAGGACAGGGTAACAGGAAGACAGAGAGCAGGATGGGTTTGTATGCTGTGTTTGGTGTCATGCACCCTATAAACCAAATAATTACATTCTAGTACATTCTTGTAAGTATAACATAGTTATAATTTTTTAAACAACACAATAATGGGAGGCAGCAGTTAGAGAGAAATACCAGCGATAGTAGGTTAATATAAATGATTAACATTTGACTATGTTCTATGTTTGGAAAAAACAAAATCAAAAGTCTATGTCTACTGCAATTCTTTGGCATACTGTGGGGAAAATTGCATTCTTGCATTAATACACAAGATTTGGACACTTGCCAGAACAGTACACCTAGACATCCATTAAAATAAAAGGCCATATTCCATTCCTCAAGCAGGAAAAGAGAAACGGAAACACAAAAAAACGAAAAGAAAAAAGTCAGTCAGCTACGATACTTGACCATTCTCTACAGCGTCAAGATTCCTGTTTCAGAGATGCAGAGCAGCATGACTTTGAGTACATAAAAGAACTTCCCTCTTGAGCTCTATATCTGTCTTCCAGTCATAACCAGACATGCAACGTCACTGTTTTCTGTCACTTGCTGGAAACAGTGTGGGACAAAGAGTGGGCATCCCAGTCTCTGCTGCCATGGTAACTTGGGTCACAGCTCTGTGTGGTGGGTCATATCCAGGCTTTTATGGATGACAGACAGAGAGGTAGGATGTTTGTAAAAGAACAAAATGTGCCCAGATAGGTAATAAGTGGAAGACAAAATAAAGTAGATGGAAGGACTTAATGAAAAGAAATGAGAGAAGTTAGAAGGCAGCCCACAAATGAAAGACAAGGAAGGAGAGAGAAAGAGAACGTCGGCACAGCGTGGGTCAACAAAGCCATATGGCTGTCCATTATCAGAGATGCAGATGACTGGAGGCCTGTTATTGAGATTCCTAAAGCAAATATTGACTCCAGCTGGAGCAGACGCTCCCTCTGACTCCGACACACGCCTCTCCTCCACTACTTCCTTCCGCTGCCCTCTATCCAAGTTAGACAAATGGATTACCGTGGGCGAGAAAAAACTTCAAAGAATAAAATGAAGGGAGATAGTGTAGAATTATCGAGAGACGAGAGAAAATATATGACAGGCTGCCAGGGAGAAAGACGGGCGGTGAGGGAGGGAGACTAATAAAAGGTATTTTGGAGATGAGTGAAAGCGAGAGCCATAATCAGCTCACTTAAGTAAATGTACGATGCTATCTGTGGGTAAAAAAATTGCAGCACAGAAATCAGACCTGATGCACAGTGAGGGGTAATCTTGCCTTCTCTCTCTCTCGCACTCCCTCATCTTTCTGCTTGTCTCTAATTACTAAGCCATGGGCACAGCTTGTTCCCCTGCATATGCACAGATGCTGCTGCTGCCTCCATGCAGTAACTTAATCAAGGGACACGTCCAGAACAGTGACGCAAAGACTATGTCCATGTCATGGACACCAAACCTGCTGACACTGACCTACTTTAGAAAAAAAATAAGCAGCAGCCACTGCTGATGGGTGCCTGACTAAGCTTCACATTTGTAACACACTTTTCTGAAAAAGATGGATGACAAAACACAAAATTGTACAAAAATGTTATGTGTTATGGAAAGCTTTCTGGTGAACTGTAATGCTGTAGTGCATAAAGCTTCACTCTATTTTATGCAAAAAAAAAAAATCTCATAAACCTAGGGATGAAATACATAAAAAAGGAAATTCCGGCATGTCTACATTTCCACAGATGGACTGCAACGTAAGTCACCCGTGACATAACTGTCATTTACAGATGAACAGGGCGGACAAGCAAGACAAGCCAGTGTGTGGGAGGAGAGTGTGTTGCACCACTTTGGGAATTTCCAAGGAACCCCTACGTTCCAAGCGGCTGCATTCCTATTAGGGAGAAGAGAGGGAAAGCAATGTAATGTCTATGGAGCGTGGCAACCATTGGGATAGTGAGGAGAAAAAAAAATCTCCCAGGTCTGAGTTAATGTAAAACTACTTTAGTTATAGGACTGATATCTAGAGACACGGAGATGGTGGTTAGAGAGTTACGAGGGTGGGAATTGAGAATTAGCTATAAGGACAGAAAAAGAACAAAGTAAGAGTAGGTGTGTGTCTGAAACGCATACACTAGTACACAAATGCACAGGTCAATTTAACACAAAATACAGCATACAAAAAAATATGGTGAATGTGGTTGAATGAACGTCACCCAAGACAGAATCCAGCTACATGAAACCTGTAAAAGCACATGTGCATGCGCATTTGAGTCAGCCTGCGTGTATATGCATATGTATCTGTGGGTGTGTGCACGTATGTATACATATGCATGCATGCTGTCCAGATGGCAAGGGGGAGGCTCTGGGGGAATGGTGGGGGTCAAGCATCTTTGTGGATCAAAGCCAAGGTCAGGGCAGCTGCAGTGGCCCATGTTCAAGGTGAATGGAGGCCTCAGATGGCTCTTCATTAGCAGGCTGCTCCATCCCTGCTGGACCCCATCGGCCAACCGCCACCAACCCTCATCATCATCTCTCTCCCTTTTTCTCTCTCCCGTCCACAGGGACCTGTCCTGAAAATGCCTGTCCACTGGGATCTATTTTGTGCCTTGTGTAACCCCACCCAGCGCATGAAGACACGTACACATGCTCACACATAGACATTTGTGCATAAGTAGGCACAACACCCACATACACACTAATACCCTCCACCTACATTCATGCTGTTCCCCAAAAGAGGCTATATTGACCTCTGAACTGCTGTCGCTCTGGAGGACAGCATCCTGACCATCCAGCCTCTGTCTTTGTGTTCCTGAGTCCTCCAGCTGACATAAGGCCTCACGCCACCACTGGCCTCTGACACATAGTCAGCAGGGAGATTTATGCATCATGGCTTCAAAAAGTATTCTCTTATTTAAAAAGGTACGTGTGTGGGTCCTTGAGGCCAAACAAATGAGAATCTATTTTATTTTTCTTATAAAACATTGTATTTTAATAATTGTTTTTAACTTGCATTGTAACCTGGGTTACATGTGGATCCTTGTGTTTGTGCAAATAGGGTATAAACTACAACAACAAAAAACAAACAAAGAAACAAACAAAAAATAAATAAAAAGAGAAACAAAAATTAGTTTTGAAGAAATACCCAATTTACCTATGTTTATCTGAAAGGTCCAACCAAGCTACACAATTCAAAGAGTTACAGACCAATCTATGAGATAGCACTGTGTTAGGATTATGGAAAAGGCATTATCAAAATTGTTTAAGAACTAAAAGTTCCCAACAGCCAAGTGCGTTCCATCAGTGTGAACTACAATGTGTTGAACCATCAAGATTGTCCCTAGAGCTTAACATTCAGCCAAGCTCTGTAAATGTCATAAGGGTCTTGGTCAGGAGACAACAAAGAATCCACTGGCTACTGTATGACAGCCCATTTGGAGTTTGCCAAATTGACATTCAGGGACTCTGGGAGCATAATGAGACAAAGAAGTTGTCTGAAAAATGCTGTGCCCACTGAACACCAGTGCTATATCTGGTGGAGACGAGATTAAGCTCAGCAGCATGGAATACCATCCCAATAGTGAACTGCTTTTGTTGCAGCCTCATGCTACGCGGATGGTCGTAAGCAGTCTGGTAAAGACTAGAGTGGGTTCAGGACAAGTGTCCCTGAGTAGCTCTGCCAGACTAGAACCCTGATTTGTGCTGTATTTGTAGAAAAAATAATTCTGTACGATTCTGTAAAGACATATGAGATTAGTTTTAGTCTAATGTCCCTTTGTAATAATTGCAGAAATTAACTGAATGAATGAGACAGATAGATAGACTCACACACAGTTAATCTCTTGATAAGGCAGGGCAGTGAGTGAAGGTCCAGATTAGGCGAAGGAGCATTAGAGGGGGTTAAGATGCCCCATACTGACATTTC
This sequence comes from Scortum barcoo, assembly GCA_023238725.1. Taxonomy (NCBI): domain Eukaryota; kingdom Metazoa; phylum Chordata; class Actinopteri; order Centrarchiformes; family Terapontidae; genus Scortum; species Scortum barcoo. Next base: position 17,767,565 of record CM041539.1, on the reverse strand, counting down.
ACTACTTAAGCCTCATTTCTATCCACTTCTGAGGCACAGGAGCCAGATGACGGTGTGTGAGTTTATAAGATTACCCAAGGTTGAAATCTCTCTGCTTAATTAGGAAGTCTTCATAGTTAAGTTGATTCCAAACAGATAGGACCTTAGCCACACAACCTCCAATCCATCAAGTAGACCTGCTAAGAGAACAGACCACATAAACACTCAGTATGTGGTATGTGACTAGCATGTGGCCAGCCTGAGTTTGAATGAAACATCACTGTGAATTAGGGTCTCTGTGTCAGCCGAGGACTAAAGAGACACGGGTGATCTTGGTGATCTCTTTACTATGCTGATTAAAAGAGATCAATAAAATGTAAAACCAAAAATCTACGTTGTAAAATGCTGAGAAATCATACAGTTCCAGCACCACATATAATTAGGTGAAGAAAAAAGCAGAGGGATAAAAACAGACCCCTGAGGTACTCCATAATTCACATCAGAAAATGCTGATGTAGTATTATTATAACAAAAACACAGATGGATGACAAATTAAAACCTGTAAAACCAATGAAAACCTGAATCCCTCACCCCTACAATGACGGGATAGAGTGGCTCTGTTATGCTGTGGGGGCATTTTGCTGGCTGGTTTGAGGCCTACCTGTCCCTGTAGCAGGAATGTTCACTACAAATCAATCCAAAGTTGTTCTCTGAGTGATCACCTTTATCCTAAGATGAAACATTTCTATCCTAATGGGAGTAGTCTCTTCGAGGATGCCAGCCATCCATAGGGCACGTGGGGTCATTTATGGTTTGATGAGTGTCAAAATAATGTGAATCATAAGCTGTGGCCCTCACAGTTACTTGATCTCAACCAACCTGAACGCCTGTAGGAGATTTTGGACTGTTGTGTTGGAGAGTGCTCTACACTACCATCATTGGAAGAATGGTTTTCAACCCTCTAGTTCAGAGACTTGTAAAATCAATGCCAAGGAGTACTGAAGCTGTTCTGGCAGCACACGTTGCTGAGACAAAATCTTTCTGGTACCTTTGAAAAGAATCAAAGGTGAGAGACTGCAGGCCCTACAAGAGAACTGCAGAATGGGTCAGAGATCCATTTCAGAGAATTATGCCTTATCTCAGTTAGAAAGAGTACTGGCTACTACTCTGAGAAACGGTGTGTGCGAAGGAAGGCTGATTAAACTGTAACATGGACTCACATTAAGATAAAAACCCCAACAACATTTATCTTTACATTTTCCCAGCATGTATCCCATACATGACAAACGATCTACCTTATGATGAGAGTTTTACTTGAAGAACAACTTAAAAATTTAACCCCAGTAAAAAAAAAACAACAAAAAAAACCTGCCATGTATGGGGAGGAACCACTCCAACACTCCTCGGGCCTCCACAGTAGCAGCCAAGGTTAATCCTGTTTGTAGAAGCGCTGGTGGTAAAAGGGGCTCTTGTAGTGAAGAGGGACAGTTTAGAGATGAGGTGGAGGGTGCCTCTAGGTGCTTGACCCCCTCCTCTCTTAGCCCCACATCTGCCCATTAACCTGGGCCAATCAGCTTGACCTTGGTGAGGAGAGGAGCTCAGGAGTAGCTCAGAGCGCCATTGACTCCCAGCAGTCACATAATTGGCCTGTTAAGAGGAAGGGATGTAGGGGGTGTTTGGTTGTGCCAGTGCACCAACGTAAGCACGATAAAAAACAGATGTGGTCATTATTTTTTTGGTTGAAACGCATAGTGCCTTAGCTCCTCATAGCAGATGTACACTCATTGCAGGATTGCTGGACATTGTACAAACACTGTCAATCCATATGGATACATTTAGGGGCTATGTCTCCTGCTTAGATGGTGAACCAAGAGGGGAAAAAAATTTTCATTTCATAAATGACAAAGCGAGGCTAGACACGCATTTAAATGACTTGATTAGAAGCTGTATTAACTAGGCATTAAACTGGCCACCACAGAAGGTAATGGAAGCAAAATGGCTTAACATGAACATGCTTAAATCAACAGAGGCATCTCCAGAAAGAAGTGGTATGGAGAAAATGACTGGATTGTGTGGATGAACTGTTAGTCATTAAGAAGCTAAGAGGCAAAAAATGGCAGAGGGAGAAGAAAATGTACAGAGGAGATACATGGGGAAAGGAACTGTTGGAAACAAAAATATGGGATAGAAATATGGAGAGAAAGAAGGTGGAGATGGCAAAAAAGGTAGTGGGGAAGATGGAAAAGAGGAAGGGAAGAAAGAGGGATAAAACCGAGCAGGTGTTGATTGGAGAGAGGCCAGGCGGTGAGTGCCAGCGGTACCTGTTGTCACAGCGAGGGCTGAGGTGTGAAGCTCGTCTCAGCAGAGGCCCTTAGAGGTGTGAGGTGATTATGGGAAAACGGGGAGGAAGACAGAGACATTTAGAAGGAGAGACATGGAGAGAAAGAAAGATAGGGACAGAGAGAGTGAATGTGGCAATAAAGCTGGCTGCTGGAATAATGGCAGAGTGGGAAGGAACAACAGATTGAGATGGATAAAGTGAGAGCGTGTATGACAGAAACTAGCCAGTAGGGTGATTGTGTAGTGTGTGTGTCCCACTCCCATTTTATATGGCAGCTACTCAAACCTTGGTGTCTCATTAAACAGCTTTTTGCTGTAGACACAGCAGCAGAACAGAAAACGTCTGAATGTGTTACAGGTGCATTATGATGAGTGGAGGTGTTTGTGTGTCCATTTTCTAGGTGTGCATAGACATACACAACATCAGATGCTCTGGAGAAAGAGCTGGTTTCAGAGAGTTTTAACAAGTAGCCTAATTAGGAGAAGGTCCAGAAACCGGAGCTCGGGGCCCCAAAGGAGTCGGGTCAAACAGTAAGCCCAGGTTAATGACACCTCCTGAGGGGTGAGTTTCCCACAGCAAGAGCTTTCTAAGCTCCAACCTCCACACCTCTCTACCGTCCATCTGGCATTCAGACAGCCAGTTGAGAAATTATGGCTGTGACATCACTCCTAACCTGTGACATCATCACTGCCCATCAGTGATTTCACACAGGCTTGCCATAGCCGCAGACAAAATCTGATGTCTGCTAGCTGGCATGACCAGGTTATTTATGAGCTGACTGGAGGAAGTAGTCACCCATTTTCTCAAGTCTCAGGCAGCCCACCGTTCCACTGGGGGACACTAAAAATTGATTTTTGCTCCACCACAAATCATAAGACCAGCACCTACACCAAAGTCAATGCTGACCCCTAAAATGTGTTAGGACCCACTGATTGTTGGGGGTTCACAGAATATAAATGATAAAGCAACAAGTCATCCTTACAACACAGAAAGACAGGATAGACACGATACCTAGTGACATCATAATTTGTTGTAGCATGGTTTGTTCAACACAACATGACTGCCATCAAAGCCTGCTGGGCTTGTGTATTCAGATGAGCTGAGTCTGTAACCAATCTCCTTTTCAAAGGACTCTGGTCTCCATTGATGAGTCCTAAAGCAGCAGCCTTAGATGTGAAACACAATGGATCGACATGATTAATCAAACACAGGCCCATTATAGCCAGACAGTCACACAGGCCTCCACCGTGCATTAACTGAAAGTCATAATAAGATGAGCAAAAAGGCTCATAGGGATGAAGATTAACAGATACACTTCTGTAACTGGCTGGGGGAGAGTTCTCTCTGAAGGTCCCTTTTGTCAGTGATGATGGCCAGAGTGACATGAATGCCTCAGCCTTCTGGAAACATTATTAGGTCAGGACAAAGGTGTGCATCTTATGAGCTATCTGAGGTGAATATGCGTCATATTTTTCTTTCAGTTCCTAATATTTGAATTGTTCAGAATCGAGACAGGGAACAACAGCATCTATCTGATCTCAATTTGAACTTTTAATAAAAAGTCAAAGATGCCACAGGGAAGGGCACACTGGACATAGACTTTGATTGAAATCTATCTGATTATGAGACATTTCACCTCTTCTTTCTTCCAACTTTCATGATGAAATTTATAGCGTGGTAATTATTATTATTATTATTATTAAATATTACTTATTATAAGGCTACACACTCAAACTCAGGTTCTGCCCATCTGTACCCACCTCAAAGCACAGCAGCATTCAATGCACTGTAATGTTCCATAATCTATTTGACACATCTAGAAAACCAGTCTGACACTTAAATTGCACGAGGAGTGTGCCAACTCTGGGTCAGATCAAATGGCTCTGATTTTAACCATAAGATAACACTGTTCAGACAAGCACTGATGAAATATTAAAACAAAATGAACACAGGCTTCTGCAATTTTAATGATGCTTATGGCATGTGCAACAGAATAACTATGATGCCTTAACGCCAAGCATTTCTGTCTGCTTCTTTGCAAAGACGTGCTGCACATAAAGTCTCTTGTTCCTTCATTGCCCCCTCTATGAAAGGTTCATTGGGCCAATTAGGCTGCCTGGCCTTATGCAAAATGCCAGGCATTTAGCGGGAATGATAATGATTAGCGCTAGGTTACATATGATCACAGCTGTGGTGAATGCACAGAGCAGAGAAGGTTAGTTACTTGGGGCAAGAGTGATTTCATTTGCCCTCATATTTGCATTTTGGACATATTTCAAACAATGCCATTGTGATTACAATGAGATATAAACTCTTATCTAAAAATTACATATACAGACACCAGTATGTCCTGCCAATTTGTTCATGTAATTTCATCAAAATTATCTTAATAATGATGGAGTATGTTGCAGTTGAAGAGCCAAAGATATGATTTTGTTACAATGCAATTATGTTTTGTAAAGTTTTTCTGTACAGTGGAAAGGGACTGGGAACAGCTAGGAAGTGGGTCCTAGCTTCTACCTGTTATAATTGTAATTGATGACGAAGATGGCAAAGGGAGACATATAAATGTATACACACATAAGGATGCACACAGAGAGAAATCCACACAAAAAAGAAAATGGACTTCTGTGTTGGCAACAGCTTTTTCCTAATCCTCGCCCCTGGGCTATATTGTGCAGTCAAGCAGGCTATTACATGGCAACAATTAGGGGGACTGGAGCCCAACACCTGGTCGTCTCCTATTCGGGCCCTTCAGTGGCAGCTGACTGTACAGTCTCACAGCCAGGTGGCCCTCCTTCAATGACATTAGCTAGTCACTCCAGGGTTAATCAGGAGCCTGCCATCATCCAGTAGGCATGCATAAACCCCATTCAGACTGGAAGCTTTTATAGGGGAAAAGGGATGATGGAGACAATGTTGTTATAAAAACTTGTTCAACTGAAGACAGAGAGCCCAGATAATCAAAATCAACTTGGGGGAGGGGTTAGGGCCTCTTGGATTTGTGGCCTAAGTTCAGCGGGCTGCCTTGATTGGCTCAAGCAGAGCTAGCGGCACGTCAACTGTGCATCCTGCAAATTATAATGGACCTTTTCATGGGAGGACAAAAACAGATGGAGGAGCGGGAAGTGCTATACATCCATGCAGACGGATGATGAGATGGGGGGGGGGGGCAAACTGGATTTTGTCAAAGTCGGCAGATACAAAAACAAGTGGGTGTAGCTAGAGCAGCCAGGCTATATCTGCTTGCACAAAGCCCCATTCCAAAGCCTCCTGGCTTCGAGATCTGAGGGTAAATAACACTCATTGGAATAACAAAAGCTATAGATTTGTACCCAAATCAGCTAGAGTCTCATCAATAGTAATTAGAGGCTATACATAACTAATGAAGATGTGTACACTACATTAAACAAAGGTACCGAGAGCTGTTGTGTATCTAAATGTAGAGTGCTGGATAAGTGGATGTCTGTAGCACACAGCTTTTTTTACATTTCAACCACAACAATAAGAATAAGCAAGACCAATGATGAAAACACTGAATTGATAATCATATACTGTATTTGCCTCTCTTCTAAAAGGTATATTGTGTGACAAAGCATTTAGTTTTTAAGATAATAGGATCGCACAACTAGACTGTGTTGAGCCTGTGTCTGCAACAAAAATACTTTCTCTTTGTTCCAAATTAAACTCAGTATTATTACTGCCTGTTGCAGTGGAGAGACACAGGAAGATTTGGTCAATATTTCTCTGTGCTTCTCTTTCAGCCACAACCACCACTTGACAATGAAACACAGACTATCAGTATTAACACATCAAAGGATGCGTTCTGTAAGAAGAGGCAGACAATGCACAGCGATGCATACTTAAATGTTTTGTTTTTGCTATTGCTTTGTTTGCCTTGCCTTGTCTGTCAATGCAGAAAATTCCATTTAGTGCAAAAATGCAAATGCTGTGAGGCACAAGGACATCCTCTAAAAGAGAACAATGGCCACAGGCCAGCAGAGGAGCAGACACTGCCTTTGAACCATTTAAAGAGGCATTAATGTGCAACTTATAAATAATCAACTAATTCCTTCTTAAAAACAGCCAATTAAGTCTGTGACATTAAAAGCAATGCAGCCTTATGTAAAAAGAAAAGAGCAATCCCAGTCTCTGAACAAAAAAAAAAAGAAAAGAACAGAAAATTCAATGGCCATTTAGGGACAAAGAAACCCAATAATGTCACGAGGTGTCCTCACAAGAGTCCAGAAAAACCCAAGTCCACATCAGAGACCGAGAGATTCCAGCAGAGAACGATGAGTGACATTTCGCTGACATTTCCCAGCAGCATTCAATGCAGGGCTGTCTCAAGATGGCATCAGAAATATCTATGGATATGCTTGCATGTGACACGGGCGTTAAGGGATGCAGGTTCTTTCAGGGGATGGTCTCAGCTCTGGGGCCGGTGATGAGGAGCATGGACCCTGGGAGATTGAATGGTAATCACTGAAGCACAGATAATGGATGATTGAAGGCTCTTTCTACGCCGCTGTTGGATTTCAATATCAGAGAGGCCCTAGAATTGGGATTCTTATCAGGGGCGGTGTGTCAAACAAAGGAGAGCTGAGCGTGAAATATGGGGTCCAACTCAGGCACACGACCATGGCGATTAGCACAAGGATAAAAAAGGCCGCACAAACAAAAGAGGGCAGCTTTAGCTGGACAAAGGGCCGTCCACTGCCTTGTAACAAGAGACACGGAAGGAAGAGGGGACATAAAGGAAGGGAGAGAGTACTTGGTGGTAAGAGGAGGACAGGACAAGAGTTTTGCTGAAATGGCAGGAACATGAATAGTGAGCCAACTGTTAAAGAGTGCCCCAGATTCCCTGCTTCTGAAGAGGAATAATGGACCAGCAGGGATGAAATGCAATATACCCCGCCTCAAAGCCATTCATACACATCCAAACAAACACACATTCTCATTCACGTACACACAAACACACATGGTGGCACGGGGCTTCACATCTCTGCCAAGTCCATCACAAAAAACAAAACAAAACAAAAAAAACAACAAAATTATTCCCATTTATCCCCGGATTCCAAGCGGTACAGCTTGCCAGGAAAGCTCATTAACCCTCCCTTCAAGAACCCTGAGACAAAAGAGGGGAAAACAAAACATAACTAATCAATGAGAACGCACCCATTGAGGACGGAGGGGGGGGACAAGAACACGCATCCATTTGGATAACCTGAGAGGGCTAACAGCTTTTGCTTTAGTGTTGCGCTGGCTGGCTACAGGGCGGAGAAAGAAAGTTCATTAATTAAACAGGGCTAGGGGGAACAGATGGAATGGCTAGCTGGATGCTTATCACTTAAAGTAGGCAGACAGGTTTTTACACCAGTGCTAGTAGCAGCACCACCACACATCACTCACAATGAACATGTCCTTGTAACGGCAGTGCAGTCGGTACTAGTCCAGTGGTGGCACTGTACTTTGGCTGATGTACAGAGTCCAATGAACTATTAGCAAGAAAGTCATTATAGCAATTTCATTTTAGGTTTATATTTAAAGAAGACATGAGCAGGTTTTTTCCCATGGTCTTGAAACAAAACAAAGTTAGCCATTCCTTTACATATTAGTAGCCAATTTGTGATGATTTCTCATTGTCAGGCATACATGTTCAAGTGTATGCAAAATAAAATAAATGCAATGGAAGTCATGCTATCCTCTTTGCCTGTTCAATTTGTGGGAATTGATTTTATTGAGCCTTAAATTATGAGAAACAGGAGACTATTCCACAGTGGCACCAGTATGACACCATAGCATTTTTTAAAATAAAAACTGTAAATGTTAAGTTACAAAATACAGAGCTTTAAAGTCAATTTACAATCACATATTTAGCATTTTTAATACTGCAATTCTGTTGCAATGCTTCCTGTTATTTATTTAGAATTATATGGTTATGTCAGTAGAGAAAGAAGCCCAACAATTTGAACTTTCTTTGTAATTTGCAGATATGCTTTTGTTTACAGGTAAACGTTGAAACAGACACAGATCTGTACTTTGAGTACAATTTAATTTTTGAAAATTCTGAAGATTCTGCATGAGTATGTCATGAATTCAACTTTTCAGAGGAATTTAAATATATCCAAAAAGAGGAAATACTACTACACCCTAAAACTGATGTAGGGCGAGCAGTTGACAAAAATACATATAATCATCTACACTATTGTGATGGTCTTGTTTATTTTATTCTACCTGACACCCGAAGGCTAAGTTGTGGATGGGATAGGGGAGGCGACCCAAAACTGGCAGTCTTGCTGGCTTTCACTTTGCCGCTCACAAACACACAGATGTCAGACATGAATGCATAACAGACGGAGTGAGAAGGGGAGGGGTGTGAGGGTGGGGGTTCAAGTTTAAAAATACAAGGAGCATGACATTCTTTGGGTTACACAAGGCTATGCAGTTATTACTAGAGCTAGCTGAAAACTCCATAGTTTTGTATTATTTTATGTACTGTTAGAAATTGGGTTATTTTGGCCGCTGAGCACTCCCTTAAATCATATTTCTTTAAATAATACATAATAAAGTGTAGAAACATGAATCAAAATGTGGAAAACTCAAATTACACTTGAAAGGAGATTTTCTATTAATTGGCACATAAATGATGATCCCTGCTGTCAGACAGGTTGAATACAGGATCATCCAAACACACAAAGCGTGCCGATTTGTTATTAAAGACGCACTACAACATAAAGCAGCTTCCGTATACATACAAACAGGCCAGGCACAACAGTTTGACACCAGCAGTGTGTGTGCGCTACCCCAGGCGGGGCTCTGGGTCCCTGCTGCTGGCCGTCTGGTTCCACGCCTGCTCTACCTGTGTTTAAAAGGGGCGGCCCCCATGAAGCTCAGACCTCAGAGTGCAGGCTGGGTTGGGCTGGGCCCCCAGGGCTTTCAGGGTGTGGGTGCCATGCAGCGGACGCCTTTTGTTACAGGCTGGGTGGCAAGAGGAGGAGGAACTGATGTAGGGGGGTGGGGGGAACAGAGGAAAAAAAATGAGTAATGCTATGAGTCATTCTGCATTAGCAGCAGGGGGGGGGACAGGGAGAAGGGGGAGTGGATGGGAGGGGGCAAAGGGAGAGAATACTTTTGCATGTTGTATGAAGCTAGACGCCATATGCCATCCGAGCTGGGCTGCCTCCTGAGTCAGGGCTCTTGGTTTGACAGGCCTGTGCTTGCCCCCTCCTCGCCCCCAAAGCTACCCCCTTCTCCCCTAACTAACACCCTCCTCCCTCTAGGCCCTCCTAGGCTCCAGCAATGGGCTAGGCGCTTTGGTTGTGCATGTTCTCTGTATTTGTGTGTGTGTGTGTTAAGGAAGGGGAGGGCAAGTGTGTGTGGGGGGGTACTCAGTGATCTGAACACATCGGACATTGTCGTGAGTCTCGGCAGGAACAGCTGGTCAGCTGGAGAGAAGGGTGGGAGGGGGTAGGGATAAGGAGGGGGAAGAGATGGGAGGCAGTGCGCTACACTGATAATGGGATTAGGTTAAAACATTCAGTGGTGGAAAGGCCCCCCTCTCTGTGTAGCCCCCCAAAATACTGCGTAAACTCTCAACCGCTCCATCAAAGCCAATGCCAGCCTCTGCCCAAACCATCCTGGCCAACTCCAAGCAGGGACACTAAAAAAAAAAAGGCCCCTAACCCAACCCCCCAACTACCTACCCACCGGAGAACAGCCAACTGCCCCCAAATAAAAGGCTTGAATCCAGTAATATGGACACACACAGACAGTTAATATGCACTACGTGACAAGTCAAGGTGATTTCTTATGCTTTCATAATTTTACTGTATCTTACAAATTGCTTTGGGTTTTTTTACAAGACCTTTTTGTCGGTCAGCCCTGTTTTCCATAAACAGGAAGTTGGCTAGTTATACTCATATCAGCTCAGACCATTACATGAATCCAACATAATGACAAGCTTGGCGTCTCACTGTGCCCAGTCAAGCACTGTGTTCCACAGTGATATAGACTGCTGAGTATTATCTATGAGACTGCCGACAGTTATGGCACAACAGCTGGCAAATTAGACCTATCAACGATGCTAAATAATTCATGTGAGACAACACTAACATGGCAGATCCTATTCATGACATCCTATCATGCATACAGGCGCACTTTCATCTCCGCTAGGTGAGAAATCTTAGAGTATACAAAAGAACGCACTGCAGTCGGACAAAGACACAGTGAGGGTGGGACAATAAGTTGCTTAGAAGGGGTGTGAGAATATGTCATTGTCAATGCAGTGACTGTAATAATTATGATGCGTTTGGGGGGGTGGGGTGGGGGTACAGTAACAGCACACAAAGGAGTGCACACAGGGTATCATATCCATTATGTTTTCTGTATACAACCATTGAAATTATGTATATTTTGTTTTGGCATTCAGTGGAGCTGGGGGACTGTAGATATGTCCACATGAGCCTGTGAGGGAACATGACAGACTTCAACAGCTTTCTGGGCTCCACTGAAAGGATCAAGCCTCCCTCTCTTCTTTCTGCTACTGCGCACAGATACAGTCACACGCGCACACACACTCTAACACACACACCACCTAAAAGCCTGGCTCGCATGACTGGCGATGGGCAGAAACAGATTATGGTTATTGATCGCTGCCTGGAGATGGATCTGTGAGTGTGCGTGTGTGTTTATGTGCGTGTGTAAGAGCAGAGGATGGGGACTGAGGGCAGTGTGCAAAAACTATTGATTCCATCCAGTAGGGAGGCTATGTCTCTGAATCAAGGTCAGTTCCGCACTGTCTCACCTATTAGAAACGTGCCGTCTCCCCAACACACACACACTGAGACAGTTTTTACCCTTAACAATAACCCCCATCACAAAGAATGATGGACGGCACATCAAACTCAAGCGCTTGTTGAAGAGAGAAATGAATCCCCGTTTGTGGATGAAGACATTATTCTACAGTGACAGTATGAAGGATCTTCATCATACAGTAAATGGCAGCAGACGGCAGAGCCATCCAGTGACAGGCTGGGTTCAGGTGACAAAAACAAAGTCATTGTTTCCTTCAAGCCAGTACGTACCATTAATATAAAAACAAAATTTTGTTCATTTATTCTACTCTGCTGCTGACAAATCAATAAAAAGAAAACTTAAGTTGTTTTGGATTGAACATTTTGTGGTCACAATCTTTCAAAATGAAGCTATGAGGGGGGAACTAGTTGCAGACAATACACTTAGAACACACAAAGCCAGACCAGCTGCATTTTCCATCAGGCATATAAATAATAGATGATACATTATGAGTTGTCTGTGAGAGGCTTGTGATATGATGTCTATGAGACCATGGCTGTGTCTTTGCAGAAGACATTGACACTAATTCTAACCGACAAAGAGAGCTGGACACTGTACAAGAAAACTAATACAACTACACAGATTTCACATATCCTCACAAATCAGAGATGGAGGAAAAGGAGTGGGGAAAAGACGGGGGATGACACAAGGAGAAAGACAGCAAGCGGAGAGTATCTATCTGAAAAACACTCTTGTAGCCTATCTGTGTGTGTGTATTTTCTGAAAATGTTGCTAGTGGTCATTTTTCAATATCAAATCCTATTAGCCTGTGAGATCCTGTGAGCGTTGCAGCAGACTGCTGGAGTCCTCTTGAGCCTTGTGACAGAGCGAGAAAGGGGGCCACAGCGCCATACTGGCCTTTTATCTGGACACACGGGGGTCATATAGCTTCTCTTTGAAGAAATATTCAACTAATTACCTTGGTGAGTGGCCTCACAGGCAGAGAGCAGACTGTGGATCGTTAAGGATTTGTGAAGGGGTAAACTAAGGATGAGGATTTTCATCTTGCACAGAAAGCACACATCCCAGAAAGAAAAGGTTGGGTCATTGTTCCAAACTGTGAAAGATGAAGATCTGCATAACCTGAGAAGATGGAAGAATGATGACTGGAGAGGGAAAAGTGCAAATGGCTCATATAAGACAACAGCAAATCCAATGATAAAAGCATGTAAAAACTCCACCTGCCACTCAAGACTTCGTTTTGTCTATGCTTCATGCCACTGCTGGACATTGTGTCAGTTAGGATAAAAGCTGACACCAAACCTAACGTCCTGGCTATTCATAAGTTTATACACCGCCTATGTCTTCACAAGCTCTCTAGCTAGGCAGACAAACAGCAGAAAAAACAGACATGCAGATACCCATGCTGGCAGTGTGCTTTGCCTGGCACATTCATTCATCTCCTCTCTTGGAGTGCGTGAGGCCTGGCAGCCTATCAGTGCCAGAACTCCAGAGGCAGCGCTTATCTCCTCTCATAGATCATGCCTTTGTGCTGTCTGCTCCTCTGCTAAGGAATGCCAGGTAAGGCTTTTGTGGCCCAGCACAGGCCCGGTACTGTCCCACCCCCCACCACCCTACCCCCTGAGGCTCACAGAGGCAAGCAGGCCTGTGGCTGGCCCCCCTCTGGCACACTGGGCTAATTCACTTGGCGTCGGGTAACAGACATCTGTCACTCAGGATGCCCCCAGGGACACACAGACAAGGCCTGATATAGGGGTGGAGGTGTGGGGGGGCAGAGGATGTGATGCACTGTGAAACGCATACAGGCAGACACATACTTACACACACCCAACAACATGCACAGGGTGTATTAATTATAACACTTTGTTACAAAGGACAGACAGACCTGATAATAATTTAAAAACATCTACTTTTTAAAATATGTCAACATCTTTAAAACAATAGATGCTAGTCTTCCACCCAAATGAAACCTCCTTGGGGGAGGTTTCTATAGCAACCGCCAGAGGGGCAGCGTGGTTCTGGTGAGGCGGTGCCGTACATGCTGTCCGAGGAGGAGCAGGGCGTTAAGGGAGATCAGGTTTCCCCCTCCAGGGGCCATCCCGACTCTGCCCCCCCATCTCACCCCCAACTCTGTGCTGTTGGCATTCACATGCTAATTCATCTCCATTGGTGATTACACTCCCTTTAAACCAACTGACAACTACAGCTGGAGTCAGGCTCTTAACGGCACACTGTTGGACGGATGGGTGGAGGGATGAGAGCGTGTGTGTGTTTATGCGTGTGTGTACGCACTTGTATGCATTTGTTGAGGGTGCTCTTATTTTGGCTCTCCCTGTGCTCCATAAAACGGTAGTGATAGATGATGACACATTATCTGTGCTCCTGCCCAAAGCAACCCCACACAACCTCCCATGATGCTCCAGGCTGTGAAACAGCCCCAGCCTAATAGCTGTATGTAAATCAGCCAGCCCATAAAGATCAGTGTCAGCACTCAGCTGTGTACGTTGGCTGACGTGACAAGCACGCCACATGTCTCAATGAATTTACACAAATGGGCCACTGGTGTTGATGAACATTTAAGCTCAGTGGTGTTATACATCTAATGAAATCATTCTAAAAATACTGCTAAATATATGCTCATAACCATAACGGTCTCAGCTGTATGGGTAATCAACGGTTGATTTTTAAAAATGGTTGCATTCCTCTGATGAGCCATCCCCGTATGGGATCGTGAACAGTAAATGAAGCAGAAGGCATGAGGAGTAAAGGATACAAGCTCTGGTAGAGAGTCAGCCGGGACTTGACAGCTCTGCTGGCATTGATACAGGTGGCCCGCACCAAGCTTGGCAACAGCGTCCCAGTGATGATGGTGCCATTAAACAGAGGCCCAAAGAAAGGAACCTGGGGAGGTTAAGTGAAAAGAAAGAAAAAGAACATGAGGCATCAGAACTTCCACATTGATGAGGGATCAAAAGTTAATTTGGATATTGAAATAGCCCAAAAATTAGAAATGGTTGATTAAAAATCTTGTTCTTCTTGCTTTGACCGTTTCACCATCTGTTTAGGGTAAGGGTTTAAGTTGAAATTGGATTTTTACCTAACTTTGCATGACAACCACACATATCTAATGCGAATCAATGTTAGGTAAATGAAATTAAAATGACAATCATTACTAAACAATGCCCTCATATTGAGCTACCGAACAAATACAAAGGGGCAATATGCATTTTAGCTGCAGCGTGTGACTGGGTGTGGCTACACACGTCTGTTCATGCATATTGGAAGGGGGCCCTTAATCACTGAAGCTCAATGGTCGTTGACCTGGAAGTTGACGTGAATGTCAAAGTCGCTCCAAAAGGTCCTGCTGTATTCAACTTGGTAGTTTAGCTAGTATAATAACCAGCCAAATTATACAACAAATAGATTTTAACCAGAAATGACACAGACCAATTTAATAAGCTAACACCAGAAACTACAGTCAACAGTTTTACAGGTTCTTGAAGGTGAAAGCAGCTCAAGTTGTTGAATTCTGGATAAAATTTGTCAATTTGCATGCAGTATGGTGGTGTTGGGAGGAGGAACAGAGACAGATGGATAAGTGGTCACTGTGACATCCTTTGAAAGAAATGCTGAAACAAAGGTAAACGTCTTCCTTGTCCTTGTAAAGTTCAACTGTCCAATATTAACGATCCAAACAATCGCTCACATGGTCTAAATAAATGCCCTTAACTTGAGAGGGATTCTTTTTTATGTTGACCCCCACAGAGATACATATAAATAAAAGTTATTATTACAAAGAACATTACAAATCATGTTGATGATTTGATTATTACAAATATTACAAAATTAAAGATAATCAATACCTTAAGAGAAATAAATGCAAAAAACCTTATCTGAATAAGGTTCACATGGGAAAGGAGGGAAAAAAATGAAGATGGATCTATCTGAACATCTGAAGCCAGCCATTCTCAGACAAAGAAATTTTACTATCCTCTGGAAGGCCACACATTGAGTGCAGTACTACAGAGTAGCCAAGATGAAAGCTAGCCAAGAAAGGACAGTAACCATCTCTGAGAGCACATACCCACAGTGTGGGTAATAATGCACTGCTGGAGCAGGGGAAAACTGAGAGCCTTCGGACAGAAACCACAACAGGAGAAAGAAGCTATAAAACTCAAAGCAAAGTCTGAATAGGAAGCAAGGGACTGTTTTAACTCATGAACAGAAACTGGGAATTAGTGCAGTGCTGAAAATAGCCTGCGTGGTCACCTCGTCACCTCAGTGCAAAAGGAAAAGCAGCTAAATAAAATATCAGCAAAAGTAACTGACTTCCAATGAATTGATCCATCTTGTACTTTGTATTGTTGCAGTGGCTTACCTGTGGTTTCTTCATGATTTGGATGAAATACATGTGATTCTTCATTGGGTAGATGATAATTAGCACGTCTCCAAAGTCAGTTGGGATGATGCCACGTCGGTAGTCCCTGGTGTGCTCTGACCACACTATGTGGACCTCGTCATTTCCCAGGTGTCGCAGCTGCCAAACAAACAAAATCAGTCTAATCAAGTGCCTGGCGAGTGCAGGTAATTTCCATCCCTATGGTGATGATGACAGGAACACAAATTTAGTGAGATTAGGGCATGTGAGTGGGTTTATCCAGTCAGTAGCTTAGGCCCACATCACCTCTAGAAGGCTGACGGGCATACTGAAGTGTAAGAGGTTTGTAAAAGGGAACGACTGATAATAAAATATTAGTTACTGCTGACAGATTGGTTGCGGTTCCATAAATAAAGTGGCTTTTATCACTGCATATAGTAATATTTATTAGGTGTTTTATCCCATTATAAGCACTGCTGGTGCGTCCTAAACATAAAACATAAATGCAGCAGGTGCAAGAGCAAGGTGAGTACTTACAGCTCAATCACAAACTTTGTTTGAAAACAATGGTTTAAGTAGGGGTCTGGGCTCTGGTTTGAGACTCTTTTTATAGCTTTTTCATTACACATTCAAATTGCAAACACAAAATGCACAAAATTGGGCATTTCAAAACCAAATAATTCAAATCCAATTAACTTCCCCATAACAGATTAAATTGCTTCCCATTTCCACTCTATTCACAAACACAAATGAAACTGGGCAGGACAAGAAGATACACTTAAATGACAGGAAATTGACTGATGCTAGTTTGAATCAGGTAAACAGCTTTCTCCCTCACAAATAGACGGACATGGCTACATCATATTCTTTGACAAGTGTAGATCACTTATTAGCTGGTAGTCCAGTGATGTTTTCTGGGGTATCATGGACACTGAAAAGTGAGCCTCTACTCAGAGGAAAACATCTGCCAATGTACTGTGGGCCTAATGAGCCATTAAGAAACATGCCCTCGCCACCAAAAATGCAATTAGCACATTCTATTATAAGCCCTTAATTATGGTAATACGGTAATCTTAAACAAATCCACGGCATGCTGATTACTGGAGCTCGCCAGTTCAGTCTGTCTGTCCAAGGATCAGCAGGTACCAACCAGGTCAGTCACTGGGACAATTTCAGAGAAAATGTTGAATATGCATTTGCAGCAGACAATCAACACTGGGATGTTAATTTGGGTTAAGATATTAGCATTTGGATGAGCTTAATCACAAGTTTAATGAGGATGCTTGTGCTCTAGTCAATCATCTTCTGCACCAATCTATTTACTCCCTTGTTAATCACATCCAAATGTTTGAGACTTCTTTAATGAAATGTGATTCAAGTCAAAGGCTCTTGTTCAATTAGGCCTCTTTGACCTCCCACCCAACTGATGGGCTTCACACACACACACACACAGAGCAGACCAGAGGACCCCAGAACACAAGAGGCTCCTTATAAAAACAACCTGCAGCAGCCCAGTTAAGCTGTGGTGCCTGGGGCCTGAATGTGATAACCAAGGCACTTCGTCCTATCTCATTCTCTTCATCACAGACACACACACACACACACACACACACACACACACACACACACACTCGGTCTACATGGCTCTGACCCCAACCCTGCAGGTCGCTTCTATAACCGCATTACTGAAGCCAGCTGCTACTGCTGCAGCCTGCACTGCCCTAAAACCCACAATTGGATTGAGGAATTCATGGTTTTCCCTCTTTTCTTTTTGGTTTAGCCGTTTTTTCCCCCCCTTCATCGTCTTCAATCAGGCAATCTGCCCAGCGAGAGCTCCCCCATCCGTCGCTCCCCCACAGCATGCCTCTATGGTTACGGACAGTAAAGTGGGTGACTGCTGGACTAAAAGTGTTATTTTTAAATTGACAGGGAAACATCCTACTTGGACACAGACAAAGCCTGTTTCTCATTCCAATTCTTCATACCACTTTCTCTTCTCTACATCCCCATCTTTTTCTGAAGCATCCGTGCATGTAGCCAGCCTGCCAATTTCTGTGAGGCCTGTGGTTGGTGTGGAGATCTGTGCAAGGTGAGCATGAGCAATTACAGAGGTTCCCAGTGAAATGAATGGAAGTGGAGTGGCAGCAGACTCCACTCCGGGCACGGCCGCCCCTCCAGCGCCTCACTCTGGCCAGCCAAAGTCAAAATCTTTACTCAGTCTAACTAATTTTTGCAGTCACTAAGCACAGGTTCAAGATAGGTTTGGAATGAGTAGGGGGTTATTTGTGAAACAGAAAGGGGGGAGATCAGTGGAAGACTGCAGGGGGGTTGGATATGAGGAGAGCCTGATGAATTTCCCTTCTCAGCAGGGTACTGTATGAGAAGATTGGCAGCACGGGCAGGGGCCTTGCGGCTCATTTCTTCGTGCTAACTGCTACTGGTGCACTACAGCTCAGAATCCCACTGCAGAACCCAATCGATCGCTCCTGTGGCGGCAGCAGGAATTGGATAAAAGGATCCTGCCGGCATCCGGCCGGCGCCTGCCCTAGCAGGGAGAGCTAATGGCTGAATCCAGGCCCTGGTCACAGCACACAGGGAGGGGGGCAGGGGCTAGCAGAATCATAGTCATTACCACAGCGGCACATGCCCTCTCTTCACTCACGCGCCTGCAACTCTCTACTCCTCAGGCCTGCCTGGCCAGGGTCACTAATCAATGCCCGCACTCTAGAGTCACACCTCCTGATCACAGTTTAATACAGAGCTGAAGGCTACAACAACATACTGCTATGAGCAGGCAGGACTGTGTAGCCATTTCACTGCATAAAACAGGCAAAGCAGTATCAGGAGTAGCAACTTGAGGTGCAATTAATACAGTACATTTTTACAGAACAAACAGAAAAACAAAACTGGACTTTTTACCTTTTTGGTGAGGCAGTCATCAGAATCAGATGGCATACGAGTGGAGACGTGGAAGATGACTTCCACAGTGGAGGTAGCATAGTAGGGAGCGGTCAGACCTGTGCTGCCATTCCTTTGGAGGCCACCCATAAAGCCACAGTGTGTGGCCAGGTCCACCTGAGGGATACATATACACAATTCAGTGAGCTATGAGGGTGCGTGTAACTGTGCATGCATATTTAGGCTGTATCTGTGGATACAGAGAGCTTGTTGATTTAAGGATGTGGTTGTCTGCACCTCCCATCCCAGTCCAGACACAAAGTCTTCATAGGCCTGGCTGCCTGCACTGTTGGACAAGATGGAGCACTTGTCCTCTTGGCCCTCTCCAATGTAAAACACAGCGATCTTGTGTGTCTCTCGACTACGGAGCAAAACATATATTAGTAATAGTAAAAGAACAACACAGTAGACAATTTTTCAAACAGAACAAACCTTGCTAATCAAGGTAAATGATGCATAAATGTAATTGAGGAGAGGAGAACGTGAAAAAGCAAAGTTTGTCTGCAAAATGTGTTGACCATCTCTCCAGCTCTAACATGATTTTAAAAAGAATGGCAGCAAAGCCCCCCCTCCCCTCCCAACCACCCTCTACTTTCCCTGTTGCCATGGCAGTGCATCATGCCGGGGTAGATTTAGGGCACTTTGCATGCTTGCGCACAGGTTGTTATTGCCCAACCGAGTATTGCCATCTGGGAGAATGAAGTCCAATCCCGAGGGAATTCTTTAATAAGTTCCTGTCATTAGCAATGTGTGGAGCACTTATTGATTGGACTAAGAGAGACACAGTCAGAGAAGGACAGCAAGAATGATAGTTGGAGACATCCAGGGCTATGATCAGCAGGATATGGTACAAATTTAAAAAATCATGGGGGAGGACGGGAGGGATGGGGCAAAATATTAATTAATTTAGCTTTATTGGTCAATTTAGCTTGTGTAGAGACAGGTTTTCCATGGTGCTGCAGCAACAGTTTGAGGGCACTAAATTATAGATGATTCTGTGTGTTCACTGGTGTATCTGACAAACCTTTCTAAAGGACACAATATGATACTAAATTCCATATTGAACTTTAAATGAATGAAGACATTACCACTGCCTGGAATCCAAGTTCTTCAGTTCCCTTAAGAGTTTGGAGTTTTTCTTCAACAAATGGAAACTTTTCCTGTTTGACAACAGCAGTCCTGATTAGACACTGTATTTTGGGAAACTGCCATGCTGGCAACAATGAACAGCCATTTTGAAAAGTGGTATAATCTACTAGCATATTGTCAAAAACACAAACTGTTCTCAAACCAAGTTTTGTTTTGCAGTCAAGATTAGTGATGGCAAAAAAGGCACAGGTGCAACCAGCAATCTCCTTCTAGCTGTGTGCACGTTGCACCATCACCATTAAGAGGTGTAAGCTTTTAATTTACAGGGAAGCACTGCGAAGATGTGGCTCTGCAAGGTAGACCTTAGTAAAAACAGCTGGGCACCTTTACCCTGTGGAGAGGAGATTAAGACACTCCAGACCCCAGTGTGCTTTTAACTTTGTTCTCTCTCTCTCTGAGTAACGACCAGAGCAGCTGAGTTACTTGAGGATGAAGGAAGTAACTTGGTTCAAAAACAGTTCTAGACTATAGAGGTTATGACGCACATTTCTGTCATGCTGGCTGCATTTAAGATTTGATTTGTAGACCTACTGATAAAGAAATACATTGAGAGACAAATGGGTAACTGTATCACTTCTTACAAACCCACTTCCCTCAATTTATCTCTTTCTTCTGCTAGTATAGAGAAAACAGAAAAAAACAGACCAATAGTTGTAGCCATTTTTGGTCAGTAGTGTACCTGCGGTCCCAAGAATTCATGCCGAGGTCATTAAGCAGCAGCCGGCAGAAGTAGAAAGGAGCTTTTGGTTCCTGGTGGGAGGGTTCCCTCTGGCAGGCGGCCCGAAAACTTACATCAGCATCCCACCTCTTCACTTGCTCCTCCTCTTGCTGGGTCTGACGGAGAATGGCCTCCAGGATGGCGTTCTCCTGCTCTAGGTTCATGCCATGGGGTGAGGGGGCCGGCTGGTTGAGCCTGAGTTGTGGCTGGGGTAGGCATTCTGGGCTGCTGTGGCCAAGATCCTCCAAAAGCTTATCCAGAAGATCTGCTTCTTCCTCCTCACAGCAGTCAGAAAGGGAGTCCGAGACTGAGCAATGATTTTTGTACGGCCCCTTTGTTGGAGAGTTGGGCTGGTTTCTGCTAAGTGTGACAGCAGTGGTGGTGGAAAGAGGGTGATCAACTGCATTAAAAGCTCCCACGTCTACAGAGTCTTCCTGGGTGGTGCAGTAAAGGATTGCGCCATCCCACGAATACTTGCCCGAGATGTCCCGGACAATGACGCGCACTTGGGAGGAAGGCTGGGGAGGCTGTCCTACAGTGGGGGTCTCAGCGGGGATTTGCAGGTATGACACCAGAGTGCTGTCATTGAAAACGAAAAGCTGCAGGTTGGGGCTTTTGAAGACCTCAGAGGACAGCTCGGACGACTCCACATATGGGTTGTCGTGATTTTCGCTAACTAGGCTATGGAGCAGTGCAGGGCCGCCGCTCAATGGGTGATGGCCCAGATGGTTCACCAGGTGTGTCATGACCACCATCCGTGCTGTCAGGGGGATCAGTTCCATGTTTCGACGTCGCTTTTCTGGTGGAAGAAGGAGGGCAGGGAGATAAAAATACTGAGACCCCCCCTGAGGGAACATACAAGTGCGAAAGAGTAAAACGTGATCAGTGGTAAAAGTTATTGATGGGTGTAGAATAAAGCAACACATGGGGCTATCTTTTATAATATGTCCAACGCAGACTTTGCAAACCATATTTCAAAAGCCCCACATTTGTGTGTAGACATGCTATCATTTCTGTTAGCTCTTTTTATACAAAGCCAAATCTCATTTATGATTACTAATAGGGGTACTTTATTCATTTCTCACAATAGCTTGGGCAGCACACCTCTAAGTAGGTAGCATCTAATCATGAGAGACAACTTTGAAAAGCCCATTGAGTCTTCTTACAATGGACAAGCGTTGAGACTGGCTGAGTGCTAATGAGAACCACCATCTTTACAGGCGGCTTAATAGGACTCTACTTAGTGAATTGCATTTATGTAAATGTACAGGTTTTTACTCGCAAGTGAAAGGCATGCCGTGCTCTATCCTGCAGTGATGTGGGAAAAACAAGAAGATGCACTCTTGCATTGTGACAGTGCTATCAATACCATCATCCCCCATCAAAGTGGAGAAAGCTCTTTAGAAAGCAGGCCAAGCTGCATTAGAGATGCACTGGCCCTTTGATGTGACTTGATCAATATGAGGTGGGGGCATGAATATAACTAGGCCGGCACTCTTTGGTTTGCCCTTTTGATAGTGTTTTGTTATTTCTACTAAGACTGTGCAGCTGTGCACCAAAAAGCGGAGGTGTGGTGAAATTTTCCAGGCAAAAGCTACTGTTCATTTCTTACATTGTTTCATATGCACTTTGTATTTGGGCTCTGGGGACTTTTCAGAAGTTGAGGACATGGGGGAGAGACAGGAATACATTGCCTAATGGAATCACAAGGTCACAAAAAAGAAGGGAAAAAAAAATCACATTTTTATCCAAACCCCATAATGGGTCTTCTCTCTAGGGCTGAGTACTAATGCGAACATTCCATTCCCTGTGATGGTTGATTTCCTTTTCATACTTTTAATAAGATATTGACATTTAATGGAGAGGCTCCAAATGGAAGGGCTACTTAGAGTTTGCTTTTCCCTGTAATCTTTTTTTTGGGGGACATGAGTGCGTACCTTTATATATAGACAGATATATAGATATAGATATATAAATATAGTTATGTAGATATAGATATATAGATATATAGACAGCCATCAGAAAATAAGCTATGATGTGACAGCTGACAGCCACTACTAACTGGTAGGTTTTATTTTCTCACACATGCATGCATGCATACAGACACATGAACACATTCTATGCACCCAATAAATCCAGCATCACCATTTTATTTTCCAGTCAAGTGCAATCTTGCACACAGCAGGTAGGAAAAAGGGGCATCAGGATGGCTCCGCATACTTACCCTCAGCTACGGTGAGCAGGTTGCCAAAGTCGGTGGTGGTCGTCTGGGAGGGCGGGGGCTCAAAGCTCTTCACCTGACCCAGCATGAGGTCATAGTCAGAGGACAAATCTGACAGGCTGAGGAGGTAGTGGCTCTGTTGGGTGTGCAGGTTGGAACCGGACACACAGCAGTGTAGCACCTGAGGATCAGTAAGAAGAAGGGTTATGCTGCTGATTGTAACCAGATGAAGTGTGCCTGGCTAGTTTTTCTACAGTATGACATTGACAGGCACTTTGATGACTGAACTTGAACTCTGATGTGTCAAGACACCGTCCTGTTAGATAATGCTGGTGTCTCATGAGACGATGCACAGTGGCACACCTGCAGGCCTGTTCTAGACTGACATGATCCAGGAGCATATGAAAGGGAATATATGGTCCATTTACATCATAAGGCGATGGAGGAAGGGAGGGAGAGAAGGAGAGAAAAGAGGGTCTTTATTGCCACTAATCCATTTCTCCTGTGATGTGTGAGTGTATCGATCTACATAACAGATGGCAGAGCATCCGTTGGCAGGGCTAGATAAGGCGCAGTGGGGCAGTTGATTAGAGCCATTGGACAGGTTTACACTGTTTGATTTAATTAAGACTTTATCCTTGTGCTCAGCTTCCACCACAAACATGCACGTTCAGCCACACACACATGAACACAAACCCTCACAAACACACCTGTATACTGTATAATCTGAGTGGAGGTGAGGTCCTGAATGTGAGTGGGTGAAACATATGCCTGATATATGTAAATGAGAGGGCCTCTCATTCAGAATAGCGCAACTTGGGTAAAGCCATGCAAAGGCTAATCCCATTCAGTACACACACACACGCTCAAACTTGGCTGAGAGACGCTCAGAGAGGCAGCCTGGCCCTGCCATCTGAAACAGTATTGTGTAGGGCAATGTAGACAGTATGTGGATGATTCTAGCGAGCAGACCTCTGGGTGCATGGGGGAGGGATTGGAGGCTTGATGCTGAAAAGACCTGAACCAAACAGCTGCTACACCAAAGCCCCAAAGAGGTTCCTCTGTGGAGAGGTGGAGAGACAGAAAGGGAGGGGGAAAACCCACAGCTGTGCTTGACAACTAAGTGACTGCACTTCGCATAGCAACAGTTCCTGGAAGGTAACACAGTGAAACAAGCATACCATAGTTAGCAAGGCACATATTGTATGGATACATGAGTATGTACCTCATAAATCAAATAATGAAAAGGCAAACAGAGACATACAGGTACGTGCATGCACAACTGTACCTTTCCTCTCTCCCTCACTCACACACACACTCACACACACACACACACACACACACACAGAGGGTGGTACAGCTGGCTGCTGAGGCAGGCTGAGAGAGCAGATGGAGAAGCTTGAACAGAACTCCAGTGAACCAATGAGGTCTAATGCAATGTTGCTTTTTACGCCAATTCGCATGCTGTTGGTCACCACAAACAACTTTCCTCGCTTTTCTCTTCATTCTTGGATGAATAGCATTGCAACCTTTTCACTAGGTGGGCACGATTAATGTGTTTCATGGCTGGGGATATGACAGACTTTAACTTTTTTTTAAGTATAAAACTGTAATTAAGTGAAGGTGAAGCATGAAAAATAAAATGGACACTCCCATCTGCTACCTTTTCAGTGACACTGGCCAGTGATGGAATAAAAGGGAGATGTTGTCAATTAGGGAAGCTATTCAGTCATTGGTATGGAGAATAATTAGCAGCCAATGTATCCGTGGAAATATATAGATTTCAGTCTTGATATTACATTAATATTGTCACACCTTGTGATGCCTTGCTTATTATATTATTTTCAATGTAACCCAGAAGGGGCCATGTCTTTTGTGTGCTGATAGACAACCAATCATGCCTAATTGTCTTTGCTTTTATAGCAGCTGCAGTCGCTCTCATATTAAGACATATTCCATTCAAATCTCCAGGACAAGCGTTTATAGCCTGAGCTTATCAAGTGGACAAAGGCTCCTGTTTGAATAATTGGACCATTTCTTATCAGGGGTGACATCCTTACAAAGATCTGCCGTTGACCGCATCTGCCCAGACAGGAGGGAATGAATAATACCTCATTCATTTGTGCCTGAAGCTTGGCCCTCGTCCTCAGGGTCAGGCCATAAAATAAAGGGTTAGAGGGACAAATACAGAGAGATTGAACACTGCATATTTCATCTGTTTAAGACAAATGCAGTATATGCCGGCACAAAGCAAATTGTAAGGATTTTCTGCATATGATAAATGCCAACCGCATGTGGCAACTACGGCGGGTGCCTCTATGCTGTTGTGCCACTATAATGTTAAATGAGGCATACTCATGAGGTCACGGTGGAGGTGAGCCTAATTAAAGTGGCAAGCCCATTTGGTGGGGTGGGGGTGGAGGTGTCAAAGCTGAAGTTATTGTGTCTGCGGACGAAGACCATGCACATTTCAGAAGACATTGGAAAGCAGTGGGTAGTAAAAAACTGTCCACCCTTCAGATCTGCAAAATGGTTGTTCTAATTGAAACTTGCAGCTTTTCCCACCTCCCAGCTGCCAGCGAGGCTACCCACCCTGTAGATGTAGTCCAGCAGTGGGGGCTTGTGTGATGTGCGGTCCTCCAGCGAAGACATGGTGATGGGTTCCAGCAGCAGACTCAGGGGAACAGCCATACACCAGTCCAACAAACAGAGCAGCAATGACACCATCAACTGAGAAAGTGAAAAAGGAGAGTGAAGTTACTTTCTCAGTTCAGTCAGCTGGCAAGAACACAAAACCAAAAACAGCATATTAATAGATTAAAAAAAAGAAAAAAAAAGACAGTTCCAGAGACACAACACGTAATAAATGAGAGCAGCAAATACGGAAAATAGAGAAAAAAGACAGAGAAAAAACCAAATCACTTCAGTAGAAACATTCCTCTGCAAATGCACCATTCCAACATGATAGATCAAGGGCCTTTAGATCTCAGCCATTTCATGTCACCCTCCTTTCCAACATGTACCTTTTTGTCTGCTTCCACGGTCGAGTGCTCTGCGCTTGGCAACAAAAAGGCTATTGTGGCCACAAAGATCTGTGTTGGGACAAAACAAGGAGAAAGATAATTGGATGACACACTCCTATTCATCAGCTGAGTCAGGGCCGTGTGCTAAAATGGATGTGAAGCCACAGGATGTAGAGTATGCATATGCATGACTAATAATCCATGTAAGACTTGCATTTAAGAGAACATCTAAGAATTTCTCATCTTACATATGATATGTTCTCACAGTCCACTAATGGCTACTGACAATTTACTTGTGTGTATGTGCATGTGTCTGTGTAAGTTACCTCAATGATTTTCTTAGGCAGAGTGGGCTCCAATCTCTGGAGATGTTCCCCCAATGAGATATGAGCAGCTGAAATGCGTCACAGGCTACTTGAGCCACCGCTTTGTTCCCAAACTGTACAAACAAAAGAAGACAAGACAAACTGATGCAAGGGACTTGGCTTCTTTTATAATAAACAGCATTACCTTTGAGAAAAAAAAAATTATATTTAACCAGAGTTTTACGTTTTTCAGTTTCCCCCTTAATTACCATTTAGGTCATACACATATTGATACCTGCCGACTAAAGAAAAGCTAGAGAGAGAAAAAATACAAATCAATAAACTCATTGGTGGGATCTGTTTGGGTCTAGATGCATTACAGGTGAGTTTTGCTGGATGGGTTTGGTTTAGTATTATTCTTTCTGCACATACAACGTTGTGTTTTTTTTCTCCTTCTCCAGTTACATGCTTACATTCACATTTATACTTGTATTGTGCATTAGTTCACGCGTAGCAGAATAAATCTGGGAGTTGCTTAATATATTTTACTGAACTTTTCAACATTTTTTTTGTTTGTTTTTGTAGAGCTCATTGTTGTTCCATCTGTCATATTAGGAGTTCCAACAATTGTGAGATGTTGATTTTTCTCCTACTTTTCTAGTTTAGTAGTATTGTTGTCTTGGCAATAGATTGGGCTACAAGCAGAGGTATTATAATTTGTGTTGAACATGTGTTGAGTATATCCAGATTGCAGAGTCTGCATAAGGAGGGGGATAATGGAATGGTACAGCGCAGGAATAGGGATAGTGTGGTGGTTGCTTCTTCCCAGAAATGTTTCGGTGGACAGAGCCAAAGTGGTAGTCATCAGCTGTGTTGAGTGTACAATGAGTCCATATCCCCGATCTGCTAAATCCTATTAAGTGGATCTTGTGCCATTTATTCTGTGACAGATCATGTATTGTATTAGACTTACATTGGTATTCCTAGACATGCTGAAGATGTTGCAAACTGTATTCCAAAAGTGGTTATTGGTGTGCATGTTGAAGTCTTTTTCCCATTAGTTTATTTATATATGAGGTGCATTTGTAAAATCAGTGGAAGATATGAGTTTATATAATTCTGGGAGTGGTTTGTTTGATTTTTCTTGTGACTGATGCTGTTCAGTTGTGGTGGTTGTTCCATTTGTGTGCTAAAGATATCTATTTTTGCTGTGAAGAGCTGTTTTAATTGGATATAAAAAGCTGTTGTGTTCAAAACATGTTGTTAAGGGTGCTAATTCCCTTTTCTTTCCATCTTTTGCCTATTAGAAGGGATTTATCTGTAGTGAGGTCATATGGTGTTTTTGCACTTATTGTGCTATATTATAATGTTTTTTTATTTTATTAAAATATTTATTATTTATTGTTTTTTTTTATCATTTATTTTTCTGTTTTTCTGTACATATACATTCTTTGGGTACAAGAATGCTTTTTATTTTTGACTGAGTGGACACTATTGCTGTGACTCATTCATTCTGTGAGCAAAACAACAATTCACTGGAAATCCACTCATGTTAGCTGGCAGAGTGAAAACATCCTTGGCTCTGCTTTTTGAGGTTACTGGCCACCATCAGATTTTGTTACATGCTTTTATCACTAATAATGTGAGTTTTATTGAGAGGAGTTCCTAAATGGGGAGAAAGTTGCTTGGAGAAATCCAAAAGTCAAAGGGAATTTTCCTTAATTTGCTTATTTCCCCAGAAACTCAACCTAAACTATATGGGTGGAAAAGGAACAATACTTAGACACCTGATATGAACCCTAAGCTGTGCCTGTGATGTTGACTCCTTAAAGTAGGTTAAAAAAAATTAACATTATGTGTGACACCACTAATGTTGATTCTGTCTTTACAGATAAGACTAAACATATACTGACATTTCAAAACTGCACATAACTCATAACTCATAAAAGCACACAAGTATAAAAATGGTGTATTCAGAGTGTCTTGACTGTAATGTGTGTTTTTGAGAGAGAAACTGTATTATTTGCTAAGTCCCAGACTTTCAATGTTATAAAATCTATTTTTCAGATTTTCACGAGAGTAACACTTACAATTAATTTATTCTACACTTTCCTTTGTCGGATTTGTGTCACCTAAATATTGATATTGTAAAATGGCAGAGCCACATTGCTGGTCAAAGATGGGGAAAAAGTTCACGCACACACTGAAATTTCAGAGTAATTTCCCTTAAATTTAGCTTTTCACTTACTGTGCATATAATCAGCATAATTTCATTTCCACTTCAAACCATGGCTCATTTTCTCCAGACTCATTGGAGGAAAGAATTGAGCTGTTGACAATTTTCTTTCAAATGTGGATTTCTTCAGTGATTTGAAATTCTTTGTGGAGAAATAGAATTTCCCATTTCTTCCAGCTGAATGCCTCTCAACATGTAACAAGGGCAGACAATGTGGGGAGTGCAGAAATGGCCAAACACAAAAAGGGGCCCTGAGAGTTCAGCACCTGCTTTTAGAAAAGAGACTCTCAGTGCCACTCTTCCCCCTAGATCCCCCACCCAGCCTATACCCTCTATTTTGGGGCTGGCTGAGTCTGTGTGTCAAGTTGTACAGGGGAGTGATTACTGCTCCATTAGAGGAGGGGGGGTTGCTCGAGCAGGAAGCTGGGAGATGTAGCTGCTTAAATTGGCCCACATCTACTGAGAGCGAGCAGCAGCCTGGAAATTACGCCACCGCCCCAAACCCTTTTCCATGAAAAAAAAAAAAGGGGAAAAAAAAGAAAAAAAAAAAAAAAAACCCAGCTTCCACTAGTTCTCTGCATCTCTTCACTCAGGGAGAAAAAGAGGGCTCTTCCGAAATATACCCATGAGTCACATCACTGGACATGTTTTATTCTCACACTTTTTTCTACATTCACCATGCTGAAATTATTCTGCAGTCCTTTATGTGATCAGCTATCATTTTCTGACAGAGCTAAACACCAGGGCTTGTGTGGTAAAACAAACAAAAACAGGCTGTGATGAAATCCAGGCTTCCTGCATCAATTCGTTTAACTGGAGATTTATTCTACACAGCCAATGATGTAAGTGCATTAAAAAACAGCAGTTGTGTTTTATAAATCATATTGTACACTTAAGTTTGAAGACATCAAACTGCAAATGCCAATACAATGCAATGAAGCTTTCTTGCCTCTCAGGGTCACTGACCTTTAGTGTTACTCCCAGAACATTGATGGCATCTTTAACCTGGTGATGAATGTTCTTTTGCATCAGCTCCTCACACACCCACAAACCCAGACTGCACACAGCAATGCACCTTAACGACAGAAGAACAGCAGAAACTTGTGTACATTTTTAGAATAATACAAAATGTGAACAAAATGTATTCAGAAAACTGTTTTACAGTTAATGGGCAAAAAACATATTTTGGTAAACAGGCTTTAAATAGCACTCCAATAATTAATCCACTCCATAATTGTTACGATGGTTGGCAAATGGTCTGTATCCATTAGGTTTTCATTTTTAATAATCACGCACACATGTATATAATAACATACTCAAATTAACCTTAACCCTAAAAAAACAAAAAAAAAAAGCAACACCAACACTGCCAATCATACCTGGCCCCTTCACAGTGTTCCTTTGTTGCCGTCTCTAGCAGGATGTTGACCAGATAATCCTGAACAGCAAAGACAACATGACAGGTTTGCTATGTGTTCTCAAAAGACAATATAGGCCACTTTATTTAGTATTTGTAAAAATCTGAATCATTGCCAATATAAAAAACATTCATTGTAATGTAAGACTTTGGAGTGAAACCGAATCATTCTTAATAAGTTCACATTTGAGGAGAAACGTGAAATTCTTTTGATAATGAAAACGACATGTTTGACTTTCCTTCATACTGAAGGTGACTAATAGACACTACAATGACCTTTTTTGTTTATATTTCATGACCACATACATCTTGATCCAGGCACATGCTGACTATTTACCTTGATATCCTCATTGCTTACGACGACGTCATCAGAGCCAGGCACACACTGCAGCACAGGAATCTGAAGGTAAAGGTTGGGGAAACACACGAGAGGGAGCCGAGGATTGTCTGAGCCTCCATCCTAGGAGCCTGACAGGGTTGAGAAAACAAAACAAACACAACAACAACAACAACAAAAAAAATGCTATCATTAATTCCCGGAGCTGAATGAAAACAACCCACTTCCAGGAAACAGGAAGGTCGCTATCCGGAGAAAAAAGGATTGGAGGGGTCCAGCAGAATTAATTGTGTCTTGATTCATGATTCTGCTGATGTTCAACAGAATCTCTTGACACATGGTGGGCGGTGGACAACAAAATGACTACATTCACTAAATGACTTAAATGTGTGACAGATGCAGCTATAAAGCAGATTGTACATCTTGCTGCACCTGTTGAGTAGCTATAACCTGAAAACAGATAATGAATATATGCCGGGAGTTATGAAACTACCAACCAACTACCAACCAAAACAGTAAAAAACAACACTTACATGTCCCTGTAAACTCTTCTAGACATATACAGATTAGAGCAGCAAGAGACAGTCAACACTTACTTCTCTATGATAAAGTTTAAATCTGTGCACACTGGCAATGAGTTAACAGGGAAAGGGTAAACATTTCGTTACCAATTTTTCCAAATGCAATAACTGTGATCACAAATTGGTTTCCATCATTGATTAAACATGACTCTGAGTCACATTAACCCTTTAAATGTGATGCTCTTATACATTTATTTCCAAAGTGTCTGAATTATTGTGGCCATTTGTTTCATCACTAAGTAACTGATCTTTCTCAAATACAGCTGCAGGAGTTTGAGTTTAAGATTTATACATTTAAATTGAGTTTTATTTTTAAGCAAATAGCCCTGTATGTGTTTGAAGTTTTGTGTCAACTGTGCAATAAACTTTGTTAATTTCCAAAGATGGAGGAATAAACATGATCAACTATTGTGTGGCAAGACTGAGCAAAAATGTTGTCATTTCAGTCATACCAGCACAGTCCTACATTTAGTTTTTCCACACTCGAAGATTACATTCCTGATTTTCTTGTACGCCAAATGAAAGAAGCTTCCAAAATTTGTGTTATTTTGTTCCTCAGATCCTA
Source organism: Scortum barcoo (assembly GCA_023238725.1). Classification (NCBI taxonomy): domain Eukaryota; kingdom Metazoa; phylum Chordata; class Actinopteri; order Centrarchiformes; family Terapontidae; genus Scortum; species Scortum barcoo. Next base: position 17,736,540 of record CM041539.1, on the reverse strand, counting down.
TTTTATTACTGCTACAAGTCAAAAAACAATCTGAACTTTTCAATGTCAAGTGACACATTCAGTGACATTCTCGAAAACCCTTAAACATGTGTAATATTTAACGGCCTTTTCTGGTTCTTGAAAAAAAATTTCAGATTTCAGTTTGATTAACAAAAAAAATATGAATGTGAAAAATGTGTGTGTACCTCTAAGGAGTCGGAGCTGAGAACGCAGGCGGCAGCAGTGATGAAATCTCCAACAAGCATGGTGAAGCCCGGCAGGCCCAGGAAGAAGAAACGAGGAGAGCAGGAGCGGATGATGGTGTTCAAAACATCCTGATGACAAGCACACACAAATACACACACACACATTAACAGGAGACAAGCAGTAATTTCCACATTGATGTTTATCTTAGTAGCCACGAACAACTGTCTTGATTCAGTAATAAACAGCTATCATTCACCAGAACCAGTGTATCTTAGCTCTTCTACAGTATGTTTACAGTCAGATGAGATTTTTGCATTTGGTAGCAGTACGGGGTCTCGTTGGTGTGGGAGGAGGGAAGCAGTAATATTTTGTAATTGGGTCACCATGTTAGAGAAATGTCAGGGAAAAAGCTTTTTCCTCACACAGGTAGGCTAAGCATTGTAAGTGTGTTGAGGAGAGTGTGGCACTCTATGGTTAAAAAAAAAAAAAAAAAAAAAACTGAGTGGGAAAGAAAGACAGAGGAGAGAGAAAGATAGGGAGAGAGAGAGAGAGAGAAGAGGCAGCAGATGGATTGTTCACAGAGGACAAGAGAGAGAACAAAAGACCTTAACTTTCGTGAGTCACATGTATATACACACAAGCAAACCTGTAATTAAAGCCAGAGACGAGGCATTGTTTTGCTGAGGTACAGGCGGCTCAGTGGCAGATGGGTGCTCTTTCAACATTGACATATGCTATACTGCACAGGGCTCTGCACAAACTGCTCAAGTATGTGCAATGTAATACCATGCTGGACAAGAGCATAAAAAGCTGTTAAGAGGTTTTCCATGCTATATTTAGACAGTATAACAGCAGGAAAGGGGGACTCTTGATTGACAGATGAAATACTCTTATTTAGAAAAAAACAAAACACCCAACATATTGGTATGAGAATGCAGCATTGCAGTGAGACTAAAAGATTGTTTTTCCTCTTATCTGAGACATGTCCATGCATATTTGTGTACAGAGGCAAGGTCCAGGCTGGAAACACCTGCCTTCTTGGCCATAAACTTGTGTAAATCGGACAGTTCAAACATCAGCCTGCTTCTAGCTGAACTGAAGGGCACCTTAGCAAACACACATGCACACTATTTCTCCCTCTCTGTCTCCCTCAAACTCACACACACTGTACTGCCTATCTATCTGTGACATTAATCACCTGAAGCTTTGGTAAACAGAGAATGCAGGTGAACAAAAGAGGAATAGAATAAACACACAGAGGCAATAAGCAGGAAGTCAAACCAACATGATGCACTACATGTGGAAAATTGGTGGGAAGAGCTTTAGGATTGAGGGCCCATTTTACCCTCATTTTGTTGGTAATTGACCTCTGAAGCATAATGTGCAGTGCAGCCAGAAGTAATTAGCATGCAACAAACTGTTGCTTGATTGCCTGAAATGAGCATTTTAGAGGAAGCCACAAATGTAGAATGCAAAGTGTCCTCTATTGTATGTGTAAGTAGAGGGAACCTGGTTAGAGGTGTGTGTATAGAAATGGGAATTGAGCTCGGCATGTGGCTCTGTGTTGGCAGTAGGAATGGCCCCTGCATTAACAAAAGGTGCATTAACGTAACTCTGAATAGAGCCACCTCAGGCCTTTTCATTTGGCCTCATCTTCAGGAAAGCACACGCTGTCCACCTGCCGGACCCTGGGGTGACAGGGTTCAGTCGCTATTACATCACACCGCACAACATCGGAAAATTTTGGTCTCTTTTACAAAACATGGACGTTTCCGGTTTTTCCTATTGCAATTCAACACCACTGTCATCACTGTGAACATGTGGAGTTTTCCATTTACAAGGCATTAAGAAGGGAAATAGCCCACCTGCATAACTATAAGGTGAGCAGTTTAATCAACAACTGCTTTTTGCGGCTCATGTCATATTTTAATCTGGCAGTAAATAAATTTCACAAGACCTCTGTCTTTACAGTGACAAGATGAATTCAGTTAAAAAGAAGCTAGTTTTGCTCTGGACGCACACAAGACAACTGTCTGTCCACTCCTACCAGGCTCATTATATGTTAGTCCATGCAGAATTAACTGGTGTTTTAAGCATATATGCATGGCGGACATGTATTTTCTTTCATGTATATAAAACAAATAGATGCAAAAAAAAAAAAAAAAAAAAGCTTTGTGAGCACTTCACAAAATATCCTGTTGACTATTGCAGCCCTGACAGTAGACCTATTAGACAGATTACTGCTATTGTAGTATGATCATGCCTTTGTGGGCAAGGCCAGGCAATGACAACCAGGACAAAAGCCCTGACCTTGGAACTCAGCTGGAAGGAGAATCCCTCCAAGGGAACTGTTGTTTTTCTCTAAGATTATGTGCATTTAATGGCAAGGAGTCATACTAGGATTCCCCGTTATCTATACGACATGGCTGTTTAAGGCAGGTCTGTAACTTGATAAACAAGCAGTCTAAAGAAAGAGCCCAACCTGCAAGCTGAAGTACTGTAAGATACTAATATACAGCTGTTATTGCATGTAAATCCAAAATGTAATACAAGCCATATATTTAACTAATTGGACATACACAATCTTATTGGATAACTTGCAGTACAGCCTAGTACTGCTAAATAAGTTAACTAAATAACCAATGAAAGAAAAAAATTACACACAAAACATATATGTATATGATGAATTTTCAAAAAGTATATGTTTTTTCCTTTTCTTCGGTGGGGAGGGGGTTGTGGGTGAAGGCAGAGAGGAAGGAGGAGGGGGAGAGTAAGAGCCACTTTCTTATGTTAAGCAGGCGTGCGGCTGTCCTCTATTGTGTGGCGTGAGGACTCTTTTCTCCGGCCAATTTGAGCATGCTTCAGTGGCCAGCCTGGCTCTGGCCCCCCTGGCTCTGGCCCCCCGACGCATTATACAGAGCCACAACAAAAGCTGGAGAATGTTGCCTCGTCCCTCAGTGTGCCCCCCTCATTGCTCTACTCTACACTACACTACGATCCCCAGACTCTCCTCCCGCTCCTTCACACGCTTGCACACACACACACACAGGCAGGCAGACAGGCAGGCCTACTCTGGGCCCCTGGCCGACGTGTCAGTCTAACAGAGCGCGACAGACGTCAATCCTTAATTAATCACGTGCATACGCGGCAGGGGCTCAAAACATTATTTAACGACATGGAAAACATTCTAATAAACATAAGCTTGTCGCACTGCCAAGGCGCAATAGAAACCCAGCCAGGAGGGCATGCATACACACATGCACACACACACATGCATCATCAAAACACCCCCCCACCCTCACACACTTTTATCCATGTCCTTTGTTTTGGGGGACTCCATTCATCTCCACTCAGCTTCGTCTGGAAGGAATGGAGTGAGGCCAGATTTAAATATGAGGAAGGGTGTGGCTATAGGAGGTGGAAGATGCCAAAACACAGAAGCATTCTTCATCACCACTGGTTGGCATGGCAGGTTTTCTTTTTTTTAAATTATCAACCACAACAATCTTACATTGCAATGCACCTACAAGACTCCCTGTCCTCAGTCCCATTAGTTAGACCTTCATGTTGATCCTAAATAGCTGTTAAAATAGCTAGCTTTGGACTCATATTAGGTGTAGATCATAAGCCAAGGCTTTACCTGAACTACATCAAACACTAACTGGTGAACAGGAATCACTGAGTCACATCGTGCAGAAAAAAGTAGATAGCAAATTGGCAACTAGAAACCAGCATGTACGCCACATGGGTTTGACTGGTGCGCCATCTGGTGGTGAGGAAAAAAAATGGACTGCCTTGAAATGGGCGCCACCTGCTGGTTGTACCTGATCACCACTGGTGATGCCCTTGTGCATGATGTGGTAGAGGTGCACCAGGAAATCACTGTTAGGGAGCACATCCTGGTGCCTGGTCATCATCTCACAGATGAGCTTATAGGCCTGCAGCTTGCCAGCCTTGTACTCAGCTGGCAGCATGGTGGCCTGTGGAGGATAGAGAGACACTCAAGTCAGTATTATTATTATTAAGAGTTGAGGACTTCACCATTCCGCTGCAGAAGTGGTTCGAGAGGTGGATCCATTTTTCTGTTTCTTCTCTGTAGTGGAAACTTTAATGTGAACGGTTGCTGTTCTTCATCTGTTTTTGTGGTTTTGCTGAAACTAAAACAGTATGATTAGATGCTGCTAATGCAATTGTGTGTTTAGTCACAGCATCTGCTGCTGCTAAAGCTAACCATTCAGTCCTGTTCATTACTTGTTCCTGCTGCTGGAAATGTAATCAAATGGATTCCTGAGCATTAGAGGATTCTCTCAGGAAAACAACTTCCAGATACTGTTTACATGAGATTTCATTTTCTGCCTCAGAGTATTTAATCATTGTGACTGTTGCTGTTTTCTAAATGTTGTCTGCTGTGCCTATGTGTTGGTGATACCCTAAAGAGCCAGGAAGCCAGCATTCGAAGAGGAGGGATGAATACAGGCTGGGGAGGAGAAGACTGGTTGTCCACACTGATCCCAAGATTGTCCCGGATCTGAAAGCAGAGGTTCGCATTCAGTTAATAAAGCTGAGCACCATGTACAATTTTGCCAAGCAGCCATGTTTAAGTACGGGATAAAGTTTACAAGAAAGCTTAAAATGCTATAACAATTCACATCAATACTGTAAACTAAAATAAACAGGCTCTATTTAAATCACATAAATATGTCCTCAAAAAACATTTTCTAGAAAAAGAGCACTCTAAGCAAGCACTTTTCATTTTATACTAAACCATTGTATTATAAAATGGTTTGTACATAGGTGAAATTGTGCCTCTCCACTTTACCTTTGCCAGCTTGTGCCACAGCTCATAAAGACAGGAGAAGACCTTGGCATGGATTTTGGGACAGCGGATGCAGTTGACGTCTCCCAGGATACCCAAAATCCTCCTCCACAGGACGAAGGCTGAATCAGCGTGCCAACCAGTCAGGGTCCCACCGGCAATGATGCTGACATCATCAGCCAGACACTCACTACTGTCTGCATGGTCAGAGAGAGTTTTGGGGTGGTTTGGATTAGTAAATAAATTATTTGGCAACACCTGTATTTGTAGCTGCCAGTGCCTAATAATGTAGAGAATTAAATTAAATATTTTAAAGTATATGGGATTCAGTCAACAAATGCAAACCACCTTTCATATGACCATTTTTCATTTTCAGACTTTACTGGAACATTAAAAAAAAGTTATAAACCCTTAAAGACATCCTATCAGTGTTTGAGCAGTTGTTGACCAAATCATTAGTATCTCTGTGCATTTTCCCAAATGCATCCAAGCACTAAGATCCTTGTCCATTGAAACTGATGAAAGCACTAAAACACTTTTGGGAAACAGGCACAAGTCACATGCATCATCCAAATGAACTCAGATTGAATTGTGGAAGGACAGCGCTGCCTAGTGGCCAGCAGAAGAACAATGGGGAGAAGAGGAAGTTAAGGCTTGGAACAGACAAGGAAATGGATAGTGTGTGTAGCAGATCTGTGGTGAATAATAAATTGATTTTACTACTCTATGAGCAAAATAGGATGCACGCGATGTACAGGAATGCACATTTGGTTCAAAGGAGAACCACAAAAAAGTAATTTAATGTATTCAGTCACGTAATTCACCATGATCTGCTGACTGGGAGAGTGAAACAAACAAACCAAAAAGCCCAAAACGGTGTAATGTAAGCAAATGAAGTCAAAGTAAGACTCAAAAAATATAGAGCATGGTGACTCAATGGTAAATGAGGACTCTATGGTCTATATGATGAGTAGCAGCTGGGGAGCAGTACCCAAGTGGTGTGGCATGTGTAAGACAGACTGATGCATGGTGTCGTCCAACGGGCAGTCCCGTGGACACTCTGTGTGCACCAACAGGGCCGGTGAGGCGGGCGGGTTCTGGGGGTAGTGGTAGTGGTTGTGGTGGTGGTAGGGCGGGGGTGCAGAGTGGGGAGGGTGGGCACACTCAGGACCTAAAAACGAAAGGGATAAAATCGGGTTTGAGGAGGGGACCACAGAGACAAAGAAAGAGTGACAACCTCATGATGATCATAATGTAGGACAACACAGACAGACGTTCATGTAGGAGGGTGGTGACAACAATCACTCCATCAATAATGATGGAGGGGGAAGGGGGAGGCACTAAAAGCTGAAGGGTTTAAAGCAGAGGGAACAATCTTGATTATTTTCTCATGAAAATAAAGATCATTGCCACTAACAAATATTACAATTTTGGTCAGTCAGGTCACTTTCCCTTGACAAAATTCATGATGAAAAAACCCACAAGCTGTCAGCGGCTTTAAAAGATTACATGGCTTAGAGAGAGAGGTACTGTAGCAGATACTGACAAGCAGGTCAAGTTTCTATACTGGGTCACTCTACCCTGCTATAACTAATCCAGCAAGAGCAAGGGTAGAGAGGCACTGAAACCCTGGGTGGGACACACCTCAGATGAACCTGCAGAACTGCTGAAATCCTTTAACCCATTTTCTCTACTGAATATATAAAAAAAAGAGATTATATAATTTTATAAATGATAAAATATCGACTGAATACAATTATTTAATGGAGACTGAACCAAAAAGTTAAACAAACCACATAAAAGAGTACATACATTTACCTTTTTAATTGGCCAGTACTCTGTAAGTGCCCCCAACAGTTTCCACATTGCATCTTCTTTGTCAACTTATCAACCGTACAAGAGCTTATCTGAGGTTATTATGCTGAAATTAGCATTTTAGAGGAAGCCACAAATGTATGATGTAAAATGTCCTCTATTATATGTGTAAGTAGTGGAACCTGGTTAGAGGTGTACAGAAATTAGAAGTGAGCTCGGCGTGTGGCTCTGTATTGGCAGTAGGAATGGCCCCTGCATTAACAAAAGGTGCATTAACGTAACTCTGAATAGAGCCACCTCAGGCCTTTTCATTTGGCCTCATCTCCAGGAAAGCACACGTTGTCCATCTGCTGGCCCCTGGGGTGACGGGGTTTAGCCGCTACTGCATCACTCCGCAGAACATCGGAAAAATTCAGTCTCTTTTACTAAACATGGACGTTTCAGGTTTTCCTATTGCAATTTAACACCACTGTCATCACTATGAATATGTGGAGTTTTCCATTCCCAAGCTGTTAGAGGATATAACCCATCTGCATAACTATGAGGTGAGACATATAATCAAAAGCTACGTTTGTGGCTCAGGGGTCAACTCTCACATTTTAATCTGGCAGTACTGAAAACAATTTTTTAACTGAGTAGCTGTGAGGTGCCTGTATTACTACAAACTGATTGTAATTGATTGTAGTAGACTGAAAAATAAATTAACACCTGGAATGAAAAAAATACAGGATCAAAATTGGTTTTGGCTGGTCAGGGTGAGTTTTTGACAGTTTTAATACCTGCCAGAGCCTCATTGTGGCTGAGCAGCAGACTCCCCTGGCTCTGGGGGTCAGTTGTCACATCCATGTGGGCCGACTGTGTTGACTGAGTATCAGCTTCCTCATCAAAGGCCTGCCAGGTAACCTCAGCTTCATTGAGGTAGCCGTTGGACGTCTCGCTGCTTATACTCTCACCTAGGCAGGGTGGGTGAATGAGGTGGATAAAAGGACATAAAAAAGTTGAACAAGTTTAATACGGAGAAGTGTTAGATGGAAGGTGCCGGCTGTGAAAGGAAAGCTATTAATCCATGCAAAGAGTGGGATTTATCTGACACTTCAATGTTTGATTTCACTGATTAATTTTAAATTTAAAAACAGCTGCTTCTTGTGAAACATAAAAATCAAAACACGGTTATACAGATATCACGGTGCTTATCATTTTAAAAACATAATTGGTGATGTAATCTCTAACTTTTCTCTCTGAGCTTGGGTCTTGTGTAGTTTGTGTGTCCCTCAGCATTGCACTCTGTCTCAGCTGGACTGCTGCTCCGCCGGATGAGGATCTAGAAAAACAGAAACAAAACATTAAAGAAGAGATACTTGCAGGGGCAAGACTCATTTCATTTCTTTAACATTGTTTAATAGTACAACATGATTCTTCTCACCGCTGGTGGCTCATTGCTCTCTCTCCTCCCCTCAGACACCCTGCCATCAGAGCCACAGGAAGTTGGGGAGTATTCCCTCTTCTGGGCTGAAGTACAACAGGGGATGTTAAAAATTTAGTTATCATAAAAGACATGTGTGTAGTGCAATCTGTTGGGAGAAATGTAATATAATCAGAGTGCTGTGTCTTTGTTAGCTTAGAATGAGCTGCTATATTTGTACAATCGCCCAGAATGGACAAACCAAACTCTGGCTCTAGAGATAGCTTTCTGTGTTTTTATGCTGAAGTGATAGACTGAATTTGGTGGCAAGACTGAATCTGAAGGCCACTACAAGTTTCTCTATATGTTTGGAGAAGGAGGGGTAAGTGGAGGGTTATTGTGTTTGTTGCAATTTGCGACCTCAGGGCCAGATGCCACACTGCTCTTTTAAAAAGCTTTTACAGGAGCAGTGCGTAGAGTCATCTTTATAGTAAGTAACCATGAATGTCTCAAGTTATCTTAATAATTGTTTAATAGTTTATATGAAACTATTAAATATATATTTTAAAATACAAACATATTCAATTAAATCTTCTCAATACAATCCCAAAGTGAAATATACATGGAATCAAAATTGAGTTTGTGTTGGTATATACCTGGTAAAGTGTCAGACAGTTGTTGGGTGATGTCCGAGGTGCTGCTGCTACGTGGCAGGGGGCTATCCCCGCCTCCCAGCTCCTCCTCTCCCCCACATTCTGACAGCTGACACTCCTCCACATCTGAAGACAAAAGAAGACACATAGTCAGAGAGAGTCATAAGAAAACTGTAACACAAACCATCAAATGTAAAACACAAAGATAAGACACATTCATGAGATCACTGAAGAGATATTATGACATGCACACGCTCTTGTTATAGACTGTATTCCTACACACTGCAGGGCTGTCCTAGAGACCTCTTTACAGTTATTGATAGGCAAGTCTCCCAGTTTTAAGACATGAATCTCCCTGCTCCAAATATTGTCACAACAGATGCAGAAACTGACAAATGACAAATAGTGACGGATGGATGAAAAAGCATGGCGGAGGTCACAAACACACAAACACATGCCTCTCTCAGAGCACACTTTACCTGAGAGTCTGTGAGAGCAAGCAGAGTTACCAGAAGAGATACCAGGCAAGAAAGAGCTCACAGTGTGGAGCAGCATAGGAACGCTTTTAGTAGTGGGCAAAGCCTCGTATAGATGAACACAGTTGCTGATGGACTGGCTTCGCTTAGCTTCCATCAGGGAAAAACAAAGAAGAGGAAAAAGAAGAAAGACAGTGGAAAGAAGGAAAAAGAGTTAAAGTGAAGAAGACAGCATTCAATAACAGCAAAGTACAGACTGCTGCAAAAATGCTTCAGGTAATAAAAGCATTCCTGATGAGGAAAACAGTAAATAAACCCCAGCAGAAGCTTCAGTGTTCGAATATGAGAGGAATGAAATTACACTGTGACTCTAAGAAAGAAGTGTAAATAAGACCCACACAATGAAAGAATATAAAAGCAAACTCATATTAGGAATCAATAATAACAAAAATGAACTTTATTTGTATATCACCTTTTAAAAAGATGTTCCATAGTGCTTTACATACAGTTTAGTTAATGGATAAAAATAAATTAAAACCTGAACACATCAGCACCATGAGAAAATTTAATTCAGAAAAGATAAGAACAGTAAAAAACAAATAAAATGAAGTTTGAAGTAACACAACATTTTTAATTGTCACATAATACTAACAACAGTTTTGAATGATGCCCTTGAATTTTTTTAAAGAGTTTCTGAGTTATGTAGTGGATGGAACTTTTTACAGGTTAATATGAACATCCTAGACCTCTCTGGTGGACAAGCTAGTATTTAACAATGGAGACACTGCTACTAAGCAACCTCAAATGCCTTTGACATTTCTGTTGTGCAATCTGTTGTATATTGGCCCACATGTACAACAATAACTGTGCATGTGCAATAAGGCAATATTGCCAGATTGGTTGAGACATCTGATTTATTGGTCGGGCTCAAGTTAAGACCGCCACTCTCTTCTGAGTAGATGTGGGTTCACATGGCATGCAACACCTGAGCAACTTTAAAAGACCCCAGGTGGCCCTTAGAGTAAACTTTATTTCTCACTAGACAATTAGCATTACTGTAGGTTTAATTTGAAATGATCACATTCATTCCTTTTAATTAATTAATATACATGTTGTTTTTCAGACTAATGTATTGTGTTCTTTTGCATTTAGGATAAAGGATGATTTGGTCTTTTCACAGGGATGCTTTTACCTAAAATGCTGTCCAAAATCACAGAAAAAAATTATTAACCATAAAAAGGCCAAACCTTCAACATTTGATCTTATTTCTGTCTAAATTATATTGTGTTATGATATTACAGTTTAGACAGAAACTAGTAAAAGGTATACCTGATAACCATCTCAGAGTGATAGCCGGTACAACTGGCTCTCTGTAGATGTGGACGCTTAATGAGCACCATAATGAAATATACAGCCCTTGTCTCCATTATCAAGACAAGATCTCAGAACAATATTAGTTTGTATTTGCATGCGCAAGTACAGCCAAGTTTTGACAGTTGTCAATGCGGAGGCATTGCCATTGTGTCTGGATAGCACTTCAGGCTTAATCTCAAAGACAGCAATGAAAGAGGACAGTTCTATTCTCTGCTTTCAGCACACTTTAATTATGCCTTTCAGTGAGAGAGATACATCGTCTCTGCTACAGCCCGCCACTGCTCCCATTTATGCATATTAATGAGCATTAATTACACTCTTAATGAAACTATCAAAAACTGCCGTGCAATTGATGTGTGGGCCTTCTCTTGAGGAGTAAGGAGGAGGGCTGCCGGGCCTTTGAAGATCAATGTGGGAGAAATCCAATTAGGCCAAAGAAAGGGAAGGGAATTTGAAGCGGTAGTGTTTAATGTCCATCTTTGCTTGCACGCAGATACAAATAAACAGACTAACAGAATAGGTGCATTAACATGCACACAAGACACATAATAGATGTGTCAGCATACACAAACACACGCATGCTCGCATACACACACACGCACGCCTTCTGAGACTTCATCCTTCAGGCACAAATACATCTGCTCAAAGCTCAACAAGCTCGTCATTTTGGTACGTTGGTGGTAATTGTGGGGGCGTAAGGCCAGGAAACGAAAAGGGATCGTCCCCGTCTTTTATCCTCCACATTAAGATTCTGTCTAGACAAAATTAAGACAAGCAAGACAGGCACTGCAGCTAGTTACTACTCGACTGCCTTCCAGCTCAACTTATAATTAGCCTGCCACGCTCCCATCAGATAAGGGGTGTTTGCCGTGTCTGAACTGAGCTAATGACAATGAGTGTCCAAAGCGGGCCTTTGACATGCCGTCGGGGGGGGATAGTGCTGTATGCCTGCAATTGAGCTGACATGGAAACATGTTGACATTGGCTAGTGACATGTGAGGGGAACAATGGGGGCCATCTGCTGGCCTCTTTGTCTTTGGTGTTGGGCCTTTCAGTGACACCTGGGCTAGCGTACACATGGACCTGTCTGAAGGCTTTCATACACAGTCAATACGTATGATAAACTCTGCAGTCTGAGGCTGTTCTCCAGAGGCTTATCTGGCTTATTGTGTTGTTGGCGCTCACAAAACCATGGATATACAATAGTACATACACACGGAGGGTCTTATAAAAGCCAACCCTTTGTGTTTTATGTTTGCCTGCTCTGAATTTATAGTAACAAGCTGCTAATCCAACAATGCTGTTACCACTTATATTACAAGTACTTACCAGAGGCCTTCTGTCGGACGTTGTTACGAGCTTTCTCTACCCCAGGAGCTCCTGATGTCGTGGCAGAGCGAATCCTCATGGGCTCCTGAACTCCCGGCCCGGCCTGCTCCCCTTGGTTCCTCCAGCTGAGTGAGAAGGAACGTGCCACTGCTGCTGCCTTCTGGGAGTCCTGGATCACTCCTGACATGCAGAGAATAACACTTGCTAAGTACTGAGGTGTCAGTGTACATTTTATGTTAATGATGAGCTTTATATTAAAATTTAGCACCAAGAACCTCTACTGACATGCAAGACAGTTCACTGAGGCTTTTAGCAATACAGAGTGTCTGATAGGATACTAATGATTATGGTATTTTAATTATTTTATTCATACACTGCTGTAGAGGCTGTCAACATGTCTGATTGTCCATTTCCTTAAACTTGCATGTTAGTGTGGGTATTATCTGAACTAGTATGAGCTCATCACCAAGTACACATTTGAAGCTCTGGTGTGTAGGATGTGAACATTTGTGACTTTGGCGACCACCAGTGGCTGTTTAAAAGAAAATAAACAAAGTCACTGACATTGGCACACTGATAGATTGAGGTTGGGCACTTTATGTCAAGTAAAATACCCAAATTAAATCAATTTACAATGACAAAAAATGTAAAATGTAGAAAAAATAAGGATCTACTGCAAAGTTACCAGAATTATCTTTCCAAAAACTCAATTTCAAATTTCCACCCAAATTCTAGCCATCCCTATTCCCATTTATTCCTCATGTCCCCCCCCTCACCACGTCCTCTCTGCTTCTTCTCCTTCTGTTCGCTGAGTTTGTCCAGAGGCAGGTTGGCCATGTCCAAGCCATAAACGGAGCGCGCCAGCACAGCCGTCAGCGAGTCCATGATGCTGGCCCACTCTGTCACCAGCTCCTCCCAGCAGGTAAGAGAGGACAGCACTGCCAGCAGCTCGTCCCATAGCTCCCGGGAGATAAATACACACAGGTTGGCTCGAACCCACGCCACAATGATGGTCTGAATGCAAGATCAGACAAGGAGGGATGAATTAGAATTGACAGACAGGGTTGCTGCTATGAATTCTAGCCCCTGATAAGACGTGACAGCAGAATGCTCACACTGATACATCTAATTTGGTATAGTGTCGCTTTGCCTTTTTGTCAACAAGCAATCCATGTCCATTCAAGACATCCTGAGCAACAAACTGTGGTGATTACTCATAAAAAGAAAGTGCAGAGTTTTCTGCGTTGACTGTTCTCACAGTGTGTTATAGTAAAAGAGTACTGGGAATATATGTGATGATGTATCCACCCTGTAAACATACCCTAAAGAGTATAGATGCTAAACTTTCAGCAAAGCTGTCTTTTCTTTGGTTCTCCTGTGGCCTCTTCATCACTGCCTCTGTGATCCTCAGCAGTACCTGCAGCATCTGCTCCCTGCAGAACACAGACAGTAAATCAGATGCCATATGAGAGTAATGGAAGAATAACTTTCAAAAACGGAAAAAAAAAGTTCCAAAACAAAAGTAAACTTAAAAAATAAAACAAAACAATAACAATGGAAATTGAACATCTCACTGACCATGTCTGTGTATTCATTGTGTGCTCCATGATCATGTGCCGGTAGATGCTGAGAACACCCTTGCACACCTCAACCTGGTTATCCAGGAGTTTAGGTACATCCTGGCATGGCTCCAACAGGAACACATTGGATGAGTTGGTCAGGAACACCTACAGACATAGACGACATTAAGACACATTGATGTTGAGCAGGGCAAAACACACAAAACAAGTAGGTAAGACAACAGTGATAACAGACAAAGTGCATGCAGTACTGACATAAAAACACACATCTAAACAGAAAGACAGACCTGCAATGTTGGCTGGATACCAGCCTTGATGTCCCTGTTCTCCCCCTCAGTGAGAAAGCCCCGATTGATGGCACTGCTGAACGAGTAAGTCCTCCCCCAACTGGACGACCGCCTGTGGCCGTGACTCTCTAATGTCTGGTAGAAGACCAGAGGCCAGTCAGTTGGTCAGACCACAATAGTGTGTGTCTGAGATGTTAATTATTGGCAAGTATGTGATTTTGCAAATTTTTTTTGCATTTAAATGCATTTAAAATAAACATTTTCTGTAACAAGTGTGTTACTGGTGTGTTCACTAATCAGTTGACCAATCACATGGCTTACAAGAGATCTTGTATGTACATCTTTAAGATCCAAACTAGGCTTCTTCATATGTGGTCACATTATATGTCTGGTTTAAAAGAAATATCTAAGATATGCTACCAAGCCTTTTGGGGCTTTTACTACATAATAATTAAGCAAAGATTATTAGAAATGTATGGTATGAAAATCTATATTAATGACTGTCTGTGTCAGAGGTTTCACCTGTGCGTGTATGCTGTTAGCCTCTGTGCTGAGTATCTGTTCAGAGCTGTCGTCCACTTCATCAATCTGGGCAGATGTGTCGGGCTCTGTCATGAAGCTGGGCTTCTCCTGCAGGATCCACTTCCTGTACACTTTGATCACCTTCCTGGTTGCTGATGCCTCGCAGGATGGCAGCAGGAAAGCCTAAGAAGGAAGAGCATGGACTTTTAATTGGAAGTATTATTGTATTATGAATGGTTTTTAACAAGGTAGCCTGGTAGTAGGAAGGACCTTAAGTTATGATAACAAATGGTCAGCAGAGGGCGACACAGTACACATTATCACTGTGTCACCACCCAGTCTGCATGCTGATAATGGTTCAAAATAAAAACTATGCAGTACTTACAATATAATTATGTTTTAAATAAAGAAATATTGCATGGTGGCCCCACTGTACCTGGTGGAAGACCTCGTTGACGAAATTCACATTGTCCCTGGTGGACAGCAGGATGGCATGCACCATGTCATAGACATAGCGGTGCTCTTCCTCAATGCTACACAAACTGGAATCGCTAGGCCGTCGATCTGACAGTGTGCTGCTGTTGGAATGGCTCTTCTCAGGCTCCCCTGCTGGCCCATTCGTATCCCCATCTGATGTCTTATCCTTCTCCTGGCTGCTACTGCCTGCAGTGACAGTCTGGACACCGCAGAGACAGTGACAAATGAGAGTCTCTTAGTATGCTACAGGGCTGCCTCCATAAGGTTAAATAACGGGTCGTTAGAGTCTCATTCACAAGAAATTCCTTAGACGACTAGTTGTGTTTATGATCATTTCTGAGGGGAATGAGCTAATGTATTGGTCATTACTATAAAATAATTCTCACCTGAATGTAAGCATAATATTCATTTTGCATTTAATTTCCCTCTAAATTGTTGTGTGTACTACAGAATTTTCTGCATGAGAATGCAGTACTTACTGAAACACTTTCTGTGACCTCACAATTAATGACACGTGTGAATAAACAGTCTTTTGTGCCCAGTTGTCTTTATATAAAAAGTAGTGCTCAGGTGCTGCAAAAATAACTTCCTCCAGTATGCTCCATGACAGTATGAGAAATAAACAACATGCCATGCTCACCTGGATGAGTTTGGGAATGACCTCGGTGCCGTTCTTGGCGCTCTGCGCCACAGCAGCACTGCTGACATACTTCTTCTCCAGGAAGAAGGTGACCAGCCAAGTGATGAAGGCCACACGGGGTGCCAGGTACTGGTCCCTGGTGCAGAAAGTGCTCTCATTGTTCCGCATCACTTGCACATACAAGGGTTTTGGTCTGTGGTGGGGGAGGTCTAATTGAGCAATCCAGCAGAATGACAAGTAAAGGAAGGTGAAGGAGGGTGGGTTAGAAAAAGGACAAAAGGAAAAGAGTATAAGAGAAGAACAAAGAGTGAGAGAGAAATGTTAAACGCCATTTCCAGATGCCTTGCTGGGAAAATGTTCAGTATTTTTCCAGCTAAATGAAAATGTGTAAACAGTATATTATTTCCTATGTTAATATCATACGCATTATGTCCTTCTCTCTACTAAACAATAACAATTTGTTAGTGTAGTTTAACGCACACTTTAATTTAAAAGCACTTTTACAAACTGAAAAGCCTCTGAGGGGTATACCATAAATGAACATTAAAAGGTTTTAGCAAACTAACGTGATTCCATTTAGGGTTTTAAAAAAACTCAATAGTAACTTACCTCAGAAGCTCCTTTGCATAGAAAATAATATAATGCTTACTAACTTTGCCCTCTCTCTTTTTGCACAGACTCACTTATTCTGCACACAGCCCACGCTCCATTAATCTTATTCAAAGCGAATATTGTAAATTATTGTTCCTAAAATACTGTTTAAGAGGTGTTTCTGCACGAAATGACCTAATAACAAAGTGGCAAATGGTACAAATTCAAAATCATGTTAATATCAGACTCAAAATATTATAAAGGTTAACTTTATACACTGTCGAACTGAGATTTTCCTACTGAAATAGCAGCTCTTCAGTGTAAGTACAGTGTGTGTACCTTTGCAGTCATACAATACTCACTTTGAAATAGCTTCAGCACAAAAGCAAATATGTATGTATATTCTGTGTGTCAACTTACCTAATAAAGGCTTGTAGAGATTTGTAAGCTTGGTGAAGGAGGGGAATAGATGTGGAAGGTAGTACTTTTTGAACAGGCTGAAGAGAAACCTGAAGCCTGTGTCCTGGTTCTCTTTGTTCTTCCATTCTAAACTGGATGCCTGGCAGGCAGAGCACAAAGGCAGACAAGGTCAGGCTACAGGGAGAGGAAACGGTTCCAGCATCACTCAGACACTGACAGTATATTGTCTGCAACACAATAGTTTGAAGGTTTCTCTAACAAAACATATACAGAGGGAAAATGGTTTGGGTTAGGCACATAAGATTAACAGGCTGCAACTTTACACACTTAACAACAGACATTGTATTTAGTGCTTCATCATATTGTTGTGCAAGACAGTGATTTAAAACTACCTGAGACTCACAGCAACACCATGACCATGACAACACACACACACTGTGTAACCAGTGAGGTGGAATATATTGAACAAGACTACTATAACATTAAAGAAAAAAATTGATTAAATCATTTTAAGTGTGGCAACTGGTCTGAAGATAAAGTATAGAATAAAGCCTTTAACAGAAATTCAAACATAAATCAGAAAAAAAAAGATAAATCAGGGTCACGTAGGCCCAATGTGCATCACAACTACAGCTGATAGCTTGTGTTCAGTTAGAGTCATGACCGACAAACATTTGCCATCTTATACATGCAACCCTCCACTACAGTATAACCTGTGCCACTGTAGTCACCCCATACAGACAAGGGATTCAGTTCAAAGTTGAGATTAAATAACGATAACCACATTGTGGCTGCTCCATTATCTAGCAAATACTTGTTATTACCTGGATGACCATGTACTTGAGCAGGGTTTCAAGGATATAACAGGTCTGGTCATCTGCAACCTTTTCTCCAACCACAGCTGGAACCAGCGGGGTAATCTCCTCAGGCACCACCTTGGCTGATAAGATCGACAGATGAGTTAAGTGTAAGAGAACAAGAGCTCTGAACTAAAAAGCTAAACTAAAAACCTACATAATCCACTATCAGTTTAGTCTGTTTTATAGGACCTCAGTGACCGCCGTCATCACAGCACATGCTCTAAGAATGTTTCTGAATGTATGTTATGTTATTACAAATGCAAAAATGAAGTGTTCACATTCACCATCAGGGGGGTTGGAGAAGGGGTTGTAAATGATGGTGTCAAGGGTGCAGGGCCCTCTGGATGAGGGCACAGCGGGGAATCCTGGCACCAGACAGGCAAAGATAAGGAACTGCTCCTCAGCACAGTTGTCCCTCAGGGCCTGCAGCCACAGCAGAAAGAGACGGATCCCCTCACAGCGGATCTAAGCAGGAGGAGGTCGGGATATATTAACAGATGTGTACAGCCAGATTTTTTCCCGCTAACATTCACATTAGTGTTATGGTGCATCATGTGGCTTGAAAGTAATAATTTTTTCATATCTTGTGACACTGAAAACAGCACTGACCTTGAATGAATTTCCAGTGTGTAGAAGCTTTTTCAGAATAGAACCTAAAAGAAAGGAACAATTTTGGAGACTTTTGTAAACCAAATATTCAACAGAAGTCTCCTCCACAACAAGCAGACGCAACAAAGAGCACAAAGCTGACAGGGAGGGACATGCCTGTCGTTTCCACTGAGGCAAATTGACCTTGATGGGTGGTTCTGACAAAACTACTGGGGAGAGTGGCAAGGCGTCACATCTTCCTGATGAAAATTAACATCAGTTGGCAGCGACATGCATTCATGAAGGCAATCTGGTTCCGCTGTAATCAAATGAGACATTGCTCTGATTGCTAAATACCTTGGGCGGAAGAGGTCTGTGTGTGTGTGTGTGTGAGTTGGGACATACTCTTGACAGTCTGCAGACAGCACTGTTCTTGTGAGGTCCTTGTGGGCTGTGAAGAAATGTGGGCTAGTTCTTGCAGCAATTTTAAGTTTAGGATTCAGGTTAAAATTGGTAAAAAAAAAACAAACAAACAAAAAAACACAACAAAAAAACTTGAGCTATTGCAGAGGTGTGCTCATGTTTCCAGAAGGTCTTTAACTTACTGATTTTACCCTGACCATCTATCCATGTGTTGTTACAAGGAAAAGGAATTTTGCTAAAGTTATTCTAAAAGTATAGCAAAGCGGATGTGCTCGCATGTGAGTGTGTGAGTTTTAAGTGTGTTTTGTCTAGTCCTTTTTTCATTCTCCTCTTATCATGTTAAATCAATAATAGTTCTATGCTGGACACAAAAAGGTATAAAGAAATGCTTTTATAGGCCTTGGGCTGAGGAGAAAGGGATTTTGAAGTAAGAAGACAGAAGATGATAAAAGGTGTAAAGACTTTCTTTTAAAGGTCTGTGTCAAATGTTTGTGACCTTGCAATTCTCAGGAAAGTGGTTTGTCTTCAAGGGATGAAACCACCACGAGCCACTAATGTCATTCCTGACCTACCCTACCCACCACAAGGAATTTGTCCCAGGGCGCTCAAATCATTTCAGCAATGCCACTGGATGCAGAATGTGATAAAAGAAAAATTATGTAAAAGAAAAAAAGTTATCTTAAGAATTCAATTAAAACTCAGGTATGGCAAGAAGCTATCCAGCCACCACCAGATGTTCTTCAAAGCAGAAGTAAGTGGTGACAGCACAGCATCTTGACCAGTGACAGAACAACCGGTCAGCGCCACAGAGAATTTTATGCAAGTTCAGAAAAAGGCTAAGAGGCAGCCTTAAACCTGTGATGATTTGTTGTCCAATAACTGTAAAAATTGTGAATTTGTCTGGGGCGTCCAACCCCAGATGAGTCTCGATATTTGGAATTACAAGCCTGAGGGGATGGCCAATCTACAACAGTGATCTAGACCTAGACTGTTTAGCTGCCAACGGCTGACAAACAACAGTTATAATTGGGGTTATCGCTTCTTGCAAGGGTTTTCCTTTTTGTGTGGAACTGAAATCATGCCAGCATAATTCAATTACTTATTTGCATTTCAAATGAAGTGCTCATTTGCATTTCCCATTTACATCCCCTTCTAAGACTAATTATTTTCTCTTCATTATGGAAGCCTTAGGCATGGTTATGGTGACATTTTTTGTCCTGAAGTGTATCTTAGAGGTTACAGAAGCATATGGAGGAAAGACACATACACAGTATATAACTACCCATTCAGGAGCAACAGACAGACAAAGCTAAGCATTCAAGGTAGTGCCAAGTGTTGCGTATGGTTAGAGACAACAACGTCTCTAACCATACTCATACGCAACAACGTTAGAGATACATACCTATACTGTGAAACTGCCATCGGTTGTAGATTTTCTCAGGCAGAAGTTGTAAAATTTTCTGAGGAAAAAGGAGAGAAAGTTATGATTCTATTTAACGAGTGATTAGTTATTAGAGTTTGGTACATTTCAGCAATAACAAATGCATAATGTTTAAATTAGGTTGAACAGTAGAGCCTTTTTCCAATCACCATTTACTTTGCTGAAGCACCCTTTAAAACACAACACTAAGTACTGACCAGCTCCAGGCACTACTCTGATTATTCGAATAATTGCATCAGCTTTAAAAACAATGAATTCTTCAAAGTTGATTGAGAGAAAATTAACTATTTGCAAAGATGGAAAATATTCACTGGTTGCAATTTCGAAAATGTTAATACTTTCCTTTTTTTTTTGGGTTTCTGTGATGGTAAACTGAATATCTTGAATGCAGTGTCTTGCACTCCACTTGGCCTAGCATGTCTGTAGATCCCTGTGACACAGGACAGCGCTGGGAAATGTCATCACCTCCCCAACAACCGCTTTACAACTCAATTAGAGCGCCCTAACCTTTCAGCAGCCTATCATTATTCTTGAATGCAGCGACAGGTTAACTGGGTCCCTCTGGAGAGATGTAAAAAAGGTTGGGAGGGCGGCAGATGTGAGTGAGTGAGCAAGGATGGCTAGTTAATAGTCAGTGCACTGTGGGCAACTGATGCCCCAATGGCTCACTTCTCATCAAATCCTAATCACTGACCCAATAAGACTTCATGATTGCAATGTAGAGGTCAAGTCTGTCCTTTACTGCTTTATGTATGCAGCTCTGACCCACTCAAGCACACAACGGACTCTAGTCGGCATGATAAAAAAGCTCATCTGCCCCAGAGAGTGAGAAACACAGGCAAGAGAAGGATACAGAGCATGACACAAATACGCATGAAATAGCAACAAAGGTTTTATCCTCTCCAGCCTTAGATACAAAGTGCTACAGTAGCATATCAGAGAAAGCCTGAGAGACTACAGAGCCTCATTTTATGGTAAGGGAGAAATATTAAACTACCAAATGACAGCTTTTGTAATCTCAAGGATTTTTTTTCTGTGTTGATAAACAAATATTTTGTCATTTTTGTCATTTTTCCACAATAAAATTGAATAAAAACTGCTCTGAAGGATGGCATATGGTAACATTTTTGTGCCCTATGCTACATCAAATTATGCTGAGAGCTGCGATGGTCTAGACGTCATCCTGTGTTTTGAGTGTCTCAGTTTGTCAACAACTTCCTTCTTCCCTTATCACCCTCCATCTTTAACTTTCCCTTCTTGTCCTCTGAGACTAAATCCCTGTCATTATCAGCGACAACGGAGATATTGAAAGACATGCATCACTTAAAGGGGATGCTGGATGACTATCTGTGTTGTTCAATTTCTCTCTGATCCACAGACGTGATGGTATGCGTGTACAGGCGTGTGGCTGCACCTTGCTATTGATCCTGCATGGGATTATTGCATCTCTGCACAAGCTTGGTACTGGCCTCCTTCACTCAGTCTCCTTGGGGCAGCAGCCACATTATGCTAGGCGGTAACACAGCAGGGTAGCCTGCCTAAGCCTCTCCCCGGGTGTGTACGTATGTGTATGTGCGCGCGCGCAAGCAGACACAATAACACTGTCATTCTCTCTTCTTAAAGAGCACCAGGATGAGAGAGTGGGAATGAGATGGAGAAACTTGCTCAGAAAGACTCCCTGCGGAGCTGGAATGGCGGCCGCAACATTGAGGAATTTACTGGCTGATATGAGGCGAACGCAGAGCCTGCCGGACTGAGGGTTGGTGGAGTTACTCTAATCTGCAGCCATACTCCAGCATAAAGATGGGGGCATTACTGAGGTACAACTACAGCCTTAACACATTTACATGATCCGCACTTAGGTTTCCAGTCGCGGGGCCTGAACATGACACAGAATACACTTCTCCAAGAGGTGGTCTACAAGGGCTTTTTGATGGCAGCAACAAACTTGCAGTACTCTCAGAGGAAATAAAGTAATTTACATACTGTTTGGGTTTCTGATACACCTTGAAGATGATTATCTAAGGACAGTGAAGTCTCACAAAGACACTCGAGACACACTAACCTACTAACATACAGCAAACTTGTTAAAACAAGCTGTACATGCAGTAATCAGAAAATGACCAGCGTGTCAATCACATAACAAAACTCACTCATAATAAACCGTGAATAGTAAATAGGGATAAAGGGAAATAGTATTATCCAATAATTATTATCTTTGCATTAAAGCACAACATATTTTGACCTACAAAGGAAAGGAAACCTTGATGCTAAAATCCCTTGTTGACCTCTCATGCACAGTGTGAGAAAAGACGTCAGTTACACACCTGCTTTGTATAAAATGCTTTGTAAGGTGAGTCCACACAGTGTAGACGCAACCAAACTACTTATTTACATGCTAACCAAATTTATTAGCTTGCCCTCAACATTTGCTGGTAAAGTGAATTTAAGCTGTGTACCTCATGACCTAAAGCAAGATGAAATTTAACACCTCAAGGAGTTTTACTTTAGAATAATCTACCAAAATACACTTAACTATGAACAAATTAACATGGATATTTTCATTCTGCCCTGTGGCCAGTGGGTGGCAGTAGGAGAGTGTATTCAAACTCCTCCATAGATCTCAAACTGCCAGCGAGCTCAGCCATCAGGTTTTCCTCTTTGCTCTATATGTGACAGCCGAGGTGCAGCAGGCTCCTTCTAGAACCACTAGAGTTCATGATTATGCATGAATAGTTTTCTACAAAGGATGAAAGCTAAATTAAATGTTAATAAAGCAATATATTTATAAAACAAAGTGTTCATAAATTGAAACTGCATGTGACAAACAGAGTTACCTATGAAAGGTGCCACAGGGCTTTAAAGCCGTTCAGGTTCAAAAGCTAAATCTATGCATAGGTTAAAACACTGCATCAAGATTAATTTCCTCAGCTTGCTCCATGTACAGACCCAAGTTACACTTAGTCAATTTGCATTCATGCATTAACCAATAACCCCCTGCTGGTGAAGTGTCAGTCATAACTAGGTCTGCATAAAGAGGAGAGAGGGAGGAAAAGAAATCACTTAGCTAAATGGCGCTGGGTTAATTTTTCAGCAAAATGTTAGCCACCATGTGGAGGAGAGTTTCAGTGATTCAACCTTTGATGTGCATCAAGAGGAACATGATGCCATTACAACAGACAAAAAATTCTGCAGATGGGTGTTCCTGACACAGAGAGACACTGTGCTGTTCATTACCTGCTTACTAATTACTGACCATTTACATGCGCAGCGCTTAAATGGTGCCTCTCGGTGTGGCACTTAAATGAACATGAGTCACAATCATTCGTCTGTTTGCCATGAACTGCTGCAGGTGGACAATAACATGCCTCATTCCTCCTTAATTGGCCTTCATTTGTGAAGGTTAAGTTTCTGTATTTACTGGTCAAATGTTATTGTTTGCTGTACAGTTCTCATGAAAATAATACCTGGCTTAAGCCTTAGTTTTTTTCCTTTTTGTGTACTATCTGCTTATTCTCCTTAGATTCATCTTAAGTGACCATCCCCTGATTTTCATTTCTGTTTTCTAACAGATAACCTCTTTTGCATTACCACTAAGCTGAAACAAATGCAACTTTTTCCATCAAAATTAAAGTTAACTTGATATAATAAGCAGAATTATCCATATAAGGCCATACAAGTCTCAAATGTTGATGAGGCTTTTTTATAGGATGACAAGGGGAATTCAGAATGCTGAGTCAGGTCCGGATGACAGACGACAGGTCATGGTGAGGTCATATCCTGGACTCAAAGTGGATATGAACAGACTTCCCTCTGAGTTTTGTTGGTCCCACAGCTGTATCTTAACCTGTCCCACAACCTCAGTGGCACCAGAATCGAACTGCTTTCAAACAGTAATGGGTTATACAGGAGCGTAAACAAACTGGACTCCCTCAAGGCCTGAGCAGCTCAATCTGGTCTTGTGACAGTAAAAAGCATTTTTTGTTCCAGAAAGTGATCTCATCTGTTCCAGAAAGTGATCTCATCTGGTGTAGAACTGCACAGACTTTCATTATACTCCGTGTCCATCTAGCACAGCACTACAGCACTATACTCACAACATATTTACCATATTTAAATTTCCTTGCAATTTATCTAAACAGTAGAAAGATGACACATAAAGTGATTAGAAAGAACTACAATATTTTGAGTCCAGTACAATTTAGAAATGAAAAAGAGGGAAATGATCAAACGTTGTCTCTCACACCTGCCTAGTATAGATGCTCTAAAGCTCTCTGTAAACATGTGTGGCACTTGCTATTACAAAAAACCTAAGTTACCACAGGAAAATTATTTTTGTTAGAAGCTTCAGCTTAACATTTGGGACTTGCTGTAAATCTCTCACATGCATTTCCCTATTAAATTTTTCTTCTGTCATTAAACACTCTACCTTCACTGGTGTTCAAGGCACTATACAGTGAAGAGTCCCCACAGCATGATGCTGCCACCACCATGCTGCTTTGAGGTGGGGGATGTGTGTTTCTACTGAAGTGTCACGTTTGACTAAGACTAAAAATAGCACCCAATTGAGAACCTCATTCTGGTGCCATCAGACCATACAACCTTTATCCATTTTGAGTGTCTCATGTGCCTTCTGGTAAACACTAGACAAATGGCATGCTTTTTTCCTCAACAGCAGATTTCTCTTTGCCTTTTCACCATAAAGCTGCAACTGTAAGTCAGGTACCAGGCAATCGCTGTTTTATGCGCAGTGTCTGGCACCTCAGTAACAGACCCCTGTAGCCTCTTGGTATCCTGCTCTAACTACTGTCCATGTCACACTGATGCTCAGTTTTTAAAGGATGGTCTGTTTTGTCTTGCCTTGGCCTGTTATACCTAATGTCTGATCATGATGCAGCTATTGCCAGAGGACTGGCTAACAAGAAGTTCATTATACAAAAGTATTTAACTCACAATCATTTGTCACACCTTGATTACACACAGGTCTCCACTGAACTTGTTACGCAACTTTTAAAAAACAGTTAGCAACATGGTTTAGGTGTGGCACAGTAAGCAGAGTGAATACTCAGGAAAGAAAAAAGAAAAAGGACCTTTCTGTGATTAAAGTAATAAATCAATACTGAATGACTGTTACAAAATGGCAGTTTCTGTATTAAAATAAACCTACAGCAGAGCTATATGAACATAATAGGTGATGTAGATGATTAGAAGGACTTTTCTATCGTTTTTATCTGTCTGTCTTTGGCAGTGTTGTTGCATTCTCACGGAGATGAGATCTCTGTCAGCTCTGCTGCTGTATCACAAGCTGCCATGGTGAATGCCTTCGTGGCATCAGACACAAAGAGATCCTGGAAGGCAATGGCGGAGATGGCTGCTGGTGCAAGTGGGGGTGGGGTGTTCCAGCAGAGTTTAAGGGGGAGGGACAAAAGATTAGCTCCTCTAGATGTCCATTACTCAAACAGGCTAAGCATTGGGGCTCATACCCCCCCCCCCCAAAGTAATTCCCACGTAGCCAGCCCAAAGCAAACACACACACTGCATACATGTACTGTATAAGTTAGCCAGATCTGAACGCAAGGAGACACTCAGGTAATACAGAGTGTGGTGGACTATATTTCCCATGTGCATGGAGAGATGAGGACATAACAGCTTTCCAGGGAAATTCTTACACTTAGTAAGAGGGGCAGTGATGTTGAGCTGGGTTGTTCTTTTTTAACCTGTCATAAAGCATTAAAGTGTGTTACAAAGCACAGACCCGCAAAATGGCTTTTGTCCCACTTATCCATTCATAGCCTACTCTACAAACTGCTCTGAGGCTTTCTGGACAAAGGCTGTTAGGGATTATGTTTTTGTTGGTTGCCTTCTGTGACTAAAGCAAATGATACACAAACAAAAAAGCACTGAGAATTTTGGGTTTATGATAAATATGCCACAAATTTAATTCAGTGTAGGCTACACATAACTGTGCTTGTAGCAGGACAGAAAATGATTAGGATGCACAATCCACTTGACTCAAAATATCATATTAGTTCATCTTTTACTGCATTTGTCATGTCCCTGTATTATATAATATGACCTCTGGGATAACATGATACATATTAGTAGTGCATGTTTGAGAGCACAAATGTACCCATTCATATCATATTCACAATCACATATGATCCAACATGCCTAATCTAATAGGGAGAGAAAGTCCACACAGTGTAGCAGAGCTCAGGATCAAAGCGACCCTGTATCTGTCCTGTACACACCACTCAAAGCAAGCTTATCTTCTCAGTGCACGGGTAAAAGCACACGTCGTCACAGGCAGGGGCTAAAAGGGGACAAATGAGGGTTAAGCTGCTTTCAGTGTTGGTTCTTTTTGAAAAGATGACTCCATAAATATGTAGGAGGCAGGAATCCAGGCTTTATTTACAGTTGGACAACTGGAGGTGTGCGGACAGGCAAGGAAGGTGTCTTGGTGAACTGGGTGTCCATCTAGTGAATTAGTTATGTGTTGTTTTAAACCGATGGGGAGCACCAGTCTTAATGAAAACATTCATTTTTAATAAATATGAAAATGTCTTTCAAACAGCAAGGTAAGAAGACCATACATTATAAACCTGGATTGTTAAGTCTAAATTCTGCGATAGACTGTGAACCTTAATGAACATTATCAGACAAAGAAAATAATGGATGCACTGAAATGCCCTTCTAGGCACATAATACAACAACCAGACAGAGCCAAAAAAACATGGAACGTAATAACATGGAAAAAGAGTCAAAGCTGTATTAGATATGCCAGATTAGCAAATAAGAAACCCATAGCTACAAACAGACAACAGCAGTGTTCGACCGGATTGTACTTGTATCAGTCAGTGAGCCTGAATACAAAGTTAGAGGTCTTTTTGTGTGCTTCATTAGCTGAAATGACCTACTCTGTTAGACATAATGCAAGGAATGCTCCCACACAGTTATCCCAGGTGATCAGAAAAAAGTAGGACAAGACACAATGTACAAAGAGGGACAAGCAGACTGTCCACCATTTTTTTTTATCCTCTGCCATCCTTATAGCCCTGCCCTGAGCAAATGTAACTGGAGAGCAGACTGTTTGTATTGGAAACTAGAGCTGCCTTTGGAGTCAGGTGGGAAAACAAGGCAAGGGACTTTAACCTGCATGTGCAACATAAGAGTGTTCAGAAAAACAGAGGGAGGGGCCACGGCGCCATCAATGCGTTGCACACACAGACACAAGACGTACCTCCTCTGATTTGCATCCACGCCTGAAAACAAGAAATGAACTGAGAGCTCTCCCACAACCTGTCGAAGGCTGGAAAATGAGTGAGCAAAAGCCTTTTTCTCATCTGCAATCACCTCCACTTCATTTCTAGGCTATTTCAGGTTAATTCAGGAAGTAGCCACAGTATGGCACCATGGAAACTGTACTCCCACCCCAGAGTTCAGCAGTAAACAGGTTAAGGCTGTAGCAGCTACCGGTGAAAATCAGAGATGGAGACAGCAATACAGAAAAAGACAGCGTACTTACTTCAAAAATAAAGAGGATAGAGTCCAGCTCCTCCCTTTGAGATTTGTTCCCTGAAACACAAGGAAAGCCCTAGGTTTTTAAACACATAACCAGGAGCTATACTGCATTAGTCTCATCAATAATGTAACAATATTACAGGCAATTTTGTGAACACTTATTCAAAGGAACTTGTGTTACCATGAGAGCATAATCCCAGTGGGAATTAATTCTATACCCCCGATATTGTTAGAGTTATACTGGACATATCCAGAAACTGCTTCTCTGTGGGCTCATGCTCACTGCAGTGTAAATGTGGGGCAGGGGGGAAACAAATGCATGCTGTAACATTTAACCATGGAGAGCAGGGAAAAGGTTAATTATTGAACCACCATTAAGGGTGGGTTACAACTAGTGAGTGTACAGTTCACGAAAAAGAAAAAACAAACATCTGTACTAACCTTTTTGTTTTAAGTTGCTTTCCAGTGTAATGAAATTTTCATAGAAGATAAAATAAATCTGAGAACAGTTGCTCTCGAAGAACGGCTTCAGTTCACTCTTGTCAATGATATCTGTGAAAAAAAAGGAAATGCAGTCAATGACATGCAAAATGGCTTAAAGGTTGCATTGTGATACAGCGATACAATCCATGAATACATTTAAATAAACAACAGATTACCATTCATGTTTGGTCTTAATATCATATATATATGTATAATGTAACTTTTCTCAATCAACAGCCATCACCAACATTGATCCAAATATTTCTATTGTGCTGAACTGATATACCAGGCTAGCATTTGATTTTGTCAGCCCTGCTGTATAAGGATTTAAATTAAGAGATTAGGAAAATTGAACAAAACTACCACAATAAATAATTTATCAGACTATTTGGAATCACCTGAATGCTTCTGAGCAGTCCTGTGAGCGTCTTTCATTTAAAGCTGCTACTGTCTCTTTAATTCATAAGTGACAATATTTAACATTAACGTTTACACAGAGGACTTTCCACTTGTTTACCATTTTGCAGACCACATCTGTTTTACATCAAGGCAAATTGCTTCATTTCCTTACCATGCGTAACTTTTACCTGCAATCATTAGTGGAATGAAGACAGGCTTTCTGGAGGTCTTGAGAAACAACTTTGCCTCCCAATCTGATCATTTCATAATCTCTGAATAAGTGCAGAGACTTCTAAAAAACATCCCTTTTCCGTTCAAAGAGCTGCCATGATGCATAATAAAAACTTCATGTGCAAAGGTGCACATCTTTTTAATGGAAACTCACATCATTGTGCTACTGAACTTGTGTTCAACTCTCGCAGAGATTATTCTGTTCCCTGCTGCAGACTTATACACTGCTCGGCAATATGTTGATTACCACTGACAAGAGGGGTGTGTTACATTCCCAGGATTTTCTACACTTTCTGCAAAACTAAAGCATGACATAAATGTACTGTATATCTGATGATGTTCCAGCCTACAGAACAATTCACATTTTCTTCAAAGCATTTCAGTCACTATTTAGGATGTTAGTTTCAAGAATCAAGAATCATTTATTGTCATTCGTCATTGTTTTAACATGACGAAACTGAGATTTAAATGTAAATATATAGTAAAAATATGTAATATGTACACAAATATCCAAATCCAAAGTCCAAAGTTGCAGCGGCAATGTACAGTAGGGGGGTGGGTCTCAGTTGTTCAGGTTCTGTCAAGTGCATGTCTCAAGTTCTCAATAGGGGAAATGCATTGTACAGCTCTGGGGAAAAAGCTGTTTTTCAGTCTGGTAGTTGTTGTCTTTATGTTTCTGTACCGCCTTCCAGAGGGAAGCGCATGCGAACAGTCCATTACTGCCCGGGTGGGTAAGGTCATCGGCTCATGACAATATGTCGGGCCTTCTTCTGCATCCAGCCAGCGTATATTGAGTCCAGGTCTGGAAGAGGACTTCCCACAATCCCCTGTGCTGTTTTCACCACTTGAGCTAAGTCTTTTCGGTCTTGTGCAGTGCAGCTGCCATACCACACTGCTGGCACTGAGACAGAGGATGCTCTCTATTGCGGCCCTGTAGAAGTTTGTCAGGAGCTGAGGGGAGAGTCCAGCACGTTTCAGCTTCCTGAGGAAGAATAGTCTTTGTTGCTTTGTGGATGCCCAGGAATTTGATATTGTCGACACGCTCAACTGCTTCACCGTGGATGAGGAGAGGAGCGTGCTCTGTCCTCCTGGACCTCCTGTAGTCCACTATTGGCCCTTTTCCACTAGTACCTACTCTGCTCGACTCGACTTCGCCTTTTGGTTTGTACGCGTTTCCATTACGCTTTTAGTACCTGGTACTTTTCGTAGTAACTACACTACTCGGCCGGGGTTCCAAGCGAGCTGAGTCGAGCAAATGCGAAAATGTGACGTCGGCAGACGGCAGGCCACTGATTGGCCAGGGCGTGACGTCACTAGATGCGTCGGGAGAGCGACTCGTTCATAAGAGTCAACCGCGCCATTTTTAAAACGCAATAACAACAACAAACACGATCAGAGATGGCTGCACAGAAATCAACCCCGCGGAGCAACGACAAAGGTGCAGACATTTCTTCCGTCTGGTGGCCTCCATTGCTCCATAGTCGCTTTCGTGTTTGTGTCGCATAACAAATGACGTCCGCTGGAGTTTCGGCCGCGTTGCCACAACGACCCCACCCACGCTGAGGTGGTATTCTATTGTAATGGAAAACGACCAGAAACTGAGTCGAGTCAGTCGAAGTCGAGTCCCGAGGAACCCCGAGGCGAGCCGAGTGAGGTACTAGTGGAAAAGGGCCACTATGACCTTCCTTGGTCTTGCTGGTGTTCAGAACAAGGTTGTTGTTTGAGCACCACTGAGTAAGGTGCTGGATCTCCTCTCTGTAGTGGGTCTCATCATTGTCCGATATGAGGCCCACTATGGTGGTGTTGTCTGCAAACTTTACGACTGGTGTTTGTGGAATGGATGGCAGAACAGTCACTGGTGAAGAGAGTGAAGAGGGCTGGGCTGAGCACGCAGCCCTGTGGTGTGCCTGTGCTCAGGACCAGTGTAGAGGATGTGTTGTCCCCGATTCTCACCACCTGAGGCCTGTTGGTAAGGAAGTCTCTTATCCAATGGCACAGCGATGAGGGCAGTCCCAGGTTTTGGAGCCTTTCAGTATCAGCTTTGTCCGGGATCACTGTGTTGAAGGGCTGAACTGAAGTCCACAAATAGCATCCTCACGTAGGTGTTAGGAAGCTGCAGATGGGTCAGGGCTGTGTGAAGTGCAATGGAGACTGCATCCTCTGTCGACCTGTTCTCCCTGTATGCGAACTGATATTGATCCAGACCAGCAGGGATGATGTCTTTGATGTTGCTTTAGGACGATCCTCTCAAAGCACTTCATGATGACCGGAGTTAGAGCAACAGGGCGGTAGTCATTTAGGCAGGTGACAGCAGATTTTTTAGGCACAGGCACAATGATAGGAGGTTTTGAGGCTGACAGGAACTGTAGCAAGCTGCAGGGACAGGTTGAAAATGTCCAGAAAAACTCCTGCCAGTTGGTCTGCACACAATTTCAGAGTGCGACCAGACACCTTATCTGGTCCTTCAGCTTTCCTGATGTTGTCAGGGGCTTTGAGTAGGGGCTTCACTGTGCTGTCCAGCCATGGTTTTTGATTTGGGAAAACCCTGATGGTGGACTATGGGGGAAGGTGGTCTGGATCGTGGCTACAATAGTTAATGAGGGAAATAGATGGTACATGTGTACAGTTACAAACAGACTGGCACTGACAGAATCCCAAATTCTTCATGTAATGAACCCCTATTATATGCCATACGTATACAACTGTGGTAATGAGATAGGCCTGGTCTGAACAATCAAATATAGGCCAGGAGGAGTCCTGGCACAATCATGGCAATTAAGGTTCACCTTCTGTTGCGGTTTTCCCTCTACCACATGGCATACTGGAAGACTTCCAGAAGCTGTCCAGCTCATGGGGAGTGCTGGAATTATGTAGTGTGAGACAAAGACTGTGGTTGTCTTTGCCCTGCAACTAACGTAAAGATAATGAAGACTCATGGTGGGAAAACAGAGTAAAAAGCATGGCTGCCTTTAGTTTTCACCCTCTATATAGGAAAACCCGGCAAAGCATCATATGAGAATCCATGGTGGCTGACTGGCTCTGAAACTGGGCTGAGGTCTAACACGAGACTAGGAGCTGGATCCACATGTGCCACAAAAGTGATCAATAAAGTCTTAAAACACTCATCTATAGCAAAAGGGATTGGATCTCTGCATTTTTTAAATTGCATTTGTTCTACTTTGTGTTTAACAGCAGCAAAAAAAAAAAACACATCCAATGCCCAGACTCCTCAAAAGGCGACACTTCATTAGATGCTCTTAGCTCCTGGCATTAAGCTAATCACATCTGCTCAGCTCACATTTAAGCACAAACACGAGTGCACACTCTCACACACACTGTGGACCTTCAGGAAAACTTTAATGACAGAAGTAATGACAGTCCGTGCAGTGACTTTGGTCTTACAGCCCATGAAAAGTACATACAGCAATTCTCTGATGAGTGAATTATCGGAGGCTATAGGTCAAGACAAAGGTTTCTGGTAAGCGGTAACACTACAATAACACTACAATTGTGGGAAATACTTCACCTGACAAAAATGCAATGCACCATTTATATGGTGTTTGGTTACAGAAATACAGAATATACTGGTCTCATTCCACAGTTATTAGCACTGGTTTCTTTGAGCTGGCAGCATCAGCTAACCTACCTGGAACATCTTCAGTAAAGATAGCTGGAATGACAAGGTGCTGTGTAATACCAAAACAACACTCCTGCCTGAAAATCCCACAAGCCATCATGGAGATGCAGTCAACTGTGAAGACTTGACTACAGGTTTTATTCAGACAAACACAAGTCAAAGACCAAAAACTTCTGCTATATTGCTAAAGGTGGCTAAAAAGGATTGTCCATAAGTCACTTTAATGGTACAAATATATTTTGTTTTTGTGAATTTAGTCCATACTGTTTTTTTACGCCTCAAATCGCAGCTGTTGCAAACCTAAAAAATGCTTTCTGAATCGTGCAGGTGATTCTGCAATAGAACTACTCAAGTTACTAAAGACCAGAAATGTGAAACTAATACGAGAGGGTTGGGGTCTTAACAATTAAATCTAAATACAAAATCTATATATCAAGCAGGTCTAGTCAGTGCAAATGGTGTACCTGTGTACATGAGAAAGATACAGGAAGAGCAGAGAGGAAGTCTGCATAATAATGTGTGCGCAACTCTAATTTGAATATTGTTGGGTGTGTGGGGAGTAGACGGGGGGCGGGTCAATTTCATATGTCATGCTGCATGTCACAGGGGCCACCATGTTGTGCTCTCCAGCCTTCAAACTCACTGCTCCCCATCTGCTCAAATGCCTCTAACCAGCCACTGAAGCAGGATGGATGAAGGGAGAGGCCTTAAGGGAAAAAAAGAAAAATGTAAAAAAGATCACGGGCCTTCTTACAGCAAGTAAGGATCTCAGGTGGATGCTGACCATCTTGAAAAAGGCTGACAAGACACTGATCATCCTTATAGGAGTGAAATCCAGACAGAGACGGTCAAACTTTAAAATGAAAGGGGTATCGGTATAATTCTGTCGAACTCTCATAAAATATGTCAAAGAGTCAAAAGAAGCACTCATTCTCACACACGAGCAAAGCCATCTGTTTACTAAGTGTTTATGGAGATAATATGGACCAAACCACAGATCAAATTATTATTATACTATGCTAATAATGATCTTCAGGCATGTTCTCCTCTTTTTTCCTGCTCTCTGGTTTAGGTCTTTCCTTTTTGTAAAAGAAATGATTAGTTGAAAAGATGAAGTTGTACAATT
This sequence comes from Scortum barcoo, assembly GCA_023238725.1. Lineage (NCBI taxonomy): Eukaryota > Metazoa > Chordata > Actinopteri > Centrarchiformes > Terapontidae > Scortum > Scortum barcoo. The sequence goes on along the minus strand of CM041539.1, from coordinate 17,703,263 downwards.
GCTGTCAGTAACATCCGGCGACTCTTCACTCAATGGGCTTCACTTACTTCTCAGGTAACAGCGTGCGCGCAGAAAAGGACAGAACCTGTTCTTCAGGCCCTGGGAATGCAGCAGATGACACTGTATCCTCTGAGCCCGACAAGATAAATGTGTCCCTCAACTGACACCCCTCTGTCTGCAAGACTCTCATGTCACAGGCAGGAAAAAAAGAGTGCTGGATGAACGGCAGCTGTGGAGAGCACAGTGATGACACAGAGCCGTTATGGTGGGAGGAAACTTAGCTTAACACTGGTGAGTGCAGCTGAATGAGCCTATAACCCGGCTCTCTTGTTTTCAGAACCCCTCTGTTTGAGGAAGCAAAGTTAATGCCAGCACTCAGTGTTGTGACTCACAGATAATAGAACTTCTTGTAGAGGGGAAAGTGCTGGAGAACTAATAAAAAGGAAAAGGGAAAGGATGGAGGGGTGCTAAGAAAACCCAGCCAAGTTCAGTAACAAAACAAACCAGGGGTCAATTGTTGCCACAGATGCTATCCCAGTAATTCCACTTCTTATCAACTGAAGCTAAATACTGAGCTATTGCCCATCAGCTGCCTAAACCACAGTAAAGTGGCTATGCTGCAAGGGGATTATTAAGTCAGCCTCATTGTTAGCTGACAAAAAAAACTGTGTGAACAAAGGCCTAGATACTGCTGACAGTGATAACCTAATGATGCAGAGACCAGCAATCTTCTTTGGTAGAATTAATAAACACATGCCAAACAGACCAGCCATGCCAGGTTTGGGTCAGATGACACTTCTCTCAATTGTGATCCGTTTCCTGTTAACTGTCAGCAAAGGGCAGATGTTCCCACCCTGTGTGAGAGGACCAGCTGGAAAATAATAATGCAAAGCCAGAGCTGAGGGACAAAATATAATATTTTGGAGGTCAAAAAAAACAAAAACAAAAACACAGCATCTCCTCAAAATGATCCATGAAAGCAGATATTTTAAACTCACTGCCACTTCCACAAAAGCCCTGAGGATAAATATCCCACCCAAATGTCAAAGATTATGCCGTTATGTTCTAACATCTGGCTGGTTAAATGGAATTCTGACATTTCATGACGTCACTGAGGGTCTCCTTATGTCTCTCTGTGACTTCTGGGGACAAGGGTGAAGGGGTGGGTTGAACTGCTCAGTCCCACACAGTATTATATAACCCTATGACATGCCATTGGTGCACAAGTACTTCACCTAAGGTAACCGTGGAAAGAAGGACACCATCCATGTGGTGGACAAAGCAGCATAATTTTAAGCTTCACCTGAATAATTAGTGTCTCCTTCTGTTGCTTGCTATTCTAATGAACTGGTGGTAAACTGAATTTGCCCAGCAAGCATTAAGAGAGGGCACACAGTAGTGTGCACATAGGGCTTGTTAGCCAAATGGGTGAAGGTCATCTAGTCAGCTGAGCCTACGGTATATTTACACGATCAAAACCAAACAACTGGCTGCTCTGCCCGCAGCTCCCTGTTCAAACTTAATCAGTGCACGATGCATGCAATAATAAGTGCTCACATTGAATGTTCAAAGGTTGTGTCAAACCATATTTGACCCTCTGGGTAATTTGCAATGTATGATGTTTATACCTCCTGAAACAGAATCATTAATATGCCATGTCTTACTCAAAAAGCAGTCTAATCAGGCCTTTGATCAGACATACAATCATTTGCATTAGCTCTGGGCTGGCAAACACTGCAGGTGCACTACATTCTTGCCAGCAAGGAGATGAGGAGAGAGAAAAGGCTGATATGTTTCTTTGGCAGAATGCTCAAATCAGACACAGAGGACTCTTTAAGGGCCCCGGCAGAGGGATGCCTGGAGGGCGCCAACACATAGTGGCAGAGATATGGGGGTGGCAGCTAATGTGGAGGCTTGATGGATGCACCATAGAGGGCGCTTTACTCCCTGGCAGTTGTCTACAAACAAAGAAGGACCATGAGAAAATTAAAAATATTGCACAGCATTGATCATTCAGGATTTTTTTTTGGCAGGCAATATATTTCAATCCACCTATTTTTAGGGAAAGAAAACTACCAAAGCCACGTTTAAGCTGCCTTGCATTTTCACACACTGAATAAGAAATGTGGTTAAAACATTTTTAAAATCATATTTGCTCCCCACAGTTTAACATTTGATCACATGTGACAAATAAACTTGACTGACTGGTTTTCTTTTTCAAGTTGTTACTAAAGAAACAAAAGTTGCAAATACAAGAAACAAAATTATTTCTTAAATGTATGTTATGGACATTTAAATGATATATTGTCTTTTATGTGCTGTTTTCCTTGACTGCACTGAAAAGAAAAACAGACAGATCAGCTTTGTGACCCATGGCTGGGTGAGGAGGTTGATATTTCACCGTAGTAAAACAAGTTTAATCATAAATCTGTTGAAACCAGCTGAGGAGGGCAAGTCTGTCACATGATTTTACAGCGTTACAACAGGCAGTGGGCTGTGTGAGCCTCATTTGAGGCCTTGATAACACACAGCTGCTTCTAATACTGTTGACTGTGCTCCAAACTGTGCCAGTCTGGAGATGTCAATCATAATTCAGCACGCACTGGGAAAAATTGACATTCCTTATCAGGGGGTCGATTGGAGCCAATTCACTTATTTTTTCTCTATCGACATTGACAAGAGACTCATCTTCTGTGGATTGGTTTATCTTATAGAGCTTTCAGTTTACAGCATAGCAATACTGGACTTTGTGAGCCTGTAGCAGGCTGGATGATTTCAGGCTACCATAGATAGTCAGGAGAAAACATATATACAGATAATTGTATACACAGAAAATGATTAACATGATAACATAATGATTAATGATTACTGCCAGACGAAAAGCAGTGGAGAAAAGCACACAGCTCTCTCTGAGATGACAGAGGCACAATATGAGCTCCAACTCATATAAGCTATACCAGTCTGCAATAACTTAACCTTCTTTCAAATGTCAATACGCTTGTAATGGCACTGAAGTAGTAATGGGAAGCTCAATATAAATGCTACAACAGAGCATGATCATATCATTCAGGGTTCAGCACAAAGCAGCTGCATTAAAACAAATCCAGGAAATGTAAATCATTATGAAAAGGACCTTTCCTGCGATCACTTCTGGTGCATATGATTTCATTACAGAGTCTCTGTGCCAAACACTGCATGGACGCCTCTTAACTTTCAGCCAATGTCTTACTGTGTAACAGATTGGGGCCTTTGGGTCTATGTAGCGCACAGTGTGAACGAGTCATGGCCGAGCTGGTGAAGCCTGACCTCATCCCAGTCTGAGCTCACACATTGGAGAGTGGCTTATCTCGGCATTTAATGCTTAAGAGCTGTTAAACTGACAACTTTCACTTTCCTTCACAGGTACCCCTAAAATCCTTAAGGCAGAAAAAAAATGACCAACATCAACAAATCTTCACTTCCTGCAAAGGTTTAAAATGCCACAATTCACCACAATGCGTGTGTGCTGTAGCAAGCAACTCTACCTACAAAGTCCTTTCAAGTTTCATTCTAAAATGAAGACATATACTGGTTGAATCTTGTGTTTGTTGTCTGTTCATTTATAATTCTAAAATGCAAACAAGTCAAGGGAGTCAAAAGGAAGGCAGCCTTGAAGAATTTGATTTTTATTGGGAACAGAAGAAACATCAGCCCTAATTAATGTAATAAGGAAAACAAGGGCAGTTTCTCAGGGACATAAAATAATGAAAAAAGAAACCATTTTTTCTTACCTACATTACTGACTTTCCACTTTTAGTCCCTTTAAACCCTTCATTTGTGTTTACTTTTTCAGGCAACCATGTTTTCCTCCAAAAAAATTAAAACTAAATATTGTGACAACAATTCCTTAATTATAAATATTTTTGACATTCCCTTTTTTTTTTTTTTACCACAGTTCATCACTCAGTGTTTCACAAGACGGTTACCAATGTAAAATTTGCTCTTTAACAACTCTGTATAACAATCTTCTGACACTGTAAGCCAAAGCTAAGTGTTTATTTTTCTCTGGCTTTAAACCTGGAAATCCAAAACAGATTAGCAGGAGCTTGGGCACTGAAAAAGGCAACATGAATTATAAATCCACTTTGAGATGAAATCTTTTTAACGAGCGGTGTGGCAGTAAACGGCAGGTCTTGGACTAGGTTTGGCTATTGTAAAAGCAGGACAGGTAAACAGTATAACTAGACAAACTGGTTTTCCGTGTGCTGTGTTAAATCACTCAGATATCATCCACCGCAGAACACAGAGTACCGGTGTTTCTCTATCTCCAGCTCTCCGGCAGGCCGGCAGCTAAAAGAAAAAAGCCTTTCATTCAACACCATGTGATTTTTTATATTTGAAATTTTGGTTGTAAGGAAGCTTAGAAACACATGACAGCAATACCACAGACTGAAAACACAAAAACAAAACCAGGAACCATTTCAAAGCTTGCTGTACAGTTGGGAAAGCTAAAAACATCCTAGAGGTTAACTGAATGTTTATATTTAGAGATTTTACAACATGTAGCCTAATGAAAACAAATCTATAACCAGTTAGCTCAGAGCCTCTTCAAGAAATAATGGTTAGCTAGAAAGAAAAAAGTAGCACTAAAAAGTATTCAGTAGAGCGCTAAAAATAGTTAACTTTTTTTATCCTGGCATAGTAGTTTGCAATTCTAATGGCCCAGGGATTGCAGCACAGGGCTTCTTTATACTGCCAAATGCTTATCTCGACACTGCCACCGGTTAAGAGGAAGCCACATGCATGCAACCTTAAAAGCAGGGTTAAAAAAAAAAAAAAAAAAAAAAAAAAGTTGAGGAGAGATTGAGTTAATGTTCCCCCTTTATTCTGACCAACTGAAGCCAGGTGACTTAACAGTTTTATTAATCTGACTGGAAAAAGAGTGTCCAAAAAAGCCCAAATGCAGTTTTACAGTATGCTCAGTTAAAGCTGACACTATGTCGCCCATCACCCCTAGTGACTGTATCTCAGCACTCTCAACTACAGATGCTTCACAACATACTGGTTTGTGGTCATACTTATTTCTGGAGAGTGCTGGCTTATATATTTATTCATCTGTACAGTGTCAAAGCCTCATATGAGTTGTAGTTATGGATGCTGACAACATAAGCATTGTTTTATCTTTGTTCATTTTTTTAATTTTTCTATTCAACGTCTCCTGTAAAACTTGATAGGACAGAGGACAGAGCTTGGGCTCTCATTTTTACTGCCTCTATGTGTTTTTCTTCCAACTAATTTTAGGCAGTGAGAAAACATTCAGGCAGCCTTTCTATGATTTCGATATGCGGGCTGAACCTGATTCCCTATCTCAAGAAGAGCATGACTGATATTGGCAGTTTGAAATCCAAAATCGTTTGTTAAAATGATTCCACCTAGCTATTTACACCTGAAGCTAAAATCATGCAACCTTGTGTTACTCCATCATCTAAATGTGCAGAACAGCCAAACATGTCTAATTTCTTCTTTAAAATCTCATTTTCAAGCAGTTCTGCAGAGCTGATGCTAAGGGCAAGAGCTTAGATGCTAAATGCCAAGACCATAATGACCAAAGCTGTTATCATAATAGGCAACACCAGATAAAGACCTGTTAATGGCCGTCTAGTGTCACCTAACCTCAACAGCAGACAATTTATTCACTAACAAACGGCTACATACTGATGTATTTTGATTGATTTGTATTTCTACTTACCCAAAAGGAAGTCTCACACTGCTTCAAATGCTGTATTCTCATCTTCAAATCAAGACTGTCTTGTATTTTGGCCAGTGGTGCAATTGAAATAAATATGTACAGATTTATTTTCACGTAAGAGTCTATTTGTGTTAATCAGTGTCACAAAAGCTTCAACAATCCACTATGATTTATAAGCCCTGTATTTTCGTTGTGAAACAAAGCACTGCAAAAACTGAAAATATGATCATGCATATCTGTTAGAACACAGTAGCTTGTGGATTTTTATTCTTTATCACAACAGTATATAGACTCAACTTCAATCAACTTCAGTGTATGAAATAATGAAATAAGACAAGAAGCCTCAAGACTCTGAAAAGTTATTAAAACCCATTTATAACTGCTTAGTATGGCAGTTATATTCAACAACACTTGGACAAAAAAATGTTAAGTGTCAATATAATGCCCACATAGTGTGGGATGAAAGAAGTTATTCACAAGTGTGAGCCGAGTGTTTTACAAAAGGAGAGAATCAGAAGAGTGATCTCAGCATTTACTTCAGCCACACAGAGGACCTTCTTGAGAGCTCTTCCAGTGTTGGTATCATTGTTTCCTCTAGTGCTTCAACTTGTGATTTCTTCTTATAACAGCAGCACTTTCAGTTGACCCTGACTCCAGCACACACACACAGAAAAGTCATTTTATTTCTTCCGAAGATGAGTGCAACGATTCCTAAAAAAAAAAAAAAAAAAAAAAACTGCCTTTGACTGCAAACTCACTAACACACCCACAAACAAACACACCTGACTGTTATCACTAACAACACTTGCACACATTCACTGTTGTTCCCATGCAGTTCTCCAACAGGTTCAAACTTGTTTACACCAAGTGCAAAGAACAACAAACAATACCTACTTAAAATAAAGCTAGTTCAGTTTTATTAGATGATATTTGTTATTTGTCCTTCAACCAGAGGGCCCAAGATAATAAGCTCCAGGTCTGGTCAACAGCTGACCTGGCACTCTGTCCTCTGCGTGCAGTGAGCAAGTGAATAAAGAAGTATCTCCTCAGGGAAGCAATGGGTATTCCCCCAGACAAACACTCTTGTGTATGGTCAAATTAGTGAGAGATTTCCTACATTACCGCTAGCAGCTTGACCCTCAACTGCTGTAAGCAGCTGTAAGCGACAGCAAATGCAGAACGTGTTGCCACCGAGCTTTAGAATGACTTTGAGCAGGAAAGAGTGAGAGGACTAGTCGTTTGTGCCTCCATTGAGAGTAGCAGCAAGTGATCAGGTGGTTTGCTGGACTCCTGTAATTAACAACCTCAGCCAAATCCAGCCAGGCATGACCAGCAAATTAACATGCAGCAGCTTTCACACTCTATCCCACAGATCTGCTCAGTGAGCAGAAAACCAATACAGGGCCACTCTGAAAATAGCCCGGACCGCAGACTGTCCTTTTAAGTCCAATACTGTCATACTACCACTTGATTCAACAAGCTGGTTTAACAGATTACTGGTCTTTTTACTACAAAGCCCCAGAGACAAAGAGATACAACTTGTAATTCTATATAGTTTTATGGACAATGAATTTGTGAGTGCAACAAGATTTGCAAGCTGCCAATAACTAACCTTGATATTAACGCTGACATGTAGAACTAATTCTCTGCCATCACAGGCTACGATTTTATAATCATCATATGAGGAAATGAAGCTCACCACCCTTCCCTTTCATCAAGGGCAAATGCTGCTGTTGCAACTATAATGAACGCTATGATTTACAAAAATACAAAAAGGCTGTTTCTAGTGGGGTTTCTGGCACAACTTACTAGGTGCACCTATTTCCACAGTGCATGGAGAAGGGAATTAAATCTGAAAAGGTCAAAACTCCAGGGACACTTGTAGTTGACAGAACAACTTTACTGTTACAGCATAGTTTTTCGGCTTGAGAAGAGCTGCACCTTTCTTGTTCAAGGTCCAAATATGGTGTCACCATATTAAGTCTTTTATTGGGAACTTCCTTTGCCTCTCTGCCAGGGAATGTGATTGTCCTGCAACCACATGACAATAAGCCCAACCCACCTGTGCAGGTGCGCCACTGGCCATTTGTATGGATATATTTGACCGATTGTGTTTTATATATGTTTTTACCATTTTAAAACTTTTTTCTGCTTCATACCTACCCTGTTTAAATGTTTCCTGATGATGACCCTAATTGAGGCCACACACTTTAAAGTGTCGGCCTAACAATAAAGTTGTCGCTGGAGTTTTGACCTCTGCGGCATTGAAAGGAGGCCAGCTATATTCCCTGAAGTCCCTGTCCTCCACAGCACCCCATCTCTCATCACTGCTTCCTGTCCACACAGGAAACACAAGCACCAAGAGGAAATCCTTCCTCATCTGAAACACGGTGAAATCAGCAAGGTTCGGGGACATCAACAGGCAGGCCCTCCTATCAGCTGTTGGACAAACAGACTAGCCTTATCTTTAACTTCACATAAGGGAAAAAAAAACACAGAGGACATGCAGAGCACAGTATTGACCTCCACTTTGGTTGCACTAGTCTTGACACTGAAACTGTGCTACAACAGCAGAAAGTTCTAACCGTACTAACTTCCCACAGAATTTGCTCAAGCTTCTGAAAACTATTGAGCCGATAGTGGCCATCACAGTTGTGCCACTGTGCAAGAAATCAATAACAGCACAAATGCCACAATGAAAAGGTTACAAACAAGGATGCATCAATCAAATAAATGGTTCAAACCTCCAAACCCAAACTCAGTTTGTTCACCAACTTTGACTGCAACTGCAGACACATCTTCGCTGTCAAGCTTTGCCTAAAGGTGCCCAATTGTCCATCAAATTGGACTGGGAGGTATTAATGCAGTTCACAGTCCAGAGTCAGAGGGTTTGCACATAGACGTAGTTTGACTTGGTATGTAGGTGCATTACATATATAGCTAGTAAAGTGAAAAGTATAAGAAAAGGAAAAACTGACTACAAATACTGCAAGTCAAAAGCAGCTTAAATATAAAAATATACAATAAATAATAGCAAAATACTAGATAATAAAATATCTAGAATAATATGAAAGATATAGATATAGACAATATGACTGTAATTTCAAGAAAAGAACTGTGTAGATTTATTCAGGACTGTGTAAAATGTTATCCTAGAATGTGCGAGAGTTCACAGTTTTTAAATTCAGCTGAAGAATTAAGAATATTTGCAATGTGCAAAGATAGGTGTGCACACTGTAAATTATTGTAACTTGTAGTAGAGGTGGAGGTATAGAGTTAGTGCCAGTGGGGGTTCTAGTGTCTTGATGAACAGTTGTTGAATATGATCTTGTGAAACGTACCAATACAGACAGAGATGTAATACGTAATTGAATATATAGTACATTACTCTGTAGTTACAAACATATGATGTGTTGATTAAACTCCACATCAAACTGCATTACCTTGAAGTTCAGCCCAAAGAGAGATGATGAGAGACCAAACTCTACGAGTACAGAGCAACACCTGAGCATAAAGTGACCTACTTGGACTGAAATTCTCAAGAGAAAGCATGTCTTACTGTGTGTTTCACTGATAATGAATCCACTGCAGTTTCCCTCATATCTCACAATTCCCCCCGACAACTTTCTGCCTTTCCACACTTCCCCAAAGTACTCACTGACAATGTTTTGCCTGTGATGCAATGAGTATAAGACAAGTGTATATGCACATATACCATGAGGGTCATCTTGGTGGTAACATAGAGAGTCTACTCAGGTGGGATACAAACAGATCTGTGTATCTGCATACCTTAAAATACAAATAAAGATCTGCTGTAGAGTTTCACATACATGTCTAGGTTATATTTTTAAGTCATTTGAACAAAGTATACATCGTCTGCCTTCTGACTTTCATGTTGTGCAAGGTGGATTTGGCATTCAGATGCACAGTGGCAGAGAAATCCACTATATGGACTCTTTAGAGCATCATGATAGTTGATCAATGAATAAATGCTTGAAAGTGGATTTGGAAACAGGTCCCATTATGTGTAATACTAAACTCTGACGTACAGCACAAGTTAGCCTACTACAGGGCAAAATACATGTCTGCTTTGATAATCACAAGAGGGAAGACAGGGTTGCTACACAGCAGCTAATGCACTTCCTTGTCCTATGACAAAAACAAATGGCTCAAACAGTACAGTTACATTTCCCATCATCGTCAAATCATCATCAAACACCTGCAGGGTGCAGTAACTTGATAGCAGCTAAACCAGCTGTGCATTTCAACCTAAAGTACATAAACGTGTCCTATGCTGCTCACTGAAAAGTTGCCATTATTATGCTTTCTTCTTCTTTTCTTTTTTTATAACCAACCAGGATGACAGAGGATTAAACAACAACACAAAGCTGCATCTGCTGCTGCACAAGTGATGCCCTGACAAGGCAGCATCAGTTAGCATCGGCTGGCTAGTTAGCCGCAAAGGGGGGGTAGCTCAGCTTTAGACATGCCTCACCACAGTGCATTAAAAAAATAAAATAAAATAAATGGAAATAGGCGGCGAGGGGCCAACACGTCAAACCGTAGTGGTGGTTTTCATCTGACATTTTCGTCTAACCTGTCAGGTATCTCGCATTACATAGTGTTGCAGTGACAGCCGGCTAGCTAACCTGACGCCTTGTGTTTAGCAGGCTAGCTCGACTTAGCTGCTCGGCGGCGCAGCATCAAGACAGAGAGAGAGAGAGAAAAAAAAGGAAAAACAACAACCCGGTGACATTTCGCTCACCTAACAGCGACCGGAGGTGTTTGAGCCGGGTCAGCACATCCTTCTTTGGGTCCAGAACTTTCTGTGTAGATTTCTTGACGTCTCCATGCCCCCTGCGAGTGAACATACCGCTGCGAGATGCGACCGTGGCAGCCGAAATCACCTGCGCCTCACCATGCACCGAGCCTCCGGTGTGACTGTCACCGTCCGCACCGCCTCTCCGTGCCTGCTCGGTAAACACTCCTCAGACGGCTCGCCGCTCTCCTGCTCTTTTTTTCCGCTGTGGGTGTGTAAACACGGAAGCCCGGCAGAGAAGAGGAGGGGTCACATTAAACGCGTACGCCTCCTTGTTTATAACCCGTCCACCTTGCACTTCCAAGTTGTTTGTCCCCCCCCGTGCATTTTCATTTATTTTCATCAGCTTTTCATTGTTTTTGTTTTGTTTGTTTGTTTCAGGCCGCGCTACTGGCTTGTGCAAACGCATGTTTTTGTCTCCTTCAAGTTTCATACTGCTGCGTCTTAAAACATTGAGGATTGAGCTTGAGTCCTGCAGGAAATTTCATGTTGATGACTGGCACTGGTGTTCAGTGTAAAACAGGAACTTATCGATAACACTTGATTTCATACAAAGGAGGTCTGATTAAAGGAGGCTGTCACAGCTCCCAAGCGCCCCCTGCTGTTTGAAACAGCTCAACGCTGCGGCACAGGGGATGTGGGCGCATCTGTCTGACTGTTTGTTTGGTCATGCATTTCACTTTGACAATAACAAAATAAAAATGCATGAAAAGGAAGAGAGAAACAGGGGTTTTCAAAGGTGACATTTTTCAGATCAGATGGTTTGTATGTTTAGGATAACTCTAGGGCTGCAACTATTGGTAGATTACTTTCTCAATTTTTTTCCCCATGTGAAATATAAGTGAAAAAACAAAACTGTCATATTAAAGCAGCTTGTTTTGTCCAGCCAACACTCAAAAACCCAGATATCTTTAGTTTATATTTAAAAAAGACAAAGAAATTAAGCAAATATTCACATTTGAGGAAGTGCAACCAGTGATTGCTTAGAGCATTTTTTGTTAAAAAAAATTTAAAAAAAGGTTTTATGTAAATAGGTTTTTCACCAATACACTAGACTTTACAATACACTTCAGCTTTTCCATGGGCTTAAAAAATGTAAATGTAAAGCCACTCATGCCCAGTGTGAGATTCAGTTTTAGCAAATAACAAAGTGACCCAAAGTGCAAGTAATGATGTACCTTATCATTCAACTCATTCAACAGTAGAACAGAGGTCTTGTACATTTCGATGTATGCAGTGCATGAATACATCTGGCACGCATGTTTGATATTGAAAAGAAACTGGGTAACCACAGTGTATAGGTTTAATTAACACATTATTATGACAAATACAGCTTGTACACTCATTCATTTTTTGTCATTACAAGAAGAACCACAACTAGACAGTTTTAATAACATTGACAGTTAAATGTTTCAGTCACAGTGCTCTGTTATTGTGTATGTTAGCTCACTGACATGGCTTATTCACTTTGTCACACCTAAATTGAATAGAATCATTGTTAACGTTATTAATTACACCTTTGCTTTTCCTGCTATGAGAAGCGAAAATTGTGCAAATGTGTCTCCTGTAAGAAAGTCTATTAAATGTCAGTTCAATGTTGAATCTGAGACAACATGCTGTATTATGAGTGTGAAATGATCATTCATCCCGCTGTAGTTAATTTCAGCTCAAACATCATCTCGGTGTAGTCAAAGCTTGTATTAAGGATACTGCATGTCCCACTATTTTTTGCACCAATTGTTACAATGCACTTATGAATGAACCATAAAGTCTGGATGAAAAAGATCAGCATATTTTGACATTCACAGGAAGAGACATTTGCAAAGAGAAAAAACGGTATAACAGCTTCACTGCTGATTCAAGCTGCTGCCACTTGACACTTTAAACTGGAAGTCTTGATGAATGAATATAAAAATACGAGGAGATTTTTAAATAGAGGAGTTCCTGCACTTAAAGTAAACTTGGGGTTATGCTAAATTGAACAGAGTTCAGTGTGCTCATAACTTTAATGGATTTTCAAAATAATTTGTTCTACATGGTTGTGCAGACAGCAAATTCCATCTTGGAAATGAAGAAAAAAAGTGTTTATGTTCTGAGATGAATCTTAAGTTTGACAAAATTGGATGCATCCGTTAATCAATCCTAATAAACTGACATTCTGTGCAATCTCACACTTTCGCTTGTCTGAACCTATCTGTCTTATTTTGGAGGCAATTAATTTTGAGGCTAAGCTGGGAAAATCATTTTATTAACACATTTTAGACACATCTCACTGAAGACAGAGCTTCGACTGTACTGAGTTAAAATGGAGTTCAAGTTTGCCACACATAATTTTTTTTTTTGCAAACCCAGTATTAAAGTCTACTAATAGTAAAAATAAACAAATATTTATAACTGTGCCACTGTTCCCCCATCACATATCCGATTATTATATTATTGTATTTTTTCCAGACATAAAATAAAATAAAATAAAATATAAAAATAAAATAAAGCCTTATCATATAAAAGAATAGATATATTTTCTTTTCATTTTACTCACAAAAACTTAAAGTGAGTGTTCTGAGATGACCATATTTACCAGGAGATGGCGCCTAAACCCTTGGTGGTTTGAGGCAAACAAACATACCAATACAAGCTACAAATGTCATTGAGTTTTGGTTTATTTTCAGGACTAAAAAGTAAAATATGTGCCTGGCCTCCAAATATACCAGCATTATTGCAAAAAAAGTGATAGAATTAATTCATATGGCATTAGCGAGAGAAACAATAACCAAATGAGATGGGAGAAAAGTGTCATGACGAAGAAGTAAAATAAAAGCATAAACTAGAGTACCACTGTAAAGGATCCTATGCTCTCAATAAAGAAGACTGTATTTTATTTCATCTACCACCCCCTCATACTGAGCGCTGACAATGTTGTGAGAGTGTTTGTCTCCCTTTTCAAGGTTCTCCACAATGGATGTCTTGAATGACGGGAGAAGGAACAGAGGGTAGTGAGAGCGGAGGCCAATGAGGAGGAGTGAAAAGAGGAGTAAAATCAGCCTTTGCCCTGCAGTTTGGTATGACACTCATTATCTGAAGTGGGCCATTCTGAGAAAGGAGGAGGTTGCCTGTCACAACAGATGTTGATTACACAAAACAGGGTAGTTTGGAAGGATGCGTGAATAAAACACAAGCTCACACACACACAAGCTCCCTCTCTCTCTCTCTCTCTCTCTCTCTCTCTCTCTCTCTCCACACACACACACACTCACACACACACACACACACACACACAGGGTTATTGTTGGTGCTTTGTCACCAGTCTTAATTGATTGTAATTACCATTCCTTCTTGGCAAACCTCCCCTGTTCTTGAAGTGCAGGTTATTGCTCATTATCTAAGATGGCATGGACCTACAATAATCTATCAAAAATAACAATGGGACCGGATGTTTTCCTCCCCCTCTAATCCTGCACCTGGAAGTAGTTCGGGTCCGGCTCATTTCTGAAATGATATACGGTAGAATAAGACAATTCAACTTTATGGTCTGCCGTAGAGCCCTACACTGCTTTCTCCAAGAGAGTTCAATGCCGAATGATACAATTACTTTTCCAACTGTGGCATTATTTTTTGAATGAGATCTTTTATTTGAAAATGCAATTTCCAGAGCATAAACCATTATAAATTATTCTTCCTCATGCAGGCCTAGAATTTCCAATTGCCAGGGCCTGGCAGAGAACTGAAGACCTCATCACGACCAAATGGTGGCACTGTAGCCTCACAAATGCACACCCGCCTTCTCATGGCCAGGCTGCCGGACTGATTCCAATCCAAGGTTTGAAAAGCACTTGTCTGCTCTAAATTGTTCTTATAAAGAGCTTGGAAATACTTGACTTTTCTCCTTATGTGGTTATGGATTTCCTTTTTGTACAATTAAGTGCCATTAAAAGCTAATGTATCCTGTTAAACCACATTAAGGTGTTGGGGTGGACAGTGGCACAGTTATCCATCCGCATATTGTCAATAGGAGCCCACTTTTAGATTTTTTGAAATCTATATTGGACCATTCAGAAACTTCTGGATGAAAAGGATCAAAAGGGAAATGTCCACAGGGCCGCTGATTTTCTGGCTATGAGACCACCCACAGCTGCTGACATAGAGGAGCTATGGAGCAATGAAATGATGAAACAAAACCAGTCTGTGTTTGACTTACCCAGGTTCATAGACCTATTGTGTATAATAAGAAAGCCTAAGGGATTTTTAAAAAATCTTTTTATACACTACTTTTCATTTTGTGCTAGTTATGGATTTGTAGGGAGTAATCATAAATATATAAATTCATAAAACAGTATTAAATTGTAAAATTTAAAAAATATTAAAAAAAATATTTCAGGCCCCCTCATATATTATAATGTAGAATTATTATGTTGGATATCTTGATGCATTTGTTAACAGCAGGTTCTGCAAATAAGGCACAAGCAAGAGCCTGTAATTTGAGATTACAGCTCCCACCAGGGGTCGTCATGGTGCCCTTAACTGCCAAGGTTATCTCACAATTAGCAAGTTCAAAGCACAACATTTAGACTTATACAGCCCATTTCTTTTATTTACTGACTTACATACTTTCCAACTGAAAATGTCAAATAGCACGATCGCTCCTTATCTTTGAAACACTACAAATATGAAGCTCTGTATATGGATATAAGCAATTTCTGAATCTAGTGTTTGTAATGCACACTGTAGTTTGGAGCACATCTCCATAGAGGTTAATGAGGGGGCACTCTGAAGTAATTAAAACAAGAGCATTATAAGGCAGCAGTTTCACATAAGGTACTCATAGCAACATAGCCCATACTTAATTAAAACTCGTTGCTGACAGCATTTTGTATCTTCTCAGGTAATCTGCTGTGAAATTAATAAGGAGGGAGAATTAAATGACTAATGCCGGCACAGAAAGGCTATTTTTTTTCTGCAGTATGCATGACAGGGGTCTCTATCTGGAATGCGTGATCCTTATTGCGCTGAAAAATACTTCTTCAGGTTCTCATCGTAATCTGATTCCAATTTCACTTATGGTGTGACACCGTAGCGGCAAGCCAGGGGAACGTTTAATTGAAATGTCCATGCTTTTAATTGGATTCTGTTAAGATGTGAAATTACCTCCTGTATTACAGTCTTGTACCTTTAAATGCTGATACAGAATGGTTTCCAGCAGTGATCAGTTAAGGAGCTGAAATAATGCCTCCATTCAGCGGCGCGTCAGTTGTGCAGAGGCAAAAGAACATTCTTGAATGTAAAGACAAGCTGTTCAACCTGGGCCTAGCATTTCAAAGACAGACAGCTATCTAGTGAAACAAATTGTTGTTTTTAACACGATAGTGCTTGAGAGACAATGCAACGCTTAAGCATCATCAAACTCTAAAACATCACAGTCAGGCTAAAACATTAGTCTTTATCATGATACCGTATTTAGACCTGCAGATGTCCATTACTAATAATGCAGTGACTGCCAGATAACCGCTGCAGGGCTGCTGAACCAGGCATTCATGATATCATAGTTGAACTGAAGGTGTTAGCATCAGGCTCTGACATGCTCAGGTAACGTGTGGGTGGTAGGCAGCAAAGCTTCCCTCACCTCCTCGAGGGTTGTGCACTTCCAACCTGCTACATTGAGATTTGTGAATTTTCCCTTTCTGGGCCCCGTGTCACCCTGCTGTGGCTGCGCAAAACATCCCTGCCTCCTCCACCTACATCCATGACCCCCTCTGATAAGCTTGGAGTTCATCCCTTTCACTGATTAGTTTGCTGGCAGATTGAATGCCCATGTCTACAGCCCTGTGTCACCCGGGCTGGCTCTACCTGTGTGTGGTTGGATCAGCAGGTGGCTGGCACACTGTCCAGTGTGATACTGAAACCATTATTTATACATAGCAGTTCTCTGTCGGCACAGCAAAGCCTCGTTCCCCACCTCAGAGAGGATGTATGGTGGGTATATGACATAGTTGGTTATTTCATAATTCTAGAAAAACAGGGTATGCCTTGATTGATGCAAGAGATGTACTGTATTGAAATAACTTGCAGAAATGGTTAGTGATTCTTGGATTCATATTCTGTGTGAGTGAGGATCCTGAAAATGTGAGGTCATTAGTAACTTCTCTGCCAAAATCCCCTCTCTTCAGTGCACTGCGTGTGTATGTGTGTGTGGTTTGCGTGAATTCACATGTGTTTGTTTGTTTACTGTGCCACTGCTGGCCCAAGTTGGAGCCACAGGAGTGTGAAATAACAAGCACAAGAGGGATTTCACGCCTTTACAGAGCTGAAAAGGTATGTTTTTTTCAGACAACTCAGTCCATTTCCATCACTGACCAACTTTGTTTACTTCCCACTAGTCACTGCCTACCTATTTCCTAAAACCCCACACAATTCAATAGCAACATTATATATGGATTCCCACGGGTATAGCGTGTCCAGGTTTGCTTATGCTACACCTCTGGCCCGTTTTATCGCTGTTATCAATGGCACGAGGTGCATCATTAGAAAAAGACAAACAGCCCAGTTTCTTTTGGGGGGGCAGAAACCCTGACAGAAAATCAATGCTCAGTTTCCCATGAGCACCTAATTAGCTGGACACTTGTGCACTGTTGAAACACGGGCCGGATCTCTTTGTCTGCTGAGTCGATCAGGTGAAATGCATGAAAGACACCACCTTCAGAGCTGATAAAGTGTCAGAGAGGTGAGAAGTAAACACATAAGTGACACTTATGTGTTTACTTCTCTTAGCACATTTCACACCCACTATATGCTTTGTCCATATATATATATATATATATATATATATATATATATATATATATATATATATATATATATATATATATATATATATATATATATATATATATATATATATATATATATATGTATATATATATATATATATATATATATATATATAGACACATATATGTGTGTGTGTGTGTGTCTGTGACTGGGTCAAAGGCTGAGGTTTCATTCATTTGGCTATAACACAAGGTCAGGAAACAAGTGCTGAATATAGAATTTTAAGTTGAGTGCCATCAGCTTATGGTCTAGTACGTGCTGCATAGCTGCCTCAATTGGTCTCTCACTAGAAATTCTAAACATTCAATAAAAAAGGGAAGAGGTGGGTTAAAAAAAATCTAAAATGTCCAATCTTATTCTATAACCTGTTGAGTGACACTTGCGAATTTCCACTATGGACAAGGTGGCAGTACAAACGCAGATAGACGAAGGGGAATAAAAGGGCCTTCTCATGACAAACTTTCTGGAAATGTCAGGCTTTCATGCTTTTGAGAAGACCTATTTCATATCTATTACAGCAGGCATTCTGTGTCCGATATTTCAGATTTCAGTCCTCCCCGCACTGCAAATCCTCTGCCAATCTTCTGCCCTTAAGAATCTCTGCCAGCCGTGATGCAATATTCCCCCTACCTCCTCTCTCCCCCTTTTGATGTGACAGAACAAACCGCGACCTATTAGGATTAAGGCTTTGAAAAGATCTTTGAAGCCGCTCAAGGTTCCTTTAAACTGGGGAATGACAATATGAGCTGTGTGGCAGCAGATGCTGAATGGAGTGATTGCTAGTCCTCCTCAGCGAGGTCTGCTGTCACTGAACACACAGACATGCAAACACTCACACATGCGAGTGCGTCTGCGAGTGCACTCACACACAAACAATTGCAGCATCCACCCTTTACCCAAAGCGCAGCAGTTGTCTTTTACAGTACATGTATTGTGCTAACAAATGCAGATTTGGTTCAGCACTTTTCTTTCTTTCTTTTTTTTTTTTTGCAGTGTTTTGCTGTGAATTGTCAGGGCTGAGTTTGGCTCCGAGCCTTTGCTGTATCTGATCTGCTGCCCGGGATGAAAACAAACAAACGTGACAATACGTTGCATTTTCTCCTTTAATGATCTGTTTCTGTTTAGGACACAGTCATGTCAAAAGCATCATCGGAGGCAGGATGCTGAAATGTGAAGGACGGGGGTAAACACGGAGGGATGTGGGCTGCTGGAAACAGACTTGAAAGAGAGAAGTCGTAACCCACTTGTGTGTACTAACGATGTCTGTATGAGTGCATGCGAATGAGAGTTTTGTGTCTTCTTGAAACATAATGGCATGCTGTGGGAGCAGTTTATCTGGCTGAAAATTAAAGGAGTTCAAGGTGTCTCACTTCTCAGCGCGAGCATTCTCAAAAGCACAGAAGAATTTTCATTTTATCTTTTTTTTTTCATGGTGCCTCAACACTGACAGCACATCTGATGATGCTGGAATGATGGAATGTCGTGCTGCTGCAAAGGAGAGCAAATTAAGTAAAAATGACATCCTGAATGCTGCCTATACACCTTACTTCAGTCGCGTAGACATGGCAGAGTGCAAATACCATTGCCATGCATCTCCCGCAATCAAAAAAGAATTTAGCTTTCATTTATCTAATCATTCCTCTGAATATCCCTTATCATACCTGCCTCGCCCCCTGAGGTAGCCAAGGACAGATGCGATATCAAATATTCAAACTGGGTGATTCCTGGAGAGATTTATCATGGCAAATTTCACAGGCGATCCTATTTAGATATTCACTGTCTGTTTTCCGCTGTGTCTGGGTTTAAACATGCCCCGGTGTGAGATGTCACCGAGAGACAGTCACTACAGATAGCTGGTCTGTGGAGAAATGAAGCCATGGGACACACAGGGTAAAGGCTTCTCAGTACACAGTCAGAGAGACAAGTTCTCAGGGAGCTGCCACCATAGAGCACATATTGATCTGCCATTGCATCTTATCTTTGTGACTCTAGATTAAAATGCTCAACACTGGCTCTCCCTCTCTCCCTCTGCCAGGCTGAAGGCCTTTCTATATCCCTGAGTGGAGGAGCTCTAATCTCCCCATGAAGTAGTGGGAGCCTATCGCTGGCAGAAAAACGCACAGTTCTCACTGTAGAAAAAGGGGAGCTCAGAAATTAACCGGCTTAAAATGCTCCCCATCTAAAGAGTAACTTGAATGATAATCAGGTTTGATCCGTGTTGTGCGTCTTTTGATGCTGCTGGTTGTTTCCCTTTACAGAGTGTTTGCTCCGTGAGATTTCTGACTTTTCTCCCCCCTCTCCATTCCCCCGCTCCCCCTTTTCCACTCTTTCTTCTTCTTCAGGCACTGTTATCGTAATCCAAACAATTGGCTGTTGTAACTGTATGTATTCCTCTTGTGGGAAATGGCTGGGAATCAGATCCTCTTGGGTCTTGTTTAATGTCCTGTCCAAATGAGCGGGGAAGAGTTGAAGCTCTGACAAAACTGGGCAGGAATAAAGGGGAGAAAGCCTGGGCAGACAGACGGATGAGCCTCAGGCTCCAGGGCTTTGACATTGGCCAAACAAACGTTTGTTTTTCAAAGTGTTTTTATAGTAGGGTGGATTAAGGCGGATGTGGACCAAAGTCCCCCCCACCACCCCTGCCCATCCATGGTCTTGTCAAACGGTGCATTGAGGAGAGGGGTCGCACCTGTTAGGGCAGCCCAGAGGAGCAGGACCAGGATGATATTGAGCAGGGCTTTGTGGGTATCAGAGTCAAAACAAAGCTGTCAGCCAGGGCTCATTCATCTTTGATGTTCATTGATGAGGAAACTGGTGGGCCTCAACAGGGCATTGTTTCCTCTAAGTGGTGCCCATTGATAGCCAGAAAGCCACGTTTGTTTTTAGTCTCTGACGGGTGGAGCTCATTTTAAAAGGCTTAATGGTGCATTTAACCAGTCCAAAACACAGTGCTTTGGAGCCCTCCTTGCACCATTGGCTCGGGCTTGTCTTCTTGCTTCCTAAATGGGCTATAAACAATAATAAAATGCTAATCATGTGTGAATGGCCAACACCGGTGGGCATGCATGTATCGTCAAAGCCCTGGGCTCTTCTAAATGCCTGCTGTGACAAATCAAGATCCAGGAACGAGAGCATTTGACTGCCACCGTGTCTGCTTCCTGGCCCATTCTCCACCTCTCCACTCTCTTTGTCATAAAAACCTGGATAGCCTTCATAAAGTGCATTTCTCATGCTATTGTTCAGCTAATCATATCCTCTCCAACAATTTCAGGATGTGACAAGATAAGATAGGGAATATTAATGCCGTATCGCTTCATCTCAAATTATGAAAATGTGCGGATGGGGGGAGGGCATCTAGGGAGGAAATAGAAATCAATTTGTAGCGCTTCCATTTTGTATATTGCCTTGAAAAGAAAACAGTCATTTTCCATGTTATCTACCTCAAATCCTATTAGAATCAGGTTAATTTAGTGGCAACAATTTCAAAACGTTATCGTACCATCATATCAGCTGATGTCTTTGAGTGCTCTCTGTTTGCAAGGTGTAAATGTTCAAATTTAATATTATGTTAGATACCGTATCTGACTGATGCATGATCTTGGATATCACTTGCAGAATGGTGGAGGCAGGACCACCACATTAATTAAACTCTCTTATTGTAATAAGCTTACCATGTGGTCCACCTTTGAATAAAGTGAATGCAACTGTACCATTGATGCAAATCCTTCCATCCGCTACGATAAAATGCCAAGTTGTTAACCATTCAACAGTAGCATGACCTTATTGCCTTGTTTTTTTTAATCTTCCCTTGTATTCATATTTCTCTATTCCTGCATTGAACCAAAATTAATTAGTGAGAAATTCCACCATGCTTATAGTAAATATATACACACACACACACACTATATATATATATATATATATATATATATATATATATATATATATATATATATTATACTACAGCCAAGAAAGATAGAAGAGTACCCTGCATGATTTTGTTATTAAAATGGTTTGCAAGTTTCAAACCTTCCACACGGAGATTCATGCTCATAATTTACCACTATAGATCCTGAATTCATGAATATCAATGTGTCTGACTCAAGAGCTCGCCCCTATTGTTGTAATAGAATCAAGGGCTCTTGCCTCGTTTCAGCGCAGGTGTATCAAGAATGCACAGCCACATCTTACCTTAAATAAGGGTCTCTGTTTACACCTTCAAAGCACTGGAAGGAGAAGCTCTCACAGAGTTTCTTTTCCTCTCCCTCCTGATTGTTTGCAAGCTTGATTCGCTTGGATTCTTAAATGATAGGCTCATATAGAGTCCCAGACTTTGTTTACGTGGCTGCGTATTGGCTGGCTGCCTCCTTAAGCGTGAGGAGATATGCAAGAGCAATCAAATATTTCTATGGCTTGTATAAATGATGGTGGATGGGAGAGGAAGTTTGAATTTTTCACTCCTCATTTGTGGTTCAATTGCCAGAGTGTGTATTGCCTGTTTTTCCGGAAAGAAAATAGATGGCTTTGTCACTCAGTATGCATAAACGGTTGGTCTGTTTGTTGTACGCTGTCAACGGAAATGATAGCAATTCTATTTGTCTTATGAGAAAGACATTGTTACAAAGTCCGAATAGCAGTTTTCATGAAAGGGATTGTTTGTCCATTCTGAAGTTATTTTCGTCAGACATTATATGACATATCTCCATGAACCCTTTCAAATGCTGAAACCCCTGTCACGGTGTGATATGTTAAGAGGTAAGCAGCAAAGAAACTTGACATTTTTCGTCCGCACACACACCTCCGTTATTTTTGACGGAACGCAGTTTGACAAACCGCCCTCCTTATTTCTGCACAATAGTGTGTAGAATTCAGTGGTGGTATCGAGCAAAAAAACTTGATGAAAGTACAGGTAATTATGAGCTACTCATCCAACACTAATAGTATATCACGGAGATTACAATTTGTCTCTTTATCCAAAATGACAGACTGTCACACACACAGCCCGTCCACGTCTACCTTGCAGTCTCATATCATTCGGCACTTGAACCAAACATATATTTCTATCAAGGCGCGGGAGAATAGCATCCTCCGTTTGGCGCAGAGGAGGTGAGTCCCCTTCCATCTTCACGAGAGAGGGAGAGAGAAAGAGAGGGGGAGAGAGAGTGGGTACCTCTCTTTTGTTCACTCCCCTCTCTAACTGGTAGTGTTTGACTTCCCCCAGCCAGGAGTGGGTAATTCTGGAGCCCTGTGTGAGGTTGTTAGATCACTGAGGCCCAAGACAGCACCATTCTTTGCAGACCCTTGACAGCAAATATGTGGTAATGATATTGTCTCCTGCTGGGTAATAACACACAATTCAGACTGCCACATACTGCAGTCGCCGGGGAAAAAATGGAGGGGAGCGAAAAAAAAAGAATTACACTGAAGTACTGGAGGAAAATGACCGGAGAAATGTCTTCAACCTGAAGTGCTATATTGAAAAAATTCACTCCTGCAGGACACTGCAGCGGGAGCAACTGTTTCATTCCCCTCTTCTCAGGGTGGTGTGGCACAGAACACAACAGCCAGTGCTGTCTGTAATAGGAACAAGGTGGTTTCCATGCAAATGTCCATTTCTGTGCAGTTTGTTTTCTTCTCTTTTTATCATTATGTTTTCACTCTGGCATTTTAAAGAGTCCTATTCAGTACCTGAATGCTACCTGAATGAATGCTGAATACGATTACTGTGGCTGTTTAACAAAAACCATGGCTTCAAATGACTAAAGCCCTTTGTGTCCATACAACACACTGCATAGTGTTTAGTCTAAACAGCATTTTTCTACTACGGAGACCTTCCATTGTTAACTAGACCACACTGGCAGCTTCAACCTTGACCTTTGTGTTGCTCCACTTGGTACTCGGCTTGTAACTGTCAACACCATCCATCACTGGCCAATCAGGGCCTGCGATGGGGGCCGGTCCCCCTGCTGTACTGTGAAATTGTGGCATGTGATCCTTAATGTGCGTGAAGTAGACAAGGCCTTGACACAAAGCATCACGCTTCAGGGGGGCTCCTCTGTGCTAGTCTATTAGCCTCCCGCTGTGCCCCTGGCTGGCTGGACTTATTCCTAGGGATAAGTTGGAATAATAGCGTTATGTCTGCATGCCTCTGAGACACCAGCCTTAGCCTTCCTCAGGCCCAGGGCTGGCTGTCAGTCAAAGCCCTGACCAGTTAGACATGACGTGAAGGACATTACATCTGCTGAGTCCAGTGCGCCACTTACATATCAACAGTTAAAAGGGTTAAAAAACAATTTTTTTAAAAAAGACAAATTGTGACCGATATGGAGGATATTTGACCATCCTCAGCTCCAAATGAACCCTTCTCATGTCGTCAAAATGATCTCCATGATCTTAGATACAGACCTTGTTTCTCTGTAGAGCATAAGAGTGACAGACAGAGCTAGAGAGAGGGAGATAGAGGGAGGGAGAGGGAGAGGAGAGAGAGAGAGAGAGACTCCATCTCCTTATTCATACATTTGACTGCCAGAGCAGCATTGTGCAATGGGCTAAAATAAATGAGAGCACCATGTAAAAAGGTAGCCTTGATACCGCGCGACTGGGTGCAAAAGGGAGGCACATTGAAATGGAAGAATTCATCTTTTCTATCAGCCTCTCCGCTCAAGAGTTGAACCAGGTATTCAAATGGGTTCAATCTCAGCCGCTCAGATTTGCATAACACAGACAGATGAACTCAAGTGATCGAATTGGGCTAGGTGGAGTGAAAAAAAGGAAAAGAAAATGAATTTCCAAGCGAATTAGGAAAAGTGATGGAGACGGCAAAGGGTACATTATTTATTTTTCACACTGAAATAATTACGGAATTAACCTTTCCTTCCAATGTGACAGCCCTCTAAACCCTCTTTATCACCGTGAATTTGATGTACTGGACTCTCTTGGAAAGAACTTGACTCTTTTGATGAATAAAACCGCATTTGCCTATTATCTCCGCAGAGGCTATGTTTCCCTCTCGCCACCATACCGGCGTCTGTTTTACCATTGGTCCAAGCCGGTCAGCTGATCCGCACCGGTCGGCTGAGCTCCACCCGGATATCATGTTTTGTTGTCTATCAGTGATGTAACACTAATGCCTGTGCAACTTCCCAGTGACTGGCAATGACCACTATAGAGTCACAACACTGCAGGAGGGGAAAAAGCAATTTCATGGTTCACTCTGTGGTTAATGTGCTGCTGTAATCTTTAGAGAGGCTTGTCTTTTTTGTTTAAGTTTCACAGAATAAAGGGTTGGACTATCGTGAGCTCAGGCCAATTAATCACTGGGCTAAAAGGTGGCGGGAAGCCATCCACTGGGAATGGGCCGCGGTGAGAGTGCGTGTCTATTTGCGTGTGTTTGCATGAGCGAATAAGTCCTTTCAAAAGGAGTCAGTCTTTCATTTGCTGCCGTATGCGCTGGCATCGGCTGGTGTGTATGTATTTACCTGAGTGTGCAGTATGTGCTTTATTGAGGTGGTTTGGGGGGTGGGTGTACTTTACTGAGTGTACCTTTTGTGTGTGTTTGCGTGCTGTGCTCACACAGTCAGGTAAGGCTCTCTAATTGCTGCAAGGTGCATTAGCACTCATCCGTCTCTCTCTCCCACTCTCTCTCTCTCTCGTGCGCCCCGTGTCTTTGTTTTTTCTCTCAGTGCCAGTCTGCAGGCCAGAAGACAATCAGACCAGAAGGGTCATTTTCTGCAAGAGCTCACCTCCCTCCTCTAAGCCCGGCCGCTGACAGGCTCACGCTCGGCAGGAACCCTAAATTAACACTTGACGTCTGCGAGGCTCAGCCCTGATGAGGCTGCAGAGAGACAAAATGTCAGAAAACAAACACTCCATCATTTTTGCTTCATTTCCTCCACAGCTGGGGAAACACACTCACCTGGAGGGCTTGAGAGGGCTTCGGTGACACTCACTCCCCTATCTGTTGCCGTGGATCAGCCCTGGTGCCTACGGGCCAAGGTGAGAGGTTGAGACCAAGTAAGAATGGAGGGATGCTGAGTAGGAACGGGTAATTAATGAATTGTTATCAAGACGCAACTGGAGAGAGAACTGACTCGCTTGACACCTGTTGGATGTATCTGAACTCCACTTTCTTTATTCTAACACATTGAAACAGAAATTGGATTATGACCTATAAATATGGAGCGATCAACATGTATTTTTTAAAGGCAAGGTATACAAAATACAAGCACGTTTTTGTTTTGGATTTTTTTGCAAAAAAAATTAATTTCTTTATTTCCCTTCATTTGGATTGCATTCACCTCCGTTCAGCCATTACAAAGTTAATGATTTGTTTTCCTGAGCACATCAACAACAACCCTTGTAATTATTCCTCACTGGGGATGTGCACAACACTAGGACTCAACACTGTAGAGTAGTATGATACTATTTGAAGCCTACTTCAAACACAGTGCCCCCAGCGAGTTCTGATAGCGCCAGTGTCTATTTTATTATTTGCTTTATCTCTTTGTTGCGTGAGAGTTTATTTGTTTACATGAGAGGGATTGGAGGTTTGGTGATCTGAGCAAATTGCAGCAGAAAGTACTTCAGATGGGAATGACTGTAATTAGCATGCTCTTAAATGTGGAACGCTCTCCTAATGTTTTTGTTTACGTGGGGCAGCTGATCTGTGACTCGGTGCGGGGGTGGCCCACAGGCAGGTTAAAATCACTTGTCATGCCAGAGATCATCATTATGAGCTTACAATTGGTCAGTGTTGAGGAACAATCAATGCAGCGCCAGGTAGACACTCTACAACCAGCCTATGCTGTGAGATTTTCTGTGTAATTTTGTATTTATAGTTGTGTTCTCCAGAGTGGATAATTTGAAAACATGAGTGCATTTATGTGTGTGTGTGTGGTCATGCTTGCTCATATGTTTTGGCTCATTTTTTCTTTTTTTTTCAAGATTACTGAACTGCCTTTCCTTAATCTCTGCATCTACACTGAAGCATATGTTCCATGACACTCATTAAAAGTCAATTAAGAATTTGCTGCTGTGCCCAGTTATTCAGTCAGTGATTATATTTCACTGGAGGATAATATCCAGGTAAATTAAGATTTCGATTGAATTCAGCCCTGGTTGCCGCTGCATCTCCATTTCACATCACAGAACAATTGAGATCTTATCGTGGATTAAAGTGGGGGATATTACACCTAATTTAAAATATGCACATCTACAACTGCACACACAGCTTCAGCATCCGCCATGATATTGTGAAAAAAAAGGAGAAGAAGAGCGAAACAATTAAGCGCCTTACGCACAAAACTCAAAAGGCTGTGAGATACGATTCATCAAATTGGCAGAGGAATTCAGGGCGGAAACACTGCCTTAAAGAGTTCTTAAGAAAGATGAAGGGAGGCAGCTAAAGAGAAGGGGACACGAAAGGAGCAAAGAGGAGACAGGAAGTGGGGAAACACTGCAAAGGGGGGTGCCATGGTAGTCAGGTGACAGTGTGACAAAGTTGTGCTTGTTTAAAATGGAAATCTTCCCAGACTTCCTCTCTCTTGCCCTCTCTCCCTCCCTCAGCCCCCCCAGAGCCCATTGCGAACGCTAAGCTCCGGCATCTGAAGTGGCAACACTTGAGATGGTGAAAGTGACAACATCTTAACATAAGCTGAGGGGCTAAAGTGAAAGTCAGTGCGAACCCCCAACCAACCTCTCTTTCCACCCACATCCTTCACCCCTGCTCTGTCATCCCGCTTACCCAGCACCCCCCACGCCCCCCCCCGCACGCTTTCACACAGGCCACACAGTAACCATGCTGTGGCTGCTTGGACATCCAACTTGCCCACTTCAGTGGAAAAGTCTCAGGTTGAGAGACTGCTTGTGATTTAAAAAAGTGAAAATAAAAGGTGAAAAGTTGAGAAGGAAGGAATCTTTCTCTGCCTCCTTTCTTTCTATGTTTCACTGTCATCGTTGGTCCTTCCTTCCACTTCCAGTCACAGGTGCCTCCAAACAGAACTGGAAGCATGTAATCCGCCCAAATCCAGCCTCTTCCGAGGAGTGTAAAACCAGGAATGTTCTGTGGGGGTCACTGGATTAGACAGAATTCATGGTGGTAGCTTGGCTTGAGAGGCGGAATTAGCAGAGTAGGAAAAAAAAGGGAGAGGAGACTGAACTGGTTTTGTATTAAAATGAGCTTACCAGGTGGTCTCCCTCCCAAAAGTGGACACAGTGTGTCAAGTAATCTGAAAAGCCCCCGGGTGTTTGTTGCTCATTGGCCAGAGGCCTGGTAAAAAGAGAGAGCGAGGGACTGAGAGAAAGCGAGAGAAAGAAGGGGGGCTGGCTAGGGAGGTGGCACTGATGTGGCCATTGAGGCCTCAGTGAAATGTCTGTCAGGCTTGGTTTACCACAACCACAGCAGTGATTAGGCCCCTTTTGATGACAGGTTTAGTTTTCTGTCCATTGGCAAGAAAGTGAGAATGGACAAGAGGGAGGGGTAGGGGAGCAGGGTTGGGTTGCATTGGGAGACTTTGGGGGTGGGCGTTTACACACTGTTGCAGGAAAACGGGAGGGATGGGGATGGGGGGGGGGGGTATATTAATGTCTTGCACCAGGGAGCTCCTACGTAATTTCCCAGCGGGTCGTGGGGTCAGGTTTGTATTTAGTTAGTGGTAATGATCTCGTTAGGGATCTGAATGGACCACCGTCTAAGCCCATTGAGGACAGCGAGTGTGCCTCCCCATCCCCCACCTCTGGCTGCCTTGTGTGGGCTTACACAGCCCGTGAACTGTGATTAATGGACTTCCAGGGCTTAATAACTTGCAAAACAGTATTAAACAAGGGAGGCCCCGGGACAATCGGAGAGGCTACCCAGGCGGAGTAGGAGGTGGCTGTAAACAGTGCCCGGCAACAATTGCAATGCATGGAATTAATTGAGATGGGCCACTCACAATGCTACAGCTGGCTAGTGGCAGGGAGCCAGGCCTGGGAGAAAGCTTCACTGGTGCTTCCAGGTGGCCCAGACCAGGCCAGGCCTTTTCAGTTTTGTAAGTGTTAAAAAATAGAAGGGGAGAAAGGCTACATTTGTGATGGGGAGACAGTGAGAGGAAGCCATTGAGCAGAGACAAGAAAGAGATTAAAGAGCACAGAGAGTGATAAGCAGATAATGGGGGGACACAGTCAATGGAACAAGTAATCCTTGACATGCAAGCGCAAATATGAAGCCTTTTGTCTCTTGTGTCTAATTCAAACCAGAATGCGTAAAGTGGCAAAGAAAGAATAGTGATCCACATTAACACAGTACACAGAGACAGATAAAACACACTCATCTGTCCAAGTGCGCACACACACACACAAACACATGCATTTCATCACCAACTCCCACCCCTCACCGCCCTTCCCACATCTCCTGGATGTCTTATATTCTTTTTTCCCACCCTTGTGCCCTCTTGTTTGGAAACAAATGATCCCAGCATGGAGTCATGAGTACTGATGTGTTCAGACCACCCTCCACTCTGTCACAGAGCTCGTCTTTTCTCCCAAGCATTGGTGTGCATTTTATGCCTGTATAATGTATCTCAGATTTGTAAATATAAGCAAAGGGGACCACTTGTACCAAAGGAAAAGCACTTTTTAATAGACATGAGAATGACACTGCTCTATTTTGTGAGAATGCATCAGCTGAATGGATGAAATTTTAATTGACTGGTTTGTGGTCGGTGGCAGTGATATTTTTTAAAATAAATCTTTTAAAATATATTTTAAATGTTTCATTTCATCTCTTGAAATGTGGTACAAAAAGATAATTTGTCGAAGTATGTTTGGGAATGAAAACCACAGACAACAGCGATTGCCATTGTTGAGACAAACATAATGCCAGCACAATTTTTGCAAACGGCAGAAAAAAAAAAGATGCTGGCATGAAACAGCAAAATTGCACAGTGTGTGTTCAATTATAGGTAATTATGAAACAATTTGGAAAGCATTTGATTAAAACATGAACAGGTAGTTTCTCACATCATGAGGCATGTGAGATAAATGTTTTTGTTGACCACAATGTAACCATAATTTTTTTTATCACTTAATCTCTAAAAAAATTCATTAGGTGACAATATTATAAAGAAAGAAAATAACATCATGTGAAACAATATACATTTCTTTCCCACATTTTGACTTGCTTCAATGATAAAAGTCTAAATGATCCACATTAAGAATAAAAAACTGTATTAACATCTTTGGTTACATAAGGACACAAAATGAATAATTGTGTGCTGCATGTGAATGTGAATGTAAGAAAATGCAGGTAATGGAAGAGGCTTAGCTGTTTCTGCTGTTTGACATTCTCTCCAGTGCGTTTGGCTTTTCTCAACAGTGACTCATCTCCAAATGAGTGACACTGGGGTCATCCTAATCTGCTTTTCTAACAGATCAGAGACGTGTTGGACAAAAGCTCACTTTTCCATTCACTTCTGCGCAGAGGTCCAAGATGCAAGATGTCCTTAAAGTATTTGCCCAAACCCTCTACTTAATCAGTGGCTGAGTGGTTATTCAGCACCACAGTCTGATGCTCCTTCCAGGTTTCTGATATGTGTCTCTGTGTGTGCATAAGATGGACACGTAAGAGAGAGTTACAACACTTATGAGCACTTTTACGGCAGAAACTGATGTGAAAAAAAAAAAAACAGACACAAAATGATCCGATTCTAGATATGAAAAATATTCATTTAAATCATGTCACAATTTATCCTCACGTAGTTGCTATCATTTTACATTAGGTGCAGTTGTTACTAATTTATTTACAATTAGATGAAATTCTGACATTTAATATGTGTGTGTGTGGGAATACATACTGTTGCATTATCTCTCTATCTCCCTCTTTCACCTCACAGCTGTCGCCCGCACTCCCCCGCCCCGCTCACCCTCTCTTGCATCAGGGTGTGGGTGCGGCGATGCAGTGGGGGCCTTGGCCCTGACAAGGCCGAGAAGGGATCCACTGCTGTGCTAAGCCTCTGGCTCCCTGTTCCCTCCCCACCTCCTCACATCATGAATAATGGAAGAGAGAAATACATTTATCTTTTAATAGCCCTGGCCCCCTGGCTGAGACCGTTCAGTCTGGCCCACACCGCCACAGCACAGGGCTGAGGTTTCTGAACAACCCCCCCGCCCTCCACCCCACCCCCTTGTGACCCGTGATTGTCTCTGCTCCTTTTGAAGTTGGGCGCTTCTTAGTGTCCTAGAGATGGGTAATCAGGCTTGATTTTGGAAGGGTCAGGCTATCTTTTGAAGGGGCGGTCATCCCCAAGTTTGACCACGGAGGGCTACACTCATGGGCTGCGTAAGAATTACTGTAATTTCATCGGACACATTCACTGCCCGGTTTTGAATTTAATAGACTGAAACAACGTAGAAGAGGAGAGCATCTTGGTTGTGTTGTGAATATCGTAGCAGGACTGTATAATATGTTCTTAAATGCAAATAATTGTGAGGTAGAAATATTGTGTTTGCTTATATTCACTTCAATGCTGGAGAAAGGGGTTTGTTATTTATTAAAAAAGGAAATAAAATCAATAAAAATATCCAAGACTGAATTATTTAGATAATGTGTGCTGTATAGTTCATTATTATTTAATAATGCTTTAAATATTTTTATTTTGAAAAACCTGTCTCCAGGATGAAAATCTTACTTTTTGCAGAAGTAAAAAATAACATATGCCCATGTGTATATTTTTGGTGAACTCTTGAATTAATTTATCAATTTTTAAATGCCAAAGGTGAGTTTGTATAGTGACAACACACATGCACACGCAGGCACTTCAGACAAATATAATTCAGTTCACATAATTACTATTATTAATGACCTAGATATGTGCATCAAATACAGACACTCTGTTCACCTCTGTTGTTACACTATTTCTAATAAGACACTGTGATGTAAAATCAGCCAGGTCCTTAATGCGCTACATGTTAGTACAGCATAATGTGGGAATAACACCGTCTTTCTCTATTTAACAAGGATCGGGAGGATTTCAGTGCAGCCTCCTTGCCCTCATTTTTTTTTACACATCTGTATGTGTGGGCTCTGGGGAAGGCGAGTGTAGCTGGATACCTTAACCCTCTGTTTGTCTACGCTGATTTAAGGCTCAAACAGCCCTCGCTGTGGCACCTGCAGTAAAAGAAACAGGAGAGACACTGCATCAGCCTGCAGTGGCTCAGACAGCCATTTGACGCTCAATTTCTTCAGCCGAGTGTTTAGTTTATTAAACAATTAGTTACACAATAATCAGTTATTTTTGCTGTAGTGCATGGTGAGTGTTAAGCAGGTTTGACTACATGAAGGCATCGTTTTACAGTATAATATAAGGAGAGTTGTTTTTCCATCGCAGTGAGGCATTTGACTTTTTAACTTTCTGTAGGATTTCTTTAATAAAATAGTATTTTTCATGATGGAAAATTTTAATTAAAATATATGCATACTGTTAGAACCCTTTTATTTAAAATTAGTCTTGAAAATAAACAATACTGAGTGTTTCTGTATATTTAGTTTAAACCAAAATATGATTTTCCATTTGCAGGTTTTTTAATAATAATTTTAAAATTGTAGGGAAAATTAATGTTAATATATATGTTATATGTCTGCCATGTGTAAATAAAAAAAAAGAACTGTGATTCCCCCTGGCTTAGTAGGCAATCATTTCTTTCATCACAAGGTTTTTAAAAGTTTACTTCCAGGCTTGTTGGTGCGATATATATATATATATCAGTCAGCAATAACAAGGTGCAACTTGTGAGATTTTTAAGACAGATATTTAATGTCACTAACTTGTGATCAGATTGTCACATAGAAATACGGGGAACAAAACACACTCAAGAAACACTGAAGCTGACATCACTTTTTCAGCCAACAATAACAAGTTCAAGCACTCACTTCTTCCCAACATGCCCCCTCCTCCCCCTCCTCCAACACGAGCGCACTCACACACGCACACGCGGCGCGACCTAAATCTCTTCTCTCCATATCCGCACACACAACCCATACGCCACCAAACCCCTCTTACCCACCACTCCCCTGAACCCAAAGCCTTCAAGCAGCCCCGGGCTTGTGTAGTCATGCGTCAGTTGCCCGGCGTTGGGGATGAGGCCTTGCTAGCCGCGGCTGAAGCTGGGTCCTAGCCAGCAACTCCTCAGCTCCCTGCTCTGCTCTATGGAAGGCAGAGAAGCTGAAAGCACCATTTATCATCACTTGTGTGGGCAGCATCACCACGGCAACGCTCAGGCTGGCAAATGCCACTGCTGTGAATACTAATGAGGCTCTTGGCAGGCCTGTGTTGGCGTCAATGGGGCTAGGGTTGTACTCTACGTGTGTGTGTGTTTGTGTGTGCATGCGTGCGAGCGAGTGCAGCGAGTGCTGGCTCTAGGAGGGCTACAGTAGAGGTAAACAGTCCAAAGGAAATCAATTAAGTGTTTCCACAGTGTTTGGCAAGCGCTCTAATCTTCAGCACCACATTTTAAAATAAGGGTGGAATCTGCCTTTAATACCTCTTCTGCTTTCTGCATGACAATAAACAAGCGGGCAACAATAAACAGCCGAGCACAGCCGAGCTTGACTAAGTCCTCCAGTCTCTACTTTGACAAAACACAAGTGAAGTCATTATTCCAGAGTTCTTTAGCTTTCTTCCACATGCCCTATGTCTGTTCTTCCAACTCAACGTTGTATCACGAAACTAAACAACAGCAATTATTTCCTCAAGGTTTCACATTTTATGAACATAGTTTTTATTAGTGGGGCAATCTTAGATCATTTGTCCCTGACTGCGGGCTGCAAGGCATTTGAGCTAATGTAATCAAGTATCAGCGGTGCACTGACGTGAATCGGGGCGCACCTGCTTTTCTGCTATTGACACTTGCTTTTAGTTTCAGCGGGGCCTTCACATTGTCACCTGTCGGAGATGCTCTCCCTCTCCCTCTCTCTGTTTCTCTGTGACTCTTATGTTAGAGTGATGCTGTGAATAAATTGGGCTGGAGCATGCCTGCTACGCTCTTTATTGATTCAGGCACTTTGATTGAGCAGGGATCTAATCAATTCTTCAGTGGTAGTGAGATGCCAGAGTAAAATTATTCTTAGGCAAACCCTTCAAACGACTTGTCATTAATTTGCCTCTTTACCGGCACTTGTTTGCCGGGAACGAGATGCGTTTTGGGCTTTCTCTGTCTATTAGCCGGGTTGTGCTCCTGGGATTTTCATGGGCTGCTAAGCTTAGGGGGGAAGAGAGAGTGTGTTTTTGTGCTTTGTGTACAAATCTGTTTATGTGTATGGGAACTGGGGGTGATTGGGCACACTATGCTTGCTCATCCTTACAGAGTGACTTATTAGTGCTAATTGGGAAGGACAGTTCAAACAAGCACAGAGGAGTGGTTGTCACACAAGCGTGACATGAGTGTAGAGAGGCAGGCAGTGCCGGGTGCTCTTCCCAGCTTCAGCCCTCCCTTTTCCCAAACCCAGCCCTCTCTGTGTCTCCTCCTCTCTGGACCTCCCTCCTGGTTATTCCCGGCCCCCGGCCTGGCCCCGCAGAGTGGCCACAGAGTGGGCTCTTTGTCTGGACACGGCCATTAGCAGTCAGCGGACTTCAGAAATGTGAGCGGGACAAGGCAGTGGACAGAGGCGCAGACAGAAACATGGCTGTCTGAGACACTTAGGAAGTCAACAGCTGACGGAAGGGCCAGCACAAAGGAGGAGCTGCTGAAGCATGGGGAGTGTGATCTGCATAGAATATAGACCTCCCTCCCATTGCTTGTGCACTTTGTGGCGAGCACAAACTCCTATGTGAACCCACGCACACACACCATGCACATTAACACCCCTGACATACGAATGGAGAAGGCAAATGCGTGCGTGAAAACACACGAGACTGCGCGCATATGTGAATATGCTACATCAGTGCCTCCATTAGCCGGTGCAGAAGATGCACTGACACCACAATATTATTGGAAAGGCATTCCCTCTGCCCTGAACCCTCTAGTTAATGACGAATCAACCGGTGGTGCATCGACACGAAGACCCCTTCTGGGAAAATGCTCCGTACTTCTATTTAGAGCGTTTTTTGCTAAAAGATGCTAATTCCAATGATTATTTAGTACCATAATAGCTGCAATTATATTCTGGACAAACTGATATAAGGTATAAGCACCAATTAGTAACTGGTCATTATCTTAAGCATTTGGTGCAGGGAGAGTGAAGTAATAGGCAACCATTCAGTAACCCTTGCTCAGAAAAATGACTGTATAGTGCCTCAGTAATTAGCAGAGCTTGTTTGCCTTTAGTCTTGAAAGTGGGTTGCACATTCACCAACCTGCATTACTGCTTATTGCTTGCAGTCACATTTCGCTATTATTGAGACAGCCTAGCTATTAATGGGTAGCATGAGGACAGCACCATATTTTAATTATTTTCTATTTGGTTATGACAAGAGGGTGCTTTCAGTGAAGTAGTCATTTCTCTGGTGATACTTATTACATTTCATGTGCCTGTATAGTGTAATACTTGTGTGTATTACACAAGTATTACACTATTTTTTTGGTTATTTCAGAAATGAACAAGAGAGATCAAACCAAATATTGGTGTGAAGATGGCAACAAAGTGTGCCGAATAATCCAAATTTCCATGCCGACGTTTTTTTTTGGTTTTTTTTAAGCCTGGCAGAAAGAGGGTGATTTCATGACAATAATAATGGAAAATTCTGGAATATATAAAAAGCGCTGTGTTCAAATGGTATATAATGGTGATGGCCTGGGCTCTGTGCTGTGTGTGTGTGTGCGCTTTCTCAAAGCCACGCCAGCGAGGATCACAAGAGCTGTATCAAAGCACTCGGCCACCATGCGAAATGTCTTCTCGCAGCAGGAGGTTGTGGGATTGTTGTCGGCATCCCAACTCTCTTTGAATGTCAGCCTCACTAACAGGGCAG
The DNA here is from genome assembly GCA_023238725.1 of Scortum barcoo. Taxonomy (NCBI): domain Eukaryota; kingdom Metazoa; phylum Chordata; class Actinopteri; order Centrarchiformes; family Terapontidae; genus Scortum; species Scortum barcoo. The sequence goes on along the minus strand of CM041539.1, from coordinate 17,667,955 downwards.
TTGGCCTACACCGCACTGCTGACAACACAGCTACACTTTCAACTTTTATTCTTTAATTTTTTCCCCCTTTTTTGCCTGGCACAGCGCCTCTCAATGGCAAAGAAGATGACAGATGCATCAATTATTCCGAAACATATTCACTCTATCCCCGTGGAAGACACACCGTACGTGTGGTTGGACATGTGTTGAGGTGAACATCGGGTCAATTTGTATTATTTAAGGCAACGTATGCCGCAGGATTTTTTTTTGTCCGCGGTGACACATACAGGACTTGTGGAACATACAGCCCAATACGTTGCCGAGTATCCGGACAGCTGAGCACAACAGCTTTGCACATAAATCAAGCGCACCCCAACACACTGGGCCTGCCTAATAGATGTTTAACTAAACCCCCTCATTTCAAACAGTTTGACCCCAGTTCGCTAAAACACAATGTGAGAACTCCCTGAGGATTAGGCCCTGACCTTGCCGGGAATGGAGGGAAAGGCCCGCACCGGCTATAAAGGAGCCTGCCATTGTGCTGTCCAGGCATGGGGGAGGACAGTGTGAGGGAGATACATGCCAGTGGGTGGAGATAGCCTTGTTGTAACGACATCTTGATGGAGCATCTTTCCCACCCACCGGAGCAGCACCGGCTCTGTATGTATTTTAATGAGGCTTTGTGTCTGCCCACATATAGCCTCTCCACTGACAGGGAACGTGTTAGCAACATGCTCACCCTTTGTCACCGCACCCAATCACATAATCGACTGCTTGGGTAGATTTATTCTCTTGACTCTACGTGTGTGTGTGTGTGTCCATATGTGCAAGGATGTAAATAGTAGGAGTGACCTTTTACAGACACTGGACCGCATAGTTGGCAGTGGTTGTAAAGCTGCTGGGGTGAACTACAAAACCCTTGGAGCTTTTGTGAGTGCCTTCACAGACCCCTGTACGTGTGTGTATGCGGGTGCACATGCATGGTGAAACCTAAATAGAAAAGTTTAACAAATCTATGATTTACAAGGGTCACTGTAATGACAGAAGTACTTTGCAAATGCTTATCCTGAAGATGAATTTCCCTTTCATATTGTAAGATCAAAATAATAATTTTTACTTTAAAGCACAGTTTTTTTTCATTCCAAAGTGGCCCTATTGAGAACACTGAATGTGTTCATCACAGGGGTAATTTTATTTTCTTAAGCGGGGATATGGCAGGGCTGGAGGATCCAATTGTGTGCCCGGATGCAATTCAGATTTTATTTTCTTAGTTACTGACCTTGATTGGGGAACTGCAGGGTCAGAGCCTCTCCAGTCTCTATTGTAGGCTCGAATAGAATGTTAATGAATTGGCGCACTGAATATTAAAATGCAGACCCGCTTTCAGCACCCAGTCAGACTGCTGTGGCATGTTGAGTGTTTTGGCGGCTGAACATGCAGAGTCTGCCTCACAGTGTCTGCTGCTGACTTGAGAAAGGGTGGGTGGGGATACCGGAGCCGTTCCATCCATTTGTGGCAGGGAGATTCTTTTCTTCCTCCCTGAAGAATACAACCGTCTCATCGACCAGGAGAGGGAGGGAGTGAATGAATGAAGAAACAGTTTGAGGGGTGGGGTGGGGGGGTTGAAGGTAAATGTGTGATTTGTAGGTATGGGTGGTGGGTGGGTGTGGAGGAGTGTCACTTGGCCCACAATTGGGTGCTGTGTGATCCTGAAGGTTTTTTCTGGGAGAGTACAATGGTCCATTTAGGGTGCACACAGTGCCCCAGTCCTCCTCACTGGCCCCGGAAGTGCTTCATTTTGTTTGGAGGACAGCTGCACGGCTCTGTTTGTCTTCCCTTGCCTTTTGATTGGCCTGGCATGCTTGAGAGGGGCATGAGTACTGATTGTTTCAGACAGAACCTGGCATTCTATCAGCTGGGAGGATTGTTTATTGGGGAGAGGCAGGACAAAGTCAACAAAGAGAGCCAGGAGCCAACAGTGGCTCAGGAAATGTCCAGAAACAGTCTTCAAAGGAAACAAGCATCTATAGAGCACCTCCAAGCCACCACGAAATACAGTATTACAAATAGCCACGGAATATTCATCTCTCTAGTGCCACCTCAATCAATGGCTTTTGTAGTCAAGTATTAACCCCACTGAGCCAGAATGGGCTCCATAACATCAGCAGCCATCGAAGTATGGATCGCATGCAGAGAAGTATGAATAGTAATTATTACATAAGCAGAGGTAGTCAATCAGTGGTGATGGGGAGCTGCAGGACTGCAGACATGACTGGGGTCATTCTCAACACACTCATGAAGCATTTATGCGATCTGTCTGTATTCATATTTAAATTAGAATGTCAAATAGAATGTGGTTGAATGATAGTAAGTAGCAATAAAAATTGATGTTTTCTAATGCATTATTTGTCAAGGACATTTATCAGTATATTCATCCACAAAGAAAGCAGAACTCCACATAAGCAAACAAGAGCCAGAGCGAAAGAAAAATATGGAAAAATAGAAAGTGTGTTAAGAATGGTGAGCTGGGACTATTTAAAAGCAGAAGTACACGTGAACAAACACAAAGTGAACGCACAACTGATTCAGCACGAGCCATGACTTGAATAAATCTAATTACTAGTTAGCAGCTGCAGTTTCTACTGTATCTATTTACCTATCAAAGGAGACAGCATATTTAAAGTCACCTAACTGACAAGTTGAGCCGAGTTTCACCTTGCATTTGGTATCCAAATGAAAAAAAAGGGGTTATCCTTTTTGAGTTCAGCTGAATAGAACAGATCCCAGAATTAATTTAGCCATGCCTATTTCTCTTTCACGGCCCTGCACTGAGTCCCTCTATACAAGGATGAGTGAGTTGTGGCCTTGTGCTAGCCTCCATCTCCCTGAAAGAGGAAAGGGAGAAAAGGCAGCAAATAAACAAAAACGCGTCTTGGAGTTGCTTTTCCTTGCCTCTCCATCCTACTCATTTTGAAGCAGCTGTGGAAAGAATGTCAAAAATTCAGAGTGTCCTCTTTTTATATACCTTTCTGTCAAGTATTTCTTTTTTCCCTCAGGTTCAGATGGAAACCAATGTCTGATGACACATCTGAGGTACTCTAAAACGACCCAGAGAGAAAGGGAGAGCAAGAGAAGTAAAAAAAACAAAAAAAAAAGGAGGAAGGAGATAAAAATGTGTATGTGAATGCATCTGTGCATTTCCTTTACTGTGCATCTGTGTGTGCGGGACTCTGAAGATGGTGCAGATGTCCATGCTGTGGCTGGTCCTGCACACTGTTCAACATGCCTCAAAAAGAAGGGATTTTCCCTCTTTGTTTCAAATTTCACAGGCCGTCCAAATGGGCACAGACATGCTTCTAAAATAAATAAATAAACGGATGTATCAGTGGCCAACATCTGCAGATTATGATTAGCATTTGGAAATTGCGTCCTTGAATGAGATTTGGATGTCAGTCTTCTTTTATGCACGCGACTCCTATTCTGGGGAACTAGAGGGTACTGCTTTGTCCTTAAATTGGCTACAATTTGGAGGGAGAAAGAAATCCTCTTCTCTCTCTTCCCCTCTGCCCGTTATGATGTGCCGTCTGAACAAGAAAGAGACACTATTAATTGTGTTGAATATGAATAGCTGTATTTGGTTAACCAGTTTCAAAGGAAATTGGCCCAAAGGAACTTCTTTTCCTCTTCTTCCCCCTACTGTCTGTCCGAGCTTTTTTCTCTCTCTTTATCAAGATTTTTTCTTCCCTCTCTAATTTTACACTGAGCGAGCTGGCTGCTTTAGTGCGGCTGCATTATCTTATGTATTCAGCTTTCAGCTCCTCTCCCTCTCCCGATGAGGCGAGGCTTAATTGGGCTCCGGCTTTAAAGTCTGTAGAGCTCTCCACTTGCTCATAGAAACACATTCAGGGGCTGCTCATTCACTTCGAGTATGTGTTAGATGTACAAATATTATTTACTTTTATACTCCAAATCAAAAGGCACACACTTCCTGCCTCTCTACACACAGTCCGTGCAGGAGAATTCACAGTTCAATTTTTTTTTTTCTCCCTTCCCTCCTTCGTCAACCACATTACAAGAATGTGCTGCTGCTTCACAACAAAAGTATTATTTAAAAGGACTGTTTCATTACAGTGTAGTGGTACTGTTGATAAGAAAATATTAGCAACCGTTTTAGAGGACAGTAATTATTACACTACCTTACAGTGATGCAGAAACTAGAGTAGCACCCATTTTAATTCTAATAAGAAAGAAACTATTTTTACCTCTACTCAACTATTTAGTGCAATTGAAACGATTTGAGAATTTGTATTCTAATTCCTTTTTTTAGTCCTGCTTCAATGTGGCATTGGCTTATTTTTCATTTAAATTTCAAAAACATACTATTTCAAC